>WOUO01000009.1:0-600000 GCA_017139535.1 Trichocladium uniseriatum | reverse complement strand
CGTATTGTTGGGACATTTGCCGGCGGGCGGCAGATATTTGGCTTTGGAGTAGGCGTTGCTGGGCGTGGTCGCGTCCCCCGATTGGGGTTGCTCGTTGGAGGAAGTCGGCTGGGTTGGCTTGGGGCCCGGCCTGTTGCCGGTCCCAGAGCTGCTCCCGGATTCGTCGCTCAAACTGGAGGTGCTGCTGGAGGTCCTGGGTCTGGCGCTGCATCATGAGCTGTCGGTGGGCGTATAGTTGGGCTAGTAGCTGTTGTTGGGTCGGTGGTGTCGGTGGCTGGGTCGGCATGGTTGGTTGCCGGGCTTGCTGCTGGGCCTGCCGCTGGGCCTGCTGTTGGGCTTGCAGCTGTAGCTGTATCTGGGCTTGCCGAGCCTGGTACATGGCTTGTTGCTGAGCCATAAGCTGGGCGTGCTGCTGCGCTTGTAGCTGTGCCTGTTGCTGGGCTTGTTGCTGTCGGGCGATCATTTGCTGTCGGGGCATGGGTTGAGTATTCATCACCAACGGCTGGTGGTTCGGGTTACCAACCGTGAGTCCCGGATTTGGGTTAATACCCATAGGCTGAACACCAGCAGGCAGAAACCTCATCACGTCCTTCAGTGGGTCCCGGATCCAGTCCGACTGTGTCTCGAAGCCATCCCACAAACGCTTGATCTTGTTCATCTCCTTGACATCCTCGAACCTGACAAGTTTGCATAGTCCGGAAGAAGGACGCAGATGCTTCCGCGTCTCTTTATATTCATCCGTGACGGGCAAGTCGGACCTCATGTTGACAGTCCGGGCCTGCATCACGATGACGAGCGTCTTGAGATTCGGGCAATCGAGCAGCCAACTGTAGCCGGCACCTTGGTGCTTGATGAAATTGTCGTAGTGGATGGCGACGCTCTTCCGTGCACGGAGTAAGGCAAGAGCGGGCCCATCAAACAGCCTATCCCCACGAATTACGACGCAATCCTGTGACGAAATCCAGAACCTGGCCGCAGTGAATTGGGGTGGGGCAGCGCCAGAAGGTTTTCGAGGTGGTGTCCGCCTTATAAAACCCGCCAGAGTCTGTCCCAGCTCGTAGTAAGTTCCACTAGAGCTCACTACGTCCCAGGCCTCTTTGCTAATGGACCAAACGGTGTAAGTCATGTGTTTCTTCCTTAGTTGAGAAGAGAAAGGCTTTGAAGGTGGAGAAGGGAAAAAAGGACATACCATGCCAGGGCAACTATTGGCATGTACCTCCGGGGCCCGTTGAGGCAATCTTGACTGAATCCTTGTGGCCATTGGTGGAATGGACTGGTGCTCGTGGCGGCGAATTCCCAAATGGCAAGCCTGAGCTCAGCTGGGAGGTATTTGAATCGGTGAAAGGCGGGCTGCTGGGCAGGACTGGGCTCATTGTGGGCCGGGAGAGATGGTGCAACGCCGTGGTCTACCACTTTGCGCTGATGGTGCGGGTGGAGTGCAGCGGCAGTGGTCTGGGATGAAAGAGGGAGAAGGGGTGGGGAACTGTCACACACACTTGAGGCCGCATCAACAAAGGCTATGGCGTGATGGTGTCTTTGGGGAACCCAAGCCTTGAGGACGGTGTTGATGGCGTGCGGTGGGATAGTAGTCTCGAGCAGCAGCTCGCGGACCATGTCGATCCAGGCCTTGAGCGCATTGAAAGTGTCGGCGGGAATCTCGGAAGACTTGTCTTTAGTCGTTTCCGATGTCTGGTCGGCCCTAGGTGAAGGAGAATGTGAATCATTTTCGGGAATGCTCTCATGCACCGGACAGGCATCTTGCGATTGCGCAGAGCTCATAGTGTCAAGGAATCAGAACGATGGATCAACGTCGAGGGTGGAAGATTGGGACATAAAAACACGAAGTAATGGCCTGGATTTCAATGGGGGATGGGAATGGAAGAGTGAAGTTGGTTAGAATTTGGAGGGAAGGGGGGCAGCTTTTATAGAGGAAATAAGAAGGGATTGGGGACTGGAAGGATTGGGGGAACATCGAGCATCAGGCAACAGAATAGGCAGGTTGTGTTACACAGCTAAGTACCCTAATTCTGGGAGCTGCAAAACAATAAAGGTCGGCTGGTGTAGTGGTTATCACGTCTCGTTCACAAAGTTGAATACAGCTGGGTTCTTCCCACCGAGAAGGTGCCAGGTTCGATCCCTGGGTCGATCATCTTTTTCTTTTTCATTCTTTTCCCTCTATTGTTTTTTACACAACACCAACTTCACTGCCACCAACTAACAACAGGAGTCCCATCCGAATCCTTTTAATATTATTAACGCTCATCTCGCTGATGAACTTACCTTCTTTCTCGCCGGCGTCTATGTATGATCCATGCCCCTCCGCAGTGCCAATCTCCATCTAACTCTCCAATCCCCGCCCAACCAGTCGATGCATCAAGAAATGATCCAAAGACTGCGGAACCGAGCCGTGATCAGCTATACTGATGCCCTTGCCACTGTTTTGCCCAACAATGCTTTTGGCAATACTCCGTACACACTACACAACCACCCCTACGCCATCTCATTTCACTCTCCAATACTCCATACCCGTCGCCGCTCAATCCCCCATCATCACCACCGCCTTTCCCCCATACCCCAACTCTCACCCGTCTTGGGCTGAACCACTTCTTCATTCTCACTGCACTCTCTTCCCCTGTGCATTCCCACGACAGCCCGTCCACTCCTAATACACTGTTTCCCCCAATGCGTTCAAACTCACTCTTCCAGCACTCTTCTCCTGGTCTTCCCCCGCAGGTCGGGATCCCATGCATAGGCTTCCCGCCTTAAGCAAAGTAGCTCTTCCACAACACACCCTCCAAATCCTCCAGCTGCTCGCTCGTAAAGTACTGCACAACAAAACCACATTAGCATCAAATCCCATCACATCAAGGGGAAAACAAACCTTCTGATCCACCCCCCAACTATCCTGCCTCGTCTTTTTAAACTCTGCCAAAATCGCCTTGGTCGCCTTGCCCACCACACCGGGATCACTCGCCGCGCGCGTCGCCAGCCCGGCCAACACAGCAGGCATCCACTCCGGCGGAGGCGTCGCATACGGAAACGCCTCAATCAACGCACCGAGACCCAGCACCGCCGCGTGGCGCCGCACAATCTGTCTCTGGGTATCCACGGGAGTATCTGTGCCGGGGACCTTCTTCTTGGGCATGGGGTTGAGCTTGAGCTGCAGCTCGAAGCGGTCCTTGAGGGCGTAGATGATGGGGTTGCGGATGTGAGTCGGCGAGCAGCGGATCATGCCTGCGAGGGTGGCGCTGGCGCAGTCGCGGACTTCGAGTTGTGGGTCGGCGAGCATGTCGCCGACGGCGTCAAAGAGCATTTGGCGCTGGGCGGGCGCGGTGAGGAAGAGGCGGCGGAAGTAGACGACCTGCATGTTGACGAGGGCGCGCAGGCGCTGGTGCCAGGACGAGGCGGTCTTGCCGACGCGGATGAGGGCCGCAATGAAGGCGTCGTCTTCGCCCGAGCGGAAGGGAATGTTAGGAAGGTGGCGGTAAACGTGGTAGGCGAGCTTCATGAGCTCTGGGTCTTCCTTGACGTCCATCATGTGCAGGAGCTGGTCGATGAAGGGATCGGGGAAGAAGGGTACGAGCTGGATGCACTCTTGAGAGGAGAGCATGCTGTCGAGCCAGATGAGGACCGTCTTGGAGCCCGAGGTGTAGCTCGACGGGGTTTGCTGTCCGGGTGTCCGTTCGTGGCGCCACTGCTCGAGGCGGGAAAAGATGTCCTTGATGGTAGCGGAAAAGTCTTCTGACGGCTGGTAGGAGCGTATTCCAATCGACGACGCTGCCTTGTTCTGCTCGAGGAGGGTCGACACGTTCTGGAAAGATTCATGGTACCGGGTGCGGTAGATGGTCGCAATGAGGCGCCCAATTGACTCCCGGACTGACTTGTACGGGTGGTCGATGTGCGTCAAACAGTCTTCGAGAATCGGCTTCTCGTGACGGAAGTGCCAACCGGCATCGTTAATGATGAACTCAACGAGCTGCACCTTGGACGACTCCTTGAACGCCGCGTTCGAGTTCATATCCAGCCGAAACGACGCCAACGCCTCCGTCAGCTCCTTTGACCGCCTCGGGTCCTTTGAGTCGATAATGACATGCAAACATGTCATCCAGTATTGCAGATTATCCGGAGTAAGACCGTCCGCAATGATCTTGAGCATCATGGGTGCCGCAAAATCCCAGACCCGGTCTCGCATCTCTCTGGGGTCATCCACGCTGCCGGAGAGCATGGCTCCAAGAATCTCTGCGGTCGCGCGATGCTGGTGCTTATCGCTGCCATCGCCATACACCTCCTTGACCATCTCGACAATATCCTCAAACGTGGCGACCGTCTTGCCATAATGCATCAGGTCAAAGACGTTCATGAGCAAGATGACGTTCTGCATCCGGAAGCGGTCAGCCCCCGCATCCCTGGGCTCCTGCTTGAGATAGTCAAAGCAAGCTTTGAACCAGTCCTTGGTGATGATCTTTCCGATCTGATCGCGTGCGGCCTCTTCGACTTCGTCATAAGCCAGGAACGGCTTGGGGTTTGCGCGGGAGGCTGGGAACTTCTTCCCCCACACAAGCCAACCAGGGTAGTCGCTGTCAACAAAGTACTCAGCCCCGTCGTACTTCTCAAACTGCGAAAGGAACTTTTCGGTCACGAGCTTGCCGTCAGCTGGGACCGGCACTTCGAACTTGTTTTCTTCGTTCTCCGCCTCCATCAGATAGTTCTTGTAGTCGTGGCCGTAAACAGCCCGCATGTCGATGGCTGTGAAGATGGCCGAGAAGGCAGAAAGGTAGTTGGAACGGAGGCCCGGGTGAGGGTCGTTGGCGCCGTTGGCAACGAGCTCGATGAACTCGGGGTCGGCAATACGATCGAAGCGCAGGGAGCAGTTCAAGGAGAAGATGGTGCATCGGTTGGCAATCTTCCAATGTGACTCCTTGGCCTTCTTGGTGAGCTCCAAGCCCAGTGCGGCCTTCTTGCCTTCGACCTTGGTGCGACGCTCCTTGATAAAGTCGTGCCGGCGCTGGATAATGGCTGAGCAGTCGTCCGCAGGGCGGATCGTGTTGACAAGATCCCGGTCAAACAGGATCATGTGCTCAAAGGGCTTGCCAAAATCGAGCAGGGCATATACGGCCGACGTCCCGAGGCTCTGAATCGAGGCCTTGTCCACGCCGGCGGCTTCAATGTACAGTCGCATGAGGTCGGGCGCAAACCGCCAGTCACGCATGAGGGTCCTGATCAGCGTGGTAAACAAGAGCGTATACAGCGCTCCCTTAATGCGGTCATGGTCGTTCTCGTCAAGGGCCTTGCGCAATCTGTCCATAATGACTGGGATGACAAGCGGCCGCCCGCCGATGAGTACCTTCAGGGACGAATCCTGGGCGCCTTGGGCCACGCGGCGAACATCCGAGTACGAAGACGTGCACGACTCGGCAAGATCGAGCAGCAAGCGCTTGTCCAGTTCGCTCTTCTTGCGGTATGCCGAGTTGTACTTGACCCGCTGGAGCTGGTACGCATCCGCGCGCTTGATCAGCAGCGGTCGCGGGTAGACCTTTCGCAGCCCACTGATCTTGAAGGGCGAGATGTCGGCCTTGTACAAGCGGACGAGACGCTCCAGAGGATGCGCCGAGCGCTCGATGCCAACATCTGTGATCCAAGTCCTGTACGTCGCATACAACGCCGTGAAGCATGCGACATCGTCTTCCTGATTGGCGTTCAAGAAGGCATGAGTCTTCGAGAGGAGATTCCCGACATCCTCACGTAGGTCGTGGATGCGGTTGTATACCGGGTCCTTGACACTCAGTAGATAACCCGCAGGGTAGTGGAACTGCCGTTTGAGTTCGTCATCGTCAGCCACCTCGGCAAGCGGGTCATCGTCCTCCTCCATCATCATCGTATCACCGTCCTCATCGGCCTTGCTGACACCATTCGGAGAACCGCTGCCAACCTCTCCTGAAGCACGGTTCGGGTCAAAGAGGGTGGCCACACCAGAGATGATCAGGCGCAGTGCGGTCAGACTCCGCGACAGTTCGTCCGACCACTCCTTGTTCTTTCCTTTTCTGCTGACCGGCGGGTCATCGCTCATGAGCTGCTCCAGCCTCTGCGCGGCGCTCTTGGCCTGGCTCTCAAACAACTCGACCGCAAAGAGGATCTCAGCATGCGAAGGCCGGTGCCACTTGATGGTCAAGTCGGCCGGAGCGGTTGCGCGGCCCCAGTCCTGAATCTCCAACCCCCGAGCAACCAGGTCAGGCTCGTAGAGGGCGTTGTCAATGGGGTAAGTGTGCGTCAGGTTGAGAAGGAGGTGATGGATGTAGTTGGAGATGTGGATTGTGGGAAGGCCACGGCACTTTTGCTGCATGTACTCGGCAATCCCGAAGAGTTCCTTTTTGTACTTGACAACCTCCCCTCCCACATGCACGACACACATGCTGAGCATGCTGATGTGCCACACGAGGGCCCGATCCCTGGGGAGTACCTCGGTGCCGCTGCTCCGATCCGATGCCGCCCCGTTGTAGTCGATTTCGTTCCGGATGTTGACGATCAGCATGGGAATAAACACCTTGAGCGTCTTCTCCGGGTTGACCTTGCACAAGGCATTGCAGATCCACGCCATGGCATCGCGGGCCTGGTGGACGACATGACTGGAAACAAACGCAGCCAGCTTCTCGAGCGCCATGTCAAACAGCTCCGGCGAAAGGGATGCAAAAAGAGGGGTGAGGGCCGCTGGCAGGGTGTTGATCACATTGTCCTCTGGGGAACCTGTGCGGAGATGGCTAGCATCCGGGAGGTTCTCGAGCAAGGCAAAGACCTTGCCCAACAGAGCCAAGACGAACTCGCCAAGACCGGCGGTTGACGATCGCAGGATGTTGGCCTCATCCTCGTCTGTCAGCTCCTCTTTGTAGCAAATCTTGACGTCTTGTCCTTCGCGTTCCATTCTCTCCATCTCGGCCTGGACCCAGTTCATGGCAAGGCTGGTGTCATGGATATTGTCATCCTCATGAACCAATGGCACAAACGGGATACTGTAAGCCACACTTTGGATAAAGTTGAGCGTGTATTGTGTCTTGCCTAGATCATTCGCATCGATGCCTGGCAGCGCAAGGGCCAACAAGGCCGTGATGTGGCAGCGATACCCCTTTTGCTTGGACATGATGTTGGCAATCATCTGCAACCCGCAGAGACTTGATGTGGTCCGGTGCACCTCGACGAGCCCCTGAAGACTGGGATAAAACCGCTGTAGGGCGCCAGGGAGCATCAGGTCCGGCTCAAGATAGGCCAGACCTTGCAGGGTCGAGTAGTAGTAGTTGACAATCTTGGAGCTCTTGGCAAAAAGACCCATGAAAGTCACCTCTTTAAGCGAGAGCACAAAGCGTTTCTTGAGCTCGTCGTTGATCCGACGCTCAGGCGGCACGTCCAACTCGCCACTCTGCTCGCGATTCCAGCGCGACACAAAAATGTCGGTCAAGAAGAAGGTGAGCTGGGCCAAGAAGGTGGTCCACGCCCCCTGGTTCGACGGGTGGAAAAAGGTGTCGGTGGACTGCATCAGGCCTTCGAGGTTTGACAAAATGGAGCTCTCCTGCTCGAGGCAGAGAGGAGACAGAGAGTGAGTGATCCATCTCGCTATCATATAGGGGACAGGATACTTTTTCTTGTCCTTTTCAAGGAAAACACCTAACCCAGAGGCGTAATCGAGGGACGTGTACGGCGAGTTGGCCTGCCCGACGGGGATCTCGGTCAGCCTTAGGATGGCCGTGAAAATGAGATCGGATTGCTCGCGAGTGAAGATGCCGTGCTCGGTAAAGGGCACATGTGGGCAACCGAGGTAGTCTCTTGACAGGCGCGAGAATATGTCGATGAAAGAGACATCGAAGGCTTTGGACCTCGTCATGAGGGACCACAAGTGGAAAAAGGTCGGGACAAAATCCGAAGGCTGGGACTGGAGGTCGGTCGGAGGCGTGGGGCTCGTGGGTAGCAGCACGTTGAGGGCCCCAACAACAATGTAGGCATTCGCCATGTTGGCCGAGGTGCTGAAGTAGGGGAGCAGCTCCTCCAGGATAGCGCGCCGCTCCTTGGGGTCGAAGTAGGAGTTGGCGTGTAGACACAGCTTTACGAGATGCTTTTGCGACCGCCTCCGCATGCCTTGATGCGACGCGACCTCGGACGGCAGAACGAGCGCCTTGATTTCTTTCCACAACGGCCGCCAATCGAAAGTGAGGTCCTCGCCGGGTTTCAGGTAGTGCTTCTTTCTGTTGTCGAGAGGTCAGCACCCAGGATGGAACGATGTAAAGGAGGCATGTTGGAAAGCATTGTCTAACCTTGTCAAGGTAATGACCATCTTGGAGAATCTGTCTGCCGTCGTGGCATCAAGGCCCGGCGCTAGGCAGAGGTGGTAGTAGAGGCGCGCGAGGCGAGCACGGAGTTCCCTGGTCATCTCAAACTTGAGATTCAGCCACCCCTGCAGCTCGCGCGTCCAGTGCAGCGCTCCGGGCGAGAAATCTTCCGCCATTATCGATGTGTAGAGGTTCTTGAGGATGCCTCGAAGGGCAGCGTCTCGGTGGGAGTCGTCTTCGACATCGAAGGGGAGTAGCCGGAAGTAGCTGAATGTGCGGGGACGATAGCGCTTCTTGTCATCCTCGCGGGGATGCTTGTCACACGGAAGGCCAGGCGAAGTGGCTCGGGAGATGGTGTCGACTGACTGAAGCAGGCCCGAGAGAAAGGGAGGGGCGGCTCCGGGGGTCGACGCGTTAAAGGCGCCGGCAGCGCCTGCGTGCGCTTCCAACGACTCGTCCATTGCCGTATGATGTGTGACGGGCCGATGGGAATTGTCAGGTCGAACGCGATCGCGTTCCCGAAGCAGGAAATGTCACTGACGACGACGTGTTGGAGGAGTTGAGGAAGCAGTGGAGTTACCGGGAAGACGGAACCCACGCGGCGGCAAGAGTGGAGTGGGATCGGTTGTTGCGGGCGGCACACTCGATCATGTCGCCTCCCAAAGGTAGAGCCGCTATCGGGCGGGACGGCGGTTTTGGTGTGTTGGCGGCTTGATATAATGCGACAGCCCTGTCCAACCCCGCAACCGGCAGAGGTTTGTTTAGTAAAGACGGTTTTCTGGCAACACAGGCGTTAGCTGGTTGCGCGGCGCAAAAATGTTGGCAGGGAACTGTTGGTTGCGATGGCACAGAAGAGGGGACGAAGGCGAAGTGCGGAACCCTGACGCCAACCACACTGTGACTGCGGATTGGGTTCAAATCGAATGAGCTCTGGCGGTGCGCACCTTTGTTGGACCTGTGGTCTGAACTGTAGAGTACAATGCCCTCCAGTGATTCGACCGCAGCCAATTTGTATCCCTCGCAGCCCAGAATTGGGCTCTGTCGTGACCTGGTGTTTCCAGAGGGAGACAGGCGATGGAGCTTGGATAAGGGAAGGTATCCGCAATCGATACGGAGTACGACGATACGGAGAGCTTGGGCCACCCGGGACGCAAGGGGGCAAGCTGAGCTCTCCAATTGCCTGCACCCTGTTTCTAGTGTACACTTCAAGTCAAGGCTTGAAATTGATGGCCAAGGATTGCCTGGGAGCGCAAGGTCTGATATTTTGTTAACTGATGCGTGGGATCGAAAAGCAGCTTTCAATAAAAGTTGATACAAAGGATGGTGGAAGGTCTTAGCGTCTCGAACGGCATCCGATTCGAGAAGAGCAGAAACAAAAACGTCACCCACGAATCAAGAATCAAGCAATTGAAAGGGTCTCGGAAAGGGGGGTCTTGGAAATGCCATGGAGGCGGCAAGCGGATTCTGGCATTTCTTTATGCAAAGCTCAAGAAGGCACGGGTGACGGGATCACGCAGACACTTCCGCCTGGAGATGCAGGCACCAAACCAGCGACGCAAGCTGAGCTCTCCACCCACTGTGGGTACTAAACACCTGGGTTGGCCCCACACTGAATTGCCAAGGATCTGGACCTTCTGTGGCTCTTGGCTCTGAATTGTTTCCATCTGCCCAAACCTGGATAAAGGTAACTGTCACCACTAACACGATGTTATCCCAAGGAATCAGCAATAAAAACCCTGGCCGAGGTGTCCTTAGCCAGCATGAACCTGTCCTATATGCGCCATCTAACGGTAACAAATTCCATGTGAACGGACAATGAATGAATCCCCATTCAGCACCAATCCCACCCACTCCAATCCACCCATCGCCGTCAACTTCCTTCTGTCCACAATCCCATCTTCACCTCCCCTATTCCTCCCTAAATCTTATCCTTACAAACAACCTCCAACCGCCACCCATCCGGATCCACCACAAACGCCGCAAAATACCCCTCGCCATACCGCTCCCTCAACCCCGGCGGCCCATCATCCCTCCCGCCCGCCTTCAGCGCGGCGACATAGAACTCTATCACAGCCTGCCTTGTGGGCGCGTTGAATGCCAGATGGAACCCCGGCCCGGGGGCTGCGGCGGCGTCGCCGTGCTCGAAGATGTTGAGGAGTTCGTGCTCTCTGTTGGGGCCGTAGCCGAGGATGCGGATTTTCTTTGTGCCTGGGGTGGTGGTGTCGGTGTCAGATGGGGTTGGGTGTTGTTGTTCGCTGTCGTAGACTAGGGAGAGGCCGAGGGGGGTGAGGGCGGCGGTGTAGAAGGCTTTGGAGAGGGTGTAGTCGCGCACGCCGAGAGAGATGTGGCCTAGGGGGTTGGGGTGCGCCATGGTCGATTCGGGGTTGGAGGGGTAGGTAAGGTATCAGGGTAACGGGGAGGTTGAAAGGTTGAAATGTGAGGGATAAACGAGTTGCAACTTGCAACTTGCCCCGCGTCGCGTCGGCCTCGAGGCTGGCCAATTGCAAGAGATTATCATGGCCTAGGCTGCATGAACGTGATATCCGTCTGAAGTTATCGTTCACCCGGACTCAGAGACAGGTTGGTTGGCACACACCACTCGCGGCTCTAAACCTTCAATGTCGGCGTAAGACCAATAGATCAGTTGTCTCAAAGAGGAGTCATGCGGTCGACAAAGGCAAACAGGGCGTGAGTCTGGACTCGACAGCCTGTGCCAGGGACTATGGCTCGTCGGAACCCCGGCTTCAGCCACTCAGTTGCGTCGGATAGGTCAAATTCCGGCGTGCTTCTGTCCTTGATGATCAAGTAGGCATCGCGGCAGGGCATCGTTGATTCGCCCTGGCTCGGGGCCGGGAGCCCTAGGCAGTCGTCATTTGGGTTGTCAAAGCTAGCCTCGGATATCGTATTATTAATCGCGTCGTGGATATTATCTAGTTGCGAGTGGTGTGCGGCAGTCAAGACAGAGTCGCCTCCAACGGTTGGTGAAGTGCATGGGCCTGGGCCGAGATGGCTCCCCTCTGCCTGGCAGCATGAACCGGCTCCAGGAGGTACCTGCTCATGCCGAGTCTCGTCGGCTCCTAAGATGGGTACCTCTGTAGTGACGGGGTGGTTACTGCGGTGACTCGACTCGAGGTCCGATCCAGGGGTTGACACAGGGGCGGACTCCAGGGTCGGTGTCTGCGGACTCGGAGTGACTGTGCGTTGTTGGGGGGCTGAATCAAGAGCAGACTGCAGTCGTTGGACCTGGCCGGCCAAACTCTCAATAAGTTTCAGAGCATTGTCAAGTCTGTTCTGTGTGCTTTCGAGAGCTGATTCCAGCTCGGCAATCCGGCCTTTGACTCTTGCCCGATGACGTCGCTGATTCTCACGTTGCCGGGCAGCATCGTGCCCGGGTGGTTTGGAAGAGAATTTGTGAACTCGAGTTCGGTAGAGATCTGGCGCCATTTTCTGGAGAGTGCCAAAATGAATCGGAAGAATTGTTGAGCTCGGGTCGCCCCCTGTGCTGGTTGATGACCAAAGTGTATTCGTAGTTAGTACGGTGAAGTTGGGGCGGCCATTCCACGAAGGGGAAAGATTCGATGACATACCGCCAAGATGCCATTTCGGGTTAGCCTGGCCCCGTTGTTGGAGGGCTGAAGCTCTAAGCCAGACGAATTAGGCAAGTATTTGGTGACATATCTGTAAGCAGCCTGTCAGTTGACGACGAAGGAGGCACAACATGCATAGAAGGGTGCAAGTTGGAATGTCATCAAGTTCTGCAGATTGAACATAAATATCGGCTTCTATCCCCAGTTTCCGTAGGATCTTGACACGGCAACTCGACCACAACAGCCTGAACTCCAACTCATCTCACCCTTGATTCCACCACTGATCCCCTCCTGACTCAACATTCACACCAAGTCCTCAAAATGGCCAACACCAACTCGACCCAAATCTACGACCAAGTCCGCGAGCACTACAGCTCGGCCTCCCGCTCCACCAGCACCAAGTACGGTGAGGCCGTAGCCAAATCCTTCGGCTACAGCACCGACGAGCTGGCCAGCATCCCGCAGGACGCCAATCTCGGCCTGAGCTGCGGCAACCCCACCGCCATCGCCAGCCTCAAGCCAGGCGAAACCGTCATTGACCTCGGCAGCGGCGCCGGCTTTGACGTCTTTCTAGCCGCCACCAAGATCGGACCCACCGGCCGCGCCATCGGCGTTGACATGAACGATGTATTACCTCCTTTCCCCAACCCCTTCCCATCTCCATCAACGTCTCTAACAAACCACAGGACATGCTCGCCCGCGCCCACAAAATCCTCTCCACCCAGTCCCCCCAGCCAGCAACCAACATCACCTTCCTCAAAGCCAACATCACCTCTGTCCCCCTCCCCGCGGACACGGCCGACTGCATCATATCCAACTGTGTCATCAACCTGGTCCCGGCCGCCGACAAGCCCGCCGTGTTTCGCGAGATGCACCGCCTGCTGAAGCCTGGTGGGCGGGTTGCGGTCTCTGATATCCTGGCCAAGAAGCCGCTGCCGGAGAAGTTAAGGGCCGATGTGGCTATGTATGTGGGATGTATTGCCGGAGCGAGTCAGGTCGGGGAGTATGAGAAGTGGTTGGGGGAGGCGGGGTTTGAGGGTGAGTACTCACTTTAATCCTCGGGCAGGGTTAGTGGTTTTACATTGCGGGAATGCTGCTGACGTGTTTGGGGTTAGACGTCATGATTGTTGATACCGGAGCGGATTTGAATGTGTATTTGGAGACTGGGGAGGATGGGAAGAAGAAGACGGGGGATACGGGCGGGTGCTGTGCGCCGGCGAAGGATGCCGCGCAGAGTGGCTGCTGTGTCCCGACAGCCAAGGAGGGGTGCTGTGCACCGGCAAAGGATGCTGCTCCTGCTACCGCTCAAAGTGGCTGCTGTGCCCCGGCCGGTGCTGTTCCCGAGGGTGTGGTTCCTGAGGGTGTGGTTCCTGAGGGTGTGGTTCCTGAGAAGACGGATCTCAACGAGTTTGTTGGTGAGTAAATTCCTGCAACAGAGGATGGAAAATGGCTTGGCTGACTTGGTTCACAGGCTCGTACAAGATCTTTGCTGTCAAGAAGTGAAGCGGGTTAGCGCTCACACCACAGACTCTCACGGGATGTTGCAAATTGGCTTTTATTACTTGCTAAACAGAAATGTATATCGTCTTGGGAAACTGCTTTGCTCATCTACTTATACCTGGCTGCTGATACATGTAACCCAATACCAAGGAAACCTACCCTCCAAAGCTCGACAGAGCTACCCAAACCAGGCCCAAGGAATCAAATCAACGCATTAAAGCCGGCTAAAAAGCATTGGCGCCACACAAAATCAAGGCTTAACCCTCCATCAAACCTGTAGCTTGTAAATCAACTGTCTCGAGTGCCGTGACCAGTCCATGAACCAGATCATCCCGCACCAAAACTATTGACCCCCGCCCCCAAAAACCCACAAAATTGAGGTGATTGAGGTGATAAATGCATTTAATTCCAGTGAGATCCACTGCTGGTAGAGCTACCGCTGCCAGTACCAGAGCCAGTGCCACCACTGCCGGTGGACGGAGGAGGGTGTGCAGGCTCTTCGGGGGTGGGAGCCGGAGCAGGAGGGGGGCTGATGGGTGGCCGCGGGATCTCACGTTCCTGAGGCCGTCTGGTATCTGGAGTCGACTTAGACATTGCGTCGGTTGGTATGCGGAGTGTATGGTGTTGCGGTGTGTTGTTGGTTAACTCGAGGTAGAGGAGTCTGGTGAAGTTGTTAACGAACAGTTTGCGAGCTTTCAAGTCGAGTAAGAGAGCCCAAAACTTAATGAGGGGGTGTATTACGTTGTATTTTGGTTTTGGTGTTTTGCTAGAACTTTGTGGTGGAATTGTGCTTGACGGAGACTGTAAATCAGAGGGCGGAGGAGGTAGATTTTATACTTGGGGTTTACCCTCGGCCTTCTGGCCAACTTGTCACTGCGACTCCTCTATCAGTTGCACACCACTGTCATGTGGCTCACCGGGCATGACTAATTTAACGAAACAAGGTCATGCTACTTGAGACCAAGGGAAATTTCTCATTGAGCCATGGATGATTATTGGGTTGCACTCTTGAGGCCATGGATGTGAATGCTGACCCCGTCTTGCTCTCGAAGGAGACACGGTTCTCAGCCTTTAATTCGTCATCCCAACCATACGGGTTTCACGGCTGACAAGATCCCGAAGACCGGAACGGGTCTTCCATCACCCAGCACCACGGAAATGAATAATATTTATAGAAGCATTGATGGTTTTAAAGCTTCAGCCGGCTAAAATTTCACATGAGAAACCGATGCTAAATCCCTGTCAGTAAACCGATCTACCTCCTGCTCCCATTCCCCGACTAGCCCCTGAATCCCATTTTTGCCGATCACCCCAGACGCCCACTAATTATCAGCCATTGCCGTCCGCAGCCGTATCCGCCCTCCAGTCCTTCCGGCTTACAGCACCATTCCACTCCCCAATTTTGTCAATCGTCAGTTTCCAGAATATCCAACTCCACCTGAAACCCATCTCCATGTTCCAAGCAAGGTGTATGCCCGCTGATTCTTTCGAGGCGACATGTGACCTCGAAAGACATCACTGCCGATTCTAGGACGCTGTTGCGGTATTCGGGGGCGGAGCCGGAGGAGCCAGAGAAGGGGGACGCGAGTTGGAAATCGTGTTGTTCAATCAAGAAGTATGCAAAGGCCTCTCTTGGTGGCTTGCTGGTTGCCGGTAGTGTGCACGTCCGGGGAAAAGTCTACTGATGGTCGGTCGGATTGCACTCGTGCTGGATATGACTCGTCAAGGACACATACACGGTAAACCGCTGGTGGCCGATGGTTACTGAAGCCGTGGTTGATCGTGTTCGCGGCGCCGGGTTACCAATAACTGGATCGCTGGGGAGCCTACAGCTACGGCACTTTATGTGTGAGTGTTTCTTGAGGCCTACGTACTGGCCCCAATGGTACATGGTCATTACACTCGTGGTTTAACTGCATTGCTAAGAATGATCCGCCTGGGCTCAGTAGCTTAGCCATGTGGAGGTCATTGTAACAAAATCGAAGCTGATACCTACCCCTTGCCACATTAGGTCGACGACGTATCACGCCCACCTTAGGTGTCACTCGGAATTCTTAGGTCCAAGTCGAATGCTCGAACCAACTGACATACTGTGTTACCCTAGAAGAACCTAAGCAATGAAAAACACTCATGACACGAGATGTGAAGCCAACGGGCAAGGCGGTTATTGGGGGCCGCACTGGAGTGTGGAAGGGAGTAATAAATAAGCCGCATTGTCGGCCATGTTCCACGCGTTATAATATCCATGCCCTTTAAATCCGCAGTTTCTCTCCATTAGCTACCAATGCAATACCAGCCTTCGTTTGGATAGAATGGGGGAGTGGACGCGAAGATTTAGGTACCATTTCTCCAGGCTTTACTCCTCAGTCATATTTGCTCAACACTTCTTCATCACCCACATCCGCTCCATACCCCTGGTTTCCAGCTCCCTCTCCCCTCCACATATTTCCTCTTTACATCCGTGCTCCTTCTTGGGACTCTTCAGTAGACAACATTTGACAGGCTTCGCAGAGCACGCTCTCGTCAAACGCCCTGAGCCTTCTTTCTTTGGGGATCGTGTATCTAACGATGAGGACGCCGTTCAACTTAAAGCTGAGCTCGCAATCGGGGCACTCGCCAAACTTGCAGATGTGTAGGTTGGCGAATGTGCACGCTTCGTCAAACCAAGGGCCAAGTTCGATTTCCTTGCCGCAACTGGCACAAACAGCGTACTCTTGGATCTTGTAACACATGATAGCCCTCGTGGGGATGGTCTGGGTTGTGAGCTCCAGTTGGAGGGAAATAAAACCGGGAGTTGCGGGCCTCTGGGTAGGTGGTTGTGAATCCAAGTCTGCGAGTGCTGGGGTAGTTGAGGCTGCCCTGGGAAAAGAGGCCGAGTATGATATTAATGCTAAGAACTTGACTTTATGCTTTATGTCCGGGGTAACCAAACCTTAAAAGCGTAGACATTCATGTGTTTTACAACTCTGAAAAACCGTATCAAATTGGACACGTTTACGTAGACTTCAATCCTAGCAACTACAAAACCGACATTTTAAATGTTTTAGGTTACCAAAGTCCCTAGGCACAACTTGATCTCGTGTAAGTGTTTCCCTTTGTCCAGGACCAACACGCTGAAGCCCTAGCGATAGCAATAAGCACGTGTTGATGAGGATTTGCAAGTGTAACAAGCATCCCTTTGTTTTGTCTATTATCTAGCTCTCTCCATAGGAGGGCCTGGCGCCTTCATCCGTTCCCTAGACGTATCACACCTAAAATACATTGCAGGTTACCGGTAATCTCTTTGATGCCCAGCCTCACCACGGTTCGCAGCTGACCTGGGCACCTGGGGCACTGAGGGTCTGAGCTGGAACAACCAGTCTCGAGGTGCAAAGTATATAAGAAGAGGTAGGGTGCCCATCTACCACCGATACCACACACCCAGCAACACATTACTCCAGCAACACCTTTCTCGATTTGCCATCTACCACAACTCAAGCTGACGATTTCACAACCGAAAACACCACAAGCCACTCCTCAAACACAAAACCCGCCCAAAGCAACATCCCTACAAACCGAACTCTACCACGATGTGCACAGTCCGCATCATCACATGCGCCAAGGAGGGCTGCGACGAGAATGCAAGGGAAGACCCGCACGGCCACACACCTTGCGAAGTTGCCGAAAAGGGGCGGACGAAGAGCGCAGCCGGTGACGTCACTCTCGGTAGATGCGGTGTTAGGCTGGAGGGCGACAAGATCAAGGGATCAAAGGACCAGCCGGACGATTACTGCCAGCCCCACAAGGACGAGAAGTATGGCGTGGGATACGAGACGCCGTATGACAATTACACTTGGTGATTCTGAGGCATTGGTTGGGAAGGGGTGGCTCTGCGCTGGTTGCTAGGGAAGCTCACACACTGGGATGGGTGGACTGCACGGGTTGGGGTGACTAGGGGTGACTAGGGGTGACTAGGGGTGACTAGGGGTGACCAGGGGTGACTAGGGGTGACTAGGGGTGACTAGGGGTGACTAGGGGTGACTAGGGGTGACTAGGGGTGACTAGGGGTGGCTGGGACACTCTGAGAGGAGAAAGGACGGATTGGTACCGGATCTCACTCCATGGGGGTTTCGGGACTTGAGATCGACTCCTCTCTAAAACCTAGTCAAACCATAGGAGTTATGGACTGAATCAAGAAGTAATCCCGGTTCTACGTTGTTGTGGCCGCTTGACCAGCTAGCAGACATTCCAATTACCGTGACAAAGAATATTCAACATGCTGCAAGAGCCTACAGAGAGAATAATAGTCCGTCCAATCTATGAGTCTAATTCCTAAAGCAAAGCAACTCCTCATATCCAATATGCCCAGCCAACCCCCTCCCCATCCCCATTCATCCCCCGGACCGCCCTCCCCCTTTGCACCCCCTTCATTGTTCCCTAGCAATCCATCCCTCACACAGTCTGTCCCTGCGTACGCTCCCGGCTGTTCAACTCCCAACCAGATGAGTCCAACGACTGGTATGCCTCGTCATTTGCAGCCTTGGCTTTGGGGCGTCTCCACCACTTCCTCTTCGGAAAGCTGCTCTCGGGTCCCTTGAGAACCTTGCCCGGGTGCACAGCATTCATGATAATGAGTGCTACAAGCATCGGGAGCGCATCCAGGCACAGCTGATACGCCTCGTTGGCCAGGATGGGATTGGACGAGGACACGCCGCTGCCGAACTCGACGAAGCGGAAAATAACGCGGACCTGGGTTCAGTCAGTCATGAGCACCGACCCAAAAATAAAACGACAAAGGCAGGCATACCACAATCAACCCCATAACCGCAAACACGCACCCAACCAGCGGCCAAACCCACTTCCCATCCCTCTCAAACAGCCCCTCTGCCTTCGCACGCCTCAACCGCAGCGTAAAGATCCCCGCAACACCCACAAACAGCATCACAAACCCCAGCTGGATGCCAATACCGACCATGTAGATCTTGCGGCCCGTCTCGACCGTCTCTCCACCGTCCTGGTCCGCCAGCATGCCACCGCCGCCGGCCTGGACCAGGAAGGCAACCACATCGGCGACGACAAAGGCCTTGGCAAGCCAGTATGGGGACAGGCCGAGGATCTTTTGGGACGGCTGCGGGAGCAGAAAGTAGATGAGACGGGCGGTGAGCATGTAGGCAAAGGCGTTGATCCCTGGGTAGGAGGGTGTTGTTAGTCACCATCCCAGAAGAAGAAAACAAACGAAAGGAACGGGCAGAGAGGGAGAGGGCAAAAGAGAGAAAGACGTACAAAGCGGCGCCAACAAAAACAACAACGTCGACACCACCACATACGTCCCATTCTGCTGATCGTGCGCCCCCAGCGTCCTCAGCACAAAACAAAGGCACTCCCACAGCGAGCCCATGACGACAACCCAGCAGAAATACTTTATCCCACCCACACCCGTTAGCCAAATGCTTTTTTCTTATCCAAACTAAAGGCGACGACCGTGACGAAAACTCGAACGCCGTCGCCGGGTAGGGGAGAGGCAAAAACAAGCCTTTGCAAAGGTGACCATCTGGACGAGATGGACAAGCGTGGTGAGGCCAAAGGCGACGGCGAAGGTCAGGTTCCATTCCCAGCTGGGGTAGAAGCCGTAGTTGGCGTTACAGGCGTCGGGGGGGACGTAGCCGTAGTGGTCGGGGACGGCGGTGGTGCAGGCCGGTAAGGCGGGGGTGGTGGGGGTTGCGGAGGACATGGTGGTATGCCCAAGGGTGGAGAGTGGGAGTTAAAGATGGGGCTTAAGGAAGAAATAAAGATGGAGTTAAAGATGGGGATTTAGGATCGTTCTTTGGGTCTCCTCCTTCGGGAGTTGGATGGGTTGGGGAGCTTGAAGGAAGCGGTGGTGGTCTCAGTTCAAGGTCTTATACCGAGTGAATACGGCGACAACGACAAGCGAACCTGTCCTGCCGCTGACACGGCAACGAGATATCAACCGCCGACGTCGTCATTATTGATTACGCGTCGGCGAGGCAAAGGGAGTTTTGCAGTATCGCCAAACCACCAAAATACCCTCTCCTCATATCGTCGCCGCCATCCCCATGTCCAAATGCGACCGCTGATTGGCTCGCCCATCGCTCCCATCGTTCTCCCAGATCCCAGCCTCAGCCCCTCTGGGCCGTCCCTGTCTCAGCCCCACCCTCCCTCATGCCCCCAATCTCAGTCTCCCAGGGCCAGAACACGTCTTCCAGACCCTCGCCATGCCCAGCGGCCACAGCACATAGCGCTTGTGGCTCTCGGGCAGCTGCTGCGCCGCCCGCTCAACCCACTGCAACACCACGTCGTCGCGCACCGCAAAGGCGCGCGCTGGGCCCAGCACGTGGCGCTGCAGCACAAGTGTGAGCATCCAGAAATGGGCCAGTAGAATCTGTGCCGTGAAATTAGTCGGCTTGGTAAAGTCGGCGAACTCGTCCGGGTCCATCTCGTTGGTGACGGCGTAGAAGGGGACCAGCTCCAGGCAAGCTGTAATTAACGTGTCAGTTATTATGGACACATCAGAAAGAAAGGAAGCTGGTGAAATTGAATTACCATCGACCGGTGAGGTCCGACTCAAGCGCGCAAACCTCTCCATAGCCGCCAGATACCGCACCTCCGCCGGCGTGCGACACAGCGCGGCCACCACCCTCAACGAGGCCCCAAAATCCTCCAACCTCGTCTGCAACTCCTCCTCATCATCCCCACCCCCTTCACCCTGACCCTGACCCTTCACCTCCCCCAACAAACTCCTCATACTCTCCACATACATCTCCTCCCGAAACCCACAAAACAACGACCCCTCCATCGACGGCACCACCGCCGTCTGAATCACCATCCACCCCCGCAACAAACTCAAAAACTCCATCATCCCCTCCGGCATGTGACTCGACTGGAACGTGAGCACCACCGCCGCCGCCACCCGCGCATCCCCATCCGCCCGCGTCCGACACGGCCCCGCCGACAGCGCGGCATTCAATTTGCTCATCGCCGAGACCCTGTGATCAAGCGCTTGCAGCGCATAAGAACCCGCCCTCCCATCATTACTGCTAGCGCTGGTGGGAGAGTAAGAAGACAGATGCTGCGCCGCCAGCGCGAGGACGGCGTGCGCGAGGAAATCGTACTCGTGCGCCATGGCGGCCACGTCCTGCCAGACGTGGGCGAGGCCAAAGGGCAGGGGGGGGTAGGCGGCGGTGAGGAAGTGGTGGAAGAAGCGGAGGTCTTCGAAGCGGAGGACTACGGAAGGGACCGGGGCCGGTAATGCGGTGGGGGTGCCGGGACCCGGTGAGGTTGCGGTGGAAGTGAGTAATAAACGCCGGGGTGGCGGGTATTGGCAGTCGAGGCCGAGGCGGGTGCAGGCGCGGCAGGCGGGGCGTTCTTCGGAGCACTTGACTCGGCGGTGTCGGCAGCTGAAGCAGCCTTTGCGGGACTTGCAGTGGCCGCGGCCGGGCACGGGCCGTCGCCGGGTGGAGGGGGCATCCGGGGGTTTGGGGGTAGGTTGGGATTCGGGCATTGTAAAGGCTCAAGCAAACTTGGGAAGTGTCCGATTAGGGAGTGGTATCCGTGTAGTGTGAATGTATCGGTATGCAAGGTACGGATAATAAGGTCAGATCTGTTTGGCGGCCTGACGCGTTGATTGAGGCTGAGTCTCGCACAGTACGAACCACACCCCCCAGTCTCAGACCGCCACATAAGCGTACGTTCACACTGTGCATTTTCCTGTTTCGTCCTTAGCAACACCCGTGAATGATCTTCAGAATGCTCTCCAGGTAATCTTGAATATGAACCGTATTCAAAATAAATTAAAAACCGTTGGTCGAGAAAGAGGCCCAGTTCTCTCGCGCAGCAGCAGCATGAATTATCGGAATCCCGCCAGGGCTTAGACATCAGGGCCGATTTAACTTTCTGTACCAGGGAAAGATCCGGGACGACGCGCACGATACCTCCTCAATGACAACTCGGAGTCAGCCCTACCTACATGCATCCTACGCCGCACTACACTGTCAACCTCCTCATAGAGTAGTGAAGGAATCTTTAGATAGGCACTTAGTAGTTTGCAATTAGCACTCAGCCAGCCCTTATACGGTAGGCACACTTGTTCCCCTCTTTGTTTGTTAGCACAGTACCTGCTTTTCGTTTCTCTCCTTATTTTCAACGTATTTCTCTCTTATCCCTTTTTTTCTCGTTTTCTTGTTTTCTTATTTTCTGCTCTTTTGCCTTTTCTTATCCTTTATCTTTTTTTTCCCCCCTATTTTCCCTTTTCCCCCTCTTTTCCCTATTTGCCTTCTTTCCTTTTTCTTTTTTCTATTCTTTTTATTTCTTTTTTGTTCCTCTCTTCTCTTACTACTAGCTTCCTCGTACGAGAGCGTTTACTATCCATATCCCCGAAGGAGCTATCATCTACCGAGAGGTGCTACGCTAACGAACAAACAGGGGAAGAAGTACTTGCAGTTAGATGCAGCACATCACCGGCCCGCATCACTCTCAGGCTGCCATTGGCCCAACTTGGGCCTGAAGCCGGCTCGCTAATAGCCATTGGGCATCACGACATGAACTCCCAATCCAGTGATATTGCTTAACGAGAATGGAAAGAGACACTGCTATTTGAACATATCGTCCAGAGAACCATGTCCAGAAGTCCCAACGATGTCTCGTTTATCCGAGTCGTGACACACCGCACGCAGCCCAGCTTCATCTATCCTTGGATATCAACAAAAAGGCTCACTCGCGCAAGACTGCCCATACATTTGCCGGCTCTTTCGCTTTTGTTACCTTCCTTTGTGGGTCTGCCAAAATGCCGATATCTCCTATTCAGGAGGATTTCAACCCCTCCGACCCTCAACAGTGGTGGGATAGGGCCAAAGAGCTCAATCTCGATCCTCGGAAAATGGACATCACCACGTACAAGCCAAGGTCTGCGTCAAAGTTCAACGAAACCGACTTTATTTACCTCAAGGCCTTGTGGAGGAACAGGCGTGCGACCGAGTTCAGCATCGACAAACATGTCCGAGAACAACACATCAAGGCCTGGGAGTTCTTGCAGTTCAGAAAAGGCCAAGCCTCCCCTAAGCAGCCCGACATAACCCCGCTACAAAAATGGCTAAGGGAATTCATCCTGAGCGCTTCGGGACCCTTCACCAAAAGCGATCCCGCAAAGCACATGAAGCTCGGGGCGTTCATGTCCGTCAAAAGTCACCTCGCAAACATCATGGGAATCAACGACTTCGGCCGGTCGGTGGCAGGAGACTCGCCAAAAATCCGGAGGCCCTCTAAGGTCCCAAGAATACGACAAAAGAGCAAAGGGACCGCCTTGACCCAACAGATGGGTTCCCTCATGCTCAACCAGAACGACTCGGGGCGCCCGATCGCCCCAACGTCCCCAACACCTTCTCCAAAAGGAGTTTCCGCATCGACGCCGGAGTACCTCGAAATGCAAGAGCTAGATGTCATTAGCCCAGAAAGCATGGCTCTCGAAAAGGACAGGTCAAGGGAAGAAGACAGCGTCAACATGGCGCTAGTCTTGCTGTTGGATACTACGACACTCTGCTCGGGCATCAGGGACAAGGGGGACGGCCGGAAGGGCCTCTCGTGGGAGCGGGCGCAGCAGTCTTTTCAACTCGGGCCGGCAAGCAACCCCGTGTGTGTGGCGCGGACGGATGGCTTGCTGGTCATGGAAGGCGATCCGTGTCTGACCCTTGCCATTCTGGAAGTCAAGCCGTACATTCGAACCTCGAACCAGATGAGGATCGAATGGCAAGAGGCTTGCCAGATGGCCGCATGGATCTCTACCAGCGCGGGCGAGAAGACGGGACAAAAGAGAAAGGAGGGGGTTCTCCGTATGGGTGCCAGTACGAAAAGCGGGTAAGTAATCTGTATATTACCAAAAGCCCCCCCTACTTTACAACCCTAATTCCCACGGCCAGCCGCAAAAGGGTCCTCAT
The DNA here is from genome assembly GCA_017139535.1 of Trichocladium uniseriatum. Taxonomy (NCBI): domain Eukaryota; kingdom Fungi; phylum Ascomycota; class Sordariomycetes; order Sordariales; family Chaetomiaceae; genus Trichocladium; species Trichocladium uniseriatum. The sequence goes on along the minus strand of WOUO01000009.1, from coordinate 576,675 downwards.
CTCCCAAGACCACATCCACCTTTACCTCACCATCGCCGAGTGGGGCCGCAACTACGAGAAATATCTCTACGGAAAGGCACGCCCAGCCGCCCCACCATCGCCGAGAGGCCGAAAAGACGCGGCGCCGTCGCCCGCAACAAGTCCGACGACCAACACGCAAGAAGGGGCGGCGCCCACCGACGACGGTCTCGATGGCTTCCTGACGATGAACTGCTACGGCCCGTACAAGGTCACTGATCCGGAGCACATGTCCATGTTCCTGCGCAATGTGTTGGCTTTGATGTTGGAGCTGTCGGATCCGGAGGATCCGCCGAAACAGTGAGCTGTGATGACTGGACGGGGTTGAGGGGGTGAGTTTGGAAAGAAAAGAGAGAAAGAAAACAAGAGAACAAGAAAACTGACAAACAAAGAAAGAGAGAAGAGAAAAAAAGGAAGAAAAAGGCAACAATAGAAAAAGAGTACAGAAATAAAGAGAAAAGAAAAAAAAAATGCAGGCACCACGCAAACAAACAAACAGGGGAGGAAGTGTACCTAACCATAGTCTCTAGGTGCTTTTTTAGACAAGAAATGATCAGCAGTGTTGGTAGGTTCTATCAAAGCATCAGCGCAATAATATCCTCTAATCTCGACAAACAGTCCGTCTCAGATTCCCAGTTGCCTTCAAGTTGCCTTGACCTGAACCCGCATATTCCCATTAATTAATTCCCGTTAAAAAAACCTGGTCATGCCAGTCCGGCTTCATCATGCCCCCCGCACATCAATACGCAACTTGCCATCGTCTGTGTCGCGGTCATTTCTCCTCTCCAGCGCCTCTTGCTCTTCGGGAACCGTGTCCCCGAAACGGGTATCGCCAATTGGCCGCACCTCTATCCAACGCATCATATGATAGGCGTCATCCGTGGGCTCGTCGCTCCGAAAGTCGAGGAGACGCGACCGGCGCATCACGAGGGATTGGCCGTCGAAATGGAATTGGTTGATCCGGCCGAATCTGTCGTGCTGAAAGGAAATGACTATGGACTGCACAGTGCAAAGCGGTTAAGTATGGAGCAGTAACAATGTACCACAGCAGACAGACTCGACTCACAGGCAATATCAAGTGTTGAAGAAAGTAGCCGCGTCGAATTTGGTATTTGAGGAGGCCGATGGCAACCGCCACCTCGCTGCGCAAGACGTCGTCTACGCCCGATTCCGCGGCATCCAGCACAATGGCACCAATATGTGGCTGAATATCGAATAGGTCCTCGAGAAGGAGGGCGAATCTCGACCAAAAGGTGTAGGCGCGAGGAGGACTCATGATCAAGGAGCCCCCGGTCTGCCCTGGAAGGTTGAGCCGGTGTTCCGGGGCAAGCCAGACGTCCCTAGGTACCCAGGAAGAAGCAGGTGTTAGTATTGCGTCGCTGGATTCAATTCGGGCTTTTGCAATAACGCACTCTACGTAGTCCCACTCAGAGCCATGGAACATGCTAAGGTTGCTCGGGACACCCTGTCGGTGATAATAGATGCCCATCGCTTTCAGAAACCAAGTCTGCCGAAACTTTGCACATTGCTGGGGTGTACAGAGGGGATGTCTTTCGTCCGGGTCGTAGGTATTCTCGCGATCCCAGAACGGGGCAATTTCGGAGCCACGCCGGCATCTCTCAGGCCAGCTCGCGCCTTCATCGGGGTGGTGGGCCAGAAATGCGGCTGTCTTCTCCCGTGCTTCCTCTAGGGTGAAACGAGGAGAAAAGAACCGGGGGCCAAAGTCGACCAAATGTTCGTCGATATCCAGTGGTTGCGCCTTTCGCACCTTGAAAGCTGCTAAATTACTATCGTCTAGGAGGTAGACATCATCGCCCAAGGCCTCTATTTGTTCTAGGACGTTATCAAGATACTCGACGCATTGTAGCGTGAACTGTTGGATTTCATCAATGTACTCGGCCATTAAGATCTGTTGTGCAATCCTTGGATTCGACTGCGTGTAGAAATAAAAGAGTCACTCGCTGCTTTCGACGATCTCTCCACGATGAGATGAGGTATCAAAACCAATGGAGCAAATTCGGAGGCAGTGAAACGTTGAAATTTAGGGCGGTCTTGATAGTAGTGATGGGCTTGAGTTCCACCGAGTCTATTGTCTAAGTCCAAGTACCAGTTGGGTATCAAGGGAAAAAGGGCCCAATTAGGCATCCAACCTCGCCAACCTGCCAACCTGCAGCTGAGCCGGAAAGACCCCGCGCCAATTCTCTGGAGTTACCTCATCGAGTTCAACAAGTTAACTGGAGTAGGTCTCCTTACGCGCATTGGTACACTTCTTCCCAGCCCCGGAGGCTCTGGTACTGGCACCGGTACCTTTGTCGAGGTGTAGACGGCTGGCGGGCTTTTGGACGTTGCCGTTAGGAGATGGCATGTTGAAAACCTGGGAATCGGGAAACGGTGAAACTATTTGACGTGATTCGGGGGTCTTGATTATTCTGAGAGTCGTAGAGCGATGTGGATGTTGGAGGAAAGTGTTGCTGGGAGCAGAGTCGTGGTTTGTGAGGCTGGCCTTTTTGTATCATTTGGATTACAGTGTTGAAGTTGAAAGGATCATGCTATCTTTACTTCATCACCTTTCAATTTAATAAGTGGGTTTGAAGCAGGCTGTCCTGTTCCTATTCCTGTTTCATAGAGTGAACTGGAAGGCGGGTTAATAAGTGGGGCATGGCATGGCGCGCCGGTATTAACGGACATCACAAGCCCGCGAAATGCTCCTGACAGGTTGGCAGCTCCGCCATCAGGAGACTTGCTCACATTGATGGCTAAATCCGGTCAACTTACGAGCGACGGCTTCCATTGCGAATGCGAAGTGACTCAGCGGTCTTTTTGTCCAACCCGGCGGCCCGTTTGCGCAAATTTCATAGCGGTGGCAGTGCTCGCGTCTCGCGCTCTCCCGCGTTTCTCCTGTCGGTGCGCCCGTGGCTGTTGGCGATCTGCCAAATGCAAGGCACGCACCCAAAACAGCCACTGCAAACTGCCTCTCGGAGATGGCCTATCACGGCCGAGGCCTCGATACCCTTTTGCGCATGCAGTTCGTTTCAACCCGAGGCTTTGGCAGCCTGTCGTTCTTGTGTGACTCGATCCACGGACCAATTGGTGGTCGCCCTTCAAGGCCCGCTTTGTCCGGCTGACACTCCACGGGCGGAGTCGGGGCCGTTCCGGCTTCAACGGGATCTCGAAAATGTGCCAAAGTTGTCGTCTGTCGTGTAAACCCACGGCGTCGAATCATCCTCCGGGCCGAGCAAAACCAGCCTCGCCGATGAAACTGCCAGTGCATCGCAGATGACTTACCCAGCACACACTGCAAACAGCCACAGATGTCATCCTAACCCCTACAGCAGGGCTGACAGGTCAAGCATCAAAGCAACGAAAACGCCCATCCACCAAGGCCTCACCACGTCAACGATGCAACGGAGCATCACGCCCGCCAATGCATTCCCGCCTTCTTCCTCCTCAACCCCCCATGATGACCCATGATGATGATGATGCATCCCAAACCCAAAACCCACATCCCCCAATCCAACCCCAACCCCGACCGGCCACCCTGACCGACCCGACCACAGTGACCGGCCACCGAACCAAACCCAACCCAGCCGTCTGCAATTCGCGCATGAGCTTTAAATCCCACTCCCGCGACGCCACAAAACCAGACCGACCGACCCCCCCACAAGGTCGCGGCCACATATGTAATATGTCCCTACCTGGGTTCATCAGGTGAAAATCCAAAATCTGATACGGAGACGCGGTCGACCAAACGGGTCGCGTCGGGTGCAACCACGGTTGAATGAATGAGGTTGGGGATGTCGTGTCGGGTAAACAAATCTCCACATACATACACAGACATATCGTATTAGGCGGTGACGGCGTCAGGGAAGGGATGTCGGGCCGGTGGCGATAGAGGGGGGAGGGGAAAGGCGGTGAAGCACTGTGAAGGGGGCGGACTTTTTTTTTGTTTGGGTATTGTCGCCTGTCAGTGGTTGTCAGGGGCCGAATCCGGCTGCTGCTTCGGTAGAGGTGTCCATAAATCACGCGGGGAAACGTGGCAGGCAGGCAGGCAGGCGGGGGGTCGACTGACTTGAGTGAGTGAGTGAGCAAGTGACTGACTGACCGGTGAGAATAGCGGATGCTGGTCTGCGATTGATCACCTGATATTCCTGCCCAGTGATACTCCGTGATGATATCGCATGTCTGGGCCTGTACGTCCGACTTCGGGTGTTGTTGGCAACAACACTCATGCTTCGTGGAAAGGAACATTGCACAACATGCAAAGCAAGTGAAGTAGTAGGTAATATGTCAATGCTCATGGTCATTAAACTATTAAGCCAGCCGTAACCCAGCCAACACCCAATTAACCCAAGCCCAACCCCATGCAATATGCCAGTGCAGTGACAACAACAATGCTGATGATGCAGGCCCCCAAACTCCCCCATTGTGCAAACAGACAGACAGCCGGCCCATCCCAAGCTCGTCCCATCTCTGACCCAGATCTACCCTCTTCCCAATGCACCACCCATGGTACCCCGTATAGTATAACACCTCGCTTTTGTATAGCGTAAACAGAAAAGGCAAAAGAAAAGCCAAATGTTGCCAACCAACACCCAAACTCCATCCCAGAGGGGCGATAGATAGCTAGGACGTAGCCAAATGCAATCAATGCACCAGCCAACCCCGTAGCCTCTCCCCCGAAAAAGCAGAATGCAACCGCCTCCCAAAAACCAAACGCTTCACAACCCATTCGTAATCATCATCTCAGATCCCCCTCTTCACCACTTCACCTCGCGGCGCCAACAGCACCCAAAACCCTCCCCCAAACCCCCCTTCTCGGCCCCTTCGCCGCCGCGGCACTCCGCGCCCTCTCCTCCAACCCCCTCAACTCCTCCGCACTAATCTCATACGGCAACCTTCCACCCCCCATGACCATCTTCTTATCCTTGACCGGCACCGGCGGGCCCTGCTCGTGCATCATGCCAGGCGAATCACACTGCATCATGACATTACCGTCACCGCCATCATAGATGTACGGCTCCTCCTCCCCACCATTGAGGCCGACCGTGCCCAGGTCCGTCTCGCTGCACGGCGTGGTCGCGCGCGAGGACAGCTCGCTGACGACGGACCCGGCATACGACGACGAGGCGCTGGACTCGAGACCTGGCGGGGACACGTCGCGGCTGCTGGCGCGCGAGTGGGAGGTGAGGCCCCGCGAGCGGGAGGTTCCGCGCGACGAGGGCGGGGTGGCGTAGGTGTTGTCAGCAGCAGAGACCTGGGACTGGGGCTGGGGCTGGGCAGCGAGGCGCTGCCAGGCGAGGGCCTCCTCCTCGCGCTGGCGCTGGCGGGCGAGCATGGAGGCGGCGAGGTGGCGCTCGCGTTCCTTTTCGGCGAGGCGGCGAAGGCGGCGGGCGTAGCGGGTCTCGATGTCGGTGCGGATCGGGGTGAGGAAGAAGTCGAGCTCGCGGTAGAGGTCGGCCTCGGTGATGCGGAGGTCCCAGTCGAGGAGGAAGAGGAGCTGCTTCTCCATGAGGTTGACCTCGGTGCGGTTGAAGCCAAAGTGGTAGGCCTGGGTCGAGACGACGCTGTAGTTGGCCCAGTGCTTGTTCTTGGGGCTGCTGTCGTTGAGGTACTTGGCGGCCAGGATGAGTGAGGCCAAAAAGATGCGGTGGGTCGTGCAGCGGAGCCCCTTGGCCATGGGCTGCAGGCGGGACTTGAGGCGGTTGAGGTAGACCAGCGTCGACATGAGAGTGGGGACCTGGACGTTGGATGAGATGACGAGCTGGGTGATGAACTCCTCGATCGAGGGGAGGACGCCGTCGCTGCTCTTGACGGCTCTCGGGGAGGGTGACTTCTGGCGGCTTGTCTGAGTTGCCGGGGGCATCATGTTGGGATCGCACTGGATGACTTCGGAGGCGGCCTTGGCGAGGTGCCGGATCATTTGCTTGTCGACGGGCTGGTAGACGAAATGCTCCAGCGCCGCAGCGTTGAGCTCAGCTTGGCTGAGCATCGAGTATGAGTCCATGTTGTGGGGTAGGGTAGGGTAGGATGGACTTTGTGTGTGGAGAGAGTGGTGATGTGGGGTAGTCGATGAAAGAAAGTACCAGACTCTCTCTTCTATGTCTGTGTATGTATGTATGTATGTATGCAAAAACAAAAGGATCAAAAAAGTGTTGGGATGATGAGATGCCCAAAGAGTTATAAGATCCCTTCAGGTACGGCTTCAGGTGACTCGTGCAGCGAGGTGGGGATAGCGGAGAAAAGGGGATGTGCCAAGGGTGTGTACATCAACAACTGATGAGCTTAACACGAGCGAGACCTGCGGCGAAGCTCAGGTGGACAATCGGCAAAAATGCCGGGGTAGCGGCCGAATCGGCGGGCTCGGCAATGCGAGCGAAAGGCTGAACAGACAGCTGGTGTTGCAGCGTGGGCCTCCTCGCGGGCGTCCTCTGCAGGCAGGGCGGGCAGCCTGTTGATGCGTGTCTCAGTGGCTTGTTCTCCCTTTCTGGGTCGACAAGGTGACGTGCAATGTCCACGAGGCTGAGTGCGGGCGTTCCAGGGGCAGGGGGGTGGCCGGCCAGGCGGACAGGGGTCCAAGAGTGGCAGGGGGGTGCGTGGGCGATCTGGCAGTGTTGTGGTGGCCCGCCGTGTCGGTCGCTGCTGGATCAGCGGGTCCAAGGTTTTTTGGGGGGTGGGATCTGGGCTGGAATGCGCAGGGGTTGGGCAGAGGCAAAGAGGCAAGCGTGCCAAGACAGGCGCTGGCCAATGAGTCGGAAGGGAGCGTGAAGGCCCGACGGACAAGTCCGGAGAAAGGAGGTGCCTCGGCAGCACGCAAAACCGGGAAAAATGGGAGAATGTCAAGAGCGGTCAAGTCGACACTGACATGCAGTTCCGTCCAATTTGACAGGGCCGGAGAGCGATCGCGCAATGCGGTGGCGATCCCGGGAAAAGTGGGTCTGAGCTCCGGTAAAAGGTGACGCGGACAGACGGGTTTCGGAGGTGGCTCAGAGGTAGCAAGACGTGAGGTGAATCAAGGTCTTGGTGAGGATGACTCGTACCAGTTGTAGAGGTGCGGAGTCGCGTGTTTCGAACACGAAGCGGCGATCTGGGCCTGACGCTGCAATTAAAAACACTGGCGATGCGATCCCGGAACTGGCGCAACAAGATCGACGGTCGATTGCTGCTGCTGGGGGCTAGCGGGTTCTGGCCGGTGCGCACTATCGGTGGACGGGCCCAGACTGTTGTGGAATCTTGGAGTCGGATCGGTCGACGATGCCGTATGCCGAATGCCGGGGGCTATTAAGGAGATTATACTTAATGCAAATCCGAACCAGCGGACGAAAAGTCGTTAAAAAGAAAGGGCCGGCGCTGCCGTTGAAACTTGAAGCTGCAGTAGATGCTGGCTGAATGTTGTGAGTCCAGGCTTCGAGGGCACCGGACAAGTTAATATGGCAGAAGGTGCAACACAATTCCTCGACGATGCGGGTCCGCGGTAAAGCTGCCGAGTTTCAGTCGCGCGCCTAAGGAACCGAAGGAATGGAAGGCTGGTGGTGTTCGAGGAGTCGCCCAGTGCAACTTGTCGGTGGGCGTCTGCGGGTTGATTCGCTGCTGGCGTCTGGAGTTGCAGCGGCAAACGGGGGGCGAAGCGAGGTGGGGTTAAAAAAAGTTCAAGTTTGAGCGAGTCGTCCAATGGCCAATCGTCAACAACTTGAAGTGTCAAAAGACGAAACTTGACTGCTGTCCAAAAATGAACTAAGAAGATCTGATGTCCAAACGATGGGCAGTGGGTCTGAGCGGGAATTGAGATTCGCGCAACGTGTCTGCAAGAGTGTTGTCGATGCGCAGGTTCAAGAGTGGTGATGCAGCTTCGACGAACGGGCCTCCGTCCCAACTTTGTAGATTGCAGTGATGCAGAAGGGAGAAGCTGCGCGGTTCGATCGTCAGGGAGGACGGGAGAACTCGCAACTTTCAAGAATGAAGGGGAGAGCAAAGGGTTGCGTCTGTTCGCGTCAACGCAACCCGCCTTGATCGAAGGGGTCGTGTCGACTTGTCACTTGTCAGAGATAAACTGGAGCACGGAGTATCGTCCCAAAGGGAGTGGTTGCCAAGACAGGAAGTCGGATATAAGACGACAAGACCAGCCAGCAAAACTATCGGATGGTGGATTCCAGGGCACAAGAGGGATCAAGGGTCACACTCGGGAAGGCACGCGGCTTTATCATGAGATCGAGTCCTTATTTTGATCACTACGTGGCTGTCGCCAACAGATTGGGTGCATCTGGCATCCCTCGACAACAGGGCAATTAGACATCAATCGCCAGCCCGAGTCAGAAGGGCAGAATCTTGCCGTCTTGGGCAGCCCAGTGCCACGCTGATTTGCACGGCTGTCGATTTGCATTTGTACTACTCCGTACCCTCCTACAATCCGGAGCTCGCATAACACGACTGATGAATGGTTGGTACAATTGCTCTGCACGCGAGATCCTCGAGTGCCAGCGATCCGGTGCCCGCGGGTTGTGATTGGCAGGGTTCGCACCCGACGCTCAGACTTGAAACAAGCGAGGGTTTTGTCTTGTTGAACCCCAGAAGTGGAGGGGCTTTTCTGTGCTTCGTACTCCGTGCTGTTGGTCGCAATGTTTTGGAAATATCGATTGGATCGACGTGAACGTGGTATCTGGCCTTCAAACTGGCCCCCCGAGTCATCGAAACATGCACAATTTAAACTTTTGACGAGGCTACAAGTTGGGCATCGTGAGGCTTGCTGAATCTCGAAGCGAGCATCAATGCGACCACCACGTCCCAGCCATCGCCCTGACCGCCTTGAAGCCTCGAGGAAACCCATCAGACTTTGCCACATCAAAAGAAACTTTTCATCTATATCCACAATCCTGCACCTCACGATAAGCAGGGCTCAGGGGAAACGCAGGGGCTGCTCGCGGATGCACGTCCCCTCGGTGCTTTTTCCCCCTGAAAACCGATGCCAAGCTGTACTTCGTACCAACATCCGAACCTCCTCGTCACGAATTGCTGAACCGGAAACGAAACGAAACATGGTGTCTTCGGTGTGGGCACCGAATCCGGAGTTCGGAAGGACAAGAGGCAAGGCGATTCGTGGCAAGTTTTAGTGTTCCTTGGACTTGGAATGTCTTGTCGTCGTCGACGCTAGCAGCTAGGTGCCTTAACCCCGCGCCGAGTGGGGGTGACAGACTCAGCGGGGTCAGACACCAGTTCGAAGATCGCGTGCCATCCCGACGGCGAACACATGACAATCGCTAATGTCCATGACTCCATTACAACCAGAAGAAAGAACTCCGAAGCGATGCAAGAAACCAGAAACGGAATCGCACTATCACATTCATCGCAACATTCCACGAAACATTGCCAGGGCTCAATGTTTCAAGTGGCTACCCTCATCAAGTTTCCTTTTGGCGGACGGATCATCCGGGGTGCACTAACTACTTCATACATCAAGCTTACCTCCATGCGGATAGTAGCAAGCTCTCCCGAGTCAGTGCTCAAAAGCAATTCTCAAACACATGGTTTTGCCCTTCGTGCCTGGCGCCATGCACCTTCCCCTGGCTCGTGCATCTCAGCACGAACAAGCTCAACATGTTGGCAGCAAGGGATGTTGCAATCTGTACATTGTACGGAAAACATCTCGAATCTAGATGCAGGGACAAAATATCCCAAAACGGATGCACGCAAAAGCGGAACTTGCCCGTGTCCGCCCCCTCTTCCCCTCCTCCGTCCCCGCAAACACCCCCCTCTACGGACCCGCCGTCGCCGCCGCCCGCACACCTCCTCATCCACCCAATCCCGCTTGGCGGAGCGGGCCCGGAACCAAAGGCCGGCGGCCACCGCCCAAACAGCCGTTGCCCCGCATCCTTTCCGCATCCGGCTACTACTTTTCAGGAGGTGGTGGTGTCGGGGACGCCAGCTCCGTGCGCGAGCGCCGTGATTGGGCTGACGCATGTCTTGGATGGAACTTGGTTTTCACACAGAGGGCCAGTTGGGTTGCCTTGCGTTGATGGGGCTGAGCTGAGGCAGGTTTTTACGTAGAGAACTTTTGGAGATGGGTTTGGCTTGGCTGGTGTTGGGCCTAATTGTTTGGAGGTGACGTTGCTTGTTGCCTCTGGGTCGTCAGTGACGGCGAAGAGGCAAAACCAACTCGTCGCAGGCATCGTCAGGAACTTGGCATGCCAGTTTTTGACAGCTCGAGGGACAACAACGGAGCTGATTGCGAGTCCATCTCGCTAAACAGGTTGCACTAACAGTGTTTGGTGTAATTCTAAGCCAGAACTGTTAAGGACACAAGCCCGGTCTTGGCAGTAAACCCTTGCTGTGGCTGATGGGCTGTACGTCATCCGCTCCACACAAGCTCCCTCCAAACGACGCTTCCAAGTTCTCTCCATCAGGACCTGCCGCCTCAAACCAGCCACACTCTCTGCGCTGAACAAATTCGTCATGCCGAGCCAACATCTATGAATCCATGTTGGGAGCGCTTCCAAATACGGGTACTATACCGACGTCTGAATCCCTAAGCAGGAGGCCTACTCTCGGCGATGACGCGAACCCGCGCCTTCTCGCGGCGCGGCCGACACAATCCCAGATGAGCGGAAGAGACCGAGATGCCGCACTCCCCCGGCGGCCGCTCCGCTTGAGCTGATTTGCGGCCCGCCGCGGAAGCCCAAACGCCAACCGCTCGGCAAACTTTCCGCTGTGCTGGAGCGGCCCAGCACGTGGCCGCGCCGCGGCGGCCCGGCCGGCTATCAGATGCCGATGAAAGTCTGGGGAGGCCGCAAAGCTGTGGTCCCACAGTGACCGACCGTAGGCGAGTTTCTACGGTTTGTTGATGTTCAAGCGAGGCTGAGGTATCACATCTGCCATGTCTGCTGCACAACACATGCAGCGTTTGAACGCCTGATTTCTCACCCTCTGGAGTATGGAAAGGTTTACAGGGGTTTGCAGATGCCGGAGGGTGCAATTAATCCGGCCCAGTCTCAACCCAACAGGCAAACTTCCAACACCTCAAGCTCACCACAACAAACCAAATCTCCGGGTATTCCAGCCCCCACTCCATCGTAGGCACATGTGGCACAATCACCGATTCCATCATGACGACGACGTATTCGCAGTACTCTGTCGATGATGAGATCCAGGCCTTCTTCCAAAAGACATCTGCATCCCGCGACGCCTGCGACGCCAAAGCGAAAGAGCTTGCAGGCGGCAATGTTGTCCCTGTCGATGTCCAGGGCGTGTGCAGCTACTCGGTCTATGCCGGGCCCGAATCAGAATTCGTCGTCCAGTTCCGCCTCGAGTCTCTCTCACTGAAGCCCGACATCATTTCTCTCGCGGCCCAAGTTTATGGGTCGTTGGCGCCCAAAGCATCCTTTGAGGGCAAAGTTGGCGATGGGCCCAAGGAACCGCTCTACATCTACCTGATGGACCGGGTGCGCGGGATGACGCATCTGGATTTTATCCTCGCGCACGGCTACCCGGAAAACTCCTCGGACAACATGCTCTGGCGCAAGAATCTCATGGGCGACGTCGCGCGGTATGTTGGAATTGGCGAATCCGTCACTTCTTCCAGCTGGTGATGCTGACTACCCGCAGCTTCATGGCTTGTTCTTGGAATGCTCCTCAACCAGTCAGCGCCGAGTATCACAGTAGACTTGAACAAACCTACCTCAGAGACCTGGGGCTCCTGCACGCGGCTCTTCCGTCGAGATTCCACCCCATCATCCAGACTTGCATCGACTCGATAAGCGACATCATGTCTCTCCCCATGGTCTTGCTCCATCGAGATTTTGGCAGCTGCAACCTCATAGTCGACGAATCCACCTGCCACCTCAACGGCGTGATTGACTGGGCGGAGGCCGAAGTCGCTCCATTTGGACTGAACCTGCACTCCCTCCAACCCCTAACCGGGAAGCTTCATCTGCGCAATGGCTGGTCACGATATGAGGACTACGACGCTCTCCAGGAGACCTTCTGGGAACGGTTCCAGCAGGAAGTCGGTGGTTTGTCTGACGATAGGCTCCGGACGATTAAGATGGCAAGGGTTTTGGGTTTGTTGCTGTCATCCGGCTTCACGAGCCGTCTTGCGAATCAGTCCGAACCGGTACCTATTGGCGATGACGAGAAGGGACGTTACAACATGCTGTCCTTGGACGGGTTTCTCATTGATCCGCAGATCAAGTTCGACGGTGTGGAATAGTGAAGTCCTCGGAAGGACCGACCTTGAGACCGCTGTATAGCCCTGATGCTGGGATGGCAGTGAGCCAGGTGGGTGAGCGATGTGGGAAGTTTGTTTAGGTAATCAGGTGATCTGATGTTGGGGTTGGGAGCAAAGCACGGATGGATGCAACCCCGGCTCCAACCCTTGCACCTTTGACCGGACACAGGGAGCAGCCGAGAGGCTCCAGACCTTCAATCCTGCGAATATGAGGCGTTGTTGTCAGCAGAAACCCAAATCCCAACGGCCGCAAGCGCAAGCGCAGGCGCTCGATCTCTTCCCAGCGCCTCGAGCGGGCGCTTACAAGCCGGGCGGCGTCCAACGGTCCACAGCCTTCCATGCAAGGGACCCGCTTCCCCGGATTTTAGCGCCCAATTTGATCGACGCCGCGGATCTTGATTGGCCCACTTCGCGTGTGTCAAGATTCCCTTAGCGCCAGATCGATCTTCGACCCTGGACCCTTTGTGCAGCGGCTCCTCGTCCACCCGGCGGCGCAAGGCTGCGACTTCAAAATAAATTGGTGGCCGGGGTTAAGGGGGAACAACGCGCTTGTGTGGTTCAATGTGATGTTTCGAGAGAGGACATGGTGCGGTAATTCCCGGGCTGAAACAGTTGCGTTAGCCTCTCTCCCTGGATTTGAGACCTGAGTTGCGAAAATAGAACAGCAAGTGACCAGGAGTGGTTGGTCTAGAGACAAACACTTCGTTCCAAACCGTTCCACGCATGTCATAATTAATCCACTCTGATATCTTGTCCCCAACCTGTCTCAAACACGATGATTGACTGCAGCAAGAGGCCGCCGTGGCGGCCGTTGGTCGGCATTTCTCAACGGTCAAGTGGGGCCCGGCTGGAAGCGCCCGTTGTCATGATGGAGGAGGCACAGCGAACAAACACCGAAAACAATTTCACTGCTATTCGTACACTTCACTTCGTGTTAAACCACAAGATCATACCAGCCAGGCTCAAAATAACCCAGTGCCTACGGAGCACGGAGGAGTAAGACTCACATTGCAGCCTCGGAGTCATCCCACTTACACAAGGCCGCCGCATCGCTCCACGCTTCCCCCACCCCCTGCAGCGGCCAGCCCGATAGCGCCGACCAAGCCCCTGGATCCTACTGCATTCGGATTGCAACGGTTTCCTTTCCCGCGCCGCACGCTTGAGGCCGCCGCTGCGGTAGATTCGGGAACCGGGCGGGTAGGCAAGGTACCTCCGTGCCGCCGGAACTTTCTATGCCGGAAATTCCCATGCCACCACACTTCCGTGGCGGTGCCGCTGTTATGCGTGTGTACACTAAGCTCATAACTACTTGTGATGTTACTGTGTTGAACGGTATGGCGCGCCACGGTCAGATTCGTCATCCTGCAAGAATGGGTAATGTCACATGTATGCGCCGAAGGGTTTGGGGATGAGCACGGCGGACGAACACCACCTCCAAGTTAAGCGGTGGTGATTGTGGTAGATGGGATGGGCTGGGATGTCAGTGCCTTGGCGGCATCACGGCTTCTCACAGGGCATCGCAGCACCAGACACGCTCATCCACTCGTGTTCTCTGCCTGAGAAAGTCCTTCCTTACTACTCATACATTAGTAGTGCTGACAAAGAAAAAGAAGCCCACCAGCCAGGCTGTTGATGAGAAGTGGAAATAGCACAGCTGCCAAGTGAATTCCTCTCGGCCATGCCACATATACCGTCGAGACCAGATAGCCTGAACCGACAGCGCCTGGCTGCGAAACTTCCGCAAACATGCCCTCCCGCCCCCTTCCCCTCTGCGATGCTACCCCATCCCTCCATACCAATCCATGCCATATTGCTGCTCCCATGCCACCGCTCAAACGCCGTCGTAGAATGCCAGTACATACAGCAAGTAGTTCGTGATGATCGACATGTATCCTGAACGCAGGACCGTAATGTATGCTTTAGGTTATGGCCAACCGTCGGTGAGGGATGCCGCGAGCCCGAGGCGACGCGCGATCATCCATTTGCGCCGCCTAGTAGTTGACCGAAGGCAGCAGGTGCCCCGGACCACCGATCCGCTGTTCCATGGAAAACGGTCCCGACCCCTAGTGGTAACCGCTGCCCTGGTACTGCGGACGGGGGAAGTCCTCGAAGTAGGGGTGGTTGCAGGCCTGCTTGGCGGAAATGCGGCCGGCGGGGTCGTACACGAGCATCATCTCGAGAAGATCCAGACCCGCGTCGTCGAGATTCTGGCACAGCGGCACGTTGTGGTCGCGAACCCACTTCGGGAAGGACGCCTTGAAGTCGGGGTAGCTGGTCACGCCGGGCCAGATATCCTCGGTCGGGGTACCGAGAAGACTGCGAACAAGGTTAGTTAGGCTCGCCGTGGGTTGCTCAACTGCAAACATACCGGAAGATCTTGAAGATCTCGTCAATCTCAGAGTCGCCCGGGAACAGCGGCTTGCGCGTGCACATCTCGGCAAAGATGCACCCCACCGACCACATGTCCACGCCGGTCGAGTATTGGCGGCCACCGAGCAAGATTTCTGGCGCGCGATACCACAGCGTGACAACTTCGTGGGTATAGGTGCGGAGCGGGACGCCAAAGGCGCGAGCGAGACCAAAATCGGCGAGCTTGAGGTTGCCTTCCCGGTCGATGAGCAGGTTCTGCGGCTTGAGATCGCGATGCAGCACACGGTGGCTGTGGCAGTAGCGGACGCCCTCGCACAGCTGGCTCATGAATTTCTTGATCATGGCGTCGCCGAGGCCAAGACGGTGCAGCTCGGCGCCCGTACCCTCGGGGAACGCCTTGCCTCTTCCGCCATCGCTGACTGGCAGCGCTTCCATGTACTTCTTCAGGTCGAGGTCGAGGAATTCGAAGACGAGATAGAGCTTGTGTCCGTCGGCGTGCACGATGTTGAGCAGGCGCACAATGTTGGGATCGCGCATCTCCTTCAGCAGCGAGATCTCGCGGATGGCGGTCGACGGGACGCCCTCATCTTCGGCCTCGAGGCGGATCTTCTTCAGGGCGACGATGCGACCGCCGTTGTTGAGGTCGCGCGCCTTGTAGACGACGCCATAGGTACCTGGAAAACACACAAGTTAGTGCCACGGGCAACAGGCAGCAAGGAGGCGAGAGGCAGCCCGCGTACCCTCGCCGATCTTTTCGAGTTTCTGGTAGTTGTCCATGGTCATTATACGATTCTCTTTATTGACGGTAGCGTTTCAAGAAGCGGTCGAGTCGGTCGGCCAAATGCAATCTTGAAACCGCGGTCGCGGGTGCAGGAGTGTCGTGGTTAGGGTCGGGTAGCGGAAGCGCGGGTTGGTGGGGGTGAGTTGGCAGCGGCTGGGAACGAGGGGCAGCCGAGCCGAGACAAAACAAAGAGCGCCCGACCGAGAAAAGGGGACAAAATCGAAAAGAGGGCAGAAAAAAGCCGTCAGTTGCCGCCGGCCATGAAAAGGCACTTACTGTCGAGTCGTCGTAGGTTTGTTTGGGGTTCGGATCGCGAGGGTTGTCGTCG
Source organism: Trichocladium uniseriatum (assembly GCA_017139535.1). Lineage (NCBI taxonomy): Eukaryota > Fungi > Ascomycota > Sordariomycetes > Sordariales > Chaetomiaceae > Trichocladium > Trichocladium uniseriatum. The sequence continues at coordinate 560,964 of WOUO01000009.1, read as the reverse complement.
GTGCCGCAGTTGAGCAGTCAAATTTCGGCAGTTGGTCAACAACTTGGGTTGGTCTCACTGGGCGACGCGGAGCGCGTCGAGTCCGCTCCAGCCCTGTGGCGCACGCCCCACTTCTCTTCGGTTCAGCGCTGTGGGGACCCTTTTGGCAGCTGACAGTGAGGGGCAGACAGCCCCGCGTCAAAAGATTGACTTGAAGTTTGACAGATGCAGGTCAGGAACGCAACTCAGCTTGCATTCGAGAGTGCAATATCAGACTCTTAGTCAGCTACTGGACACTTACATTTGTTTTGGCTAACGATTCCAATTTCGATTTCTTCATCACCCAAGTGGAAATTTTCAGCATGACGGCCGATATCAAAGATCTCGATGCGCATGAGCAACCCTCAGATGAGCTGAGGGCCAAGTGGAAGGCTTTCTCACGAGCCGAGCCAAAAGACTTGCTCAACAACCCCAATATCGACGATCTCCAAAATCCAGAAAGGGCAGCCGAGTTCTGCCTTTCCTCGACAATCCCCGCCGAAGCCCTGAACCGCGCATTCCAGCACATCTGCCCGGACAACAGCCCCGAGTTTCAGGTCTCCAAAGACGCACCGATATACTACCACCCTCTCTTGCCGGGTATGTTTCTGTCTTCACATATACTGTCCTGCAACTAACACCCCCAGGCCTGCTCATCGCCCCCTCCCTCATCCCCCCCGAAGTCCAAAAGATCCTCCTCCGCCACCTCATCCACCGCGACCTCAGCAACCCAACCCACCAAACCAACTTACACCTTCACTACGACCTCCCCTACCCGGACCCAGACAATACCGGCTCCTCCTCCTTCTTCTCCCATCCCCCGTCCTCCACCTCCCCCTCCACCACCTTCACCCCCAAAGACCCCACCATCCACAAACCCCTCTCCATCAAACAAGTCCTCGACCGCAAACTCCACTGGCTCACCCTCGGCGGCCAATACGACTGGACGAACCGCGTCTACCCGGGCGAGGCGCCGCCGCCGTTCCCGCCCGACGTGGCTGCGTGCTTGGAGACGCTGTTCCCTGACACGAAAGCGCAGGCGGCGATTGTGAATTTCTATACACCCGGGGATACCATGATGATGCATCGGGATGTATCGGAGGAGACGGATAAGGGGTTGGTGAGTGTGAGTTTTGGGTGCGACGGATTGTTTATGATTGCACCGAACGAGGGCCCGGTGGAGGAGGGGGGTAAGGAGTATTTGGTGTTGAGGTTGAGGTCGGGAGATGCGATTTATATGACGGGGGAGTCGAGGTTTGCGTGGCATGGGGTGCCCAAGGTGTTGAAGGGGACGTGTCCTGCGTATTTGGAGGACTGGCCGGCGGAGGGTGGGGAGTACGAGGAGTGGAAGGGGTGGATGGGGAATAAGCGGATTAATTTGAATGTGAGGCAGATGAGGGATTAGGTTGACTGTTTCGAGGAGTTACAATGTTCCGACTGGGGGTTATGGCATCTAGAGCGCGCGGTAGAATCTTGCTAGATATGGTATGACTGTGTGACAGACAACGCATCTAAAGTCCCTTCCGGGCGCGAGGTATGTAAAACACCGCACTTCAATCTTGTGGAACCATTCATTGGCACACGGCGTTGCTGGGCGTGTTTTTGAGACAGCAAAAGAGAGCCAATGGCAACAGGCAACATATAAGACCAAGCCACGCCAGAAGTTATGATGTATTACAAGAAACGAAAGAGGAAGTTACGTTGATTTTTCGGTGGTGATATGAAGAAGGAAAAGGGGCCCGGGGGAAATAGGGTATGGGTTAAGTGTTTAAGAAAAGACGGATGCTGGACAAGGTAACTAGAGGAGGGGCTCCAAGAGTACTGCTCATAGAAGACAGATCCTAGTCATCAGCTAAACATCAAGGCGGATTTTGAGATAGACGGGGGCGATTCAGGTCCTTGGACTGGTCATCTCATACAAAGGCTTGGAAAATAGGAGGTGACCGATGAGTGAGAGTCAACGTGTACGTACACATGCTTTGTACAATTACTACTGTGATACCTGCTAAACACGATGTTCACATAGCAGTTTAAATATATGTTTAAGAAGAAGCATGAACCCTTGGTCTGAGACATTGTGATAATACCTCCCAATGCCGTTCAACGCGCACCATGTAGTAACAGTACTTTACCAACCATCTTTTATCTCCAAGTCTACCGATCTCAGAAGGCAAAAGGAGAGAAAAATGGAATGGGTCTCGATGAGCATCGCCATGTGGATGATACAGCATCTTGGCCGACAGAAGGCGCCAATTATTCTAGACCACCGTCTCAGCGGCGGCGCGTTGATGCAAAGAGAGGCGAAGGATGTTGCCCTGAAGCGGTGTGGGCTTCTGTGCAGTAAGATTGACGATATAAAGAGGAATCTGAGTACGAACGGCGTCGTTCACTCCGGCCTCCGTATTGGCGATGTCAACCATCAGCACGGCTCTAACTTCACCCCTCTGGCCAGCGTCCTGGAGGCCACGGCTAAAGAGGGTTACATGATCACTCCCGTCCCGCAGATGTCTCCCAGTGAATAGAACAATGTGCACAGGACGTGGGATCATAGATGTGGCCACCAGCAAGAGCTACAAGGAGGCTGAGCGCGCCGAAGTGGCCAGCGGCGGATTTACTTAGGTACCTAGTAATCTGCTTGACGTCGTCAAGGCCTGTATGGGCAACTGCACTTTCGACCTTTTCGATGCCGTTTTGCCCGCTGTCTTGCTGACACCTTAGAAGAGGCCTGGAACCACATCGCCGCCTCCCTCGAGGCAGGGTTCGAATGCCGGCATGGCGAGCGTGAAGAGCGCGAGCTCAGCTTCCAGGATGATTGATGTCGGTGTTCTCCACTGGCAGTTCCAAGACAGCCCCTGCCCAACTCGTCGAGCAGTCTCAAGTTAGGTACGCCCGACTCAGTGTCAACAAACCAGTTCTCAAAAGTACGGGTTCATCTAGGGCTTAAAACTACATCGTCTTCTACTACTAGCACAAAGACGTCAACCTCTGCCCCCGAGGCCGCCACCCTCAAACGGCTAGGGAAACAGAGACCAGCTTCTCCCAAGGGCTCGTCAACCGGACCAAGAAGTGAACAATGTAAGTCCACGCGAAAGTCTGTCGCCATCAAGTAAACGCGTCTGCCTATCGGAGAGACAAACCGATACAAGACTACCCGATACGCGTATTGATACCCTCCCCACATGCATGCAGAGGTAGGTTACACTGTCGCGACATAGATGGAACCACAGCAAATAGACTGTCATTCCCCAGCTGCCTCCTAAAATTCCATACTATCCACGTATATCTAATGAAGGCAAAAGGTATCACATTAAAACATTAACCATAACAACCCCTTTCTCATCCCCGCCACAACACCCCTTCCTCCTGAGCATCCCCCTAACCCCCTATCAACTCCCCATTAAAACTCACTCACACACTCACAGTTTACAAAAACGCCGCCACAACACCAACAACAACCCCAACCACAGCCCCAACACTCACCCGCACCATCCCTGCCCCACCCAGACCCGGCAGCCCGGCGCCAGGCGGCAGTTCGTCATCCGAGATAGTCGGCACCGTCAGCGCCAACGTCCGCGACGAGCTCGACGAAGTCGTCTCGCTCGGGCCCACCGTGATCCCGCTGTCATCATCATCCGTGAGGGTGTTGACGCCATCGTCATCATCATCGTTGTCATCGTCGTCAAACGAGGAGGACGAGGTGGTTGTGGGGAGGAAGTCGTCAGAGGTGGAGGTGGTGCGGATGGAGGTGGTCCGGATGGTGGTGTCGTCGTCGTCATCGTCGTCGTCGCCGCCGGAGGAGGTGTTGGGGCTGCATCTGCCGGCGGCGTTGCAGGAGTAGCCGGCTTCGCAGTAGCCGCCGCCGGAGCAGCAGTCGCCGGAGGCGGGCATGCAGCTGGGAGGAGGGGGTTAGTGATATTTGTTTGGGGGGAGAGGGGAAGAAGGGGGGAGGCTTACCCTCTGTTGCACTCGACCTCGCCGGCATCGCAGGAGGCGACGCCAGTGCAGGTTTCGCCGATCTGGGTGGGTGTTAGTAAAGGATATTCAATGGTGGTGGTTTGGGGAGAGAGAAGGAACGTACCGGGCAGCAGCCGCTCACGGCCATGCAATAGTAGCCCATGTCGCAGAAGGTGCCGCGCCTGCAAGCCAAGTCGTCAGTCTGAGTTCCCCCCTTTTACTCGGTATTCTTGAGCGGAAAACCTACGATGTGCAGCACACGCTGCCGATAGGCATGCATCCATCGGAGGTGCACGAGGTCTTGCCGACGCCACAGCTGGACTGGCGGGCCAGGAGACGGCCCGGGTTGGGCGTCGTCTCGACGGCGACCTCGGGGCGCGAGACGGCCAGCCCGAGGAGGGCGTGAACTGCGACTTCGCCGGCGCGCATGGTGGTGTGTGGAGAGGGTTTGTGTTGAGTGTCTGGGATGGGATACAGACAGGTGGTGACCTGGATGGTGTTCTTGATCTGGAGCAGACAGTCGGCAACAGACAACACAGAGCAAGACAACGAAACAAAAAAGTTTGACGCGCCGGTGCCACAGCGAGGGGAGCGCGACTTTATTCTCTCTCAACTCTCGCGAAGCTAACCTCACTAGACCCGGAACAGCCAAACTAAACCCAGCCCATAGTAAATTAGGGAGCTTCTCCGGCGATCGGCACGAGGTAATTCGAGCCAAGACGTCTTGGGCTTCTTGGGCACCCGTTTGCGAGCCATTCGCATGGCCAGATCTGACAGGGGGTGGCGCCCCAGAGAATGCAGCACCTGGGATTTTCTTACGCTTTGGTCGGGGGAATTCGGTCCGCAGTGGGTAGTGTGCCACAAGTCTACCACTCAATGTTGATAAGAAGAGCCTCATGGTCGGATCGTTGCCTGAGCTGGCAACTTGGCGCAGGCTAATCCTTGTAAGCTTGTTTTTAGCGTGGTAAAAGCTGGGGATGAATGCGGAGCTGTGTCCCCTTTTAGCACCTAAAATGGACTGTTGAGGGGCTTGGCAGCAAGGATGAGCCGAGAAGCTGAACAGCAAGCGTTGAGAATTTAACGAGAAAGTCCGGAAAAGACGATAAAGGAGCGCGAATCACAGTCTTGGTAGCGAGTCGTTCGGTCAAGCAAGAAACTTGGGAGCACCCACGTGGAAGTTTAGATCCCACCATAGAAGCGAAATCACACGTTACCAAGCCCAAAATTTCAGCCGCACGGTTTTGGACAACACATGCTTTGGCCTGGCTCCCTGGCAAAGTGATCTTCGCTGGGAGGTCCGGAGTCTCCGAGTCATTTCTCCGTCTGGGCAACATGTGGCGTCAGGGATGTGGCTCGCTTTTGTTTATTCAAGTCAGGGGGCTTCCATCAAAGCAAACACCGACCCTATAACCAAGTATCACTATCCGCACAAACTCTAGACATCGTGGGCACATATTCCCTGTGTTGCCCTGATCCCTCTCCAAACCGCTCAGTGACGGCCACCCTTTCCCATCAGCAGAGTAAGGCATCCATACAGGGCGTCTACCCCTTTACGTCTAATTATCTTTAGTATTTCGCTTGTCGTTGCACCTTGGCTTTCAAGACATCGTGTTTGGTAGCATGGTGCCTTGTCCGGTTCGAAATACATCATGATAGCAATGCCGTCCGATGTTATGAGGGAGGGCATCTTTCGCTCGCCGCCTTTCAGCCCGCACCCATGTTCTGTAGCCCTCCTTCAAGGCTTTGACCTCGACAACCTGCTGGTTCAGAAGTTGTCACGACACATTTCCTTGTTTTTGCGGGTTTTGTTTTCGTTCTCCCCCTCCTGCTTATGCTTGCTCAGGCCCCTTGCACTTCTTATGGTTTCTCATCCACTTCCGTCACTGGCCAACTTATAAAGCCTTCGTTGTCTCTCCCTCCCCATCCATATCCGTCCATCTCGCGACTACAGTCACTAGACACACCACAGTGAGTTTGCGCCCTCGACACCCCAAGCCCCAAATCACGGACCCCAACAACCGAGCACTAACTCAATTTCTCAACAGGCACGAGGTGCTAGTCGAAGGGCGCGTCGCAGCCCTGGAGCGGCTGCGGGTGGCAGCTACCGAGGCTGTAGAGGCGAAGACAAGGGTGCGAGCCGAGGGGGTAAGCTTAGAGTTTTGGTCTCTATGAAAATGGTTAGTGTGTGTGCGTGGTGTGTCCTGGTTTTCCAAAAGAGTTCGCGCGAGTGTTCCGGCGGCCCCGGCCGCCCTAACTCTGCTCCGACCCACGACCCCGCCGCCGCCGCCGAGGGTGCAGTTGCCTCCGCTGCGGTGGGTGCGGATGCGGTTGCTGGCAGCGGCTCCGGGGAGGTGAGTGAGGTGGGAAATTAGATGGTTCTGGCCCTGACGTCCGGCGGGACGAGGGGGTGGACGCAGGCGGTGACGGTCCGGTCGGGCAGGGGCGTTGCGGTTTCTGCTAGGGAGGTGGGTGCGGCGTAGTAGGCTTAGGACGGGGAGGAGGCGAGAGTGAGGAGGAGTAGGGGGCAGGGATGGGCAGGAGACGTGGGAGGGGGGAGGTAGGTGTAGTTTGGCTGGAAGAAGGCGGCGTCCCTCACAGAACTTAATCATTTTCCTTTTCCTTTTGCTTTTACAATCTTGAGGGCTCTGCCGCTGGAACGGGAGGGTTGAAGCCAGAAGGTGCATGATGTATGTTTTACGGTCCGTACGATTACACACTCGACACCGGCCGTGTCGCTGATAGGTGTTGGTTCTAAAGAATGACATAACTATGGTGTACGCAAGCATCTCCTGTGTTTCACTCCCCTTCCTTCTACGTATCCCCAACCATAAGCAACATACGAGCCGTAAAAGGTATTCATCATCGACATGAGCGCGGGTCTTCTACCCAGATTATTTCAAGGTTGGCCATCCAACGTTCAAGTGGCCTTTACCTGCTTTTCGACGCGACTTGGGGGCAAGTAACGCTCGTTCAATTCTCTCCTAAACTTTCCCCTCTCCCTTGCCCTGATAGCAGCCGGAGTAGTTCGGACAACGTTGAGGATCTCATGGTGACTGACGAGGGCATCTACTAGCGCGAGAAGGGCACCGAGATTAAACTGCGAGTACTAGGTATTATTGGGATTTCTTGTCATATGTGGAAACACAACTCAGAGGGCGGTATTATTGAGGCATAAGCGCGGTAGTGGTAAAGAGGTAGGTAGTTAGCACTGAAGCGTAAATGTGGTTTCCTGGTAAAGGAATAAAGTTAGATCTGCGTCAAATTCGAATTCAGCATACAGGTATATCATGATGCATAGATCGCCCGGTCCAGACTTCCACGGTACGGTGGTGAGTGTGTGGCACAGCGCTCCACAAGACTTTCATTGATGCTGATCATGCACTTGGGCAGCTGGGCGTATCGATTCCCTTCTAGACCTCGCCTTGAGCATTCCTTAATCCTGTTATTTTGAGTTTGATGCCGGCTCCTTTCACTCTCTCGTTCTGCGGATTAGGAGCCCCTGGATTGGTGCCTGGCTCTAGTCGCCTCCGAGTCCCCAGCAAGTCCTCCCACAGATTTCAGATCCACTTCTGCACTCTCCCCTGTACCCCTCCAAGGCGGCTCCCTCTTGCGTACCCACCTCCCAAAGCAAGGACCGGGCCGTGGCGGGTGGCTTCAAACTAACGCAGTAGATCATGAAGTGGACTGATGTCTGCTTCATGGATATTTTGTAGCTCGGCTTGATGCTGGTCCAAAACACCGGCCCCGTGCATGACAAGAATGTGCTCATGAAGACGTGCAAGAACTCGGAACTGAGCCCACTTTACATGGGCCGTTTGTCAGACGATGGTCAGCCGAAATATTCTTCTCGGCACTTCCATCGTGCGGTCCGCTCGTGATGCTTTCGCGGTCACCTTCCTCTAGGCAGCCGTTTTGCTGCGGTGGATGTGGAGCATTCTACCGGGGTCGGCATTTAGATATGAGATTTCATAGGGGTATTAGACCAAGATGCCGTTGCCGAAATCCCGTTGCTCCACCATAGCATCTCCTTGGCACTGCTCAAAACACTGATTCTGTGTGAAGTTATCGTATCCGTTACCACATGGCCGACTTGGCGGTGGATGATTTCGCCGCGGGAAAGCGAAGAAGCCGGCGGGAATAGAGAACTTCATGTACAGTCTTGGCATTTGTCGCGGGGTTTGACAAGGAGAAAATTCCATCATGACTCGTGTGCGGAATCTCATTCACAGGATGGCGAGCAAGTCCTGCAGGGGTCACGGGCGGTTGGTGTATATAAGAGACGGCCGACCCTCAGCATGTTACTCCCACTGGCAAGCCGGGACTCGAGACTCTCAGCTCATTAGGCAGACTCGGTTTACCAGACAACCGCCGGCATCATGGTCAACTTCGCCCTTCCCGCTCTCGCCGTCCTGGCCCTGACGCCCGTCATTAGCGCCGCTGTCGTGCCTGACACCAGCGTTGTCGCGAGGTCAGAAGGACAGACCGAGGTCGCCGAGCCTTTCTCCTTTGTCAAGTGGGTCGACGGCATCATCGCCAACCCCAACGGAACGCATCTGTCGCCGGAGGAAGCCTATGAGGCGTTCCAGACAACCGTCGTGAACGCGGCTGAGCCTGGTAGGCACCCTGGTACCTGGTCTTCTTTTCATATGAGTTTGGGCACCCTTACTGACTTGATACCTCTTGACTAGTCGGCACCCTCCAGAAGCGTCTGCGTTGCAACAACATTGCGGGTGGCGAGGCTCCGGTCCCTGATGCAGTCCAGTGCATCAACCATCTTGCTGCCCTGGGCACAACCGCCTGCCAGGTCACGGTCTCGTCTCGGTTCGCGACGTACGGAAATGCCGAAATCTGGGGCATCGGAGCCGGAACCAGCACCCACTCCTCGTACTGGTGAGTAATCTTTAGTAATAGTGGAAACACCGAGTGAGCTGACCATTTCTCGTAGTGAGCACATTGCTCGTGCGGCCGGTAAGGTCATGGACAACTGCTGGAGGGCCGACAACACTGTCCAGGGAGACGAGTATGCGTGGGGCAATGGAAACATTGCTGTCCATATTGTTAGGAAGGGCATCTTCTAAGGGGTGAATAGGTATCCAGCTGTTTGGGGTCTTCTAAATAAAAAAGAAAAGAGAAAAAAAAGGAGAACCAATTATCTCTCTATCGCCACCTTCTGAGCAATTATGTGCCATCTGCCAAATAGTATTGCTTCGAGGACGCGTGCAGTCAGCTTAAAAAGTCGGTAGCGTCAGAGGGTGTCAAAGACACGGGGATGTGACTGACCGCCTTGAACGCCTATAGGTAGGTAAGCTGCCGGCGAGGATGAGATGCTGGTGGCCGCTCTAAAATAATGCATTCACCTTGTGGATCGCTCCGAAAGCAATGAAAAAGCCGATTGTCAAGACCATGACCAAATTTGTGTAAAGATTGAGGAACGACCGAAAAGTGGGGTCGAAGAAACCTGAGACGGCCTTGGCCCGGCCTCATCCGAACCTGCAACTGCAACATCAATACAGATTGGCCGGCATTTGACCAGCAGAACGTATTTCAACATGGGATGCTGCCCGCTGATACCGTCGACCGTGACCTGTTGGCCCCCAAATGCCGTTGCCGCTGGGCCGCAGGCCTGCATCATCAGACGTCCTGTTCTACCATCGCAGCCCCCACACGGCCCCGTAAAGGCCAGGGCCGCCGAGACCGCCCGTCTTATCATTTCAGACGACTACATGTAACACAACCGGGACGCAGCGGCCTAGCCTGACCATATGTCACGAAACGGGCCTCTGATCGCCGTCCATCCATTCTGGACCTGCCGCTCGAAGGGCTCATTGTTGGGTCACACCCTAAAGATGGGGCTCTTCATAGTACTTACCTCCTTTTCACCACTGAACGTCGCCTTTTTATCCTGGTATGTCTGGCTCGGTCCGCAAGACGACCAGCTTTGGGTCGCGTCGGCGTCGACCAGCAGACCACGATCTCTAGCTGTTGTGGCCGGGGTTTCAAAACTGCAGTTTAGATTTTATGACAATCAGCCATGAATTTGACCTAGTTCATGTCTCAGCCTGGACTCGAGTTGAGGTAGGCCGTTGGTGAAGAGGACCACGACAGCGGGAAGGAGTCTTGTCTCGGGGATGATATAAAGGCCTGCTCTAAACCACTGTGAGCAATCTTTCAAAATATACCAAATTGATTTCATCTATTCTACGAGTGAACGACCGTACTGGCACGGTGGCGTTTGTGTTTTCCAGTCTTTCCTCGCCCGGCATTTCCCCGCTGGATTATCTTCTTCCCCAGTTGCTTCAATTACTTCTTCCCATCCTATCAGCCCATGGCACCGAGCAAGGATCTCGACTTTTCCAAGTTTAATCTTAGGGTTTTTGAAGATCGACTCTGAGGATCCCAGGGAGAAATCGATCATCTTATCTTCGGTATTTCTGGACTGTACGGCGACATATAACGCAGTACGAGAGGCCGCTAAAATTGCGGTTCGCGTTTTGAATGGCCCCAGAGCATATCACTGTCTGGCAGTGATTGCAGAGATGGTTCTCACGGGCTCGCAGCCCCGGAAAGGATTCGCTCTTGACTTGAAAAACGATGAGCCAAAGAAATGGATTAGAGAATTCCGCTCCAGACTCACCGGCAACTTCTTCGACATCCATCTTGTGCAAGAACTTGGCGGGCTGGACGCAAGATTCCGTGGCAATTCTAGCTGGAGAGATGAAAGAAAGCACCCCTTCAAAGGTTGGAGTCCTGAAAAGGCTGGAGACTTGCTCCTGGATTGCTCGGTAGGTTTGGACCTTATCCTCCAATCCGTCAAGTGAATAGGCTGACAAAAGGGTTTACTGCGATTCAAAGATTGTCACCAATATGATGGCCGCTCTTACTTCGACCCATCATAGAAGCGCCTATGTTCAGTTCAAGTTCCATCTAGCCGTCACCATAGCCCGCCAACTAGCCCACTGTTTTGCTGGCTTCATATCGGGGAGCACCATGAACGACAAATCACGAGAAATATCTTGGACCTTCGAGTACCGTGTTCTAGGAGGGGCTGTCCGTCGCTATTACGACCCTGGACACCCTCTTGGCAATACGCAGGCCGGCGGCTTTCTCATTCTCACCGCGGAGAACACCTTGCATCAATTCGACTTTGATAGTATCCGGGAGATTGCAGAGGTTGGAAAAGGTCGGTCCGGTGCCATGTGATTGACGAAACTGAGGTTTATCCTACATGGACTCCGGGACCATGCTGACACCGCAGCCTGACAGGCTTTGACAGCGTATTTCCCCTAAAGATGTCCCCAATGCCCGTGGATCCAATGAAGGAGTTTGGGCCACGCACAACTATATTAGGCGAGGTACGATCTATTCCTAGGTATGTCCTTCCCCTCAGTTCCAACAGGAGCGGCTTTTGACCCATGAGACAGCAAATTGGATTCTTCTTATTTTTCTCCCCGGAATACGGAAGAAAGAGGTCGGGCCCGTGGCTCTGACCCACCGAGCCACGATGAATCCCGCAGACGAAGTAAGAGCCGGCGTAGAATGACTTCCACTGCCAAACCTCGCCCAGAGGGCCACCGCGTCCCTAGTCCCCGAAGGGCCGCGAATCGTGAAGAGTTTGCAGCCACCCGCGGATCAGACAGATATAATAGTGCTACTTCTGCTACTGCTACGCCAGAGCGTGGGCGAAGCACTAGACCTGCCCCTTCGTCGAAGGTGGACCCGAGGCTGGTTGACAGGATGGGCAGGTATTCGGCTCGTTAAGCAGGGTTATGATTTTCAGGGGTTAGTGTTAATGGTGTGGAGATGGGATACAGGAGACACGATGGCGTTGTGGGGCTGCTATAACATTGGATAAAGCTGCGAGCAAGAATGTCAAGTGTATGATATATGGTAATTAATTACAGAGCGTACTCGGTCAACCCCCTATCACCAACCCCGTTCCCTGCCAAACTCCTCGTTATCTAACTTGACCCAAAGCGGCCCGCAATCCCTGCCAACATATCCCTACTACCATAAATACTCGCCGGCAGCCCGTACTCATTCCCGCCGTAAATCCCCAAATACGTGTACCCATCACATTTGTACATGATCCCGCCCGGCATATCCGCCCCAACAAGCCCCATCTCCACCAACCCCAACAACACCCTCCCAACATCCTCCACATCCGTAAAATCCTTCGTGTACACACAAATCAACCGCGTTGGATCCCCCGGCTTGTTATTCGCCGTCGACACCTTGGCACCTATCCCCAACCGGCCAGCATCCACCCCTTCGCATACGATCCGCCAGGCTTCGTTGACTTGGTTGGTGTGCGGGAAGAGCATCCACTGAGTTTATCAGCAATCACGCAATCCTTTTTTTTATTATTATTATTAAGAAAAGAAAAAAAACAAGAGAAAAGACGGACTTTGCCCGCGGTAACCCCCCATTTCTTCGCCACCTGCCCAATCGCCCACTTCAACTCCTCCCTTAGCCGGGCTTTGGCATCATCCCCGCGGCGGGTTAGTGCTGCGGTGTTGAATTGTTGTAGAAGTGCAGCGCCTTCAACTGTGAAGGAGTTGACGTCGCCGGTGGTATTTTGGTTGCTGTTTGGGTTGGAGATCCAGTACCATGGCGGACGCAGGTGGGGCAGGAAGGTTGATTCGGCTTGGGCTGGGGGCAGACGGGCGAGGAATTGCGGGATGGTTTCGTGCGGTTGGCGGGTGGGGGGTTTGGTGGGTTGCATGGTTGGTTGTAACTTGTTGGGGGAGGGGTTCAGCTTCCGGGTGGAGGAAGGAGCAGAGATTCTCTGTGGTTGGATGCTGTTGAGCTGCGTTTGTCTTTGAAGGCAAGGGGCGACGCAGTCTTGTGTGCAGCGGGAGGCCTTGATTGGTGCTTGATGCTTAGGTAGCAACTTGAACCCAACGGGTCTGGTCCTGGGTCTTCGGGACCAACTGCACTCTCGCGCGCATGGCTCCGGCTCACCCGCCAATGAGGGCGAGCCGGGTGAGCTGGGGTGAGAGCACTCGCCGCTTTTGGCTCACCCAACCTCGCTCGCTCAAGGGCAAAGGCAAAAAGCTGAAATCTGTGATCATCTAAAAGATCCAACACCATCCAACTGTGTCGTCGATCTCACGAAAACAGAAGCCGTTCTCCATCCAGGAGGCACAGGAGATCAGGGGGATATATATACAGCCAGCCAACAAACCGTCTTGTGGACGAACAAACGTACAACCCGAAAGCGTTGCTCTATGCATTGCGCCTAGGGCTTACTATAGGCCACTCTAGCGAGTACAAGACAGCTCGTGTCGGACTGACAACCATGAAGGCCATCAGTATAGCTGAAGAATCTTCAAGCTCCGATGACTGGAGTCGCGACCCTGCGGATGACGAGACCTATCTTCAAGTTCACCACGGCGCGGTTTACCTGGCGACCATAAATCTCGCCGTGTCCGAGGCAGCGTCCAACAACAAGTGGACAGCATTCCTGCGTTTTCTGTTCCCAAAGGACATCAAGATCTCAAAACACTGGGGCATCGTCATCCGCGACACCCTCTATGAGCTCGCTCGCGACGGTTCGGCAACCCTGCTCCAGATGGCGCACTGGCCGCGTGTGCGAGACCGCCACGATGAGCCCATGCTGATCGGCACCACTACACTAAATGATGAGGAGATCTTAGCTATAGGTCCGTACGCTGGTCGGCAGACTCGTGCATTTTTATGAGACCAACGTGCTCACGCTACTTCGCAGCCAAGGCACGATTCTTCAAGTGGCCGAAGCACGGCTACTCAGTAACTTTCTCCAACTGCCAGTGTTTCTGCTACCGCTTTACGTGGTATGTTTGCGATGAAACTCGCTTCAGCCGCGGGAATCTCAACTCTGCGCATCTCCCAGCGCGCGTTGCGCTAGTGCAGGGCTACCTGCTTTGTGGGCTGGTTGCTGCCACAGGCATGGGATGGGCGGCGTGGATGAAGAATCTGTGGTGGCCGGTTGGTTGGGACACTCTCATTGGAATTCTGTTTGAAGCAGCTCTCTACTTCCTATTCAGAACTCTGTACACCGGCAGGGAATCTCTCGGCGGCTGGCACGGATCGGAGGCCATGGCGTTTGCCCCGACGCACCAATCCGGCATCTACGACTCCCTTGGCTTGGGTTCTGTTCGCAACTTTGCCTATGGCCCACCATATCTTCAGAATTTTGTGGAACAGGTATGGACCCTGTCGGGAAAGGCTTCCGCGGTTGAATTACTAGATGGGCTATCTTGGGCCTCCTCTATAACATTGTGAAACTCGCGTTTCCCGTTTCGTCTTTCCAACAGCTGGTTGAAGACGTGATATCTTCAGTGTTGGCTACCATGTGCCTTGAGGATGTGGAATTGGATCTTGGTGCTTGGGCCCCTCTCGATGACTTATTTTAGAAACAAAGCCCCGACATTCAATTGCCTCTAGGTTGCTCCTCAGACACGAGTCCTCCGTCGTCACTATTATTCGCATCTCCGTTTAGAGGCCCCTGACGACGGTCGTCCCCAGGTCTCTCGTTGCCAGCTTCGACTGCTTTGGAGCCATCAAATATAGGCATTGTAAGCAGATCCCACATCGATTCTCCGAAGGCGCGTGGACTGCGGAAGGATAAGTGGTTACTGAGAAACGTAACCAATCCTCGAGCCAGGTATGGTGTGGCAACGACAACCCAAAGGACAACTCCGATACAAGCTCCAAGGACAGCCGATAACAACGGATATGTCACTTTTATCTTGACCTCTTCGTCGACGTTGTCCTCGTTGTTCTGCTGCTGGATTGTTGAGACCTCCCAATGTCTGTTCTTGCGCTGCTTGGCGACGGGAAAAGACAATCTGGGCTGGATCAAGAAGAGACTGGACGTCATTATAGACGTAATAAAGCTCGCGTAAGCTGCGATAAGCAGTGGTTCGCCTTCGAATACCGATTTCAGGCGGTTGTAGTTCTGGGTAAGGAGGATGACCATCATCGGCCCGATGAGCCCCGTAGCAGAGTAGTAGAGTGCGGCGTAGGCTCAAAGATTCCTCTCGTCGCATCCTCGCCACCGTAACCATTGCATGTATAAGAGAATGGGCGGGAGGATGAGCACATGAATCACCATCCCCAACACCAAGCTGATTGTTTCCCGCAAAGCCGGTGGGACTGGCTCGGTTGTATCCGGCATCGGCGAGATCTTTTCGAGCGCGAAGTGGACGAACAGTTGGCAGTTGTTGATGTACAAACTGTACCACATGAGACGCGTCCTCTCGGTGAAGTAGGGCTCGCCTGGTTAAGGTGTCTATTAGCACTGGACAAAGCCAAGTGTGGCACAATCAGGAAAGCGGCAGCCGGCCCATACTTAATGCGACTATTTCCTCGTCTGAAAATGCCGTCGAGCCAATAGGAATAGTGGTGATGATATCCCGTTCTTTCTCCTCAGACCATGTTGAAGTTCGAAGGCGGGGTTTGGCCACGCCGCCTGGCCGATGGAGTTCGAAGTATGTTCCTTCCACGCGAATAGCCCAATGCATTGCCCAGGTCAACGGCGAGCCGAACAACCACGTGGCAAGCCTGAGGCCAGCTCGCCGGACGCGGCCAATGGTCTTGACGGGAACGGTGACGACCTCGACCCGGCGTTTACGCGGCTCGGCGGTTGTTGGATCGCTATCCTGACCGGGCTCAACATCCATTTCGAGTAGGTTTGGCAGGCCACCTTGCACGCGAAGAGTGTAGAGGGAGTGGAGCTCTCGGACTTTGATGCAGATCGCTGGTGGCAGCCGAATATCGGCATGGCGGTGTCTTGCTTCTAGAAGTCGGTGTGACGAGCTGAATCCAGACTGAACCCAACGCCACCCTGCTGCACCGCCTCATTCTTTCCCTGTCAAAAACCAGCACCCTGTCAAAAATCAGCACTACTGCCCCGATTGGGATTGGCGTTTGCAGCTGGCCATCTCTTCCATCACTCGGCTCTCCGCTCACCAGGTCAACCAACGTCCATGAGCTTGGCTTTCTTCGGATTCTCCATGGCTCAATAGCAACAGTGACAGGACCGATTGGCAGTAGCAATGATCTCGTCAGCGAACGCCCTCGAAATACTCTCTACCTTTCCGTTCACATCTTTAAGACGGCTCATCCAGATCGTCTTTGCCCCATGGCCGGCAACCATCCAGCCGATACATTCATTGCTCAATGCCCCAACTGAAGCCGAAAAGGACCTTCTCACGGCTACATGGAGAGATAGGAAACTCTCGGAGCTTTCTTTCGTGGGGATAACAGTACTCTCTCAGCTCCTACCCCCTTTCTACCGCGAAATCGAGCACGCTTCTAACCATTGGCAGTGCGGCCTCGTGGCTGCTGTCGTCAGCGCCGCCTTTTCCTGGCAGCCATTCGATCAGATACCATGGGCGACTGCAGGGCTCTGGAATGGAGCACTGCTGATGAACCTGACATCGATATGCCTCGCCACGCAGCAGGGAGTCTCCCTTAATCGCCTGAGCGGGTACGGAGATGGTCTGTCGCGGATCCGAAGGATGCTAGGCTCCCAAACTGATGGGCTCACCAACTCCATCGCCATGCCTCACTGGGATCAGCTCTACGTCTGGCAGACACCGATCATGCTTTTAAACACGAGCATCGTCTTATTCATTGTCGGGGTCGTCATTAAGCTTTTCGACAGCTTATGGAGCGCGATTTCATCGGACCAGGCCGTCAAGGTAAGGCGCCTAAACACGACTCCTTCTCTTATCATCAGCTTCCCATAACCATCTCCACTAACATGCGCTGGGTTGGTATCTACCAGGTTGTGATTCTGTTTAGCGTCGCCGGAGCATTCTCCGGGCTTAACTACCTGAGTTGTTCTCTTATGTTATATAGACGCACTAGTCAACTGTGAGCTACAGAGCTCTACTATGTACATGTAGACGACGGACTACGAAGCGCCTTGAACCCTTGCCGAGGGGTTGCAACCTTGACGCGTGACTTTGCTGCGAAGACCGACCCGAAGTTGCTGATTCTCAAACATGCTCTTGCGAGTTCGGCTAGGGGAGAGCGGACAGGATCCCGTATGTTCTAGTAGGTATGGTCATATGAGGTGATAAATAGGTCAAAGGGTGCTTGAGAGAGGGGTGGGCCTTTCAGCCCCCGGATAAATATTGAGCTCAGATCTCGACATGAATCAGGTCGACTATATTAGCAACAGGAGCAGGTGAAGAGTTGGAGGATATTCATGTTCTTGTGCATGGAAGGTGCACTATCACGAGGTGGCTTTCTAACATAGATCTTGTGTTAGTGGCTTCCTTAGGCGTCGTCGGCTCGGACCGGATTGACACCAGCGTCTCGTTAACGCCTCCGCGTGTCTTGCAAACACAGACACCAAGGCAGGCCCGAGCTCCCGCAAAAACAGCCCTGAGCTTCTCCTCCCTCCACTCTCCAACAACCCCCCCTCCGCCTCGCTCAACCCATCTTCAGTCTCACCACCACCGCTCACCCCAAAAGTAACATGCTCCATTTCGTCTTCCACTGTCGCACCGCCTCGCCGCACCACCACGCCCTTATGCAACTAGATAAACCGATGACCGCGTCCTGTGTCCTTTCCGCGACTTGAATAGCTCCACGTCGTCAGTGGAAGTGTCGAATATATGCATCAGGAGCACCCACGGCCAGGCGTCGGCTCCGTGGAGCAGGCAGAGATTTTGCGCCCTTTCTTTTGGTCGTCCCGATCATTGTCTTCCATGGTGGGTGTTTGCCAATTTTTTTTTTCAAATGTCCCCTCGAGTCCTTCTAACGCACCTTCCGGTAGATTGGTAGTTGGTACCTACTAGGTATAATAATTCTTCACGTTTCCAGCCCATGCCATTGCTGGAGGCAGTGGCCGCGAAGCTGGCTTCCGTCACATGATGGACTCGGCAGATTTGGAGCGTTGGGACGTCTGATGGCATCTATATGTACCATACTAGTAATTACTACGCCCTTTTGGCGGACGGGAGACCATTTCCTCCCGGCCCGGTTCCGTGCCCGGCTGGGCCCAAACATGGGCACTCGGCATATCCCCACCCTCGTGCAAATGAACAAAGACTCCTGTGTCTGTTGTGATTTCTAACATCCCATGTCGCTCCTCGAGGCGGATATCGGGGATTCGACAGACAACTCCAGGGCCCCCTTTGTCCGGAGAGTCAACGGCACGAGTTGAGCACAAAATATTGACCAGGAAAGACGACGACCAATGGCTAGACGCGAAAAGCCACAGGCTGGCCCAACTGATGACGGCTAATGATGCTGCAAGCAGAACTAGGAAAAGCTGAAGATAGGAAATGCCCGGGATTGCACCCGTGAGCTGGACCGTAACTAGGTTTGGATCCAAACCGAGGATGTAGCCGCGCGACAAGAGCAAACTTGTAAGTCTCTCCACGTTCCGCTCAACCCATGCAAAGCGCAAGGGGTCCAGTGCCGCCGCACTCGATGCGAAAGGGGCGTGGTCGAGACCGTCCAAGTGTAGGACAGCACTCGTGTCGACTTGGCCAAAGTAAAATGCGGATCCGTTCCGCGGAAAGTCTGCGCCTCCGACGCAGTCTGTGTCGATGACCTTCCCGCCCACTGCTTCATTCTGAAAGGCGTTCTCACACGTTTCGAACGGTACCGGTGGGGTCGAGATGGTTTCCGACCTCAGCAAGGTGATGTTGACCGTAGTGAGACGGAACACCCTCGTGGAAATGCGTCCGGGGAAGTCTGCCAGCAGAAGAAGCTCCCAGAACGCCTCCAATACGTGATGTGCATCAGCAGAAACGAGCCCGACTGCGGCACTTTGGCCGTCCTTTTGAGCAGCCATTAGTGTCTTCATTACCAGAGTAAGGCCTTGGTCGACGAGATCCTGCTCCGCCGCTGACCCAGCTTTCGCGGTTCTCGCCATCAGTTCTCTGATCTCGCCTTCAGGAAGCTCGCCCTCTGTGGCAACGATGGATGTTTTGACGATGGTGGACACAAAGGTGTGCCTCCGGTAGCCCTTCGTGGCCGTGAACATGTGGAATCGAACGGCAGCTCCGGATCCGGTTCCCAGATATTGCCAAGGGTCATCTCGCTTCGGACCAATAGTACCGAATTTGGTGGTTGAATCAGCCACCTCGTTGTAGTGGACCAAGGGCGTCCCAATGGCCTCTGACAGCAAATCTGGGACCCATTCGTTGTGGAAAGTGCTGCGCAACAACGTCAGCAAAAACTGAATAATCTTGAATCGGAATGTCGCGGGACTTCCGAGACAGCGCCATGCTCCCGAGACAGCCGGGAATGGGGATCACTGGTCAGTTCGACGTACCAATTGTAGTATCTCGATTGGCTACTAATGTCGGCATATCCGCAAGAGAGTTGCTTGGTCTCACTGTCTGGAGCACCCAGATTCACTACTACATGAAAATAGGTGTCCGTGGTAACCGACCACCCTTCATCGTCCAGCCATATTCTTGGCCCGACGCCTGGCCTCGAAGGAGTTGGCACAGTTTCTGGCACACCCTGCTCAAATGATCCAGTCAGGGTAACGTTGGCACCTGGCTGGAACAAGTTGACACTCAGCGCCTCGGCCAGCTCCGCATCGGTGCTGTTGAGACTGCTGGGCGTGACGGTGTAAGAGACAATGTATTCTGGGCTGTCGAGGAGGGGTGCTAGTGTGGGCGATGCCGGGACGAGTTGTCTTTGGATCACGTGGCCAGGAGCGTCGAGAGCCCAGAGCAACGTGCCATAAAATTGAGCCACGGCGTACACGGCGGTGAAGGAAGCGACAAGGAGCGCATCCTTGGATAACCCACGGGACCAGACGAAGTAGGCCTTCTGGATCGGGGTTTCGGAGAAGACGAGGAAGGAGGAAAAGCAGTTCCGCGCAGCGGCGAGCAACGAGAACATCTTCCAAAATGCGAAAACTAGGAGGAGTTCTGCCACCCGAAAGATGAGAGACTTTATTGAATTATGCCAGACGGGAATGTGTGTCTTGACAAAGCCGGAGTTTGACAACATCTTGTGAGAGGGATGGGACGAGTAAGGGGGAAGCCAGTAATCTGTACATTGAGTGAGTTTGAGAAAATAGAAAATTGAGACCTAGGCTCAGGTTTTTATTGTTTTTTCAACGGTCATCACACGAGGCAGACTTTAGTGGCATCCATCTCTGGTTCACGATGTGCTGAGCCAATCACGACCAAGTCTAAGGTTCAGCTGAAATACACTATCGATCACACCGCATGGTGGCTTGAAAAGGGCAAGGCGTTTGGGTATTGTCAGTATCTTGGCGGTCACCAAGCTAATTAGGTAGGTAGGTAATGCATTAGTTCCCTGCCAGGTCACGAAAGGATTGGGAAACAACGTAATCTGTAATTATTGTCACTGTTAGCGTCTTTTGCTATCACAGAAGGGACTATGGCTGGAAAGGTCTGGAAGAGACAAAAATTGTTAGCAGTGGCCACCTCTGGTGACCTTTCTTTTTGGAGGGGAGGCAAGGCACAGCGAAAAGTTGATTGTATATTCGGTTCCGGATGTGGCTGCAACCGTGGGAACGAAGTTGGACAATGAAGATGGCAACCAGGGCGGTCTAGAGAGGCAGAACCCCGTGGTCCTCCTGCTCCCCGCTCCTTTGTTGGCGCCATCTTAGCGAACCAAACACGAAATCAGGTGAAAGTCACCGCAGACAGCAGCGATCAACGTGGAAGCAACCGATTCCTTCATCCTGAAAAGGGAATACTAATCTCACAGATCCCTGGCGAACCCAACAGTATTTTGTCACGTCCGGACGATTTGCCAGAAGCGGAACAAAGGGACGTAGACACAGGCCTGTGTCGAGGTGAGTTCTTGCCCTGAGATGCTCCTCCCTTGGCAAGCTGGTTTTAATGGACAGAAGTTCGGCTCAATACCTAGTGTCCCCATCCTCCCCCCCATCACTGTAGCCCATCGATAACCACGGCAACTCTTTACTGGCATCAAACGAAATTCCAGGAGTCAGAACCATCGTCTACCACAAAATCGCCACTTTCCAATTCACGAAATTTGGGAGTCTGAGACGCCGCCAAGCCCCTTTTGTGATTCTTGCAGTCGCTTGCATCGGCAAGCAACTCCGTGCTTCAGATCAAGTACTCGGAAAATTCTCACCGACCAGCCATGGATGGGCTAGACGATAATTCCAGAGCGGGTGAGGCCATTTTGGCCTGTGTCAATGACATGGAGGACTGGGATAGCGACTGCTCAAGCGTCCTATCGATGCCCGAAGGGCGGCCGCCGGAGCTTTGTGAAAGATGGGAGGCTTCAGCTTTCGACAAAACTTCTCTAATTAAAATCACACCGGGTGATTGGGATAAACGGGGCTTTGAACCTTGTTGCTGGGGATGACATGGTAATCTACCAAGCAGTTCGCCAGCTTTCTCCTCATCCAGATGAGGCGGATCTGAAGTCGAGGTTCTTAAGACACCGGGAATACTGGATGGCGTCCGAATCTGCCTCCTGCGTTGCTTCTCGAGAGGCTCTGTTGGAAGCCCGTTTCTTAAATCTTAACCCTCTAGCTGGGTGGGTGGGTTATGAAATAATAGTGTGCGCGCTCCAAGGTTAGCAAGTGATGTCAAATTCTTGCGTAAGCTAGCGTGCCTGCCATACTGACGCTCAGGAAACAGATACTCAAAATCCATGGCGTCTTAAAGGTAGCTTGCCTTCCACAGTGCCACATGGAGCTGGCACGCCACTGGTTGGCCAGGTGCATCAAAACACACAAGAGATGCGGATCAGCGGGTGATTGTGTCCTCCCGTCACGAGTTCTGGATCTCGGCTCTAGTACTTCCAGTACCACCACTGTGCGCGAAACAAGGGGCGATATGGGCCGCTATATTTGCCTCTCATACTGCTAGGGAAAGGCCGACTTTATCAAGACAACCCGGTGCAATTTCGAACGCCACAAGAAGGGCATTGATTTCCACGAGCTGCCCCGCACCTTTCAAGATGTCGTTCAAGTCACACGTGTCCTAGGTGTGCGATAGTTATCGATTGACTCGCTCTACATCATTCAAGACGACGCCGACGACTGGAAGGTGGAGTCTGGCCGTATGGCCGATATTTACCGCCATTCCTACCTCACTGTGGCCGCCACCTGGGCCGACTCGGCCAACGGAGGCTGCTTCTCTGCACCAGAACAAGAGGCTGTTGGTCCCGTCATGGTGCGCAAGTTGACTCATATTGTGCATTCGACGTTGCAACGACGCGTCAAATCAATACCGCGGATCAGGGACGACTTCCCTCTGCTATCACGGGCGTGGGCGTACCAGGAACGCATGCTGTCCCCCCGGGTTCTTCACTTTGGCCGGCAGGAAATGATATGGAAGTGCTTCGAAGGCCGCAAGTGCGAGTGCGGATCTCCGTCTGCATGGTACTCTCGTGACGAGGTCAAAAAGTCCGTCATTCTTGATATCATCTCCAAGTTTCATTCGCGTCCCCGTTGGCTTCTGCAACGGATGTGGCGTCAAATGGTGGTCGAATACTCGTCTCTCCAGCTGACCTTCTTGGGTGTCGGTCGAGGGGCACATCGTATACTGTTTATCTCTATACAACCCTAACAAACCGGCTGATATCCCCGTTTATTACTGTGCCGAGGTTCTTGACGCCAAGTGCTTCCCGACTGGTCCTTCGCTCACAGGCGAGGTTCGCGGCGGGTTTGTCGACTTGAGCTGTTTCCTGGTCCCTACTTTCTACGACGACGCGGATATTGAGTACGCCATGTCCGTGACCCTTGGCTTGAAGAGACGCCAATGGTATTTTTCTTGTTACCCCGACGACGAATACAGGATGGAAAGATATGGTCGGTATTTCATTATCACTATGGCGATAGTGAGTGACAGGTACCACTATAGGCGGAGGTCTTTGTTTTGTCTCATTGTCAAATATGCCAACCGAGATTCAGAGGAGATGATTCGGGTCGGCATGCTACATGTAGAGGAGACTGGACTGCACACCAAAGGGGAAGAGTTATGGTTCCCAGCTGGCAACAAGAGGAGAGTCAGACTTATTTAGCAGTTACCAACATGAACTACAAGCTCCACCTCACATAGTAACAACCCCAAACATAACAACCCCCAACCAGTCTCACCTCAGGCCACTGCACCCTTCACTCCCCAACCGCCACATCCGTCACAGCAATCTCCTCGCTCGCATTAAACGTCGCCTCGTCCGCGATCCGCGACCCGTCCCCGCGCACCCCGCGGATAATCACCCGCTTCGCCCACGCAATCGCCACCGTGTGCGGCGCCACCGTGATGGTCTTGCTCACCGTCCGCTCCTGCACCTCCTCAAACGAGCTCGACGTCGACAGGCTGAACTGGTAGTTGAGGCTGACCGACCACTTGGCCAGGCCGTAGCCGACCTCGCTCGAGATGCTGACGCCCGCCGTCTGGGTCGTGGTCGTCGAGGTCGTGGTCTTGATGCCCGTCTTGACGGTCTGGGTTTGGGTGTAGGGCGTGGTTTGGTAGTTGGGGAACTTTTGCAGGACCAGCCAGCTGACGGCTTTGGTGACGGTGCAGAAGGGGTCGGCGATGTTGTCGAGGCTGGCGCGGTCCGAGGGGTCGAAGAAGGAGGTGAAGGGGAGCGTGACGGAGCTGGCTTCGGTTTGGAGGAAGGTCTCGCCCACTTCGGGGATCGCGTCGCGGGTGATGGTGGGCGGGGAGGGGGAGAAGGGCTTGGTAGGCTTGGGGAGGTAGAGGGAGGGGACTTTGGCCAGGCTGGGGTCGGGGGTGCCGTATCCGGCGTTGACGCGGAAGGTTCCCGCCAGCACGGGGATGTACTCGGACGCGTTGTTGCGCGGGCGAGGGATGACCTCCCAGAAGGAGCCGTCGGCTTTGGCGCCTGAGCCACGGTCGTCCCAGATGGCGCTCTCCTTGAACACGCCGTCGCTGACAAGATCGGTGCGAAGGCACCAGACCTGGTCGGTGGGGGGCTTGCCGTATCCGCCCCAGGCGACGTCACCGAGGGCGACGTAGCCCGGCGGCGCGACGGGGCGCCAGAAGGAACCATCGGCCTTGGAGCCGCTGCCCCTGTCAGTCCAGAGGGGCTGGTAGTCGACGGGGGACTGGACGGCGGCGCCCTTGCCGGCGGATCGCTTGACGGGGTTGTCACCGATGAGGAGGACGGCCCAGTTGTTGCCAGCCTCGTTGTAGTGGTTGAGGGCTACGCTGCCGCCGGCGCGAAGGTTCCCCTGGGGCTTCGGGTGCCAGAAGGCACCGTCGCGGTTGGCTCCGCTGCCGCGGTCGTTCCAGCGCCAGTCGTAGGCCGAGGTGATCGTGACCGTGAGGTCGCCGTACTCGCGGGTGCTAGGCATGTTGGATGGGTGGTGGTAAAAGAACCTGGGTAGATGTTGATAGAGTGTTTGAGGCAGTTGTAAAGTGTTCGGTGTTGTTGAAGAGAGAGTGGGAGAGCCCGACGAGAGCGACGGAGAGGCTTCTTTATACTTTTTCTTGCCCTCAACCTCGACAACCCATCTATCGGACGCAGGATTCCCATTCGTGTCTTTCACCACCCCGTTGCCGGCCCGGTTCTCATCCATCACCACATCACGACATGTCCAGCCGCCCAGCACTGCTCCGAGACGCTCATCAATAGTTTGCGGTGGCCTCCCCGAGGGCATTCACCTCGTCACCCTCCGTCTCCAATGAGATGTGCATGTTGTGCTGAGGGCGCTCCCCAAAGATGTTGGCGGCTAGCTGACAATGTACAAACAAACGCACTTTACTACTACCGGACGCTCGAGGCTGGCTGACGAGATGTGAAACTGACCAACCAGTCGAGACTCAGCCCTATACAACAGACACGGGGGTCAGTAGGACCGAATCCTATGGCTCAGACGCGGGTTCTTTCCATTCCTCAACCTCGGAGGCGCAACGCGGAGAAAACACATTCCCATTTGATAGCTGGAGAGAGGCAGCTAGCCACTAATGGCCGGCTCCGACAGCTCGCATGATGCAGCTCCAACTCCAGCCCTACCGTTCCGCACTACGTGCGTCATTCGGAATATTCCGTGGGATCACGTCACTCAGCCCTATGGATATCCGTGTGATCCGCGCCATTGCAAGAATGGCCAGGGGTCGTTCGGCTGCTGAGGCATGGGCGAAGGGGCGATTGGTTTAGGTACGTTTGTGAAGTACCGGAGCAAGACCCCACACTTAAGCTACCTTCCCTTGTACTCATGTCAAGGGCAATCAAAAGTAACTAACTGAATGCGAGCTGTTGTCTGGATCACCGCCTCTCATCCAATGATCAAGTACAGTCGGTTTGGAGCCTTGACACCGCCACAGCCGGCATTCCCGGCGATTCATGCGAGGCGCCACTACATTCAAGGCTCAGGATCACCGATCTCGTGCCGTGTCATCGGCCCTTTCGTTGGTCTGAGTTCTTGTAAAGTCTCGAGGGACTCCAAGCGCCAGGTTTCGATGGCTTCCAGCGAGTGTTGCAGGGCGGTCGTCGGACTTGAAAGGATATCTCAGAATGAGTATTGATATTATTATGCTCGGTCGCTAAGAGGTACCATTGGAGCCTCTGCCGGTATTAGCTCTGGATTTGCAGAACCAACTGTGCTCGGCAGGCTGATGGAAAAAAACTTAAACCGCCGAGACGCGCGCTCGATTATGTTTCCTCCCGATAGTCGAAAAGAACCGCAGCTCCCAAGAAGTGGACGAAGTGTAGGGATGCAGAGGCACACGATTGCGCACGTCACCTCCCCGAGAGACCAGAACACAGTTGTCGTCGAAGTCCAGCTGACGTCCGGGTCTTGAAACGAGGCACTGAGCGTGGTGAGGCGGACCCCTGATAGGACGCAGGTCCTGTAAAATAAAATAAAAACCCTCAAAAAGTCAGCGACAACCTTTCAACAAGACGGCTTGGGAACATTGGAGGGTACAAACACGAAGCCTAGGCAGAAGACGCCAATCAGGACGATCTTATGGAACGGGGGCAGCGGCAGCGTCTTCAACAACGGCAGTGGCATAATGAAGATGACGACGTCGCTGATGACGTGCATGATGCCGTAGACCATCCAAAACCAGAAGCGCTGCGTGCACGCCCAGATGGGCTCCCGAAGGTCCCAGTTTTTGGAGACGGGAAGGCAGACGGTGATGCTTCCGACAAGGCCGGCCACAGTCCAAGCAGCAAGGACGCCCAGGAAGATGTCGCAGAGCCGTTGGAAGGTCGGGAGCGGGAACACGCGCCGATACTGGAGCAGGAAGGTGAACTTGACGAGCATGAGGCAGACGTGGTACCCTACTGATGATATCCAGACCAACTGCGCATGACGTTAGCGGCGAGCCCCATGATAATAATCTCGCGCATCTCGTACCAGTAGAAATCTTGACCTTTCCTCGTCATTAAGAGTGTCGATATGAGTGCCAAGCCCGAATCGGGTTGCTTCAAGGGTCAGATTTGAGGTCAGCCTTCGCCGGCACACCACATGCACAGACGCAAGGCTAGCCCAAGGCTGGGCCCGGGGTTTGCGCACGTACCAGAGGTGATTCCTATAATGTTCACGACTACTACGCCCTGTTGAATCTGTGTTAGCTGCCCTGTTTCAAGTTCGGATAGTCCACCCGAGAAAGGGCATCGGGTCTGCTGTTACCGTTGTTATGGACAAGGCGATATCATCGTTCCCAAACTTTCGGACGAGTCGGATTCGGATGTAAAGGCGCAGAGACACAACAGTCAAAATTATCAGGCCCATAGCGACAGAGTACCCGATCAAGTTTCCCGCGATGCTCTCGTGGGGGTCTGGCGGGGGACTGCGACTGCCCGGCATGCTGTGTTCCATGCTGGTCAAAGTTCCCGAGTTTGAGCTTCATGACGACGAGGCACGGCGGGATCGGATCGTGGACGGATCACCTGTAGTTATGCCGCCAAACCAGGTTGAGAGTGACTTTTTTGCTTTTTGGGTTACGGGCCTTTGCCACCACTTTTGTCGCCCAATCAATCAATTTCCACTGCCGCGGTGATCGAGGGGGTGTGGCACTCTGGCAGACTCGGCAGCCTCCGCGGGCGATTTTTAGATGCCGTAACTAGCGCAATTGGCTGCTCATCTCCCGCTGCTCCGAACAGGGCAAGGGGTCCACTCAACCCGTCCATTTCCCAAGCCACCGGGTCACTGCAGCCGGCTGTAGACCGAGAACGGCGGGTATTGTATGCCCTGGGCCATCTGGACCCTGTATTTACATACCTACATACATGGCTGGTACATGTAATATACAATACCTTGGAGTGGCAGAAGTGGCTAAGAGCCACATAAGCATGGCCGAGACCCGATGTCACCTTTTGTCCACGCTATTGCCCACGCTATTGTCCCTTGATGTTAGAGGGAGCCGCGGACTAATTACCCAGCTTTGATAATTCATTCCCCACAACATCACAACCACTTCATTGACGCTAAATCATGGCACCAAAGTAATTCCCCGATTCCTGCGAGGGGTTTTACTCCATCAAAGGCTCAGGATCCAGCCTTCATGATGTCGGGAAAGGGGCTGCTATCCGTATCACTGTGGTTTGGGACGGTGTATGGGCGGAACCATGGGCGTGGGAAGGGAAAGCCATTGCTAGGGCCGCGGGCTTCAAAATCTAATATACCTCGTTCCTTTGTCATCATACCGTTTGTTTTGGGAGAGTGGGACGGTCGAAAACTTCCTCCAATACATGACTGTGTTTGTTTCCTTATTGGTTATTTCAAATGAATCGATGCAAAGGACCGGCCTGCCGAAGCCCGTGCCGTTGGCGATGGCGGGCTGAAAAAGTTGATGAGTGCTACCGCTGGCACTAGAATGGACGGCCGGAGAGTCAGAGCTGAATGAAGAGCGCAAAGGATTCGTTTTGGAGCTTTGAGTGGCTTCGGAGGGGGCCATTGTGACGGAGGGGTTGCTGGGGTTGTGTCGAGGAGCTCTGATTGTAGAATGCTGAAAGAAGCAAGGTCGTCGGGTAGGAAAGTTAAGGTAGCTTACGGCTACTCTTATTATTTAAGATAGTTGTAGGGGCAGTAGTGCTTCTAGTAGCATGTAGTGACCTTGGTTTATACCCACCGTCGAGGACCGCGCTTCTACAAGCCGCTGTTTATATAGGGGCTGTCAGCTGGCCGTGTTTCAATTCGTCCGATCGTTTATGTTAATGACTCCCTGGTCACGCTGTCCTGACAGCTAAGTGGTTGGCATCGTGCCAATGGGTTCCAGGTGATACGTAGCAGTCACTATGAGCCACCCCTTTGGGAGTTGTGATGGTCAGGATCCAGTCACCCAACTGTCCACGGAGGCCGATTACTCAAGTTTGAAGCAACTTACGGAGGGGCAAATTCACCTCTATAAGTCTATATCACACTACCTTACAACGAACTTTGCTCCTTAGCGTCTGCAGGAAAGCCTATAAAAATGGAAAACGCTACCATGCCTTCTAACACCACCGATGCCGAGGAGGCAGATCATTTACAAGAACCGCGCCAGCCCCCTGTTTCTCAGGCACCTACCGCCGCTCCTACAAATGACGAGGCCGCTTCTGAAAGCCAAGCCACCCCGCCGTATCTGTCGCTGATATCCGCGGTCACAAACTACAATAACCCAAACCCTCTCGACAGTTATCACCGTGATCCCCGAGCCCAAGACGGGAAAGGGGCCTGGATCGTGATACTGGACACGGGGTTTGAGCTTGACAAGTATCCTCATGTAAGTATACGTGTTCTAGCGGTTTATGGACACAAGTCAGAATATCACTAATGACAAAAACACCAGGAACTCTCATCTACCGACACATCCAGAACTATCCAAACCTATGTGCCGCCCCCGGAAATACGATACTCGGAGCCTATGCTTCGTTGTGCAGACTATCGACTCGATTTAGAAGGCGCTCAAGATTTCGGAAAACCTGAAGAGGACACTGGGTTCCCGAAAGGTCATGGCACGGCGGTGGCTATCATTGCAGCTGGTGCGCAGTCTGGTGTTGCGCCAAAGGCGAATCTGTACCTGATTAAGGAGGCGGCAACTGTGTGGGACACCGAGACGGGTGCACTCAAAATTCATACCACACTTCCGGGGGCGATACTTCATTCTTTGAAACATGTTGCGGATAAGATTGATGAGGGGGTGCTTCCTATTGGGAAGGTCGTGTTGTGCCTCTCGTTTGGTAAGCTCTAACCTCTTCCAAGTCTGCTGAACTTACATGTTGTGTGATGCTAACCATAACAAGGCTACCCAACCTGGGACTTGGAGCGGTGCTTCCCTGGCCAGGTACAATGGTACAAGGACCAGTTTGCAGAAGCACTAAAGTCCCTGTCGAACCGGGGCGTCATCGTACTCTTAGCTGCACCCATCAGGTTCTTCATTCCCGGACATGAAGAAGGGAACATCGACGAGACAGTCCCACACTGCCTGTTGACCCCTGACAGCGACATCACCGTGGTTGGGGCGACCGATCAGCAGGGAAGGCTGTGGTGGTACAGCATGCCGGGCACGCAAAACTGTCCAGTTTCGGTTTATGCCCAGGGTTACGACACACAGGCGTACGTGTTGCATCTGGACAAGCCGGTGAGGAGGGAGGGAACTTGCTTTGCTACGCCCCAAGTGGTGAGTCCAACTATGCGTACCCTTGATGAAGGTTCTTCTAACAGAAAACAGGCTGGTTTGGCTGCATATTTCCTCAGCCATCCGGACTACCAAGACTACTTCGAGTACAGCGAGAGCGACAAGGAGACGGGTAACACGGTGGGCAAGCGCATGAAGAAACTGCTGAAACAGTTTGCCTACCAGCGTGTCAATGATGACGAAAAGTTGGACCCCAATTACCTGGACATCTATGACCATGACTCAATCCCAAATGCGGTCAACGTTATTTACAATGGTATTCATGGGCCACAAAAGGACAGATTCGGAAATGCAAAATATTAAGCTACCATTCAACATCTCTCGAGGATAATGATTATGGGGAGGGGGAGGGAGAAGTAAACACTGAAGGTTTTCCTTGGGTTCCTATTTGGAAGATACCATAGGTTTGGAGTTGGGTCTCCTGGGTAGTAGATGGTTTTCGAGTCTTAGCGTACACTTAAATTTGGTTCTGGTGTGTGACCGAGACTTGACCACGCTCATTTGGATGTAACAACCTCTTCAGCCGCGACTCTACAGTCTCTATCAGCGAGACTATAAAACTATCCAGGTCGCAACTATGCTAGAGTATCTGCAGTGGCCTTGATGGCGTCCACCACCCCCTGCGTAGCCGTCACATTAGGACAGTGCCCCGTCTCCTGCGTAAACTCCCTGACCTCCTTCCCCTGCCCCTTCAGATATTCCACCATCGACTTCTGGTATTCAAAGGGAACCGTCACATCCTTGGAGGTATACACATACACCACCTCAATCTCTCTCCACGCCGCCTTCTCCACCGTCAGCTCCTCATACATGCAACGTGCATTCCACCTCACCCACCCCCCAAGATACTCCTGCACCTCCTCCTCGCTTGCCTCACCCGTATGCTCACCGATACACACCGGCCTTGCATCACGAAACACGGCGGTCCCGTCCTCGGCAAAGTCAAACACCAGCGGCAGCAGCCTCTCCTGCCCAAACTCGCGCACCTTGTCAACCATAGACTTGCCCTCGGGCATCGCGTACGCACACACGTACACCAGATGCGAGACACCACCCGCCAGGCCCTTTTCGGCGCGGGCTTTAGTACCCAATCCGGAGAGCGCGTTGGTGCCGACCTGGCCGCCGTAGGAATCTATGCAACCGCATCAATGTCAGCCATGTCACTCCACTTACACTCAAGGTCTTTTGCGTAGCTCAGGGGCAATCCAACCACCGCCCCATCCCAGAAACAGCCATGACAAAGAAAAAGAACAAAGAAACGAAAAACTCAAGTTAGACAGTTGACATACGCATAACAGCAATAACAGTCCGCCCCGCCTCAACCAGGCTCTCGACGTACGAGCGGGCCAGGGCGGTGTCGGTGGCGAGATTGGCGTTGGGCGGGCGGGCCTCGTTGACAGAGAGCAGGCGCGGGACGTGCACCTCAAAGTCAGCGGCGCGCAGGGCGGTGGCCAGTTTGTGGTACGAGGCCGGGACGTGCCAGCCGCCGTGGAGGATGACGATGGTTGGTTTGGATGGGGTGGACATGGTGTTTGGGGTAGTGGGTGTTGGTTGGTGCGCGGTTGGAAAAGGGTGTGGTTGATGGACAGCTCGAGATGAGATTCAGGGGCTGGTGGCTTGAAGGTTTGGGGTGATGGAAAAGGGAAATCGTGAAAATGGTGTAAGGGTTACGGTTGATATATAATTATCTGAATACAGAATTGTCTGCTTTCCGGCAAAGAAGCACGGTGGAGGTCTGACACAACTTCGCTCCTGCATGTCAGATACTTGGCAGCCAATTGGTTGGTTGTGATGCTGTTTACTGGTCAACCCAAGACGAAGGATGCACGACTCTTCGTACATTCGCCACTGAGCATGAGATATACATCTTGGCTCTGGTGATCCTCCAGTCTCCCTGTCACAATCTGATCCGCTTGATTCTTGGTACCAAGAGCTTTTATGGCCGAGTTGAGCCGGGATATGCGGCAAGTTAGCATGGAGGAACGCCCAGACGACAGGGTGTGAGATGCAACAAAAAGGGGGAGAAAAGCGCCAACAAACCCAAAACCATTACCGTTCAAATCCATAAAAATCGCAGATTTTGCTCGTGGAAGCCCGGCACTCGTCGTAAGAGTTACATGTTGTAGATTATGGCCCTTTGCCTGTGCGCTAAAACCATATTCGTGATGGTCCCTTGTGTGCCTAGGTAGCTGGGCCTTTCTCCTGTCAACACAGGTGTTCTAGGGCTTGATCTCAACTTGCTCTTCCCGCAAGGCTCTCATAGTTAGAAATCCAAATAGGAAGGAGACATTCGACAGCTTGGTATAACGCTAACATGAAATAGAAATGAAAACAAAGTAAATACCCCAACGACAAGGGACTAATTAGGCGGCGATGAAGAGTGGCCGGGCTTCATTCAGTATCTCGAAAAGGGGCCACATAAAGCAAACCATCTGCCTATCATGGACCATTTGAGTGACCTCGCTAATAAAAGCTTATTTGGAAGCTGCCTTGATTCCTTTGCCGCCTGCACAAGGGCGGGAGACCCGAAGGAATGCTTCAGGCAGCTTGTGCCGCAACCCCGGCCTACCGTTCCGGGCCTCCCCTGCGCCACCGATGGAAAGGTAAAACTTGCAGTTATTTGGGTCAATGCCAGTGGCTCGAGTGTTCCGGGTCATCCGGAAGAAGTCGATCCCTTGGTCACTGTCCTGGTCACTGTTACGGTGTAGTGCCCCAGCAGTCGTTGCCAGCAAGTGTGTAACGCTGAGGATCTGACTACCTACCACCTACGGAAATAATAACTTGCGCTACCTACTAAATTAAACACAAGAAACCCCACCCTCCCCTTTTTGTTAATTTTCCATCGTCGCTGAGATGCATCCTGGTCAGATGATCCGTTTCCATTTCTTGTCCCGCCGCCCGCCGCCTTTGCACAAGGTCCGGTCGTTGCACAAGATCCGGTCTGCGGCGTTGTGTCCTACAGGCAGCAGGGCTGCTACACCCAAGGCCGGCGACCACCGGGCCACATTGGCAACGTTGACGAGGTTGGCTTGCTTCATCTGCGCGGGTTGAGTTGACATATCAATGGTTGACGATGCTTATAAGTCATGGACGAGACCTCGACCTCGACCTCCTCTCACTCACCAAAGTCAAGTCCGTCGGCTTCGGCTAACTTTACAGCTTCACAGCTCAGTCCCCTCCTCTTTTCATTTTCAAATCCTAGCTCTCACCCCGCCACCCACCATGTGCGTCTTCTGGGATGAAGAATACGAATACATCTGCCGCCACACCAAGCCCAACCCTCGCGGCCAAGGCGACTACGTCTTCTGCTACCAGGCCACACAGAACAGCGAGACGGGCGTTCAATCCCCCTGCAAAAAGGTCCGCTACGTCGACCGCTTCATCGACCTGAACCCCTGCTGGAGTTACGACACGCGCAAGTCATGCCGCCTGAGCCAGCTCAACGGCATATGGAAGTGCTGCGAGTGCGGGACCGACGGGAACGAGGAGTGGAAATGCTCCAACCGCAAGTGCTACCCGGTCCACGAGGTGTGTTACGACTGCACCAAGGGGAGAAGGAAGAAGGTTGTCGAGCCGCCCGCGCAGCCCGCCGTCCAGGCCAAACCCGCGCCGCAGCAGCAGACTATCGTCAAGCCCGCGCAGACACACGCGGCGTCTAGCAGCACGGCCAGCAGCACCTCGACCACCGGGGCCCGCGCGGTTACGAATGCCTCAGCGACGCGCCAGCCTTCCAACACCCCGAGGACAACGCGCCTGCCTGCACGCCCGGCGGGAAAGTAAACACTTAAGAGGACGTCAGGGACGCGGTGGACGTTGGAAGTTGACTATGTCATATACCTGTATAGTTAGTAATAACCCATTCCTGCGACGGCGACTCTCTTGTTGGCAAGAGTATTGTAATAATTGACAGAGTGTCTCCTTTTCACCTTCCGTATTCCACAACATCAACCTCGAAACTACACTAAACTTGTGTAGCCCCATACCATACTATCACGAAGCAATCCCAGCCAGCATCACACTCCAACCCCCAAAACACCATGAACAAAGAACAATAAACAATACCCAACCTTAGGACTCATCCCAACTCTCAACAAACTCCACCCCTCTCTGGCAAGAAACAATCCCATTCCCACTCCCACTCCCACAAACCCTCAGTCCAAAGATACACCTCCGCCACAACCCTCAACCCATTAGGTACACCTCCCCCAACAGCCTCCAACCTACAAAAATACACTCCCTCCAATGTAAAAGCAACAAACCCAACCCAAAACCTACGACTCATCCCACGCCCTCAACAACCCCCCCCGTCCCAACACCTCCCCCTCCCCATGCTTAGCAACCAACCTCCAAAACCTTCCCCACGCCACCTCGTCCCCCCCAAAAGCATCCTTATCCCCCTTCTCGGGCACACCACGAAACAGCTCCAACCACAGTTCCACCGCCCTCACGCGCTGATCATCATCGTCCGTCCACACGCCCGATATACCGTCGGGCACACCCCTTCCCTGGACTAAGCTGTCGAGAACGGCGAGCATCTTGTGCGGGACGTCGCGGAAGTTGACGGCGCGCGCGGCGCGGACGACTAAGGGAGGTGAGTGGCCGAGGGAGATGTATTTGTTTACGAGGGGGAGGGGGTTGAATTCCCTTCGTGGTTGGGAGTGTTTGCTGCTGGTGGTAGTGGTTGGGGTGGGTCTGGATGTGGTGAGTTTGTACTGGGTTAGGGCGGCGGTGGATGAAGATGGGTGCGGGGTTACTGGCGCGGGCGGGTTCAGTCTGATGGTTGGGGGTTGCAATGATGGCGAAGAGATGCTGGTCGTGGGAGCTGGTTGCTTGTCCTTTGCCCAGTAAGCCGGGAGCGTCCGCCGACGGAGGTCCACGGTGGATGTAGGAGGCGCGGGAACGGGTAGCGTAGGTTTAGGCTTTGAAGCAGGCTTGATAGGCGGGTCGAACGCATCGCTCGAGTCCGAGTCCGAGTCCTCGTCGCTTTCGACCGAGGGAAGAGGTTGGTTGGGCGATGGCGGAGGCCTACGGAACTCGCTAGGAGGTCCTGGGCGTGGAGAAATCGGCTCGTACTGGGACAGCAACTGCTGTGGTGGGTTCGCGTGACTCTCGTCGCCCTCCACTCCGTCCAAGTGCGAATCAAGACGGTCATCTTGAGATTCCAGCTCGATAGCGTGTCCCTGCTGCACATGGATAACTGGCTGCCTGGTGGGGGTCGTCTCATCACGCTCAACCACTCCCAAGTCGGCGCTTTCTGCGCGGGAATCCGGTGTACAGGGCACCTCGCTGTCGGGGTCATACCGCCGCCGTTTGTTACCCAGGCCGAGGTATGAAGAACTAGGCAGCCCGTTAACTTGGTCGAGCGGCCTCTTCAACCCAAACACAGGGGGGGACGACTCGAAGGTGTCGAGATCCTCTGGTCGAGCCGCTGGCCCTCGAGGCGTTTGCGAGGCGGCGACTTCCTTGTTGTCTTCTTCATCCATGTCTTCCTCCTCTCCACCTTCACCCTCACCCTCACTCCCACCCTCCCCATCCTCATCTTCACTTTCCCCAACTTCCGCCTCCTCCATCCTAAACTCCCTCAACGCCCGCTCAAAATCCCCCAAGCACCTCTCAAATGCCGCCCTCACCAACCCCGGCATCTCAGGCTCATCAACCCAGTCAAAGCCCAACCCTTCACACACAGCCTCCCAGTCGCGCGACGCGTGGTGCGGTTCCTCCTCTGTGGCGCACCGCCAAAGGTCCCAAAGTTCGACCGTGTACGGCCCGATCTGCACCCAGGGGACTGGAGCGACGCCGGCGAGCTCGTTGTAAGCGTTGAAATCGGACC
Source organism: Trichocladium uniseriatum (assembly GCA_017139535.1). Classification (NCBI taxonomy): domain Eukaryota; kingdom Fungi; phylum Ascomycota; class Sordariomycetes; order Sordariales; family Chaetomiaceae; genus Trichocladium; species Trichocladium uniseriatum. The sequence continues at coordinate 525,591 of WOUO01000009.1, read as the reverse complement.
AAAACTGCTCTTTTGGGGATATTGTGGCCCGGGGTTTGGGCTGCGGGGGCGGGTGGGTTTGGACGTAGTGGCGGATGGCATGGTCTTGTGTACTTGTGTTGTCCTGGGAAGGTGTAGGTTCCCTTGCCGAGGGGAGTGTTGATTTGTGAGGCGCTTGGGTAAGGCGTTGCTCAACGGGTGAGGAGAGCATGGGCGTGCCGCCTGGCTCGGTCTTGATATTGTCTGAGTTCAGGGCCTGGCGTACCAAGAAGCCTTGGGCATTGGCTTGGACTGCCGTGATCCAAAGCCCTAGTCGCGCTCGATGTCCCCTCCAGACCCTCTGGATCGCCCTTGCGGCCCGGACTTGTCTCCCTTTAAGCTTGAGTTCCTGAATCCTAGTCATCCCCTGACCGCTCGCACTGGGCGTGGCATCAGGGTTTGGAACCTGTTTAGAAGCCGGTGCCAGGGACGGAGAAGGGTTGGGCTGGGGGGTCTTTTGTGGTGCCAGTGTCGTAGGCCGAGAGGTGCTGGCTGCGGCTGGATTTTGCGGCGGCGATGTCTTAGATCGGAGAGGGTTGGCTGAGGGTAAGTTTTGTGGCGGCAGGGTCTTGGGCCGGTCGGCGCTGGGTGGGCTTTGCAGCGCTCGCTTTATCTCAGCTTCACTTGCTTCTCCCTCAGACCCCGACTCAGTCTCGGAGTTGTCCTTGGGTGCGTCCCGCGCAAGCAATATCCATCGACCACGCCACCCCTGATAAGTATGATGAGGGTACTTGGCCCGAGTCAGTCAGCGGTACGAGTGTAATACCAGAATGGACGAACCTGTTCCTCCAGCCGTATATAAATTTTGTTTCCCCTCGGTTTCTTCCCAGCCCGAACACACTTCTTCACGTATTCGATGAGCAGCTTATCATCTTCCTCGGTGAAAGGCACTCTTCTCTTTGGGCCAGCCGGTCTCGAAGCCTGGTTTGGAGTGGCACTCGGGGGAGTTGATGCGACGGCAGGTGGCGCCTTGGGCACAATCTTGAGCTCAACCTTGGGTACAACCTTGGGCACGCTGACTGGAACTGGTCGTTGCGCTGGGGGGATTGGTTCGTCCTCATCGTAGGAGAAGGAGAGCGTCTTGATCCACCTGGTCTGCCATGACTGCCATGTGTGGTGTGGATACTGATGTTTGTCAGCGATCACGCTCCGGATTAGATGTCTCTGTGGATATCCCACCTGTTCGGCAAACTTCTTGTATATCTCGGTACCCTTGATTGCCTTTCCAGCTCTCTTTTTCCGGCGCACCCAGTCAACAAGTCTCTCGTCGTCTTCTTTGGTGAAGGGCGTCCTCGTGCCCTTGATGGGCATTGTTGACCCGGCTGGCCTGGGGACAATCGGTGGGTGGATCTTGTAGTCTTCAATATTGACAATCTCGCCACTTGCGACCGACTCGGTGATGTACTTCCACGACACAGACCCAGGGGGGGCATCTTTCCTGGCGTGGTCGGCAATCAACACATCGGCAAACTTCTCCAACTCAACAGTCTTGCCGCCATTGTCCTACACCAAGGTCAGCTGTATGTGAGGTGTACGCGGAGGGAACGGTGACATGCCTTGATGGTGCCGATAACAGACTGCCGGGCCGGAACTCGCGCGGAAATCCAGAACTTGACTCCGCCAAAGAGCGACCCTTCATATTTTCCATTTACTCCTTGATACACGACGGGTGCCGCCATCCTGGCTCGTGGAAAGGGTTCACAGGTTCTGGGTAACCCCAACCCTAAGACTTAATCGTGCTGGATCTCAAACAAGCTAAGGCGTTCGACAGAGTGACGTCGTGGAGTTGAAGATAAACACAAGCCTGGTTTTCGTTGTTTGCGCTGCTTCCGAAAGTTTTCCACATAACCGCAGAGCCGATGAGGAAGCCGGGTTGGTGTGAGAGGGCCGGGCGCGATGGAAGTCAGATCCAAGTCGCGTCCTCGCGTGTCAGCTTTGGACAAAGGCCAGTGGCAAAATCTAAGTTGCAGAAATAAACGGTAGGAATATCCCAGAAACAAACAAAGATGGAAGATTCTAATTGAATGCCAGTTACAATGCAAATTGCACAAGTGGTACGCTCCCGTCGTTGAGCGTTTGCGCTCTGCTGCATGTGATGTGTCCGCGTCAGAGAGACGCGATCTTCATGCGAGAGAAAGATGGGCTTCGGGTTAGGTTTAGGGCTGCAACTCGGACTTCGGGTTAGGGTTGAGTCTCCGAATCTTGCGCACTGACCGCCTGTCCTTGTCAGCTCAAAGCGGCTGACGAACCGTCCACCACTGCCACCAGGCAACCAACCTCGTCCCTTCCTTCCTGAGGAAGCCGAAGGTCCAATCCAAAGTAACTCTGTTGGTGCACTGTCAGCTTGACGCGACTTAACCCCGGACTCATCCGTCTTATTTATTTTTTGAGTTGGGCTTCCTCTGGACACATGTTTCTTATTCGGTAGCACAACCACGCTGAACAACCGCCAGCAGTTGCAAGTTGCAGCATGTGTTTACTTTCCCTTCTCATACCCTCTACACATTCAGCAAAATGGGTACTATCGCGACAATCGCCCTTGTCATTTTGGGCATCTCATTCATGGTCTTTGTGACCTTTTTCGGCCGCCTGCCAGCACTCAGGTAAACCCAGCTTTTCCGACTCGGATTTGAACTCGTGTTGATCTCTGTAGACGCACCCCGATTGCCTGGCTGCACCGGTTACTATGGGTCCACCTTCCTAATGGCGTCTTGGGTCTCGATCAGCGTCTCAGCGGGGGCAGGGTGACGACCTCTTGTGCGCGGTTCGGAAACTACATCATGTACGACCGCCACCCAACCGTCCTGGTACGACATGAACCTCTCACCCATCTACACCTTTCCTCCACCTAACACCCCTAGATCTTCTTCCTTGTCCTCATGATCGGCGGCGAATACCTCTACCTCCCCGCCGCCTGGCCGCAACTCTCCCTCCTCACCAAGGCCACCGCGGCCCCCACCATCCTCCTCCCCTACCTCTTCCTCTACCTCGCCGCCTTCTCAGACCCCGGCTTCATCACCCCCGCCAACCACATCCCCGAGATGGCGCGCTACCCCTACGACTTCACCCTCTTCCACCCGGGCGCCGCCTGCTCGACCTGCCACTTCCTCAAGCCCGCCCGCTCCAAGCACTGCAGCGTCTGCAAGCGCTGCATCGCCAAGAACGACCACCACTGCATCTTCATCAACAACTGCGTCGGCGCAAAGAACCACCACTGGTTCCTCCTCCTGCTCCTCTCCACCGCGGCCATGACCCTCTACGGCGGCCTGCTCGGCCTCAATCTCATGATGTATGCCATGCGCCTGCGGTTTCCGCACTGGACGCTGCTCCCCTGGAACGCGCACGGTGGTGCGGGGATGCCCTTCACCCAGTGGCTGGTGATTTGGAGCTGGGGGATGCAGCAAGGAGGGGGGGTGGCGATGGGCGGGGTGACGCTGCTGGCGCTGATGACGAGCCCGTTGGTGTGGGGGTTGTTGGGGTACCATGTGTGGCTGGTGTACTGCGGGACGACGACGAACGAGTCGATGAAGTGGTCGGATTGGCAGGTGGAGATGGATGATGGGTTTGCATTTAAGCGGAGGTTGGATTCGGGGCGGGTCAAGAATGTGAGGGTTGAGCCCGCGTGGACGCGGTGGCCGGCTGAGGCGGAGCAGGTGTTGGTGAGAACCGAGGATGGGAAGGCGCCCGGGCCGGAGGTGGATTTGCCTGGGGTAGGGGACTGGGAGGCCGTGTGGCGGCTGAAGGACATAGAGAATCTGTATGATTTGGGGTTTTGGGATAATCTGCTGGATGTGATGATCCCGGGGTTCATGTTTCGGGATCCGCACGTGCCGGTGGCGGAGAGCAGGTTGCGGCGGAAGAAGAAGAGACGGGCGAGGAAGATTTACTTGGCGTAGGTTGGAGATACGGGATAGACTATAGAGTAGAGCTGTGTTGGTAGAGCGGACTTGGACAAACGCTGCATGAGATGACCAGGCCTGCAAGATAGATTCACCAACCACGGGTATCATTGTATCGATTACACTACTAGTACAGATTTCGTACACGCTCTATCTAAAACGACGCCTTGCCCGCTATCTTGGGCGCAGCAGCCAGGCGCTGGATCTGGTCAAACGACACAATCTTCTGCACCGGCTTGCCCACCAACCCCGGGACCTTCAATACCCGGTTGTCCTCGACCAGCCCCGCCATCCGGCAGATCGCCCACCTCGCTCCGGCCACGCCCAACCCACCATTCCTCGGGTCGCCCGCCCCCGTCGCCCAAATCTCCGTCTCCCACCCCTTCTCAGCCCCCTCCAGCCACGTCAACCCACCCATCTCAACCTTCCTCAGCTCCTCCCATACACTCAAGCACACCTCCTCGACCCTCTTCTCCGCCCTCTCCGGATCCCCCTCCCCAGCCAACTTATCCATCTTGGTCAACACCACCGCCGTCCGCACCTCCTGATCCCGCAACATCTCCAACACCATCCGATCCATATCCTTAACCCCCGCCACAGCATCCACCAACAACACCGCCCCCCTCAACACCTTCCTCTTCCCCAAATACTTTGCAATCTCCACCCCCCATGCCTCTTCCGACCCCAACCCATACCCCGGCATATCCACCATCGCCAGCCTATGCCGCGGCGGCGGCTCCCGGAACATCTTGGCCTCCCTCCTCTGCGCGCGGCTCGCGGCCCCCTTCAGCGCCTCCTTCGCCTCCGCCTCGGCAACCTGGTAATACCCCGCCGTCTGCTCCTTGCTGGGCACCCCAAACCCATACGCATTCATGCACACCGTGCTGCCCGCCCGCTTGCTTGTGATCGCCAGCCCTGCTCCGCGCGCCTGTAGGCCGTGGGTGGTTCCCGCGGTGGCGCCGTCCATGCCGGCTAGGGCGTTGATCAGTGTGGATTTGCCGACGTTGGAGCGGCCGAGGAGGCAGATCTCGGGGGTGTGGTTGTTGGAGGGGATTTGGAGGAAGCGGGCGGCGGAGAAGAGGAAGCGGGAGGGGTGGGCGGTGAAGATGCGAGTTGCTTTGGTGAGGGTGGTGATGTGCGGGGAGGGCGAGGCTAGGGCGCGCTGGTTGGGGTCGTTGGAGGGGGGCGGGTGGAAGGAGAGGGAGGAGAGGGCGGCGGGGTTGATGATGATCGGTTTGGTCGATCTAGGGATGGGTTTGGTCGTTTTAGCTGGTCGGGCGGGTATCTTGGTGTCTTTGGCTAGTTTCGGTTTTGATGTGGTTGGTTTCGCCGAGGGTTTTCGTGCTGCGGTTTGCTTTCCTGCCTTCGGCCTTGCTGTGGTCGGTTTCGCTGGTGTGCTTGGTTTGGCTGCTCCGGTCGGTTTGGCTGGTCGCGACGGTCTCGGTCTGGGTTTGACTGCATTGGTTGAGGCATATCGGACGGAATGACTGAGCGCAAAGCACCGCATGATCGGTGGTATCCCCAGCAGATTAGACAATGCTCTGGGCGTCGCCATGGTGTCAAAGGTGGCTGGAAGACACGCTTCAAAATACTTCTGATGTTTCTCGCGATGCTCGGCGCAAAACCGAAGCCAAGCTGCAATCAAACGATAAAGTTCTCGGTTCCGCTGCCTGCCGGGAGCGCGACACGATAAGGGTTAGGGTTAAACTTTGATTTCCAATCGCCGCTCGAGCGTAGTTTTCCGAGTCCGTCCGCCAAACCACAACCATCGCCAACCAAACAACCAACGACATCGTCAACCCGTCGAGATCCTTTCCCTCGCACCGAGACAACCACCGTTGCCAACTCACCAAACGCACCTTACCAAACCACCCGTGAACCTACAATGGCAACCCCCGCCACCAACCTCCGCAACCTATACCGCGGCCTCCTCCGCGAACTCCCGCCGCGCCCCGTCCTCAGCAACCCGCGCGCCCCCCTCCACCAGCGCCTGCGCGACAGCTTCCAATCCCCCACTCCCGCCGCCGCCGCACAACCCGCCATGCAAGCCGCACAGGCCGAGCAGGTGCTGGCGTACCTGCGCGCGCAGCACACCTACGTCTCGCTGATTGAGCGCTACAACCCGGGCATGGGCATGGACGAGGAGGAGCGGGTGCGGCTGACGGCGCGGCGGGTCGGGATGGATCTGCCGGTGGAGTATGAGGATGGGGAGGGAGAGGGGGAGAAGAAATAAGGATTATTAATGGGAGGGGTGGTTTTGGTTTAAGCTGGTGGAGGAAGGAAGTGTACAATATGTGTACCATGGCATGCATGGATTTGGCGTTTGGAGCGGATTCGGTTTATTTGAGAATGAATTGGGGTGGAGGCTGAACCGTTGCTGGAGTGGTACGTTCTGTCGAGATACTCGAGTGAACAAGGGGAGCAGGCTGACATGTCGTAGGTTAGCATGCGAGAGCCCGTGAGACGGAAGTGTACCATCACCAATACATACCGCACAAGACACACACTGCAACTTTCATCTTAGAACAGTGGCTATCTCAATGCAGCCCAGCCGTCAGTTGCCAGAGATCCTGCGGGCTCAACCATCAGACTGATGTTTGGGACACAGCCGGCTCAACACCGCGCGAGGCGGCCTCAGACATGTTCGGGGCCCACACAGATGCCTTCGAACCAGTGTCGCCTGTGATCGCGACCAAACTTAACGTTTATGGAAACCACAACCTTGACCTATCACCTGATTCACATTGGCTGTCGTCTCGGTCATGGTCTCATGATGCTGGGTCTAATAATGACAACTCCAACCTCCATTCATTAAGTATTGACTCGAAGCGAAACCGAACCCTCTCAATCCTCCATACCACCATAACACATCTCAAATACGTCGTTTCGTCGTTTCTTCCTTTCCACGTGTTTTTAGATAAACGGGTATCAGCAAGCAACAGCACTGTCAACACCAACAGCACTACCGCGAAAACGAGGGTTTCCTCCATCCAAAAGGCCAAATCGGACTCCAGGCGCACGCCCGCCCCAATATCAAAACAGAATCCAAAACTGCCACTGCCAAAGATGTGCTTGTCCTTATAAAATTCCCCTCCCTATATTCTTCACCTTCAAACACCCCCCACACCCCCCTCCTCAAAACTCTCATCCCACCCCCCGGTCTCCAACAACCAACCCCCCACCCGCTCCTTCACATTCCCCACCGTCTCCCCCAGCGCACTATTCCACTGATCCTGCACCACCCTCACCTTATCTTTCAAATCATCCGTCAGCCTCCTCCCTTCCTCATCCCTCATCTCGGCCACCCGCGCCGGATCCCTTCGGTCCGCCTCCATCGCCTTGGCCTTGGCCAACACACACGCCTCCTTCACCTCGTGCAACAAGCACAGCAAATTCGTCTGGCTCTCAATGAACTGGTACGTGCTCTTCTCGGCGTGCAGCAGCAGGCTGAAGAGGTACTGCAGCGGGTGGTCGTGGTAGGCCGGGTTCTCGGCGAACTCGGCGGCGGGGATCTGCACGTGAAACCCGTCGAGGCGGTCGGCCGCAGGGATCTTGTCGAGGAGGCGTTTGAGCGGGGGGGCGATGTCCCAGAAGGCGTTGAGCTGGACCTCGACGCCGCGGCCGACGGTTTCTTCGACCACGTCGCGGAACTCTTGGGTGCGGTGGAGGACTTCCTCGGCGTGCGCGAGTGCGCGCTTGGAGGCGTCTTCTGTGAAGAAGGCTTCGGCGGAGGCGACCTTGTCATCTTGCTTGGCGAGGCGGTAGGGGACGAGCACCATGTCGCGGTAGCGGTCGTTGCGGTCCGAGAGGAGGTCGTAGAGGCTCCGGTGAAGGGTTTCGCGCGCCTCGAAGATCCACTTGAGAAGGGTCAGTTTCTCGAGAAGCTCGGGTTGCTCGTCGCCTTCCTCTTGCGGGAGGTTCGGGTTCGACTCGTGGGTCTCGTCAAAGAGGCGGCTGCGGAGGCCGTCAAAAAGCTCGGTGGCTTTAGCGATGCGGGTTTGGAGGATTTCGTTGACAGGCATGACGACGGCTGCCTGGAATTCGTCAAAGTCCTTCTTTTCTAGCTCCTTCATTTGGTTTTGTTCGTCTGTTTTCGCGTCGGCTTCGATGGCTGCGGCGTCTGCGTAGCCCATGGCGCCGGAAGAGATTTGGTTCTGTAAGTGCTGACGGAGGGCCTGGCGGCGCTTCTTGACGGTCTCGGCGGCCTCGGCCCGCAGCTTTGTGCTCCCTTGCTTGAAGTTCTCCTTGATATTGTCGATCTCGGTCATGTCACTAATCACGCGGACCGAGTTACGCGTCTGGGTCAGCTCCGGGTGGTTGTTGTTCACGGCGGGATGGTGGCGCGGGTAGGGCGGAGGCAGCGTCACGAGCCGCGACACGTCTAGGTGGTCCGGATTCGGTGTGTTGGGCGCCGACGACGAGGCGAACGAACTGCGTGAAAAGGCCTGGGGCGTGCTGGACTGGTCTTGTTCGTGCCAACCCGTCTTCTCGGGTGGATACGAAGTACGATTGCTGGATCCAGCTCCGGGAGACGACTGTGGCTCATCGATCCATTGTAGCGCCTCACGGGCTTCCTTCGGTACGCCCATGTACTTTGACTCCCGCTTTGATCTTTCCATCCTCCCGGAAGGGGTGCCGTTCGAGTCGGCTTCCCACCAGCGGCTGGCTGGCCGCCCTCGAGAGTCCTGTTCGTCCACTGCGTCACTGACGCTCATGCTCAATATCGGCGACAGTGACGGCATGTAACCGGATTGCCAGTTCGCGTTGGCCGAAGGTCCAGGTGCAGGAGACGCCTGCTGGCTAGAGCTCGGGGTCGAAGCCGAGGCTCCGTGGTTGCCACCCAACACAGAGCCAATAGATCCGCGGTGCGACCTGGGCTCGGGCGTCTGTGGTGTTAGCTCCACGGCCCCACTGGTGACCGAGTTGGTCGATTCTCGCCTGGCAGGCATTGGCCGGAACAGATCACGCGTCAGGTCGAGCACCTCGGAGCCCATAGCCCCGATAGCTGCCCCATACCGCTCACGCCGTATCCTTGACTCACTCACGAAGAACTCGGCAAACAGTCGAACCCGCTCTGCATCATCCGATGCCGCCGCCTCTTTCTGAGCGAATTCTGTAAATCTCTCGACGGTGCCCCGGGCAAACTGCCCAGTACTCTGGCTTATGGCTGTCTGTTTCGTCACTGGTGGTGAAGGCGAAAGCGGAGTGGTAAGAGAAACATCCGCGCCTGACCCCCGGTGTGTCGATGAGGATCGGCTCCCTGCCGGAGGCGTCGGCAAGGCCTTTGGTGCAAGAGCCCGAGGATTTTCAGGCGGCTTCTGTGCACTTGGCGATAGCATGGTGGGCGTCACCTGTCCTGAGGGGGCCTGCGAACCCGCAGCGCGTGGTGTTCGCGATTCCTGCCCGCTCTCGACCGACTCACCAGTCCTCGGGGTGTCACTCGTCCTCCCTGTCCGGGGCGTCCCGCGGTTGACGGTCATCCGCCGCTGCAAGCCAGATGGGCCTGGTATCACAATATCGGAGAGACCCTGTGGTCGTATTGAAGCGTCGATCGAGTTGCGTGCAGATGCCCGCGTTCGGCTCTCACTCCGACGCTCAAGAAGCGTCTTTTCGCCCCGGAGGGCGGGGCTCCTCGTCAGCCCCCCAACTGGGCTCACCGAGGAGGAGCCGGATTCGGGCTGAGGGGTGCCGCTGGGGCTCCCGGCGCTTGAGGCCTCGCCGCCTTGCGCTGATGCGGCGTTGCGCGTCTCCGAATCTGTCCCAGGGCCCGGCATGTTATCCCCGTCTCTCCAATTTGCTGGTGTTGGTGGGACTGGTCCCAACGCAGAGACACCGCTTGGAGGAGGTCTCCTAGTCGGCGGCGATGCAATCGGGTCACTTCCTGAAGGCATCCGCTGGACGCTCTGAGACCTAGCTGCCGATGGCGGCGGCCCGGGGGGAGGCGGCGGTACAGGCATGGAAGGGTCCCACCGGACCTGTGATGATGACCGAGACCGCGCCGACGTCGGTGTGGAAACAGCTGGGGTCGAGACTGCCCTTCGTGCAGCCGGCGCCATGTTCTGAGCCGCATCCGAGTCGGTTCTTTGAGGGATTTGGAGTGTCAACGCCCCCGGGTGGCCAGAAACACCCCGCGACAACATGCTGAAAGACCGGGGCTGTTGAGCGAGGTCTACAGACGGGCTTGACTGTTCCGCCTCTCGCCTCCTCCCCAACGAAGGAAGACCAAACCGTCTCTCACGCGAAGCGCCTCGGTTACCGGGAGGTGGGGGGAAAGACGTATTTGCCACAACCGGTTCTGTCGATACTCGCTGGATCGGCATCTGCGGGGCTCTGGCAACAGATACGTTGGCAACTTGCCCCTGATCAAAGACCATGCTCATCGGCCGTCCGCTGCGTGGAGGAGAGTAGGGTGGGGGAGGTAACGGCGATGCTTCGACGAGTCAGGCAAAAAAGCACGAGACAAAGGGCCGGAACTCACTTTGGGGCTCTTGGAACGACTGAGCAGGCTGCATCTGCTGCATCCGTTCTTGGCCGGCACCGACGCTTGGCGACGAGATCCATTCTTGCGGGTTGTAGGGCTGGATAGCGCTTTGGGGAGTCTGCATGGATGAGAAGGCACCGTGAGAATTCACCGACATGGCCGACATGGGCGTGTTGTTGCCATTGTGGCCGTAGCCCAGGGAAGCCGTCAACAGCGGGTTCAGACCGGCGCGAAGTCGGGCGGTCGGGTCTCGTGAGGAACTCATCATGGCTGCGGAAACGGGACCAATGTCGTCCAATTTTTTTCTCCGACCCTAGCGGGACCTCTCGAGACGCCAACAAGGTTCAGGGCCCCCGATTTGCCTCAAGCCGACACCAGAAGCTCGCCAACACCGTCACCACGCCATTCACAGCCGAGCGGTGTCGCTTGCGGGGCCGTCGGTCAGATGCGAACCATCACAGACGACCAAACCAAGTCGGTGACTTTCCGGTTATGAATGCGATCGTATTGATCGAGGTGGTCCTCGAAAGGTGTCGTCGGCCCCAAGGCACGGCTGCGGTGTGAGGGGGTGCAGGCTGCAGTTGGAGTTGAACACTTGGTGGGCGGGAGTGTTGCAAAGGGTAAAAGAGGGACTCCTCCAGGCCAGACACGGAAGCCGATAACGTTAACAGGCGAACGTGTGCTGCAACCTATCAGCACCCCGGTCCGGAATTGCTGGTGGCACGAAGTGTCGCGTATATTAAGTGTTGAACCTGCATTAATGGGGACCACCCTCGCGCGTTGGTCTGCTGTGGTCAACCGGCTTGGGGTCCAGCTTGGCGATGTGCAGGTGGCTTCCAAGACGGGTCTTTTCCAAGAGGGGGTTTGTTCCGAGTTGACCCTGGCAGGCTGGCCAGGCTGCGTGCAACGGTGTATGTAACCTCACGCTATGAGGGGTTCAAGGGGCACCAACATCGAGTCGCTCAATAGTTTTTGTGTGCCCACCTATCTCTGCAATCTGCTTGGTTGACACGATGAGCCATGCAAAGTCGTGCGATGTTTTAGTGATGGCCGATCTTACCAGAGCAGGCTGATCTGGATTTCCTAGTGCTGCAAAGAGCAAGACATGGACATGCAAGTGCGTTCAGCGATCAGCAGCGCTCCTATTCGCGGGCCCGAGGTAACGGTCACACGCCGCCAGAGCTTGCCCAACGTCCAAGAGCGGTGGGAATGAGCTGAGAGGATGCATTAAAGGATGCGGTATGTCTCTTTTTCCCGCATCCAAGATTCGAGAACGCATGGTGGTGGCAAGCCTTCAATCGAGGGGAGAGAACAAATGGTCGGCCGAGAACCGTCAACGGCGTGATTGGGCGGTCGCTTGAGGCCTCTGCCGACAATCTATTCTTGGATTTCCCAAGTCGCGTCGTGATTCGCCAGAAGCTGTGCATTGGTGGTGATGCATGCCGCCGGCGCTTAGCACCCCTGCTCTGTCTTTGCTCCATGATTTGGCTTGCTCTTGTCTCGCTGCATTAGCGGATGCTACCTTCTCCAAGGGTGCTCGGCATCCCAGGACTTGCACGCCTTGAACCCTCGAGATAGAGAGGGACTCGATTGCCTTCAAGCTGCTAATGTGAGAATGAAGGCCATCTTCCGGGTATCCTGTCAACATCAAAACTGCCTCCAAAAGCAAGACTGACTTATTCCATCATCACCCAGGCACCCATGCAGTTGGTGATCTTGGAGGTGATCAGACAGCGATGGTCCCTTTGCCGTGACCACCTCCTTGTGTAAGCTTGGCACAGCAGATCTGCGTCTGGCCCAACCCCGACCTCCCCGGGTTCGAAAAGCCCGTGGGTTCCCCTCTCATCGACGAAGTTAGTCCTGTGTCCTGTCACCTGTCAAGTCCGTTCTCCCTCCGAGTCCGGGCTTGGAAAGCAAACCCTCGGTTTGGACCCGGTTCCCTAAGTACTTCCCCGGAGCTTGAGACCATTCAGGCCTGCTGCAGAGCTCACATTTCGAAGAGACCTCATCCACCAACATCCAATTGCATGTCAAGCCGGACCTGCCGAAGCTTCACCCCACATGTTGCCCCGATCTTGGGGTCGGTGATAGGGTATTAATAGCCTGGGCCCCTTTTGAATGCCGAATGGCACTGTCCCGCCTCCTCCCGTCCCCCCTGGTGGTTGCGACTCGACTTGCGAGCCAAAATAGCTACCTTGAACTCTGCCCTGAGCCCTTCAGTGACATTTTGCCGGCTCGTTGTTAGCAGCGGAAGATGAGATACTTGCCCCGAAGGACCTCGTCTCGAGATGCAGTACAAAGGAAAACTTCCGAGTCATGGGGAATTCAGGCATGGGCTCGATTCCGAACGTCAAGGTAAACCAGATTGACAGCTCAACGCTCATCGCGGGCTCCTGACAGATCGTGGGCAGCACTGTGCGGCATGGTCGTTCCCTGGCTCTCGTGACGATCCATCTGTTTGGGTGTTCCTGGAATGAGGCTGCCTTGCAGCTTCTCCTGAGTTCTCACGCCAATCCTGGCCCCTCACACCGTGCCGGAGCGTCGGACACTGTATGTATCCGTTCCCAGTTCCCTGGGACTGGGGAGCTGGGCAAGACCCATCGGCGACGCCACGATTTCGAAGGAATGGCAGTGGACAAGGGTTGAGACAAGGCCACTTGACCCTCGACCAAAGCTCGGCAGCCATCGTATACACGTGTAGATGGGCCAATTCGGCTCAACGGCACGAACAGAGGCAGCAGTCAAAGCTAACAAACGCTCGGGGGTGCTTGTTGGTAATAGGGAGAGAGCACTTGCATCTCGGGGAATCAAGTCAATTGACGATAACGCACAGCTCGACGACTTGGAGCACACGCTAAACTTCGTGGCTAGCGCCCGAGTTCGGCGCGACCCGCACGCTCTGAACCTACAATGAGTGTAAAATAAAGTTTTTGTGAAAAACATGACCAAATGCCAACCTGGAACGTGAGGAGTTGACAGTCGCGCGCCAGGCGCGACAAGAATAGGTTGGTTCAGGTTGGAGATGTCAAGCGGAGACTGCGGAGTCCTGTCTCCAAAAGCCAACAAAACGGCAGAAAAGCTACCCCACCAAAGGCGGTGAGGTTCGTGCCCGCGCTCGCCGCCAAACTGGAGCCCGCCGAGTTTTCTACAGCTTTCCAAGCTCGTCTCTGACGATTCCCCCGTTTCTTCTTTTGGGCGACGCCCCCAATTCTTAACGCTCCCACCTTCTCTTCCTTCCCACAACAAACATCACGACCACAATTCGCGACTCTTCGACACCCTACAGGTAATAGGTATGTCACATTCACAATTTCGGGGATTCTTCCCTTCGTTGGCGACGCCAATTGCTCCAGTGATGATTGTTCAGCTGGCACCAGTCATAGGGCGACTTGTACTCCCTTCCCTTGATGACAAACGCTGCGGTCCACCAGGCCACTTCTGATCGAGCACATTGCATTTTCCGTCTTTCAGTTGAAGTAACGAGGCAGTTGCTAACCTGCTCAGATTGACTCTAGATCTCCAAACTTCCGGAGCAACAGCCAAAATGGTTCTGCACAACCCCAACAACTGGCACTGGGTGAACAAGGACGTCTCGCCGTGGGCGAGGAAGTGGTTCGATGATAACCTCACCAAGATTGAGGCGAAGGAGGGAGATGTGACGGCCAAGATCAGCAAGGTCGTCAGCATGGATGGAGACTGCGACGTGGCGCAGCGCAAGGGCAAAGTCATTACCATTTTTGATGTCAAGTTAACCCTGGAGTATACAGGTACGTGTTGCCATTGCCATTGCCATTGCCATAGAATACAATCACATTGTTCCTCACTGCACACTTGATCCAATTTTCTGTACTCTTGACGCCATCGTGAAGCTAAAATTCTCGCGTTCAGGCTCCACGGCCGAGGATGACGACGTCTCGGGCACGATTACGGTGCCCGAGGTCTCGCACGAACTCTCGGAGGACGAGTTTGTGGTAGGTTGCGCTCCCAGAGGCACGTCTTGTCGCAGCAGGTGACTGAACAACGAGGCAAACAGTTCGAAATCGACGTCCACTCCGACTCCAAGGAGAAGCAACCCGTCAAGGACCTCGTGCGGTCCAAGCTTATCCCCCAGCTCCGGAGCGAGTTCATCAAGCTTGCGCCCGCCCTCGTCGCCGAGCACGGCAAAGACCTCCAGCACGCGCCAGGCTCGAACCCCTCCAGCGGCTTCTCCACCCCCAAGTACCACCCGCCCACGGGCACCGCGGCCAAGGAGGCCACAACATCGACCTCGACGCAGACAAAGACGGGCGCTGTGGTCAACACCACGACGGTTACGGACAACGAAGAGTTCCGCACCACGGCCGAGCAGCTCTACCAGACCTTTACCGACCCGCAGCGGCTCGCGGCCTTCACGCGGGCACCACCCAAGGTTTTTGAGGGCGCCAAGAAGGGCGGCAAGTTTGAGCTGTTTGACGGCAATGTCTCGGGCGAGTACCTGGAGCTGCACGAGCCGACCAAGATTGTGCAGAGCTGGCGTCTCAACCAGTGGCCGGCGGGCCACTACTCGCGGCTGCAGATCGAGTTTGACCAGAACGATGTGGATGCGGTGACGGTTATGCGTGTCGAGTGGACGGGCGTACCGATTGGTCAGGAGGAGGTCACCAAGCGCAACTGGCTCGAGTACTACGTCCGGAGCATCAAGCGGACCTTTGGGTGAGTGTCATGCTGCGCCAAGGTATCTATGTATCTGTGCTAACGATTCGTTGCAGATTCGGCACCATTCTTTAAAGAAACAGCTTGGGACAAGACGGCGTTTGCGGAAAGGGATTCATATGATGATCAATGCATGGAGGAACGGCGGTGGCGTGGGCATAGGGAATGGTCAGAGACACGTATCCAGAGATGACGCATCGCGGGTAGACGCTAGATTCGCGAGCAGTTACGGCGGCACGAGTCAAGACAGATGAGATACGACAATAAATGCACTGCACCTTTGAATCCTCTTCTTTCGGTGTGGGTACATGCAGTTGCCGGTTCGGCTCCGAGCGGGGTAGGATCGGCCGGAGGCCCTTCAACTTGGAAGTGCTGGTCACTGGCCCATCCTACGTTCTTCCTCCAACTAAGACGTTGAACAGTCAACAACTACGATCTAGTATCATCACGCTTCCTCTTCTGCTTCAACCTACGCCGTGGCCTAATAAGAAAGATGGCGCCCATTTACAAGATTGCTGTGATTCAGATGCAGCCGAAAGTGAGTTATGATGTCATTCCATGAGTCTGGGTCCGTCCGAACATCACGTTCGAGACCGCAATGGTTCAAGTCTGCTTCTCGAGTGCAATACACCATTGCGTGGTTTGTTTAGTGGCCTGCTCTTTCGGTCTACCGCAACTGTCAACCCCCATCTCCTCCCTCAGCCTGTCCCCCTTCCCTCCCCTCCGTCCCCTCATCCCACCCTCAACTCACACTTGCCCCCCAGGACGTTGCCGTCGAGGAGAACTATACCAAAGCCGAGTCCTACATCCGCCAGGCCGCCGCCCAGGGCGCCCACCTCGCCGTCCTGCCAGAATACCACCTAACCTCGTGGTGTCCCGACCACCCAGACTTCATCGCCTCCTGCGCCGCCTCGGTCCCCTACCTCGCCCGCTACCAGGCCCTCGCCCGCGACCTGCACATCAACATCGTCCCCGGCACCATCTGCGAGGTCCACCCCCCGCCCCCGTCCGACAACACTCCTCTTCCTTCGCAAGATGGAGGGGATGATGAGATAGCCGAGATCCGCAATATCTCCTACTGGATCGCAGCCACCACCGGCGCCCTCACAGCCTCCTACCAGAAAAAGAACCTCTGGCATTCCGAGCGGCCGCACCTTACCGCCGGCATGGTCTCGACGCCGCACACGGCATTTGATACGCCCCTGACCTGGGATGACAAACGCCCGATCCGCGCGGGGATGCTCATCTGCTGGGACGCGGCGTTCCCCGAAGCGTTTCGGGCGCTGGTGGCGGACGGGGCGGAGTTGGTGGTGATTCCGTCGTTTTGGCTGGTGGATGGGAGTGATTTGGATGAGGCGAGGAAGAAGATGAATGCCGGGTGTGAGAGGTTGTTTTTGGAGAGTGTCATGGTGGCGAGGGCGTTTGAGAATGATTGTGTCGTGGTGTTTTGTAATACCGGGGGTTTGAGCCAGGTGGCGGCGCCGGTGTATGGTGCGGTGGGAGGGGTGATGGGGGTGAATGAGGAGGGGATGAGGGTGGTGGAGGTGGATTTTGAGAGTGTCCCTGTTTTGGAGAGGGAGTATAAGGTCAGGGAGGATATGAGGGGGGCGGGGTGGCATTATGGGTAGGTCGGTGGAAGGGGGTTGTTGTTTGTTAGTCCAGTACCGGAGTTGTTGAGACAACGGCATGCTTTGGAATTAAGTTGGAAGTCAAATGGATTCACCAAGAGAGATCATCCTATTGTAAACATGAAATGGAGAAAGAGATAAAAAAAAATGCAAAAAACAACTGCGGAAGATTGCGCCACCCGGACTCGAACCGGGATCTCATGGTCGGGGCATTCAACTGTGTCCAGCTTACTGTACAGAACGCTCTTCCCACGCGGGGGCCTTGTCGCCTTGGTCTGCTCCCTTTTCTCAACCGAGCGTGTTAACAACTACACCACAGCGCGTTGCGTCCATATTCAGTTGTCGGGTTGTTGGAATTGGTGCACCCTAAGCTCCCTTATACCACACCACCGACACCACCCACATCATCGATTGAACTTCTGTCTGTTCCTAAATTTGATGCACACCTTTTGGCTCATCCACTTTCAATCCATCACCCACCATCTCTGTCCAAAATGGCAATCCCACGTTTCTCTTTTTTCATTTCTCGAGGTTCAACCTCCGCCTAAACCGACGAGAAATTTCTTAACTCTTGACTCAACACTGTCATGATGTGACCCAGCAACTTGCGGGTGCGGTAGAGTATCTTCATTCTTTCTTGTGGTGTTTACCACGGTGGTAGGATTCCAACCTTTCGATGTCCCCAAAGTCTCTTCAACCAACACTTGACGTCTCTCGCAGTCCCAAGACCCGACACCATCGAAAGTCGTCTTCAAAGAACTGCCAAGGCGCAGTCTGTCTCCGAACACGACCTCCACAAACTTCTCGGACCTGCGACATTGAGTCCAAGGCTTCACCTCCCGTTCTCAATACACGCCCCCAAGAAACTTGTCGCTGCTGCCGCTGTCCCAGGCCTCGGCCATACCTCCCTCCCATATACGTCACCAACTTTAGCCAAGTCTTTAAGATCAACAACCCGCCGCCGACCATGCCCTATCCCGCCAACTTCTCTGACTTCAAGTTCTGCCTCGGTTACCCATGGCATGGCCGCATACAAGTCCCGTTATGGTCCATACTCAGAGGACGGCACTTGTCAACTTTGCCCTGCGCCACGATGTCCCGGTGCCGAGTCAGCGGAAAGTCATGTTTCTCGTTGAGCATTATGTGTACCGGGACCTTGGGGAGGAGATGGATATGTCTGTCCATTGCAGACGAGAGGAAATCAAGACCTCGTGCAGGGGACCCGAACATGGCTTAATGTCAGACGGAGTTATTCTTTGACCGGCAAAGCTAACGTTTCTCAAGAAGTACGGAGCAAATAGACATTACGATTACAGGGCCATGCCAGCCTCCACTAAGACTCCCATATCCGTTATACTCCAAAACATCCTTGGCCGTATTAATCTCTCATCACACCGAAGGCCGTGATTTCTTCTTCATAGGCGAACCTCCAGGCCCCTGCTCACGGCCATGCTTGCGTCCACTTGGGCTTCCCTTCAGCGAATCGGGCCCATCCTCAAGCCCAAGCCCCAGCTCCCGCCGTCGGTCAAAGAACTCCCAGCACAGTTGGTACGCCATGGACTTCTTCCCCCCAGCAGGGCCCCTGAACTCGAGAAACGTAAGCAGCTGCTGGGGGGGAATCTGCAGGGCAAAGCAGAACTGTTCAGTTGTCCACCCGCCTTTCTGCACCAAGATCCTGATGGAGGCCCGGACCTGGTCGCAGTCCAGATCGATATAGTCATAACCTAAACGCCTAAGCGACGCTTCGATGGGCAGTGGCGCTTCGCTGCCCGGTTGGACTACTGAGCGTGAGAGCTCGGCAAAGAGATGGTAGTTGCGCTGACCCTCGGGGTTGGTATCGTCCGGTGTGAGATCGATTCCGTGGGTGTCGATGGCCTCTAATGCGATATCTAGCTTTTCGAGATATCGAGCAGCACATCGGGCTTCGAACTCTTTTCGAGCAAATCTGGCTTCGAACGCTTTTACAGCTTGCTCACGATAATCGATATGCGCAAGCGTTTCCTCAGGCGCGACATCTCCTCCGTCATCCTCCTTCCCATCCTCGTCCAAACTCTCCTCTTCATCTTCATTACCCAAATCCACCTCTTCATCACTCTTATCCCCATCTTCAGCCCGATCCTCCTTAACCAGACCCAAAACTTCCTCAGGACTCAACCCCATCCCCTTCCTACGATCAAAGAACTCCCAACACAACTGATACGCCGCACTCGGTCTATAGGACTCCCGCGCCTGTCCCTTCCCCTCCAGAAACGCAATCATCTTCTGCCGCGAGAGCCCCAACGCAAGACGGAAATCGTCCATCGACCACTTGCTGTCCTGAACAAACCGCTTGACCATCGCCCGCACCTGCTGAGCACCAAAGGTCATGGGCTCGACCCCGCTTCGCTGGCGCTCGTGAAGCTTCTCGGTTTCGTCGAGGGTCATCTTCCTGCTGCCGCCGGGCTCCATCACGGACCTAGAAATTGCGGGGACTGCGCGATAGTCCCGCTTACCCGCGGGCTCAGTGTGCGGGATGAGGTTGATGTCGAGGTTGACGGCTGCCAGGGCTCGCTCGAGTTCTGCGATTTTTTTGACTTCGTCGGGGGTCGGTACGTAGCTGTAGTAAGGCATTATTACACGAGGCACGGTGCTTTGGGGTTCACCCATGCTGTTATTGTCGCCGTTTTCATCGGGAGCTCGCTCCTCCTCCTCTCTGTCTCCATCCCCACTCGCTTCTCCCTCTTTCTCTCCCCCTCCATTCCTTTCTTCTCCCTCCTTGTCACCACCTTCATTCTTGTCCGATTCTCCAGCTCCATCTCCACCTCCACCCAAGCCCAGCCCCTCCTCCTCTTCATCATCATCAAAATCCAAGTACGGCATCTCCTCGTCATCCTCCAACTCATACCCCATCTCCCTCCTCCTCTCAAAAAACTCCCAACTCCTCTGATACGCCAGACTCGACTTCCCTGCGCTCGGGCCCCGCCCTTGCAAAAAAGCAAGCATCTGCGGCCGCGTCACCTCGATCGCATACCGGAAATCCTCAACATTCCACTCCCCGTCTTCTTGCCGAATAAACGTCTTGATCATCGCCCGCACCTGGTCGCAGTCGTACCCGATCCCCACCTGGCCATAGTCGCGGAAGTACTCGAGATCGTCCTCCTCGTCTTGCAGCATGTTCTTGCCCGCGTAGACCACGGAGCGCCGGATGGGCGGGAAGCGGTCGTAGTCGCGCACGCCGGCGGCGAGGAGGTACGTTAGGCTGAGGTCCACCGAAGCGGTGTCGATATCGGCGAGGGCTTGTTCGAGGCGGGAGAGCTTGGGGGGAGGTTGGGGTATGGACTCCTCCTCCTCGCGGGCTTTCTGGATCTCTTGGCGGGTGCGGCGGTACAGCGCGATGTCGTCGCCGGTCAGGTCGGGGAAGACGGCCTTCTCTACGGCACGCTCTACGGCACGCTTCTTGGCTTCGCCCCTGACCTGGGTTGTGATGTAGTCGAGGACACAGTCGCGGACAAAGTGGTTGGGCACGTCGTCGAGCGTGTGATCCCGCCCCAATCGGCCACCTGAGATTTTCCCCGGAGGCCCCAGCGTCATGAAGCAGGTTGACTTGCCGTCGGCACTGCCGTCCCCCCAGGTGATCAGGGTCGCGATATGTGAGGCTTGGCGATCATCCAATTCCGCCGCGGCGGCGAGCGCATCGATGAGCTCTACGTTGGTCTTTGCTTGGCCCTCCGGCTGGAAAGTAGTCAGCCAATTGTTACAAGGCGAGACTCAAAGGCGAGGGAGTAGTAGTAATTACGGCTTTTGACCAGGGCGTGGTTGGCTTCTCATTCGGATTCAGAGGTGGCAACGCCCACTTAGGAGTTTGAGCGTTGGGGCCTCTCTCTATGCCTTCCATCACCTTTTCAAAGACGGCCAATCGACGTTCAGGGGGATTAAGTTTGCCGATGCGGTTCTCCACGGCTTCGAGGATTTTTTGAAATGGAACATGCTCAAACTTGTGTTCCGTCCCGTCCTTTCGGTAATACCGCTTTCCGGGCGCGATGAGCGCACCACAGTAATTGAACCGGGCCACGTAATCCATGGCAACCAAGAGGAATTTTAGCGTGTCGACGTCCTTTTTTGACATGCCCGCATGCTCCTCTAACCTCGACATGAGGAGGTCTCGGCCCTAGGTGGACGTTAACAAAACTCCAAGAAAAGATGCCTTTAAAGAGCTTTGTACTCACATCGCGTTCGGCCGCGTGTAGCATATTGCTAGATGTTGCCGGATACCGCTGGATACTGTCGTGGAACTCGGGAAAAATCAATGTAAACAAAACAAACAAAAAAGAAAGGTTCAAGTTGACGCGTTCGTGTTTCGGTTTGGAGCCAGGGGTCCCCGTGTTAAATGACGCCGTGGCGCTCACAGTGCGACTCCGGACTGGCGCACCCCACTGATCCCACTTACATCGAATTGTCATTGAAGTCGAGACGAATCCAAGACAGATTTGACTGTGTCTGAGATGGACTTTTAACGCTGCTGGGGTTTCAATTTTCTTTTCATCTAGATGGACATTACAAAGCAATTACAGCATCTTGGTTAGAACTGTTCTGGGTAGTTTTGGCACATGTTCAAAAGGTTCATCGCAACTGTTTGAGTGGCCCTTCGAAGCAGAACTCGGCTTGTTCACAAGTGTTCTTGACAAGACTCGAACTTATAAAGGGGGAGCTTCCGGCACACCATGATATATACGTGGGTGTATTTACAAAACGAAATATTTCATAACATCGATGCCTCTGGCATTCCTACCCGGGGGTCAACGTTAACCGACAGGAAGCTGCCTAAAATGGAATCTTGGGACTTCAGCGCCATGATACGTGGCAAGGACGATTTCATCAGCAGCTTTATTACCTTGACACAGGACGCGTGCGGAAGCCAGGGGCTACGATGCGCCATCTACATTGTCTTGTGTGCGCTGGCCAGCTTCTGCCTCCTCACCATGCTTGCCTTCTTTATAGGCCTTCCCGTCTACTTCTGCTGCCTGCGCCGCGGGAGACATTGGCGGAAGTGAGTGTGTTGGAGGTGGGAATTCAGCGAGGTTGGATCTCCCGTGGTCGGTTTGGCGGGGTTGGATGCCAGATACACGGCATGAAATAATACATTCAACGAGGCAAAAAGAAAAAAAAAAAGTGAAAACGCATTGCGACAAAGGTAACAACAATCCTAAAAGAAGGAGGAAAGAAAAAAACGACGCGAGCCGGATTTGAACCGACGCCTCCGAAGAGATGAGATTTCGAGTCTCACGCATTAGACCACTCTGCCATCGCGCCTTGGTTTTAGTCGCTCGGAAATTGCATCTGTGAGCTCCATCTCCTCCCGCTGCTCCACTCACTCCTCTGTCGAAATGAAAGACAAAATACAGATTCCGTACGTGTGCTTGCTTAATGCTTGGAAACGGTATTTTGTTTAGATAATAAGGCGTATTATTTTAGGTAAACTTGGTTTATCTTTCTTTTCCCTCGAAAACAATGGTGCCATGCTTGTCTGCTGATAGTTACGGAGTATGCAAGTTTATTCTCATTTCTCGAGTCTCACTCTGTTAGAAGATCAACCAGGGGCGTAGAAGGCCGTGGTTCTACTGTGTACTTGTAGGCGAAATACGGACTCATTGTCTGCTGCGTAATGACACTGCGCCCGCTCTTCCGGAAAGCCTTGAACTTGGGCGGCGACACGTCAAACAACAACCAGAAAACGGGCATGAGCAGTGACCGCTACGGTCTCGGCGGCAGCTCACGGCGCCCCTACCGGAAGTGCGAGACCGACTACGAGCTGAGGATACCTGGCGAGGAAAGGGGTGATGGGCCCTCTACGAACGGGACCTTTACGCAGGTCCTTGGCGGAAAACGCGAACAAGACTTCTCAAGCTTCGAGACGGAGAGTCAGAACAAGATGCTGAGGGCGGATGATGAAGCATCTGGAGATCTTCAACTTCCGCATAGCATTATGGTGACCAAACATGTCAAGCTGTCACACGATTTGGACTAATTAGGTAATGAGCGCGGAGGACGGCAGGCTGCATTAAACCAGAATCCTTTATAGACCGTGATAGTATCGAGTTACTCCCCCGGGGGGAACAGTGCCTTAATTAGAAATGAATATCATGATGTAAGTGGCAAATTTCTTGGGCTTGGCTGACCCACACGCACCGGGAGGTCGAAGTTGAAGAATAACCAGGCGACACGGACCATATCTATCCCAACCGTCTTGCAACCTTTGATCCCAACAAGTGTCATACGTCCAGCTGTTCATGTTCCTAAGCCGCATTGTCTTCTTTTCAGTTGCTACGAAGATCGCCCAACATGCCGGATCCTCCTATAGGCTCCGATGCTTGGAGAACGCAGGACAAAGGCCCAGCGATCATTGCCACCTGCTGGGCTGTCACCGCCGCTAGCACCGTCTTTGTGGGCGCCCGGCTTTATGTTCGAGGCGTAATCCTAAAAAGGCTTCACAGTGACGACTACTACTCTCTCCTAGCACTGGTAAGTGCTAGCTTTTTTTGCTCAGAGATAGCCCGTAATTTACATCTAACTCTACATTTAGATCAGCAGCTATGTTACGGCAGCTTTGTCGACAGTAGCAGTGGTATCTTTCGGCAATGGAAAACATACTGCCCTCCTTACAACGGAGCAGCAACAAGGCGTTATCTTCTGGACTACAGTAGCCTTCTGTCCGGGCATTATAACCCTAAGCGTTCCAAAACTGGCTGTCGTCTCGCTACTCGTACGCATCCTAGATCCGGGCCAGTTTCATAAATGGTTTCTCTGGGCAATAGCTATCTGGTGCCAAATAAGTTTCTTAGCTGCTATGGGTATCTTATTAGGACGATGCACACCACCGCGATCTCTATGGGATTTCTCGGTTAAAGGTACCTGTTTTGACAGCAATATCCTCGTAGACTATGGCATTTATGCTTCAGGTAAACTAATTTCCCTTAACCCAATAGCAGGATCTACGCTAATTAGTATAAAGTCTACTCGGCTTTCGTCGATATCTATCTAGCTATTTATCCAGCTATTGTCCTTATTTATCTTCAGATATCCCTAAAGAAGACGATTGCTCCTGCTGCTTCTCTAGGTATTAGTTCTCTGTGGAAGAAGGTTGCTCTTGCCGTTGCCCTAGGTATCGGTGTGATGTAAATGCCCTCTATTACCCTCATAATGCGTTTTCATCTTATTCTCTAACACCTGTCCTAGTTCTGGTATTGTCGCTATTTACAAAGCAACAAAAATGACGTACCTTGCAAGTCCTGACTACTCGTGTACGTCCACCACATGTTCCCTTCACTGCTTACATTTATCCGACTAACATCACATCTAGACGAGACATCCGACTTGATCATTTTGACCGTGTAAGTCCCTTCCCCATTCATTGTTATTCGTTCATATCTGATTGACTTGGGTTTGTAGCGTTGAGGGAAACACCATTCTCATCGCATCATCGATTCCCATCCTGTGGCCACTGGTGCAGCTGGTTCGGCGCCACTACCCATTCAGCTCTGGCAAGGACTCCAACGACGGCACAGACAACGCGGCTGCGGTGGAGCCGACGCAACGGAAGTTCAAGCCCAGACCTAAGCCCGAGGCCGACCTAGGCGTTACGATTGGTGACGGTGGCGAGAGCCCAACGAATATTCTCAAGGGCTCACCTCAACACACTGCAGCGCAGCCCTCTTTGCCAGTGGCTTACTCCTTGCCATCTTCTCCTCATCTCCCCCCCGGTTTTGGTCGGCACCTCAATGGGTCGTCTTGGACCCTGTAAAGCAGAGGATGGTTGCGAAGCACATTTTGCCCCTGTCGGTGTCTTCGTGGTTTAGACAAGAGTTTTAGCCTCAGTAGTTTGAGCATTTTAGTATTGTGTCAGCGACATGTCTCTTTATCTTCGCAACTACCTGGTTATAACAAGTTGAACAAGCGATACGCTGTATTGGCGTCGTTACTGCTACATGGTAATGTGACAATATCCGGAAAAGAGAAAAGAACAGCGTTCTTGGGAAAACTAGCAACAGAATCCGGTCGAACAATTAAGTGGACAGCAACATGGCAAGGCGGAAACAAAGCTGGCTGTCTGGGCTGAGTGCCCGCCCCTCAACACCAGCGCCAACATGTCATAATTCATGAGTTCATATCTGCGTCATGAATGTCCCAAGTCCAATTATCCAACAAGTCGAGCCCGATCACTTCGTCTTGGTGCTCTCGATC
Organism: Trichocladium uniseriatum; assembly: GCA_017139535.1. Lineage (NCBI taxonomy): Eukaryota > Fungi > Ascomycota > Sordariomycetes > Sordariales > Chaetomiaceae > Trichocladium > Trichocladium uniseriatum. Next base: position 500,656 of record WOUO01000009.1, on the reverse strand, counting down.
GGCTCACCCGGCTTGGTGGCCGTAATAGCCACATACCGCCAGTACTGCTGGTACAAATAGGCCTGCGCGCCCGTGACGGTGTTGATGAAGAACTTCTCAAGACGGAAGAGCTTGATGAAGAAGTAGGGAATAACAGCCAGGGCATAGAACAGGCGCAGCATGGGGCGGATGTTCTTGGAGTAGTCCTCGACCTTGATGTCGGTGAAGCCGGCGTCCTCGAGCATGCGCGCAAAGGTGCCGTGGTGCGACTGGGCGTTCATGGGCACGGCGCCGTACTTGTTGACCAGGTTCATGTCCTCGACGACCTGAGGGGGTATGTGTTGCTCGATGCCCCGCAGGTGGTCGTACTCGAACAGGACAATCCTGCCGCCCGGCTTCAGGATGCGGTAGAAGCCGGCCAGGGCGGTTTCGGGGTGGGTGGCGTGGACAAACGTCTCCATGGTGTAGACACCATCGTGGGACTCGTCGGGGATGGTCTCGAGGTGGTGGTAGTCCATTTTTTCAACCGTGACCTGGCCGGCGGGGAGGCCCGACCGAGCAATGTTGCGCTTGGCCTTGGCAATGTGGTGGTCGATAAAGTCGATGCCGGTAATGCGCAGGCCGCGGCGGGCCATGTAGAGAGCGACGTGGCCGACGCCGCAGCCGGCATCGAGAACCTGCGAGCCCTCTGGAAGGTGCAGAGCCTGGAACATCTTCTCCTCCATGGCACGAAGCGCGGGCCCTATGGGCCATGGCCAATATGTGCCCTCCTCATAGTATCCAAAGTGGCGCGTGCCACCGAGCACGAGCCGATAGCCAATGCGCGATTCCAGCGATTCGTAGTATGTTGTCAGCGCTGGGTTATCGTTGAGAATGGGCCTTCTGTCTGTCTCTGCCGAGTCTCTGATGTTGGAGGAGGCCATGATCTGGGGATGGGCCCTTGGGGCGACCGGGTCGGCTGATGGGAGGGGCCGGGCCGGAGGGTAGACGGTCGGACTTCGGAATGGATTGAAAGGATTCCCGAACTGGGCTTCAACTCTTGGTTAGCCGCGTTACGCTCCAAAAATAGGGGGATTTGTTACGGCGAGGCCTACCTGGTTGTCCGAGTGTGAACAACGAAGGGATGCAGGCTGCAGCGATGAATGTTGGGCTTTGGGTTTTCAAAAGGACAAAACAAAGCCTCGTCAGCTTTGTCCTCCCCCAAAATCCCCCAAATGTTTGTGACGGGCCGCGCCAAGCGCCGAGGTTGGCCAATGAACACACCCCCCTGTACGCCCCCTGGCTATGAGAGACATTCACTGGACGCCAATCCGCCCTTGAATATTCACGACAGAGCGCCACCAACAGGTTGGAATGCCGGAGCTGAGAGACGGGGCCTGGTCAAAAGTGAGAGAGGGACATGTGGAAAGACGCAGTTGGTCCTCGGGCATGACAGTGCCGCCCGGTCGAGGAGTCGAACCTCGAGGCTGAGAACCTCGAGGTTTTTGGGGAGCCTCGAGGTTTCCCGCACGAGACGTTCCATTATAATGTCTAATTTTTCGACTGGGCTCGACTTCATTTTGGTTTCCTCCGTGTCCTTGGTGCCGTCTGTGCCCTCCCAGACTTCCCCTATCCCCAATGTTCTAACCACGGCTTCAACGTTTTATTGATTTATTGATACCCCTGGCTTGGTGCCATTCTCCTCTTCCTATGGATCTGAACACCACGCTGGTCGCGGCTGCAGTGCCCAACGGTCCTCTACCCCTGGACGACCCCTCCCAGCTCACCGGCTGGACTCCGTCCGACAACACCCGCGGGAGCATCAACATTCTCTGGTCCTGCTGCCTCACCATTACCTTGTGTTGCTGGGTTTCCACCTTTCCCAACGTTCCGTCACTCAACGATAAGTGGTTCCACCCCTTCATTGATAAGTTCAACCTCGCCTGCGTCGGTATGCTGGGCCCGGACTTCCTCTTTGGGATTGCGATCGGCCAGTTGTCAAGCGCCTGGAGGAGTGTCAAGGTACCTATTTACTCTGATTATAGCTCACCGCCGAAGTGAAATGCTTGCCGACAAGCCATTTGCTGGGTTACTAACAATACTGTTGGATGCGTGTAGTCGTTCCGTGAACTCGAGCGCCCCGACGGCTGCCCAACATGGAGTTTGGTCCATGGCTTCTTTGCAGATATGGGCGGCTTCCTTCTCAGTGGCCCAGACTATCCCCCTTTCCCAGTCAACTCGGAGCAGTTGCATTATCTCATCAAGCACGGCCATGTCGAGTTTCCGAACCTGACCAAGCTAGATATTGAAGCCTACAACAAGACGGATACCCTGTCCAAGTCTGTGTCCTCCCCCCGCCTCCCCCCTCCAGGCCCTCTGAGAGTCTCCAATCCGTCCAGCCTCTCATCATACTAACACAACATCCATCGCCACAAACAGAGCCATCACCTTCTGGCAAGTTCTTTGGTTCTCCGTCTCCGAACTCCATCGCGTCCGCCAAGGCCTGCCCATGACCACCTTCGAACTCACCGCCCTCTCCTACTCCATCACCATGATGCTCGCCCAGCTCTGCTGGTTCTACAAGCCGACCATCAGCCGCCCGACGGTGCTGCACCCCAAAAACGGCCTTAGCATCGAGTCGATCCGCGCCGCCGCCCGCGCCACGACCCACCGGGGGCTCCCGCAGCACTGGTACCGCACCCCGCTCGACTTTGTCTCGCCGAGCCGCCGCTTCCTCATCGACGTCCACTGGACCTACTACGAGCAGCTGACCTACATGGTGTACCTCCCCTTCTTCTCGCGCGAGATCACGGCCCGCCCTTGGGACCGCCTGCCCTACGGCTGGCAGCCCATCGAGCGCGCGCTGCTCGGCCCCGCCTTTGTCGTGCTCGTGGCGTTTAGCCTGTCGCTGGTGGCCGCGTGGAACTTTCACTTCCCGACCGAGGGCGAGAAGATTGCCTGGCGGGTGTGCAGTATTTATCATGGCGTGTTTTCCGTCTTGGCGGGGTTGTATTATATCTGGCTTTCGCTGCGCTGCGGGGATGGTGGTGGTGGTGGACAAGGGGATCCGGAAGAGGCGGGTGTTTCTTGTTCTGTGGTTTCCGAGTCCGTTGGCAAGGGTACCGAAGTCTCGGTAGTTCCGACCGGAAACAACCCCCCGACCAGTCAGTCTTACCATGTCGAAGCTGTGTCTGTCTCACCGAAGCAACCACGCCGCGGAGTGAAGGGTGTGGTTCTGAGAGGTGTCGGCTGGCTCAAGACGTGGCGGAACATTTCCCCCGACGGCGACCCGGGCATGACAATCGGGCTTCGCGCCGCGTTCTTCCCTCTCGCTGGGACATTTTTATACATCTTCTCTCGTACCTTCTTCTATGTGGAGGACTTTGCGTCGATACGGCAACAGCCTGTGGGTGTGTACACCACAACACCACTGAACGAGTATATTCCTTTTATTAGTTAAGAGATATGAATTGGGGGTAAATAGGGGCATGGCGTTGGCGTTTGAGGCGGGTTATCTTGCCGGTGAGCGAGACGGGATATGGGAAGCTCCGTTATGGAAAGGGGTGATTACCTAGGTAATGACGATACGAAGTAACGATATTTTCAAAGATCAATGAAACCATCTAAACCAGGATCAAAGGCAACAAGCAGAAGAGAACCTCGATTTCCCCCTTTTCGACCCCGCCTCCCAGCGTAAGTCGGGCCCATAGGGTGCGCCAATCCAGAGTCGCACTGTGAGCGCCACAGCTTGGTTGTGTTGTTGACCAACGGCTCGTAGTACACCAGCGCCGACATGGTAAAGACCAAGTTGAGGAGGCGGAAGATCTGTATTCCAATACACTCGGTCAAGGGGATAAATCTCTTGCCAATCGACAGAAACGCTGCATTCTGGCCATGTAAAACTGCAAGCAATAAAATATTTATCCAATCCCTACTCCATAGTTACCCCCTCGACCAGCATACTCTCTACATGACACAGCGAAGAAAACGCCTACTCCAGAGACACACATAATGCTGGAACCCATCGCTGCCCTCTGCCCAACCAAGCTTGCTGTTCGCCCTAATCCATCTATGCTTCGAACAAAACAAAACGGAAACAAAAAAGAAAAACCACTCATATCTCCTTCCCCTTCCCCTTATTACCACCCTTCCCCTCCGGAAGCAGCGATCTCCCCGTGATAACAACCCCTCCACCCTCCGCACCTGAACTCTCCTCCGAGATCCGGCTCAACCCTCCACTACCACCAGAAGCGCCAGCCGCATGAGCAGCAGCCAGCAGCGGAGCACTCAAGTTGCCCCTCGACGTGCGAGCTAGCATCGCTAAATGCCGCCAGCCAGCCCGCCGACGGTAGGTCGGTCCCGGCAGACGCCGACGAGCCGACGAGCTCGGCTCAGCGGAACCATGTCCGAATCTCGGATCAGCCCTCCTACCACCACGGCCGCTGGCATTCACACTGACTGACTGCCTGCGCAAATGCCGACCCAAACCATCATCACCTCCACCAGCCCCATCTCCAGAAAGTGGCGGGAATATACCCGGCTGCGGCGGAGGAAGCCTCTAGACCTCGTCCTCCTCCGAGTCCGTCTCATCACCATCCGGCACAAGTGCCCTGTACCGACGACTGGCCAGATCCTCCTCCAGCCCGCCCTCACTCTCCGGGTCAATATACCCCTCCCCGCCCACCAGCGACAGCGCAACAGGCAAGAACACCAGCGCATGCGTCGCCGCAAACACCACCAGCGCAACCCACACCCTAAAATAATAAATCTCAAAGATCTTGCTGCGCGTAAACGCCAGCACCGACACGCCCACCACCTTGGTGACCGTAATCCCCGAGAACACGCTCCCGCCCACATTCGCAAGCGCAGTCCAGGCGCGGGCATCGCGCCCACGGAAACGGTTCTTAGCGCGCTCCATAAAGGTGCGCGAGGGGAACATGAAGGCGCGAGCGATGTGGGCGCAGAACTCGACGGCGATGCCGACGCAGATGATGAGGTTGACGAGGGAGACGGCGTTGAGGCTGACGCCCATGACGGCCATGGCGCCGACAATGTCGACGACGGCCATGACGACCGTGAGGGTGACGGTGGCGGCGGTGAGGAGCGAGCCGAGGAGGACGGCCGACACGAGGAAGACGATGGCGAGGGCGGAGCCGAGCAGGGTGGTAGTCAGGGAGACGATGGTGGAGTATTGGTCAAAGAAGATGTAGAAGACGCTGTAGGGGAAGACGTCGAGGCCTGTGTTTTCGCTGACCTCGTTGGCGATGCGGCGGGCCGAGGCGTAGGCCTTGATGAAGTCGTCTTGACTGCGCAGCGGGCTGTGCATGGTGCGGAAGTGGCTGGCGAGGATGGTGTCTCGCTCCGAGTCAATCTTGACAGCCGAGCCGTACGAGGCCTGCCCAGCCAAGGGGCAGTCCTCGTTGGTGGGCGAGTTGAGGAACCGTTTCAGGTAACCGACAAACTCGTCGCCTTCAGGCATGCCAGCCAGAGTAATGTTCCAGGCGGGTTGACGGTTGGCAAAGCAAGGCTGGCGTCTGTCGACGCAGCACGCCTCATTGTCAGGGTTGAGCCACTGGAAGAAGTCGTCCATCCAGCCGGCGGTGGGCGACGAGATGTACGAAACATCCTCCCGCTTCCGCTCCTGCTCAAGAATGTTGGTGAGAGACATCTGCTCACAGGTTGTAAACCGCGAGCAGATCTTCTGCTGCTGTTCCCTGCTGGTGCCATTAAACTCGCGCGTGACAAAGTACACTGGCGGGCCAGCGTCAAAGTAGTCGTAGAGATCATTAAAGTAAGGAATCAGGTACGACCCGTCTGGAATCGCGACGCGTTGGTCCAACCCAAGTTCGACCCCAGGCAGCAACGCCACGGCAGCGGCAAAGACACCGAGGAAAATGGCGATGACGGCAGCCTTGGTCTTCTTCCCCAAAAGCCTCGGGGCATACGTTTTGCGGATAAATTGCTGCAGCAGGCTCTCTGAAGGCGCTTCGTAGTACCGCGCCCCAGGAGGCCCGCCGTTCCCGTTCAGGTGTACCCTAGCTGACTTGACCTGCACGCACGGGAAGCAGTCGGCGCGAGAATCTTCGACCCTAATCTGGTTGAGCGTGAGAACCGACACAAACATGGTGACCTGCAGGATGGCGTTGATGAAGACAGCCCCGGCCGCATAGATGGCAAAGTTCCGCACCGCCGGCATGCCGACGAAGGCGCCGAGCGCGAAGCAAATGGTCTCGGTGATGGCGGAGAAGAGAATTGAGGGGCCCATACGGCCAAGCGCTCTGGAGATCCGGACCTCGACCACATCGTCGGGATGGCTGATGTTGACGCGCTCAAACTCGTGGACAATCAAGAAGATGTTGTCGACACCAACAGCTAGAACAATAAAGGGGATGACATCGACAATGATGAGCGTCGCCTTGAGGCCGAACCAAGAAAACAGACCGATCGAGGAAGCAATAGACATGAGCACGATGGCGATGCCCACTACGCCGAGCGTGAACTTGGATTCGACGAGCGAGATGGCCGGATTGCGGAGGAAGTCGCGGAACGACAGCGTCGTGGAGCCGAGGGCAATTGATGCATACAGAAACATGATGATGTAGCTGATGACGATGATCTTGGCGTCGGTGTTGGTCGACTTGTTGAGCTCCTGCTCCAAGCTGATCTCGGTGGAGAAGGACAGCCTGAGATTGCGCTCCCGTGCCTCGTCCTGAAGCTCCAGCAGCCTGCTCTTGAGGGCCTCTTCCCAGTCCATGGCGCGATCCACTTCGGATGACTTCTCCTGGTAGTTGTTCAGGACCCAAGTGACAGTCATGGCTGTCGCCTCGGCGGGATCCCCGGATTCGGGATAACCTCCAAGGATCATGTTGGGCTCCAGCGGTTGGCCGTACTCGGGACGGCAATTGACGGGCGACTTGGCACATTCCCGTAGCGTGTCTTTCCACCCGTGCGGGTCAACCGCGTCAGGGTCATCGTGGAAGTACGCGGAGACGGACTGAACAACACAGGCGTCGCCCGTGGGCATGAGGCAGAGGTCTTGAAGGGTGCTGCCAAACTTGGCGCCCTTGAGTTTCCGGATACTCTTTTCTACGCCCATCCACCAGCGAAGCGTGTCGTAGCTCAGCACCGGGCCGGGCGCCGAGGGGTCGGTATCATTGACCAAAAAGATCTTTTCGGTCCGATAGAATGGCTCAAAGTTGGAGTCGAAGAAGGCCTTCTCTTGTGCCGCCTCCGAGGTTGGGCTCACCCACAGGCGAGCCGGGTCCTTCTCAAGCTCGAAATGGAACCAACCGACACTCAGGATGTTGACGACGAGAAGGCAGGCCACAATGGTGAGGGCCGGGAATCTCGCCGCCATGTGTCCCAGCCGCGAAAAGGAGGCGTCGCACCACGTGTTGATAATGTATGTGTTTTGCGGGCGGTCAAACATGGCCCCGTTCTCGGTAAGATCTCCCTCGTCTTCGTCGTCGCTCGGGGTCGCGTCCGTGAGCAGCCTCAGCCGCTCGCTCCTACGCTTCGCATGCCTTCTCCACGCAACGTGGCCCACCACTGCGGCGGCTGACAAGAGCAGCATCAAGCTGTATGTCAGGATGGAGGCAAACGACAGACAGGGCAGAGCCCCGACGCGGCACGACCTCGCCTCCTTGACATCCGGAAGCTCTGGGCAGACGGCGGGGCAGTCGATGCAGGCACAACGGAAGTTGGGGTCTTCGTCGTTGCACTTCTTGGGCACCATGGGCAGCGGGTCCATGTCATGCTCGGAGTAGCTGGTCGGGAAGTTGATCTGGAAGGGCGAACCTCCAAACCGCTCCTTACCAAGAAAGGCGAGCATCTGGGTATAGTTCTTGGCGCCACCCCCAATCAAGTCCATGGCCCTCGAGTTTGTCGGCCCAAACTTGACATCCTTGCAGCTGTCGTAGAAGCCCGTCCCGTAGTCCTTGGATATTAGTTGGTCCAGCTCCGTCACCAGTGTCTTGCCGTTCTTCTCCATCGTCTTAGTCACATTGATGAACAGGGACTGGTCGGGCGAGCAGGTGAATGTACAGAACATGTTGTAAAAGTTCTCTTTGCACGCAGGGCACGTCGCGATAATTTGGCTGGCCGTCTTGAAGTTGGACTTGAGCGTATCGACCTGTTCGGAAGTGCAGCACACGGGGCCCTTTGTCCATTTCGGGCCACACAGCTCTGTCAGCTGCTGGCGCAACTCGGCGTCGGGTTCAGCGGCGAGGCCATTGTCGACGCAGGGCAGCTGGCTACCGAAAAAACTCTTGGACCCGCAATGGCCGCGAATCGCACAGCGTCCGGCTTCGTGTTTGGGAGTGTAGGCGGCGGCGGCGACGGCGGATCCGAAGGTTGTTAGGAGGAGCCCGCCCGAAGCGAGCAGCTCCGCCAGTGTTGGCATCGTCGGTAATCAGCCGCTCGGCGGCAACCGACAAAGATTGTTGGGGTAATCGATATACAGCAAGTGATGAATGATGCTTCGTGTGTGTGTTTTGTTGTTGCGATACGAAGGAAACGGGAATGCTGTTGTGGCGTTGAGCGGCGTTGGGGATGGAAGGAGCACATCCAGGCAGGCCGGCGGCCAGACGACCTCGGAGGCAGGTATCATGCCGTCATGCGTCATGTGTGGCCAAGATCAGCACTGATTGGCGGGTCTGTCCGGGGTCCACTCCTGTTCCTGGGGATCCGGGGGTGGGTGGTTGGATCTGCCAAGGCGGGTCTCCAGCTTGATCTTGGCACTTATCAGCCTTGGACCTGCAACCATTTAGAGCAAGGGGTTGATAAACACTCCCCAGATCGCAGTCAAATTGCAAATAAACTTGTCCCGGAGTAAGAACTTTAAAGTAATATCGATCAAGCTTTAGGCAAGGCGGCGCAAAGGGGTGTACCTTGAGCTACAACCTTTAGTGTGCAGCCTGCTGACTCTGGATTCTTGACAAGGAGTTTCCTTCCAGGTTCCTCCAAGCCCCCAGCAACACCTAACGTCCATTGCACATATGTCCTGGGTATCTTTACAAACAGACCGTCGCCTATAAACCCACTTATTCCCCTCAGCCGAGATTCCAAGCTCACACAAGATCCCGAGATCCCTCTTTCCAACCAGTTCTCCCGTTTCTTCTCAACCCCACCCCTACACCAAGAACGCCATCCACCACCCCCAACAAAGTCAAACCCTCCCCGTAATATAAAAAGATCCCGTCAGCGTCTCAACCCGCCACCCATCATTCTTCAAATATGCCCCGACCGCCTGCCTCAACCTCGACACCCCACCCGCACTATGCTTCCCGACGCCCGTCACCACCGTGAACCCCTCCCTCTTAGCCACGGCACTGCGAAACTCCCCCGCGAGCCCGTTCCACCAGCCCCAGACGCGTTGCCGCGTGATGCGCACACCGTCGAGCACAAACGCGCCGTGCAGGTCCAGCGTCGTGTCGGTGCTCTGCTGGTTGACGCGGGCCTCGGCCACGCGCGAGGCGTGCGCCGCCAGGGCGCGCGTCTCGGACCGCGCACGCTCCGCGTACACGACGGCGCCTTGCCGACCGAGCGGACCCATCCGCCGGAGGGCCGAGGCGGCGCGCAGGTTGGAGGAGACGAGGTCGCTGTCGGGAGGGAGGGATGCTGTTGATGATGTGGCTGGGAGGGTGGATCTGAGGGCGGGGCCGGGGAGAGACGATGAAGAAGGGGGGAGGCGGCGAGGTAAGCCTGGAGTCCCTGACGGTTTGACAAAGTCTTTTGCTCCTTGGAGCTCTCCATCGTCGATTGTGGGCGATACCGTCTTGTACTCGACGGTGAGTTTTTTTGTGGCCTTTGCATTTGCTTTCCGGGAGCGGCTGGCTTTGCCCCCAGGTGACTGTCGGCCCTCATCCGAAAAGAAACCTTCAACGCCTTTTGGAAGGGAGCCGGAGTCCTCAAGGTATTGGCGGTTCAATAGTTCGTCAAAGGCGCGCTCAAGGTTGCCGTTGCACTGCTTGAGAATGAAGCCCAGGGTGTGGTCCTTGAACCGATCCTGAAAGATCATCTTGAGCTCCTGCACTTTGTCGGCGTCGCTCAAGTTTGTCTGGTCGGTGAACTTTGAGTTTTCCGACAGGTCTGAGAAATCCGAGACAGTCGTGGAATACTCGCCTAGTGAGTCCCCCGAGATGCCGTGGCCACTAGCGGTTGTCCCATCATTGCGTAACCCTTCCGGCTCGGCCAGGCAGCCCAGTCCAGACGGATCAAAGCCGGTGGCTGCTTCTGCGCGTGCAGTCTCGGCCAGTTGGTTCAGAACGGCCCAGATTTCGCTGTACTCCTTTACGACATCCCGGTCGTTGGCGATAAGGATGATCAGCGACTCGTCCAGGACGGATCCGAATTCCTCCTAGATTGTGTTAGTAAAGTTGCCTAAGCAGGTACTAATAATCCGCTAGTACACTGTAAAAGTTGGAAGCTCCCCAGTGCCAGTGGTGAAACTGAAACTACAGAAACCAAAAGGAAAGAAACACCACCAACATGAAGCCTCTTTCGGTTTTGCTCGGCGTCGCCCCCGCCAACCTGGGGGCTGCCCGGGGCGCTCATCCCCGCACTTTCTTCGCCTCGGGCCCCTTTTTCTCCTCTATGAAATGAAGGAACGGCACACTGCCTGGCGCGTTGCAAATACACACGAGACCCAAAGATATACACAACTGAAAGAACGGTGGAGAAACAACACAGTCACTCGTTCCAAAAGTCGAATGTGGGGGTGACTCGATTCAAAAGAAGCCACTTTAAGTCGCTTATCGATAACGAGTCCGTTTGATGCCCAGCGCGTCAGGCGGTAACGCTCGGACCAACACGCTAAACCGCCTCCCTGAGCCCTGAACGGCGCTCAATCCAAGCCCAAACGAAACGGCGCCATGTTGGTTCCCTGCTTCATGTCTTCCAAGGTTCGTTTGCGTTCCGGTTAGGTTGGTGTTTCTAGCCAATCGAGAGTTGCAACCTTGAGGTAGGACGGATATTTTCATGGATCCCCGCATCTCTCGAGACGAGTTACACTGCTTCGAGTTTATCCATTTGGTCAAATGCCACGAGGAAATTGCAAAAGACCACATCGTCAAGCAGTCAGACCACGGATCGCCAAGCGTCCCAAAACACAGAAATGCTTCCTTGAAGCAACAGAAACGAAACAGGAGAGCGTGGCCTCAACAAATCGATTAAAACTCTCCCTATCCTCTAAACGTTGGCAGCAACCGAGCGTGTGACTTACAAATCCAACTGCCCGCTCACCTTGCCGCGTCATGTTGCCTCGGCACTCCGCACGAGTCGGGGATGCAACACGAGCTGCCCGCAGTCGGGGCCTGGAAACATGAGATCGAATCCCCGATCCGACAGGGATTGGAACGGCCACTGGGTCTCGTTTGGGGCTGGTTGCTTCGACTCATCCAAGTTGTCATCTGCCCGCATCCCCGGTCCCCGCGGCCGTCCGGCCTCCCGGGGCCATTTAAGCCCTCTGCTTCGTCCTTCGTAAAGTGCCATGCACCCACCCGCAGTTCATCCCGTGTTCCCGTAAACATAAACACAGAAGTACTAACCCGGTATTCGATCCGCTGCCAAGAACGAAAGGGTCGCCATGTCGCCCCGGAAGTTCGTCAACGGCCCTGAGCCCCTTCAAGGGTGCGTCCGGGAACCATCTATTCCCAACATTCACAAATAATCCTGACATTCATCGTAGGCCAGATGTCCCTTACACAAATGAGAAACCCAAAAGGAACCCTGCCCTCAGGGGTATCTTTCTGGTAGTGGCGGCATACCTGTACGTACACCTCTTGCAAGCCAAGACATGTGCTAATGAGAACAGCATGGAGTGGTTCCGATTCATCCGGGAGAGAATCTGGCATAATACCGGATTCGACTCACTCAGGAAGATCGCGCCCTATATCGAGGCGTACGAGCCATGGTTCGAGCCCCAGGTGGTTCCTCTTTCAGAAGCTGTCGACAGTGAGCCCAATGGGGTCCTGATAGAAACAGAAGAGGAAGAGGAGAAACCAGTCCCATCTGCCGTTTACCCCGACTCCGAGTACTACTCAGTCGAAGACTACCGCAGGCTGTACCTGTCGGGCACTATCACACCAACCGACGTGGCTGAAGCACTGCTACCCCTGATCCGGCGCGATGTCCCCAACCCAACCGAGCACTCTCTGGCCTGGTTCGAGACGCGAATCGACAAGGTTCTTGCTGCCGCCCGCGAGTCCACCCAGCGGTACAAAGACGGCTGCTCTCTCGGGCCCCTAGACGGTGTTCCCACAGCAGTCAAGGACGAGTACGACATGGAGGGCTATCGCACCTGTCTCGGCTCTCGCAACACATACGTCTCGCCCCACGACAAACACTCGACCACATGGTGCGTGCAACAACTCGAAGCCGCCGGCGCCGTCAACCTCGGCAAGCTCTCGATGCACGAATTCGGTCTCGACACCACCGGCAACAATCCCATCTACGGCACGCCCCACAATCCGCACAACCGCAATTACTACACCGGCGGCTCCTCCTCGGGCACCGGTTACGCCGTCAGCGCGGGGCTCATCCCCGTGGGCCTCGGCAGCGACGGTGGCGGCAGCATCCGGATCCCGTCCGCTCTCTGCGGTGTCTTCGGCCTCAAGCCCACCCACGGCCGCCTCTCCTTCCGCCCCGGCCCCAACCACAGCATCACCTGCGCCTGCCTCGGCCCCATCGCAGCCGACATGGCCTCCCTGACCGCCCTCTTCCAAATCATCTCCTCCCCGCACCCTTCCTCCCCCTTCCCCCAACTCCCCAACCCCCTCTCCCTCCACCTCCCCTCCTCCTCCCCCAAAAGAACCCTCGGCATCCCCACGGACTGGTTCGCCCGCGCCACCCCCGCCATCCAAGCCCTCTGCAACTCCCTCATCCGCCGCCTCGTCGCCACCGGCGCCTACACCACCCACCCCATCACCATCCCCTTCCTCCCGCAAGGCCAGATCGCCCACGCCCTCACCGTCCTCACCGACGCCGCCACCCTCCTCCCTCCGCCACACACATCCAACCTCACCCCCGCCAACCGCGTCCTCCTCGCCCTGGGCCGAACCACACCCTCAACCGATTACTTACTCGCACAAAAACTCCGCCGCCTGTTGATGCAGCATTTAGCATACCTGTGGGAAACCCACCCGGGGATGGTGATCGTCACACCGACGACGGCGTGCGAGGGGTTGCCGATTGTGGATGAACAGGGGGAGATGAAGTATGGGGTGAATGATGGGGACCGAACGATGCAGAGCATGGAGTATGTGTGGTTGGCGAACTTTTGTGGGTTGCCTAGTTTGAGTGTGCCGGCGGGGTTTGTGCAGGGGAAGAGGAAGGGGAAGCAGGGGGGAGAAGAAGGGGAGGGGGATGTGCCGGTGGGTTTGATGGCGACGGGGGAGTGGTGTTCGGAGGCGGGGTTGTTGGAGTTTGGGAGGGCGGTGGAGGGGGTTTTGGGGGAGAGGAGGAGGCGGCCGGGGAGGTGGGTGGATGTTGTTGGGAGGGCGAGAGGTGGGAGGGGGAGTGGGTTGGGAGGTAGGGGCTTGAGGGGGTGATGGGGTCGGGGTAGTCTCCTAGTCACTATCCCGGACCCTCGGTTCTGAGATCGATGTGTTTTGTTTCGAAGTTGTTCAAGTTAGTCGGCCATCCTCCCTACCGGTCAGACTACAGACAACTCCTCATTGTACGAAGTAGATACCCTTGAATTTGATTCGCACATTATTGTTCATCAAACCCCCCCAGTCATCTAATGACAACTGAACAAGTCGATTTGAGGACTAGGTGATGATAAACTGTCCCCTCGGGCTCGCGACAGAGCTGGCACCATGACGTAACAGTATTCCAACCAGGCTTCACCCTTTTTAGGGGTTCTTTTCGTATTGCTAGCAAGGAGATGGCTGCGTCAAAGGTGCAGTAGAATCAAGACACTGTGGATAGCTTTAGAAAAGGGGTCAATCCCTGAACCCACTTCTCGGTGGACCTGAAACTTCGTGAGAGCCGCGAAATCGTCAGGCAAAATCTCCAGTTGGTTAAGAATGTACCTTTCAAACACAGAGTAGCTTTGCTGTCAGACATCGATCAAAATACCATCTCACCCCTCTCTGCACCCACCCCCCTTCATTCTGCAGAAGCCGGCGGCAGCAGGGCGCCGAATGCTGTGGTTGGCTCTAAGATCGACTTCGATTGGCTGCCAAGACGGGTTTTATGCAGAAGGTGGGAGTCAGCACATGGACAGTTTCGACCGACTTCGACTCACTTGAGCCGCCAAAGTCTTACCATCACGAACGAGAGTTGTCCAAGTCACAGTTAGGGGTCTGCCATCTGATTGCGCTGTCAAGCTGGGGGATCCACTTTTTGGGCCTGGCGGTTGAGTCGGCGGCAAGGGGTTCCGTCAACAACAGCGATGGATGACCTTGACAGTTTACATGGAAGATCAATGCAAATGGTTAGGATTTGGCCGGCCTTACCCGTGTCCCGCGTGGCCAACCGGGTATTTCGTTGAAAAGAAACAAGCCGGGTGACCATGGGGTTCGGATTCAGGACATCGCTCAGCCACTTGGAGTGGACACCCACAACCTCAAATTGCTCTGCCGTGAATTGCTTCGGTTAACTCGATCAAACGGTTCAAAGAAGCGAGTTTTGTTGACGAGTGGAAACCTGGAAGGGGAACTGATTGGAATTGGTGGCACTATTCACAGCGAAAACTCTAGGCTCGAACAAAGGAGGCGGAAATATCATCCAAAGTTTTCAGACGATTTCTTTTCGTCACATGTTCAGTTGCTTCCTTTCGTCGGAAGTTCCGTCATCAACGGCTTCAAATCTTCAAGGCAGTGGTGGAAAAGGAGACGGAAACTGCCAAAATCCAACCACGCCTTCTAAATTCAGCACAACGATGACCCATGCACGTGAGGAGGCCGCTTGTGATTGGCAGCACTTGCAGCGGGCGGGCCTGCGCAAATGCGACAGGGACCCAAAAGAGCCAAGGACAGGGGCATGGGTGGGCGCCGCCGCCTGATCTCGACCACCCAAACCCCCGACAAGGCAGCCCCCCAGCAGGGTCAGCACGCACCGTGAATGACCTGCCATTCACAAGCGGGCGAAGACTTCCATCCCGGCATTCTGTGTCTTGTGTTCCGAGGAAACAAAGTCCTTCTCCGTCCGTTCGCTATCCGAAACTTCTTCCCCATTGCCGCACTTCAGAGCAGCAAAGAGTGGAAGTGGCGCATTTTCAACCGCCGAAAGTGACGCGGTAACCCGGCGCCCGGTGAGACATTGCAACAAAAACCGCCCCGGTCGCCCGTCCTCCTCCTCCATGGCAAGCTGATCGAGATCGACCAACTCCCCGCCGCCGCCGCCACCGCCGCACTGCCCGACCCCTCGTCCGTCATCCCCGGCCGCTCTGCGGCGCAACACTTTTCGTCGCCGGACGCCGTGGCACGACACACCCGCCGGCTCTCCCGAACATTTCCACCCCACCCCATGATAAACAGACGACACAAAATTGTCCACGCTCGATTCGCCGAAAAATAAATACCAGGGGTCTGCTCTGGAGATCTTGCCTCCCGCCGAGGCCCTATGACAAGCCCGATGATGGTTCGTTACGAGTCCTTTCTGTTGCAGTGTTCTGCTTCCCGGGATTGTTTGCGATCGGCTCTCGGCCGCAGTTGCAAGTCCGCTTATGGACATGGACAAGGAGCGCTCGAGTCCGAGTTTCCGGAACAGCGGCTCGCTTCGCATGGAGCAGAAATTATGGGTCCCGGTGGACCAGGGATTGTTGTGCGACCGGGAGACTAACCTCCTGCCTATTCTGCAGACCTCGACCCGACCCCGCGATGTTGGCGGCAGCTTTGCGAGTCGACGCGGTCACGGAACCCAACTGTCGATATCCGACCCAAGCCACCACGTCACCGAAACGATAGGCACAATGTACGGCGAGGACGAAGACTCGGGCGCCGAGGACAACAACCACCGCCCCCTGAGTTTTATCGCGGCAGGGTACGGCGGCGAACACTTGGACCAGGCTCAGAGGTTGGACGACGCGGCCGAGAACCGACTGCGGCTGGTGCGAACCACGTCTGACGAGACGAGCCCTGCAACCCAGGGCACAGTCGAGACCAACGGGATCAATGGCGGCATCAAGAAATCCCATACATTCCCTGCCAAGATGGCTACCGAACGAAGCAGCTCCAAAGATGGACCCAAGTCTCCTCTACCCCCTTTAAATACGGCATCATCCACGCGCGATGCTCAGTCCACCGCCCCGACCTCCAAGTTCCCGCTTCGCAACATCGACAACCCAAATGACATTGCCATGGAACTCAGCAATCTGCAGGCCCTACGCCGAATGTCGATGGATGTCGGAAATACCACCGATCCCGACCTCCTCCAGTTCTCGGGCGTGTCGCTCATGGAGATGCCACCTATTGCACCGACTGGCGACGACGACGAGGCGGATCCGTCCCGACTTCTTTGGGTTCCCGCCAGGGTCCACCCAGAGCTCGAGCCAACGGCTTTCAAGAACTTTCTGGAGAAGCGGGTACAGACAATGAAGCGGAGGTCTGGGGACTCGCTCCTTTCTGTCGATGGACTGGAGCGGAGTAACTCAAGCGGCTTGAGGAGGAAGAAGTCGATGCTTTCCCGGCAGGTGAATCCCAGCAGCGCGAACGGTGAAGGATATGTTGATGGCGCCGACAAGCTCGCACGACAACGGTCGATAGCCGAATACCCCCCCTCCCCCGAGCTTAGCCTATCCGAATTGGTCAATGACCCGACGAAAGCGGTACAAAAACTGGCACACGACGCGGGCGGCGAGGCAGACAGCCCGATCATTCCCATGGCCCCGGGGATGGGTCTTCGGCGTTCAACAAAGACGACCTATAGAAAGACCGGTAGCCAGCGCTACGGGGATCGAGCGCCATTCTCAAAACGAGTCGGAGCGAGACAGGACGCCGACGAGCCGCCCCCCGTTCCGCCAATCGACCCGTCCATCGGCAAACCGTTGACCAGAGTCCAGTCTGAACCCGTGGCCGAGAACTACTCGCGCCCAACCCGGACGGTTCGGAGGCAGCAGAACTTTTCGAGGGAGAGCAACGCCATTGACCCTGCGTCGGACGGCTCTACGAAAGATGAGGTTACTGACCCTGCTCCAACCTCTCCTCCTTCTAAGCGCACCCTTCCGGACAGGTCTTCGTCAACATCGACAACTCGCACACCTGTCCCGCCTGTCCCTCCTGTTCCTGCTATCCCTCCTGTCCCGCCTGTCCCACCTGTTCCTCAAATAATCGAAACCCCGCCGGCCGAAGACACACCACAGCCAGCCCCAACGTTGTCTGAAAGATCATCCTCTCAAAAGACGTCTACAGAACCGCACCCAGACCAGCCTCCGGTGGATGGCCCTCCGGCACGTTCAAGCAAACGCCCTGCTCCAGCCAAGCCACCTCAGCCGACCCAGCCGGCGCCTGCCGTGCCTGTCGCCCAAGCTAGCAGTATCAAGGAGCCCGCTCCGAGCGAGAAGCCTCTTGCCGAAATCAGCCATCCACAGTCGCTGCCTGGAAGCGCTGGGAGCACTACGAGCAGCTTAACCTTTGTTCCCACGTTCGATAACGTTGAAAAGAAGGTGGATAGGAAGAGCAAAGAGAAGGACAAGGACGATAGTGCTAGCATCGCCTCCCACAAGTCTACTTCGAGCTGGAAGTGGTTCAAGAGCGACGACAAGGAGAAGAAGAAGCGAGAAAAGGAGAAGGAAAAGGGAAGGGAGAGAGAACGGGAGAGGGAGCGGGAAGAGCTGGCTAGGCAAGTTAAAGCCAAGGCTGCCGACAAAGGCCACGACAGCGCTCGTCTGGATGTCATCCAGAGCTCCATCGATAACGTCCCCAAAGGCCGCGAGAGTCTGCGTCTAGACCGGGACAGCCTCGACGCCGTACCGCACGAGGAACGCAAGAAGGAGACGAACCGCAAATCTAGCGAGGGCAAAAAGGACAGGGAGGGCTTTTTCGGTGGGCTGTTCGGCGGGTCCAAGAAGAAAAGCGACAAGGACTCGAGCCACAAGAAGAAGGACCACCGGCCGCTCACTCCCGAACCGCCGCCGCGAATCCTCCAGCCGGACGTCGATTACGCCTGGACCCGATTCCCCATCATCGAGGAACGTGCCATTTACCGCATGGCCCACATCAAGCTGGCCAACCCCCGCCGCTCCCTGCATAGTCAGGTCCTACTCAGCAACTTTATGTACTCGTACCTGGCCAAGGTGCAAGCCATGCACCCGCAGCTTCAGATCCCGGTCTCGCCGCAGCAAAAGCGGCTCGAAGAGGAGAGGAAGCGGAAGGAGGCCGAGCAGGCGCTGCTTGAACAGCAGTTAGCCCAACAGGCCGCCCAGGACGCTGGCTTTAGCTTTGAGTACCACCGCGTAAGTTTAGGCTCATACCATCCAATCATTACTAGCACCAACTAACGCCTTACCCCTCCAGTCCGGCAACCCGCAATATGGCGACGCTCAACAACACGACGGCTCGGTCCAGTATGTTGACGACGCGCAAATCTACGAGTACGAGCACGGCAACGATCACCATCAGCAGCACGCTCAGGATGGCTATGCCCAAGACCAAGGCCAAGGTCAGGGTCAGGGCCACGCCCGTCAAGCCAGCGGCGGCGGTGCTGGTAGTGGCGGGGCGCAGAACCACTACTATGCGCAGCAGCCAGATAAAAAACGCTTTGATCTCTCCGACGACGACGATGACAATAACGATATGTGGTAGTACCGCTCCTGGCGCGTGGTGGTGGTTCGTCTAGGTGCTACTGTCCTGTTGGGCCCGGGCTTGGTCGGGGTTAGTGGGCGGAAGAGCGGGGTTTCGGCGGCGTCAACAATGACGACCACGACCCCGACTACGACCTCGACGGGTCAGGGGAGCAAGAGACGGCGGGAAGGGTAATGGGCAGCAATCCTGTTGCGGGTGGATTAATTGGTGCATCTTTTTGGGGCCGCCTTTCAAGCGGCGGCTGCAGAAGACGGGGGTGCGGATTGGATTGTCGTTAGGGGGTTCTTTTATCACAGCACAGCGCATTGCAGCGTATATCTTATGGCCACCCTATCGGGTTGGCTGTTTTCCCCTTACTTTCCCTTTTTTTATCCCTCTCTTTACTTTTTGTGTGTATCTGTATCTTTGACGCATAGCCTGGCCTGGGTGGTTGGATGGATCGGTGCGTGTATGTATTTATGGACTGGAAGACGGATGGGGGAACTGCGCTTTTGGTTATTGTCTTGTGCGTTTTTAGGAACATACATATTATCAACTTATAAATACACTTGCACATACGTTACACGCCTGATTTACGGGAGTTGCTGGTGAATGACGGAAACAGCTGTGCATGGCTTTGCTCTGAGATAGGTCCTCGGCCCGGAACCGGAATCGGGATTTGGTATCAACAGAAGCGAGAGAGACCCCTAGCGCTAATCGATCGAATGATGGTGTTCGGCTCCCCGGGCCGATCCAGGGAGCCCTCAGTTCGGTGTCGTCATGTTCGTTGGGCCTAGGCCAGTCCTTGCCAACCCCGCTTACCAACCGAAAGCCGGATGTAGGCCGTCGTTGCCATAACTTCGCTATAAAAACAAAGCAGTCGAGAAGCTCGGAGGGAAAAAAAAAAAAAAAAAAAAAAGAGAGAAGCCTAGGGCCTCGTTACTATAGAAGTTAGAGTCCAGTACTACTCTCCTTCCCCCTTTATCGTCAATTGTTACTTACTATACTCTATTGCCTTATACGTAGCCTTTACTCGAGTAATTATCCTCTGACCTTTATAAGGTCCTAATACGTCGAACTCTCTACTTTATAGGGTACTAGACTCTTGAAATACAAGGGAAAGAAGACGGAGGGCGTGTATTGTGGTGTCCGACAATGGCTCCTTTGCTTTGACCACACGTTGCTTCTCTAGGCCTAACTCACAGATGGCCGGAAGCTGTCCCGAAACTTCCAGGTGCCCACATGTGCACGAATGAAGGAAGGGTAGGGCGCATCAATGGGGCCATGACCAAACTTGCATCAGGCCAGCGTGAAGCTTGCAGCATTCCTTTGGCAAAGCTCTCGCTACCTAATTAGCGCACTAATGAATGGCCAGCTTGCGGCAGATGGTCTTGACCATCCCAGGTCCCTCGGTTCTCTGCAAATTCGCCCGTCATCTGTCGTGTACTTCTCCTCACCGGGAAAGAGAGGTCTGTCTTTCCTACCAAAGTTGCGAAACCTGAGTCCACACACAGTAAGGTATCCCCACGGGAGGCATTCCAACCATCGTCAATGTTCACCCGAATAGCCTGAAGGCAGTGTGTGGTCCGATCTTCAGCGACCATCGCCAAGGCCAGATGTCAACGGCCAGTTCCAGTCCTTCGGAGCCGCCTTTAATTAATTCGTCCCGTCCCGACCATGCATGGGCGGGCCAATCAACAATCAAAGAGAACACGCAAAGTTCCAGGAGTTGTTTTGCTCAAAGCTTATGAGATTGTCGAGACATCTGCGTTCTTCCCGGAACCCATCCTCCATGGCTTTCCTTCTTTGGCCAAGATCGGACCCTTCCGAAACCTGTCCGGCCCGAGCGGTTTGTGGACCGGCCCCGACGCCTCCACAAGTTCGGAATAGTCGGCTCGATGTCCGATGTTGTGGCCATGAAATGGCGCTTCGAGAGTCGAGATATAAAGCGCAGCTAGCTTTGCGGTGGCTTCCATGTCAAACCCAGGTTCCTCAATCTCAGGCTTTATCTCTTTTTCCTCAGCTGAGAACATCATGGTTGGCCTTTCAACCCTCGCCCTGTTGGGGCTCGCCCTCGGCCAGGTCTCTGCCGACGGACTGAACGTTCGCGCGAAGGCTGCTGGAAAGCAATACTTTGGCAGTGGCATTGTCTATAGCGACATTTCCACCGGAAATACCCAAATCGTGGGCAACATCTCTGACTTTGGTCAGCTCACCCCGGGCAACGAAATGAAGGTTTGTGGAACCTATTGTACCCCATCTCGGGGCTATAAAAAGTCGACAAGCTGAATGTCCTGCAGTGGGATGCCACAGAGCCGTCGAGGAACTCTTTCAGCTATACCCGTGGCGATGCGATTGCCAACTATGCCGCAAGCAACGGACAGCTGCTGAGATGTCACACTCTGGTCTGGCACAGTCAGTTGCCGTCGTGGGTATCCAACGGCGGGTTTAACAACCAGACCCTCATCGACATCATGGTGAACCACATCACTCAAGTAGTGACTCACTACAAGGGGAAGTGTTTCCACTGGGACGTCGTCAACGAAGGTTCGCTACTGCTCTTACTATATACACACTGTTGTCTTTCCGGGTTTCTAACTCTTTTCCGCCAGCCCTGAACGAGGACGGCACCTACCGCGAGAGCATCTTCTACAAGACCATCGGCGAGGCCTACCTCCCGATCGCTTTCAAGGCCGCGGCCGCTGCTGACCCCGCGGCCAAGCTGTACTATAATGACTACAACATCGAGCAGCCTGGTTCCAAATCCACCGGCGCCCAGCGCATCGTCAAGCTGATCCAATCCTACGGCGTCAAAATCGACGGTGTCGGCATGCAAGCCCATTTTATCGTCGGCAGCGTGGGCTCTGCATCGGGTCTCGTTAGCAACATCAACGGCTTCACCAGCCTCGGCGTCGACGCCGCCTACACCGAGGTTGACATCCGCGCCAAGACCCCCATTAGCAGCAGCAACCTCATCCAGCAAGCCACCGACTATGGCACCGTCATCTCGGCATGCAAGGCCGTGGCGCGTTGCGTGGGCGTCACCATCTGGGGCTGGACCGACAGGGGCAGCTGGATCCCGGACGTGTTCCCCGGCTATGGCGACGCGCTGCCCTGGGACGCTAACGACCAAAAGAAACCGGCGTACGACGCCATTCTGAACGCCTGGGGCCCCGCGCCCACGACGCCCACGACCACGACAACAACCACGACCACTACCACCGCTACGACCAGCGCGACCTCCACGTCCTCTCCCGTGACGTATGCTGAGCGTTGGGGCCAGTGCGCCGGTAACGGATGGACCGGGCCAACCACCTGCAGACCCCCGTACACTTGCAAGTACCTCAATGACTGGTACTCGCAGTGCCAGTAAGCGGGCTATCAGGCGGTAAAAGCGTGGTGAACCATGAAAGCCGGCATGCGGAAACGCGCTAGAGGCAAACCGTGTGCATGTGGCGGGTATATAGATTGTTAAGCTGAATACTGCTATCGGCAACTTGGCAGAGACGTACTCGAAACCACGGCGGGGATCAAAAGTTGAGGGGTCAGTTAATGATAAACAAGAAGTTCTTCTTTGCAGCAGCAAGTATTACCTAATCATACATAAATAATTATGCTTCGCTCCTCCTTTCTTATCACCGCGTATATCCTTCTTCTCCTAGAAAGGGTTGAGTCCTAGATTACATTCAAGTCAGGGTACCTAGTATGACGAGGAGATCCATCCTGCAGGTTGAGGTTGTCACAAGAGAGGTCAACGTGGATGGCAGCCCCGGTGGAGAGCATTATTGTACCCGGATCCCGATGGAATAACGAGACCCCAGTGCGGTTCACCCAAAAACAAACAGAAAAGTGTGACGGAGGCAGGTGTCATGACTACAGAGGCTCGGAGCGGAAGTCGACCACATCTTTATATACTAGCAAGAGATACGACGAGACAAGCAGCCCATGTTTGATATTCTCTTTTCTGCAGCAGAGTTGCACTCTGTTTTTGATACATGGAGATATTTTTGGGGCAGCCCAAGTGAAGCTGGATTCACCAAGTCCTGAATCTGAACCTGGGCTGCGTTTGCCTTCTCTGGCAGTCTCTGCTTGGTACCCGTCCTGATGTGGTCTCTGACCGTCCCAAGTTTTATGGTTAGTTGGCCGGAGTCAAACGGTCTGCTCAAGGTGTCGAATCATAGTCAACTTCTTGTCCAGAACGAACACCACCGCGGGAACCTGCATCTTTAGAGCACCTGTCGTCAATCTTCTCTCGAATCTGTGGTAACGAGGTAAACAGACTGTGACGGTGTTGTTTTGGGATTAGCGCAGAATTTACAGCAATCTACTGTGTAGCTTCCTTTTGACACTCAAAGACACTGTGAAGGCAAGAGATAGACGGGAAGCGAAGTATTCATACAGCCTTGCCAAATATTTTGCCTTTCAGCTACTGCATAAACGGCCCAGATCTACCTTAAAATCTCGATTGTAGAAAGTGAAGTTGGTGTCATCGGCGAGTTTGGTCCATCTAGCAAGGTTCTTGGTCAATTTATGCACCTTCCCGCACTCTCCCCCGCCTGAGACGTGGATTAAGCTAACCCAAAATGGGCAGCAAAGGGGTCCACCCCTTGCTTGCGAAGCTGCCTGAACCACACAGCAGGTCGCAGCGCAGCTCTTTCTCAGCCATTCGGATTCGCAGTGCTGAACTTCGAAAAACTTCAACCTCGACCGAATTAATCGATCCCTTCCTTCCATCCATCAGCGGACCTCGCTGCCTTCTCTGTAATATCTGCAGTTTCCTCGTCGGGGCCTTTCTCTTTTTTGATACCCCTCTCGGCCGCGCCTGCTCGGTTGATTTTGCAAACGTCGGCCGCGTCTTTGGATTCTGGTTCTCGGATTCTCAGCCTCTGCTGATCGAGAAGTCACCGCACCCAACTTCCTTCCTTCCTGCCTCCAGTCGCAAACGAAGCCGACTTGCAGGATGGCATCTGTGAGCTTCCCTTTCTTGATTCCCCGTTGATAGCCGTCCCTCCCTGCGATCCTGTTGGTCTTCTGCAACATTGCTTCCTCCCATCGATTCCATCACACCGGAGTCGCCGCCATGACCCCCCCAACCCGACCGATATCGTTTATGCTAACTCGAAGGCCCTTAACCCAGCAAACCCGTAATACCTACAACCCGGGCTACCTGCCCAACGGCGGCGCACCTCACCAGGCAGGCCCGGTTCCCGGGGCGACCCCTCTGCTCCCGAATCAAGGTCGCATCATCCAGACCGGCCCCATCAGACTGTTGTGCATTGCAGATGTTCGAGGTGCGACAGTTGACATTGGCCCCGCTTTCACAGCCCAAGTTTGCTGACAACCGGACGCAGGCAACCTTCGGTCCCTGAACGAGCTCGCCAAATCGGCGCGTGCCGACTACATCATCCACACTGGCGACTTTGGGTTCTACGATGAGACCTCTCTGGAACGTATCGCTGAGAAGTGAGTCGGTTCCATACAGCACACAGTGGTGGATACTAATGGTGGACGACGATAGGACTCTCAAGCATGTCGCCCAATACTCCCCGCTGATCTCCGAGCCCACGAAGAAGGCCATTGCGCAAGGCGTCCCCGGCCCGGTCAAGTCGAGATTCCCCCCGAGCGAGCTTCCTCTTTCAGAGCTCCCCCAGCTCATCAGCGGCGAGTTGAAGCTCGAGGTCCCGGTCTACACGGTGTGGGGTGCCTGCGAGGATGTGCGGGTGCTGGAGAAGTTCCGGTCCAAGGAGTACAAGGTGCCGAATCTCTTCATTATCGACGAGGCGCAGTCGATGCTGCTCGAGATTGGTGGCGTGAAGCTTCGTCTTCTTGGATTGGGTGGCGCGGTTGTGATGCACAAGCTCTTCGACAACGGTGAGGGCCGGACAACGATTGCAGGCGGTCAAGGAACCATGTGGACGACACTTTTGCAGATGGGCGAGCTTGTCGATACTGCAAACCGCGTCTACGACCCCACCGAAACCCGTGTCTTCATCACCCACGCCTCGCCGGCTCGCGAGGGCATTCTCAACCAGCTCTCGGTAACCCTCAAGGCCGACTTCTCCATCTCAGCGGGTCTCCATTTCCGGTACGGAAGCTCGTACAACGAATTCAGCGTCAACCCCACCCTCGATCACTACCGCGGCAAGCTTGCGGCGTCCAAGGCGTCGTTCAACGATGTGTGGGAGACGGTCAAGGGCGAGGTCGAGCCGGCCATCCAGCAGAACGAGGCACAGCAGACCCTGCTTAAGAATGCGTTGGGTGTTGTTGAGAAGATGCCTACGACCGCTGCGGGCGGCAACCCGTTCGGCGGCGCGGTTGCCGGTCAGTCGGCGGCTGCTCTCGGCCAGGTGGATGAGAGCGCATTCAAGAACATGTGGAACTTTAACCTGGCGGATGCTGCCTTTGGCTGGCTGGTCCTGGAAATCCAAGATGGCAGAATCGGCACAGAAATGAGGGCTCAGGGATTCAACTTTTCTCACCGTGGTGCCAAACAGCAAGCCGGTATGCAGCCCGCCCCCGTCGCCGCCGGAACGAGCCCGATAGCCCCCGCCCCTCCTGCGGCGGCGTCTGCCGCAGCTCCTCCTACCGGCCCAGCGAGACCGGCCGTTCCGACGCAGCCTTCGAAGCCCGCTGTGCCGACACCTACTCCGGCGCAGGCCAAGCCGGCTACGCCCCAGCCCGTACCCAGTTCCTCGCCCGCACCCAAGGAGGAGAAGGCGGCCCCTGCTGCCGCTAACGGGGCTACCGCCACCTCCGAGGCTGCTCCGACCCCGGCGCCCAGGAATCCTGCCGAGAATATTATCGGACTCTTCGTTATGAACGCCCAGTCTGACGATCAGGTGCGGGAACTCTTTGCCGAAGAGGACAAGGCCAAGATCATCAAGGTAGAGCGGTGGGGCCAGAACAACAAGGTCGCGCAATTCAAGACGACCGAAGACCGAGATGCCGCCATGGAGCGTCTCCCGGATGATGTGAAGAGCCGGGCGCCCGGTCATGAGGACCGCTCGAAGCCACTGGTCAAGATCTTCCAGCCGCCCGCGCCGCGCCAGTTCTCGCGCGGTGGTGCGGGCAACTGGGGAAGCAGCCGTGGCGGCAGAGACGGCGCTAACTCGCAGAGTGGATACCGGAGCGCTGGCGGTGGCGCCGGAAATGCTAGCGACAGTGAGGGTGCCGGGCGGCGTGGTGGCCGGGGTGGTGGCCGGGGCGGTCGTGGTGGTGAGCGCGGACGCGGATCGCGGGGACAGCGTGGTGGCAAGGGTGAGGGTGCGAGCCCCGCCCCTGCCCCGACCGACTAGTGATGAATTCGGAGCTGCTGGCTGTTGGGCGGAGGGACGAATAGGCGAGGACCATCGTCAACCGACTCTACCACCGCAGCGCAAACATCACCCACCGAGTAAACCAACTCCAACACCACGATACCTTTGCCTAGTTCTCATACAACTACACAATCTCACCAACCTTGTTCTCACCTTGTCATGATATCGGCATTCTCGATGCCAACCAGTTTTTTCTCTTTTCCTTTTTGCCTTGTTGGAGACGGGCGGAATCTGGCTTTGCTTGGGCTCGCTTCCTCTGCGCACGTTTCTGGTGGTAGTAATTGACACACACGGGTGGGGGGCCGGAAAAGAAGCGAAAGATCTCGACTGATTGATTCACTCTTCATGATGGGGTCTGATTTTCCTAGGGTGGGGGAGCGGGAAGGGGGAATACGGGAGTTTTAGAGATTCTCCTTTTTTCATTTTCTCTTTTTTGCACCACCTCCTCACTACGTAGTGGCTTCATAGCTTCGTGGTAGTGTTGAATGTTATTTTAGCTTGCCAGTGCGCGGTGCTTCACTTCAATGAGTCTGTGATGGTCTGGGCAAGTCTGGTGATAATTAGCGCCGGTGGTTGTCTACTATCGGCTGCGCCAATATGGCACCGCAGAATCATATGGTACAGGCAGGTATTGTACAGTACAAAAGTCTCTATCTAATCTACAACCTCACCCCATTACATCCATCCTTCACTGCCGCGGCTTCATCCCCTTATGAATAGCCGCCACCCCGCCCGTCAAATCCTCATAGCCCTCCCCAGCAACCACGAACCCAGCCTCGACAATCATGTCCCGGAAGTCCTCCTGCCGCGGGAACCGCTCGATGCTCTCCACCAGGTACTGGTAGCTGTCCCGGTCCGCCGCCACCAGCTGCCCGATCAGCGGGATCGCCCGGAACGACCACTCCTTGTACACGCTGTTGAACAGCGGGTGCTTGTCGGCCTTGCTGAACTCCAGGCAGGCGAAGACGCCGCCGGGCTTGAGCACGCGGTGCGCCTCGCGCAGGGCCGCGGGGATGTTGCTGAAGTTGCGGATGCCGAAGGCGACGGTGTAGAGGTCGAGGGAGGAGGAGGGGATGGAACTGGTGGCGGTGGAGGGGTCGAAGAAGGATTGTTCTTGGGATGGGGGGAGGGCGGAGGAGGCTTCGGCTGGGGAAGGGTAGGGGTGTAAGGGGCGGGTGAGGGTGAGGTCTTCGGCGTTGGCTTCGACGAAGGAGAGGGCGGCTTGTTGGGAGGCCGGGAGGGCGGTCGAGCGCTGCTTGCCGACTGTGAGCATGGCCCGGTTGATGTCGGAGATGGTGACGTGCACCGAGGGGTTGTTGTTGAGGACGTGGGCCGTGTGCAGCATGCGGAAGGCGATGTCGCCGGTGCCGCCGGCGATGTCGAGGATGTGTTGGGGTCCGCGAGGGTCGGGGCCAGCGGTGAGAGGGGAGAAGCCTGGGTTGAGGGACGCGACGAAGTGGTCTCTGTGAAAGGGAGGGTTAGTAAAAGAGTTAGGGGAGCAAGGTGCAGGGAGGGAGGAGGAACGCACTTCCATATCCTGTGCCAGCCAAAGGACATGAGGTCGTTCATGCGGTCGTAGGATTCGGCCACGCTGGTGAAGACACCGGCGACGCGCTCGCGCTTCTCGCTTTCTGTGACGGTCTCATAACCAAAGTGGGTTGGCCTGGACGGATCCGGGACGGCATATTCGGGGGTATTCGGAGCGAGGGACGGGAGGGTGGTCGAGAATGGTCTTGAGAATCGCAATTGGCGCTCGGGGAGTGTGGTGGCGCTTCGTAGAGAAGGGATGGCCCTTCGGAGAGCTGGTCTGGCTGCCATGGCGGTCGATTCGCGGCAGTGGTGCAGCTCCGGGAGTTCTGGAAGAGTTCGGGATCAGCCCATGCATGTGCCTGAATTCGGGATGCAAAAAAACGGGTGGGTCGGCAAGCTGGTTGCCGGGCCCGGTCGGTGGCGTCCGATTGGCGGGCCGAGTCTGGGGAACGTCTTCAGCCTTGTTTGTGGGGCCGAGGTGATCGCCAAGACGAGACGTTCCAAATGGATGGTCTCTGTTTCCATGTGCAAGGGAAAGGAAGAAAAGAGATAGGGAGGAAATGGTAGGATAGTGGCAAGAATATGAAGAGAAAGTAAATGGCCAACGAAACTATCGTGGTCAAATTGTAGTCGGTGCCACAAAAGTGACAAGACTGCGAATGCCTTCCTTTCGGGTCTTCAAGACCTCGACTTGCAGGGGATCTGGTGTGTGGAGAGGGCAGCGGTGCAGCGTTCTCATTGTACTCATTCAAGTACAATATGAAAAGATATCGGGGATGGGGACAGAAAATAAAAGAGGAAGAAGAAAAGAAATCCAAACCGAAATATCGACATACCTGGTGGTTTAGGCCCCAATCTCTACCGCCCGAGCTTCGTAGGCCTCGATGTCCTCTTGGCTGGCAACCCTCGTAAACCTGATGGCAACAAAGGACAGAATAGCACCGACGCCAATGGCGACGAGGACACCGATCACGATTTTGTTGATCTCAGGCATGACTTGTCTCGTAGCGGAGGGTTGATCTTTGAGGTTCTGGGATTTGTTTGGTGTGCTTTGCAGATGGTTGTAGTATTGTGGTGCCGCTAAATTGTTGCGTTGGGTTGGATGCGGTCGAGTGAGGTCCGGATATTTGCTGTCGGTTTATAATGGGTGTAAAGTTAATCACTTGGGGCAAGTTGCCAGCCAGATGGGATGATGTTTGGGCCTGACCGCCAAAATCCGACGTCGCCGACATGGCACAGCAATACAGTTAAATTCTACATGCTCGCTCGCTATTTGTCTAGACTGGTCTTCCCACCCTCATACTCGCTAACGTCATATTCGTCAGGGTATCTATCCAGCTGACTCTTCAGCTCGGCCATCTGTTGCTTAATATCCGGCGTCAGCTCCTCATAGACGTCCTCAAACATGGCCCGGATTGGCGGCTTCTTCTCCTTCTCAGCCTCGGAAAACGCCTTGAGAACATCTCGCCTGATGCTCTCGCGGGCCTCCTTCTCCTTGTTTTCGTCCCAGCAGCCCTTGGCCTCCATCCACTTGCGCAGCCGGGCAATGGGGTTGTCGCGCCTCTTCCAGTCCTCCACCTCGACGCGCGCCCGGTACGCAAATGAGTCGTCCGACGTGCTGTGGTGGCTGACGCGGTACGTCATGGCCTCGATCAGGACGGGCTTGCCGCCGTCTTGGAGGGCCAGCTCGCGCGCTTTCTTCATCACTTCCCGGACGGCCCAGAAATCGTTGCCGTCCACGCGGATGGTCTCGATGCCATAACCGAGGCCTCTGCTCGCAATGCCGTCGCCGCGGTACTGCTCCAGCGTGGGTGTAGAGATGGCGTAGCCGTTGTTGCGGCAGATGAAGATGGCAGGGCAACCCCTGGTGGCGGCAATGTTGAGGGCGGCGTGGAAGTCGCCTTCGCTCGCAGCACCCTCGCCAAAGTACGCGGCCACTACCCTTGGGGGTATGCTGGGGTCTTGCATGCGCTGGGTCTTGAGGGCATACGCAGCGCCTGAAGCCTGCGGGAGCTGTGTTGCGAGGGGAGAAGAAATGGTGTGCTAGGTCAAGTCAGCATTGGTATAACGCCGAGACAGCTTGGGGTTAACCTACGATATTCAGCTCCCTGCTGCCATAATGCACCGGCATGTTCCTGCCCTTCCCAGGGTCCTTCTGGTTTGCAAACAGCTGGTTCATAAAGTCGCTGAGCGTGAACCCGCGCTGCTTGAACACGCCCTGTTCGCGGTATTGGCAGAAGACAACGTCCTCCTTGGCCAGGGCCGACGACGTGGCCACCGACACGGCCTCCTCGCCGGCTGACACCATGTAGAAGCTGAGGCGGCCCTGGCGCTGGGCGTCGAACATGATCAGGTCCATGATGGACACGGTGAGCATGTCACGGTACAGCTTGACCACCTCCTCGTCGCTGAGGTCTGGCTCAAAGGCCGGGTCTACGACGACGCCGTTCTGGTCGACGGCCCGGTACGTGGGCAGCGCGGGGTACGTCGACGGCTGCTCGAAGCGCATCGTGTTGCTAAAGGCCGACTTGACGGCGCCGGGGAACATGACGTGCGGCGAGTCGGGCCGCTGCGA
Source organism: Trichocladium uniseriatum (assembly GCA_017139535.1). Classification (NCBI taxonomy): domain Eukaryota; kingdom Fungi; phylum Ascomycota; class Sordariomycetes; order Sordariales; family Chaetomiaceae; genus Trichocladium; species Trichocladium uniseriatum. The sequence goes on along the minus strand of WOUO01000009.1, from coordinate 470,552 downwards.
GATGGACCCGGCATGGCGGCGGTGCTGGAGGAAGGGAGTCTGCTGAGCACCCCCGCGGCGCAAGAGGGAGGCCGGGTGAGGGCGTGAGATGCGGATTCTCTTCATTTTTGGGGCGGGAGGAGTGCGATTGAGACCAGCAGCTGTCGGATTGAGGGTGTAAGGTCGAGATTTCAACTCATTTTGATGAATTGAGGACTAGGAAGGGCAACATGCCGCGGGGACGGGACCGAGGGAGGTCACCTGGGGATTCGGATATGGGAGGCTACGGGAACGACGTCACTTGAACCGACGAAAGCCGCGATTGCTGGTTGGTGGTTATGGGAGCTTGGCGCTCAGGGGTCCGTTGGAACCCCACTATCCCCGGCTTTTGGGACCCGCGATGGATCCCAGGACCAAACATGAATGTTCTGCGAAGACGCGGGGACGGAGGAGAACTTGGGGTATTGAAGCCGGGCTTTTTAGTATATTCCTCAGGAGAACCGCCATCATGTGTCAAGACAGGGTTGAGCAAACAAAATATTTGGTTGGATGAGTTTATGGAATAAATACACGTTCGTACTAATACGTTGGTAACTTCCAGATTACAACCATGATGGTTTCCTGCTTCCATTTCTTACACCGCAGGTAACTTTACGCTTCACTTCGGCTTCCGCTTTCGACACAACACCATGTTTCCATGGGCTCCCAAAATCTTCATTTAGTCATGCCGTAACTGCTGTCTCTAATCACAATTTTTTGGGAAGGTCATTGATTTGTTTTTTTACCTTTCATCCTTCATTCTAGCCGAGCTTGTGCTTCCAGCTTGTCGAAGGATGGAAAGGACGAGAGTCGCCAAACATGGGGGCTTTGCTGACGAGAGAATCAAGAAAAAGGAGAATTAGATCGGTGTATCACGGTGTCTCAGGTTCTCGCTTGGCAGCTGACAACCGAATTCTTTTTGGCGGTTCCCTAATATAAGCTGCCACTGCACAATACTGTGCCGTATGCGCAAGTTGACACAAGGTGAGTGCCGAGATTCGGGATTGTGAGATCCAAAGTGTATTTATACTATTTGCTGGCGATGAGTATTAGCGTACATTGTGATCTTCTATTTGTTTCAGTGTGATTTTCGGCGGCTCATCTTTACAAAAGAAGAAGTGAGGGTTGCTCTGCGGTCGTCTTGTGGCATGCTGTGCCATGCAGGCTTGACATTGCACTAGTATCCATTCCCATTGACCTTCAAGGCTTCAACCTTGAACAGTGCGTTGGCGGACTTTGCCACAAGGTCGCCCATGTGAGGAGACTCTCGGTAAGCGGCTGATCAAGTAGCCGTACCAGAAGCTGTCTTAGCCGATGTGGATATCGTGGAGAGATATACTTCCCAAGTTGTTAATCTCAGCAAACCATGGCTTAAGGTGCATGGTCGCGCGGTGCGACAACCCCCTTACCCTACCTTCCGACATGCCCGCCCACTTGAGTCTGTAGACACCTTGAATGCTTCTCTTCCCCACACTGCACCAAAGACACGCGAGGAACACCATCATCCAGTCTCCAGAACAGAATGGTAGCTTACAGCTTGGGGTTGAGTGTTCTAAATATACTTCGTGGCCAGAAGAGCGACTGAGAACAGTCTTTCGTCAGATGGCCTATGTTTCTGTCGTCGAGATCAGAGGAACTGCATGTCAGAGAATATGACTCCGTCACTGAAGTGCCAATCTGTCAGAATGTGGAGACAGGTCACCTGGTGACACGCCGACTATCGGTACCTACCTAGGTGCCTCTACACCAACGTCAAAACATGAAACAAGTATGAGCACTCCACAACGGATCTGTATGCGTGTTCGGTTTCGCTTCGATTTGTAGAATGGTCCGTAGGCCACGTTCTCCGGCCCTTTCGAGATGCTGGGATTAAACCTGCTGACGAAACCAAGTGGAAAAAACAGAGTGTTGCTTTTGCTCTGGAAAACAGCAGCTTCACAAAGTTGTTTTATTTTGTAAAGGAGATTAAAAAGGAGAAAAACAATACTTCGTCGAGCTAAAGAACAGCTGGAGAGGGTGGCTCTGGAGAGTGCCGACGGAATCTCGGTTCTGGTATATAGATGCAAGGCTCGGTCTCTCAGTAGACCCAGAGTGCCGGCAACGCAGCTAACTTGCACTAGGAAGACGTCTTCTCAAGTGGTCTTGTTGAGAAAGAGCGTTGAAATGACGAGATCCGTCACTGCGCTCTGCTGAATGGCTCGTGCACGATGGCCGTGCCAACCTGGGAATGGGCCGGGTCCCACCTCACGGCGCTAGCCCGTCTCAGCCGAAACCGGCACAGGGGTCTTAATGGAGAGCCGCCAACTGGCGTCCAACGCACCATCCATCACCCTCACCACCGTTAAAGCATCTCCACTAGCCAACCTCCTCTGCCTGATTGCTCCTCCGCCATCCCCGAGTTATTTTAAAGCATCCAGACCCGGCACACCGCACCCTCTTTGCCGTATGGTCCATGAGTGAACCTTTCCACCGCCCAACCCGCCTTCCATCCGAACCGCCGCCTCCCGATGGCGTAATCCATGGCAGAACGACGCTCTGCAAACCAGCGGTCCAGATCGGCTCTCGATAACGATCCAACGCGCCTGCCTCCGCTGTCACCACTTACCGCGACTGCCTCGCCTGTTCCTGCCCACCTTCCTGCACTTCTACACACTCCTCCTTCTTCTTCAAGGTACAACCCCCCTCCACCCCTTACGTGATTCCTTTCTTCCCTGTCGCCCTTGCGCTCCGTGCAGCTTCTGCCATTTGCACTCTTGGAATCCGACCAGAAGAAGAACAACCGAAACCACCTCCCGCACTTCACTTGGATCGATTATCGATAACGTTCGGGTCGATTCTTGTGACCGCCCGCGATTTCGGGCCCACAGAAGAGTAAAAGGAAAGAACAAACAAACGACAGAAGCGAGGAAAATCCACATCGCCCGCGCAACTGCCTTTTGTCGACTTTCGTTGGCGCGATCAAGATTGTGACGCATGCAAGGAACTCGAACCGACTTCATCGCCCGTGCCCCACTACCCGTCGCCAAAGGCTCTCTTCAACAACTACACGTCTTCACTTGCGACTGCCGACCCAACCTGGAATATTCGATGCCTCCACCTCCCATACTCTTCCTTGCAACCATCCATCCTCTACCTGCTGGCCACTCTGTGACCGTCAGGGTTTGACCACATATTTACTCATGTCGTCCAGGATCACCCGCTCGTCCGCCCGTCAAGCAGCGAGCCACGCAGCGAGCCAAACGACATCAAACGGCTCATCGATCCCGACCACTGCCGCCGCCCCTTCCCCGTCTGCGACTGCGACCCCACCGATCCTACCGAGCCCAGCACCACCGCCGAGCACTCGAAAGCGGAAGAGCAATACTGGAAACAGCCCGACCCAGTCGACCACCGAGCCACCTCTGTCAGCTCGGAAGCCTAAGCGACAGCGGGTGACACAAGCCTCGCCGCCGCAGCTCCAACCTCCTCCCTTGCCAGCTCCCACTCCGTCCCCCGCGTCACGCAGGACGAAGGGTAAAGGTCCTGTGACTATGTCGAGTCCAGAGTATGTCGGCCACAATCTTGGATGCGTTGTGGGATGAATGCTGACGAATCCATAGAACCCCCGCCGGCCCCGCCAACCCGTCAGATAATCAAGCCTCGGCATCGTCGAGCCGGCGATCCAGCCGAAACAAGAAGAATGTACAAAGCGCGATAGGTATGTCGTCACTGTCTTACCCCAAAAGCCTTTCAAAATCTTACCTAGCCGGCCCCAAGATGAACCTTCCGTCCCCGCTCCCAGCTCGAGCCGGCGATCGAGGCGAATCGCCAACGATGCACAAGACCAGGATGTTGTCATGGGCGGAACCGAAGAACATGAGAAGGGGTCCGCAGCCCCGCCCCCACCTCCGCCGCCCGCCCTCGAGGATAGACTTGGAGAGGATGATGATAGCGAGGACAATGATGACGACGAGGAGCCCCTACAGCGGTACGACGAAGACGATGTGGACCCGTTCGGCGGTTTCGGAGGCCCGGGCGGTCCGGTCCATGGCCTCACCAATACCCTCCGAACGCTGACTGGCATGGTGTCGAGCATGTCTGCGAGACTTAGGGATATCTTGAACAACCTCCGGCAGAAGGATGACCCTACGATGCAGCTCATCGCACTCCAGGAGCTCTCAGAGATCCTGCTGATATCCAACGAGGACAACCTGTCGGGTCATTTCTCGCCGGACGCGTTCGTGAAGGAGTTGGTGTCTCTGATGCAGCCAAACGAGCTCACAGGAGAGGAGAACCCAGAGATTATGCTCTTGGCGTGCCGCTGTCTCGCTAACCTCATGGAAGCCCTGCCGGCCAGCACGTCAAACGTCGTTTACGGTCAAGCTGTCCCTATCCTATGCCAAAAGTTGCTCGAGATCTCCTTCATCGACCTCGCCGAGCAAGCGCTCAGCACGCTCGAGAAGATCTCGATCGAGTATCCTGGCAGCATCGTTCGCGAAGGTGGCCTGAATGCATGCCTCTCGTACCTAGAGTTTTTCGCAACGAGCACCCAGCGAGTCGCAGTCACCACCGCTGCCAACTGCTGCCGTAATCTCGACCATGATTCGTTTCCCGTCGTTCGAGATGCCATGCCGATACTCATCAATGTCCTGGGGAGCAACGACCAGAGGGTCGTTGAGCAAGCTTCCCTCTGCGTCACGCGCATCGTTGAGAGCTTCAGGCACCAGTCGCACAAGCTGGAGGAGCTCGTGAGCGTCGGCCTGCTCAAGGCTATCCTCCGTCTGCTTCTCCCAGGCACTACCAATTTGATTGGGCCACATATCCACACACAGTTTCTCCGGGTCCTGGCCTTTACGGCACGCGCGAGCCCTCGTCTGTCGGCCGAGTTGTTGAAGATGAATGTGGTCGAGACTCTCTACCAGATCCTAACGGGCGTCTCGCCCCCCAGCGGCGATGATGATCTTGCTTCGAAACTCGACAGCGTTCTTATCATGCAAGCACTCATCCACCGTCCACGCGAGCAAATCATCGAGACCCTCAACGTCATTTGCGAGCTCCTGCCGAACCTCCCAAGATCAGCCGACCCTGCTGCCGGCGACTTTGTGGAGATGGGCTCACCTACCGAGCCCGTCACACCCTCCTCGGCTGGTCCTCGTAGGAAGACCACGAATGAAAAGCGAGTCGAGTTGTTGGAAGGGTGCAAGGGTGAGGTCCGTCGGTTCTCCATGATCCTATTTCCTACCCTCACCGACGCCTACTCGAGCACCGTCAACCTGAATGTTCGCCAGAAGGTCTTGACGGCTCAACTCAAGATGCTCTCCAACTTGGACGAGCAGATACTGGTTGACGCTCTCAAACCGGTCCCTTACGCATCCTTCCTGGCTTCGATCCTCTCCCAGCAGGACCATCCCTCCTTGGTCATGTTTGCCCTACAAGCCACCGAGCTGCTGATGAGTCGTTTGGGTTCTGTCTACCGATACCAGCTCTACCGTGAGGGCGTGATTGCAGAAATCACGAAGCTATCTATTCAAGAACCTGAGCCCGAGCCCGAGCCCGAGCCCAAATCACCGGCAGACGGGTTGCCAGGACAGGCGGCTGGCCCCGAGACAGAGGCCGAGCCAGAGGTGGGTGATCGATCCTCCGCGGAACCGAATGTGGGCCATTTCGACCACGGCGACTCGGATGCAGAGGACGAAGAGAACGAGGAACGCGATGACGAGGACGAAGATCGCTCACACCACTCTTCGGAGGATGAAGATGAGGATGAGGACCACGAGCATGACCACGAGGACGACGAGAACCGAGACGACATGTCGGGCTCTCCGGTTAGCTCTGAAGGTTCAACCATGTCCATTGTCCCTCCGCCTGGTCGTCTTCTCTCGGACCTCCCGTCCATGAAGACGAGAATTGCTCAGGTAGCCAAGAGATTCCTCGAGCTTCATGAAGCCCAGGAGGAAGCGCAAGATATGAAGCAGAAAGCTACCGAGATTCTGACAGATCTCTCCGCTTTGGCCGCCGACATTGAGAACTTTTACCTTTACCGGACCTCGTCGGCGAATCTGGCGCTCGAGAATGGCGCAAAGCTCTTTGACAGGTTGGCGTCCTTCTTCGACTCGGACGTGTTGGAGAGTGTCACAAGCGCAGAACTCCTTGCGTCTGGCGTTGTCCGTGTTCTTGAGGGGGTATTTAGTAACCCCGATGAACAACTGGCCATTGCTGCGCAGTCGGCATTCCTCCAGGTTTTTATGGGACACACGGTCAAGTCGAAGCCCAAGACGGCCACGTCGGATTCCCCCGCCACTCCCCTGAGCATCTTAATACACAAGCTGCAGGACTTGCTAAGTAGGTCTGAGCACTTCGAGGTCCTTACGGTTCACCACAATTCGTTTGACGGAAACCGGAGCAGCGCAGCGTCGATGCTCGCGAAACAGATCCGTCTCAAGCTTGTGGCTGACGAGGATTCCGACATTCCCAAGCACTATCGGAACATCATGGTCTCGATTCACGCCATTACTACTTTCAAGTCGCTAGATGATTATCTGAGGCCCCGGATTAGCATCTCGGAGCGCCCCTCTCGCGGCTCCCGGAGAGACGCCATCTCGAGGGCGTTAGCTGCTATGGCCAGCTCCGGTCTTCCCATGAGTGCGGCAGCCGCGAGGCTCATGGGATCGTTCCCACCGCCCGGTCACGCGGGCTCGGGTCCTCCCCCTCCCCCTCCTCCGCCGGCGGGTTCCTCGCAGCCTTCTGGCTCGCGATCGGCGAGAAAGTCCAAACCCAAACCCCAGGCAGCGAACGATAGCCCGGCGACGCCCGAACCGTCCTCTTCGAGGGAAAAGGCTGTGTTGCGCCGGTCCACGCGCCGCCAAGCAGTGGCCGAGGGTATGCCTCCCCACCCGCCGCCCGAGGATGATGATGACCTTGAGGACGCTCTCGAATGCGCAGACGAGAAGCAGTTATCGGATGACGAGGACATGGGCGAGGATGGCGCCCTCGACGTAGTCGGGGATGTCGATGAAGGCATGGAGGACGCCCCAACACCCGACCCGTCTGCCGTGAACTTGGAGGTCGCCGCTGAAGGCAGAGTCACCGCCCGCAAAGAGGATGGAACCAAGGTACCCACACCCTCTCAGAGTCGATCCACAACCGCACTCCCCAGCCGGTCAAGCGCCTTGACGGCCGCCTTGCAAGGAACTCCGACACCTTCTAGGCCGTCGCAACCAATGTCTTATGCCGCCGCGATCCAAGCGGCGCCTCAGGATTGGCACATTGAGTTTAGCATTGCTGGCAAGGTCATTCCGAACGAGACAACCATCTATCGGGCGGTCCATAGCTCTGCGACAACGGCTGACGACCATATGGGACGAAGCGTCTGGTCGGCCGTGCATCCCATCAAGTTCCGGCGTGTGCCTGGCCCTGCTCCTGTCGAGTCTTCCACGTTTGGCAGCACGGCCGATACAAGCGCCGACACCGAGGAAGGCGGCGCTCCTGGATCGCTGTCCAAGTTCCCAGTCACGGCGTCCATTCTCCGCCTCCTCAAGAAACTGCATGACCTGAATGCGAACATTGACGATGTTCTTGTTGAGAACAAGGAGACTCTCAAGGTTAACGTCGAGCCGTTGTCGCAGTTTGTCAACACGAAGCTCACGGCCAAGCTGAACCGGCAACTAGAGGAACCGCTGATTGTGGCGAGCAACTGCCTGCCGAGCTGGAGCGAGGACCTCGCACGTCTCTACCCCTTCCTCTTCCCGTTCGAGACGCGTCATCTTTTCCTGCAGTCGACATCGTTCGGCTATGCGAGATCTATGAGCCGCTGGCAGAATTCCCAGTCTCAGGAAGAAGCTCGGAGGGACCGTCGGGACGAACGGCCGTTCCTCGGCCGCCTGCAGCGCCAGAAGGTGCGGATTTCCCGGGCAAAGATACTCGAGTCGGCCGTCAAGGTCATGGAGCTCTACGGTGCTTCGCAGAGTATCCTCGAAGTCGAGTACTTCGAGGAGGTCGGCACTGGGCTGGGTCCGACGCTCGAGTTCTACTCGACTGTTTCGAAGGAGTTCTGCAAGAAGAAGCTTAGGCTCTGGCGCGACAACGATCCTCATGGAGATGACGAGTTTGTCTCTGGGCCCAACGGATTGTTCCCGCGGCCCTTTAGCGAAGAATTCACGGCTTCGGAGGAAGGGCAGAAGATCCTTCAGCTCTACAAGATGCTCGGAAAGTTTGTCGCGCGGTCCATGATTGACTCTCGCATCATCGATATCAACTTCAACCCCATCTTCTTCCGCATTGGCGATGAGTCTGCGGCTGTCCGCCCGTCTCTCGGAGCGGTCAGGTCTGTGGATCCGGTTGTGGCGAGGTCGCTCATGACCATCAAGAAGTTCGCCCTGGCCAAGAAGGAGATTGACGAAGACCCGAAACGTACCGCGGCGCAAAAGGTCGTTGATACCGAGAATATTGTTGTCGACAAGATCCAGATCGACGACCTCTATCTTGACTTCACCCTGCCCGGTTACCCGGAGGTTGAGCTGATCCCCAACGGATCTCAGACCAGGCTGACCATTGACAATGTCGACCTCTACTTGGAGAAGGTTATCGACATGACTCTAGGAAGCGGCGTCCGTCGTCAGGTGGATGCTTTCCGGGCGGGCTTCTCGCAGGTGTTCCCGTACTCGGCTCTGAGTGCTTTTACACCGGATGAGCTTTGCACGCTCTTTGGACAAGTGGAGGAGGATTGGTCTCTTGAGAGTAAGCCACTCCCGTTGTTACCCCATGGCGAACATTGCTAACTCTGTCGCAGCACTTATGGATTCGATAAAGGCGGACCACGGGTACAATATGGATAGCAAGACAGTCAAGAACCTGCTGCAGGCCATGAGCGAGTTTACAGCTGCCGAGCGGCGCGATTTCTTGCAGTTCACGACGGGAAGCCCCAAGCTCCCTATCGGTGGTATGTTCCTTTCACTGGGAGAGAAGTTGATGGTAGCTGACAGCGGCCCAAACAGGTTTCAGGAAGTTGACGCCCATGTTCACGGTGGTTTGCAAACCGAGCGAGGCGCCATACGTCTCGGACGATTACCTCCCCAGCGTCATGACATGTGTCAATTACCTCAAGCTGCCTGACTACTCGAACATTGACGTTTTGAGAAAACGGCTCTTCGTCGCGGTCAAGGAAGGCCAAGGGGCATTCCATTTGTCTTGAGACAGGACCGAATTGCTATACTTTTCTTATTTCTGATTCAACAACAAATATTTCTTCTGCAGGGGGCTAGGGGGATGATACTCGGTCGTGGCTACGTCGCGAAAATGGAGGGCATGGACGGCGCGGGAGGCATGCACGGTAATTATTACTTTGAGAAAATCCGGTGGTTCATTGGTTGGTGGTTCTCGCCCAGTGTTCTTCTTTTCTGGGCAGGGAGGAAAGGAAGGGGACCGAGCACGGGGTATTAAGGCTGACTGTTTGTTTGTTTGTTTGTATTGGGAATTTACCTGGCCACGATGATCGTTCTACTACTAGACTGGCAAATGGCATGGAGGTTACTAGACTGAGCAATGGCTGGGGAGGTTGGGTGGTTAGTGAACTGCTTCCTCTCCGAGGTATCTAATCATGCAGCGGGGGGAGGTGGTGGTGTTGGTGGCTTGGCTGTGAGCGAAGGGTTCTTGTCTTGTCTTTGCGTCTTTTGCTTCTTTTCCGTGCAGATTTTAGTTTGTAGTTTCATGGGCAGATTGAAATGCCAAAATTGTGCCTCGGTTGAAGCAGCAGTTGCGATGATGTCATGGGTATTTCGTGGCGATGTCATTAATAATCCCTGCCGCGTTTCGCGACAGCCCCACTGCTTGACGCGTCGCCCGACGCGCCTTCATGGCCTGACAACCTCCTTGGATCAACCCAGCGACCCTTGATCCTCCATCAAATGACCCACAGCTCGCAGTTGGGTTCGGTTGCATATCACGAACCGACCAAATCCACACATCAACGACGTACTTGACGAGAGACGTACTTGGCGTCTATTGCCAACCTCTACACGGCACTTTTCGAGGCTCGAGAATCTTGACGAATCCAATCCCACCGCCGCCACCAACCAAACACCACACAATTCTCGATTCCCGACGCTCGATTCCCAACACTCGATACCCATATCGCTGACTCACTCTAATACAAACAAGAACATCAAAAAAGACGACAAAATGGCACCCCGCCGAAAACCAAAAACCCCCTTCAACACCACCCCCAGCACCGGTCCCACCACCTCCGCCAGCGCCCCTACCTCGAGAGTCTACGAGTCGGCGCCCCCCGCGCCACGGCAGCTTCATTTCCCGCCGCGAGCGAGGGTGCAGAGGACATATGGCCGGCGGTCGATGCCTGCTCCTGGTGTGAGGGAGAGAGAGGAGAGGGAGATGCGGGAGATGAGGCAGCAGACTTTGACGCAGGTGGGGTATGTGAGGAGTTCTTCGGGGTTGGGGGAGGAGTTGAGGGTGGAGGAGGAGTTGAGGGTGGAGGGGGAGGATGAGGATGGGGAGGGTGGGGGGTTGGAGTTGGAGTTAGGGGTAGGAGAGGATAATGGGAAAGGGAAGGGGTTGGGGGAGGAAAGGGGGAAGGGGTTGGGGGAGGAAAGGGGGAAGGGGAAGGCGTTGGATAAGAGGCGGAGGAGTAGAAGGAGGACGGGTGGGGATGCAAAGGAGGTGAAGATGGAGAGGGGGAGTAGTTTCCATACGCAGACTCTGACACAGTTTTTGGGGGTGAAGGGGCTGGAGGAGGAGGGGCCGGGGGAGTTGAGGGTTGAGGATGATGAGGAGGGTGGTGAAGGCGAGGACTTGGAGTTGCCCCGGAGGATAGAAGGGTCTGCGAAACGCCGGTCGCCGCGCAATGTGGTCGCCGACCCTCAAACCCCCAGCCACAAGCGGATCAAGGTCAATATCGACGAGGTCCCGTCCTCGCAGCCGACGCCCTTTACACCCATGCTCGATCGGTACAGCCCCGGCCGGTCGCCGCTGCGGGAAAAGTCGACGAATGTCAATGCGCCGACGCCGACGGCGGCGAGGACGGTACCGAAACGTCCGACGACGCTGGTGATTCAGGACAGCTACAGCCAGGGGAGTAGCTCGATCTTTCTGCCGTCGTCGTCGGTGGCGGTGGAGACGCCAAAAAAAGAGGACGTACCCAAACGAGAGCCTCTGGCGGAGATACCGGTTGGAAGTCTAGAGTTCGAGCGGCGTTCGGCTGAGACGCCAAAGATAGAGGACGTATCCCAGAGGGTGCCTCTGGCGGAGATACCGGTTGGAAGTCTTGAGCTTGGCCGGTGTTCTGCTTCGGTGGTGGACGATGTCACGCCTACAACGAGGAGGGTTATCGGGGCAGAGAGGACGTTTATCGAGATTCCGGATTCGGAAGACGAGCTGCAGAGTATTGCCTCTACGCCTTGCAAGACGCACTCTACGCTACAGACGCCCCTGAAGGCGCAGGAGAATTTTGAGATACTGGGTGATCCGCCCTCGGGATTGCGGGGCGCGGGTGTTGAGGTAACTGAAACTCCTACGAGCCAGGCGAGCCTGGGCAGGTCGGACAAGGAAAATGAGGGGAACCATCGCAACTCTGAGGACGATGGGGAACTGACGGCCAGTGAGGGAGAGCCGGAGCCGGAGCCTGGTACACCAACTCCGACACAACGAAAACCCAGATCGCAAACGGTCAGGAGCACGGGCAGGCCGAGCCAGAGGACCGGCTATCCTGTCTCCCAGGCTCGAGATTCGTCACAAAGCCTCGGGAACAGGACAGTTAGAAATGGGCCCTCCCAAGTTATTGCTATTGAGCCCGAGGGGCTAGCGGTTCTCGAAGCGGCGCAGGATACGCCAACGCGGGCTCCGCGGAAGCTCACATCTCAACCTACCAAAAGCGTGGCCGACCGGGAGAAAACCCCGAGACCGACTGCCTATCTTGAGGATGATGAACTGACCGCCAGCGAAGCCGAAGAGGAGACTCTCATCCTTCCGAGGCCCACACCACCACCAAAGGCTCGCAAGTCTACACCTGATATTTCGACGTCAGAAGATTTAAATGGCGGGCCACCCGGCACGCCGACGCCGGTTGTCCGGAGGGTGCAGATAAATCTACCCCCGTCGAGCCCCGAGGAAGTCTACAAGGAAACGCCCAGAAAGTCGGCCAAGAAGTCTTCACCAATCTACCAACGGCACACACAAGCCAGGTCCCAGTACTACAGCCAGGGCCTCGAAAGCCAACGGGTGCCGCTCGAAGTCATCCGCTCTCTCGGGCCTCAGACAGACCGGTCAGACATACTCATCTCGATCCAACCAGAGATTGTCGACGAAATCGTCAAGGGCATCCGAGACCACGAGTTCCGCTCTTACAAATTCCCGTTCCAGGTCTCGCGGTGCTGGATATACGCGACCCTCCCGGTGGGCGAGGTGAAATACATGGCTACTCTCGGGCCTGGCCTCGAGCCGGGGCAGATTGATATCGACAGCGGGGTTGGCAACGCCGAGTTCAACGCGGGCGCGTCTGGCTTCAAGTACGCGCACAAGCTGCTGCAGGTGTACCAGCTGAACAACCCTATCCCGCTGGCGGATATGCCCGACAACGGGTTGGGGAATGGTTCACCGCAAAAGTACAGATATGTCCCCCCGGCGATTGTGGGGCAGCTGTTGGCGAATCTGCGATGCTCGCTGTTTGCGGAGGGTGATGAGGAGGACGAGGATGAGGAAGAGGAGGAGCTGCGGGAGGCTGAGAAAGAGGGTGCGAAGCTGCGAGCGCCTGAGGCTGGAGTGACCGTCTCCCAGGAGCTGGAGGAGCAGCTGCGCAGCGACATCATCCACTCGACGCAGCTGCTGTCGAGTACAACTCGGCCTCATCACCAGACTGAAGACGACGTGATCCCCGCGAGCCAAGACTCTCCCTCGGCCCGCCCAGGCACAGCCCGTAGGTCAGACGGCGCATCCGCCCGCTCTCCGGTACCCCCAGCGCGCTCGAGCCAGCGGATCCGCGACCAGCAGCAGCAGCAGCATCAAAGGTCATACCAAAAACCACAACCTCAGCGACCGCCATCCTCGGCTCGAAAAGGACACTTTGTCCGCCCCTCCCAGGCAACAACAGCAAGCGACGCCTCCTCCTCTCCAGGCCATGAGCAGAACCATGACCACGACCATGAGCATGAGCTCGAAAAGACATGCTCCTCAGCCCCCGCATCCGTGCCGCGACCGCTGCCCGAGTCAAGCGCGTCGTCCCTGCCGTCGCTGCCGGATATGGACATGGACATGGACTTGGACGTGAGGTACGAGGACGATGAGGAGGAGGAGGATGACAGTCTGATCCGGCGCAGTGGCACCAACGCCAGCGGCGTCGTGCTGGCGTCGTCGTCGCAGGCCGCGCTGCCGCCGGATAGTCTGTTGGTGGATGAGGTGGGGCGGGCGCCGCCGCCTGTGGTGTGGGATTCGGAGGATGAAGAGGGGGTTTAGTTTCGGGTTTGGGTTAGGTGGGGGGTGAATGGGGGGTTGTTTGTGTTTTTATGGGTTTGTGCGCTTTGTTTTGACCCTGGAAGGGTTAGGTTACTTTGTATGGTTTGGACGGCGTATAAGGGCTATGGATAGCGGGTTGTGGAATGATTGCTGGGTAGGGGGAGTCGGATAGGTTGGCCTGGTTATACAGAGAATTGCAGGAATGGTAGCTCAAACTGAACGGCTCGACTCCTCCAGAAGTCATTGAACATTGGGGCAGGTGCTATATGTTTAAAGAAATGAGCAATTGATTTCTGACCATGGTTATCACTGCCGGGTCACGTTGTATACGGCATCTACTCCGCCAACTTGAGAGAATGCTCAGAATCTCGGTCCTGTGGGCTTTAGCGATGACGTCGAGTTCGGCACGCTAAAAAGAGCTACTTAACAATCATATGGTTGGTTGGGGCTTGAGAACGACATGAGAAGTGAATTGGAAAGTTGAGTGGTATGGCTAGTGCGTGTTTTAGCGCTAGCAGTTGCCTTTATTTCAGAGTTGCGTGGAAGAGAGAACGTGGGTTCACGAAGGAATGCTTTAGATGGTTTGTGCTGTTTCTGCGATTCCCATCCTGGGCCCCTGCAAAGTGCCAAGCAAAGCCGCCAGGGTCCGCCGGTCCCGCGCTGCACGGACCATGGCCATGGCAGATCCCAGGGGGCACGCAACCCGAGTCGCAAACCGCAAACCAAGCAACAGGCACGAGCTGCAAGCTGCAAGCCTCATTCAACTCGACGACTCCACCTTGGGTTCCTGTCCCCGCCATACTTGTCCCAGCATTGAAGACATTCACAGCTCGACTTGGATTCCGGCCAATTCATCTCGTCTGTGAGCGGAGCGGACCCCCCAAAAATGTCACGGCATCCCCGCCGTCTGCAGTCGCTGCCCGATTGTTCATGAACCCGCAAGCCGCGACCTCTGCTTGACGGGAGCTGTTCCCCGTCCCCGCCCCGGCCATGAGCAGCCGCGACACCAGCCGCGCCGAGCAGTTTGAGGATGAAAAGAGGAGGATCATCGACAGCTGCTTCTCTCGGCGCGACGAAGATGGCTCCAGTGAGCTAACCCCCACTCCTTCGCATTCGTGAACTTGGTCGCTAATTGTCGCTCGTTCCGTCCTCGCAGCCCCCGAAACCTACATCACCCATATCAAAATCACCGAATACCAGACCTACCCGTCGTCGCCCCCGCCGCCCTCGGCAAGGACACCCCAGGCCACCAAGCCCCGAGTCATCATTGTTGCCGTGCGGAAATCCGGTCGCATTCGCGTCCACAAGTCCAAAGAGAATCCCAACGGCACCTTTTCGATTGGCAAGACATGGTTCCTCGACGATCTGACCTCGATTGAGTCCTTTACGAGCCCTACGGCCAGGCCGAACTACCAGGAATGGGCCCGAGATGTGGGCTTCGTCATGACCCTTGGCAAGCCGTACTATTGGGAGGCCCAAACCGACAAGGAGAAGAAGTTCTTCATTGCCAGCCTGATCAAGATCTACAACAGGTACACCGGCGGCCGTACCCCTAACCTGTCGGGCTTTGACCAGCGCGAACTCGAGCAAGTCATGGGTGGCGCACAAGCCCAACCTTCTCTACAAGCACCACCCCCGGGGCCGGCGCCGGTGCCGGGCCCGCGGGGGCAAGGCCGGCCGCCCCCGCGGCCCGCTCCGCTCGACACTGCTCCCAGCAGCGGAAACAACTCGGTCAATTCCAGATACAATGCCCCTCTCAGCGCGCAGGGGACCGCTGCTCCCGGTTTCCCCGAACGCATGGCGTCTCGCAGCCCGTTGACGCTGAACGGAAAGTCTTCGCCCGCGCAGAGCCTCGATACGGGGCGTCCGTCCCAGGAGCAGCAGTCGCTACGCAGGCTGGCCTCAAGCAACAAAAGCCAGGACTCGGTAGCAGCGTCATCGATCACGAGAAGCGAGGATGCAAACAGCCTCCGGCCGAGCACGAGGAACGGGGTCAATGGCAGCTCCCCCCATATTACCCCCGAGCCTACTCCGGGCCCGACCGAGGAGAAGCCCCCCGAGCGAAAACGGCCCCCGATGGATCCCCTACGCCCTCTGCAGGTCGACAGAAACTTGATCCCCGCGCCCCTCATGAGCCCCGGTATGCGCAGCAGAGAGCCCCTGACCGTCCCACCGCGAAGTGTGGAAAGAGTCTCGCCTCGCAAAGACTCGATAAGTCGACGGAACGAGACACCTCCGCGGGCAGACCAGAACACAATGCTTAATGACACGATGAAACCCGAAACTGCGCCCAGTCCCGCACCAATTCCACCTGTTGCTGCGCCCCCGACCTTGGCTACGCCAGATGTACCACCTCCTCCGGCCGAAGAGACCAAACCGGAGCCTCCCGCCGAACCCGAGGAGGAATCGCGCCCAGGCCTCGGCCCGATGATTAAGTCCAAAAAGTCGAAAGGCGAAATCGCAGGAGCTATCTGGAAGGCTGCGGCAGCAGCGAGCGCCTTCAAGCCGAGGCCTGGCGGTGCTGCGGAGCGCCTGCGCCAAAACCAAAACAAGATCAGCGACGGGCCCGATGGCATCACAAGTGTTGTTCCCGCGCCACCGAAGCCAGTTCAGAAGCCGCCAGAGCCTGCTCCGGCGGTGGAGCCGCCGCCGCCCAAAGCTGCCGACAGGAGCGCTACCCCGGGCATCCCCGAAGTCAAGGTCACAGAGTCTGACGCGGCCACAAGGCCAAGCAGCATTCAGGCCTCCATCAAAGAGAAGAAGGCCGAAGAGCTGTCGACCGTAGAGGAATCACGGCGCTCTGTTGTTGCCGGAAACGATGCCAAGTATCTCGCGACGCTTGGCATAGACCCCTCGGTCCTCAACGGGCAGACAACCGAATTTGCCAAGTGGCTGGACTACTTTGGTTGGGTGCCGGGCGAGCAGATGAGGGCCCGTAACTTTGACGAGATGCGCGCCGATCTCGACCGGGAAGTCAGCAAAGCCCAGGCCGGCGGCTGGCTCGCCCGCTTCCAGGAGGAAGACGAAAGGGTCGAGGCCATCAAGAAGGGGATCGACCTTGCCATTCACGAATGCGACGAGCTCGACAACTTGCTGACACTGTACAGCGTGGAGTTATCTGTAAGTTGACTTCCTCTCTCGACTGACTGGCTGGCCTGGTGCTGACCGAATCTTTAGACTCTCTCGGACGATATTGCCTACATTGAGGCCCAAGGCCAGGGTCTACAAGTGCAGGCGGCAAACCAGAAGCTGCTGAGGAAAGAACTGGAATCTCTGCTCGAAACTTGCGCCATTAGTGAATCTGACCTCGGTGCCCTCCAAAGAGCGCCCCTCGAAACCGCGTCTGGCGTGGAGGAAATTGAGCTTGCTCTCGTCACGTTGTTCAAAGCCATGATCAAAATCGACCCGACACTGGGCAACAGTGAGTCGCGCAAGAGCGAGGATGGGAGCGGCGATCAGTCGCTCGGCCTCGACAGCGACTACGGCAAGATGCGCATTGTCCAGGAAAAGAAGGAGATGTACCTCTCGGAGAGCTCACTTTTCATGCGGAGGCTGGTCGTGTTTATGGAGAGACAGTTTACAGAAGCCTTCCGCGAGACCAGGAACGCGCTCGACGGGGCGCTGTCCAAGAAGGTTGACGCCCGCAACCACGAAGCCGGCAGGGACTTGCTGTGGATGTACAGCCCTCTGATTCTCTACGCCAGGGATGTCGACCTCGACAACTGGAACCGCATCCTCCAGATCTACCAGGACAGGAGCCATCCGGTCTACAAGTTTGAGTTCAAGGTCGCCATGGAAGTGTGGAAGAAGAACGCCAGAAAGATGGCGGGAGACGAGAGCGAGGTGCTCTTCACGTCGCATCAGGAAAAGAAGGAAGAGGGCCTAGCGACGACGGCGAGAAAGCTCACAGTCAAGCGCAGCCAGACACTGGCCAGGAGTCTCCGCTCCCCGCTCGGCGACGGAAGCAGGACGCAGCTCGCAGATAAGACGACGGACAGCAGGGCGCTGCCGTACGAGGTGTTTGCCGGAGTAGTTGACGACTTGCTGCCTCTGGTGGAGATGGAGCAGAACTTTATTGTTGACTTTTTCCATGCGACGACGCTTGAGCAGTCTGATTTCCCCGACCTAGTGGCGGCGTCACGGCCTCACGACCGGCGTGGCGGTGACCTGAAGCGACACCGGCTGATGGAGCCTGACCGCGATCTCGCACGTAGGGTCACCAAGGCGATGGAGGCAATATTCGTGTTCCTCGAGTTGAGCCTGCAGCAGCTGATGGACTGGGTGCTGGGCATGGATCCTTTGTAAGTCACTGCGCAAACATGGTTGAACCAAGACTAACTCTCCAACTAGACAAGGTGTCGGCATCCTGGCTACCCTCGAGCGCAAACTGGCCGACATGAGCCAGTCCAACCAGGACTTTCTCAACAACGTCCTTCAAAAGCTGCACGGCAACCTTGAAACCAAGTTCAAGAAATTCGTCGACGACCAGATCCGCGCCATCGAGGAGACCAAAGTCAAGATCAAGAAGCGCAAGGGCGTCATCCACTTCATCCGCATCTTCCCGCACTTCACCTCAGCCGTCGAGAACATGCTGGCCACGGTCGACCCCACCCTCACGGTCCGCCGCATGGTCGACCGCGAGTACCACCGCATCCTCAAGTCCATGTTCGACTCGCTCAAGATCATCGCCCGCGAAAACCCAGCCATGGGCGCCCTCGCCGCCTCATCAGCCTCCCACTCGACCAGCACCGCCTCCCTCGCCGCCAACTCGGCCGTCGCCGACCCAGAGGATAAAGAAGCCCTCAACTTCCACATCCTCCTCATCGAAAACATGAACCACTTCCTCGAAGAGGTCGACAACCCCCGCTCCCTCGAGGTCCTCGACGACTGGCGCGAGGCCGCCCAGCGCGAGATGCACGAGCACATGAGCCTGTACCTCAACGCCGTCATGCGGCGCCCCCTGGGCAAGCTGCTGGAGCACCTCGAGAATGTCGAGGCGCAGCTTGCGGCGGGCGCGGGGGGTGGAAAGGTGGCGATGCAGCCGAGCAATAGCAGGGCCGTGTTTAATAAGGTGCTAGGTGGGTATGATGGGAGGGAGGTCAGGAAGGGGATTGAGGCGTTGAGGAAGAGGGTGGAGAAGCATTTTGGTGATGACGCTGAAGGCAGCGGCAGTGGTGGTGGGGGTGGGTTGGCTGTTCCGGGGGGGAATGTGGGCGGGGGAGGTGGGGGTGGTGGTGGGAATCAGCATTTGGTGGGGAGGGTGTTGAAGGAGTGTGAGAAGTTTTATGGGGAGGTGGAGATGAGGGTTGGGAGGGTCACGACCGAGGTGTATGGGGGGGATGTGTTGTTTGAGTGGCCGCGGGCTGAGGTGAGGGCGGCGTTTGCGAATGTTGGGGGCAGGTGAGGGGGAGGTAGTGGGCGTGGCGTGTTGATAGTATTCTGGGATTGTTTGTTTTGTTGTGGGTGGTTTGGTGGTGATATATGCATGACTTTTTCCTGTCTGTCTATCTTGTCGAGTGGTGGTGAGTGGTATGGTTTATGTGTCGTCGTTTTGTATTGATCTCTGGCAGGGTATGAGGGCCACTGGACAACTACAGCTGGGTATGCATTTAAGCGCGCGTTTTGATAACCTCACGAGGCATTGTAGGTACCTTGCAAACATCATGACAGTCCCCCCACCCTTTCTAGCTCTGACACACTTCCTCGATTTGAAAGTTGTGATTAGCCAACGAAAAGGAGATTTATTGCGCTATGGATTCTTGTGCAACTTGATAACCTCGGAACCTAAGACTACCTAACCACTAGCTAATCGACAGCGAAGGGAAGACATTTTGCAGATAGTGTGAGATAAGTTCCGAGTACTTTTCGGAATCCTTCCATGTCATTACAGCAAGAGAACCTATGCCGAGGCTCAGCAGCGTGCTCGCAAAGATCTTGTAAACTGGAGCCTTGGGGGTTTCAACCCTGCGGACTTCAAAGTCCGACCAGCGTGGGAATATCGTCCGTAGCCAGTAGAGGAGCATGGGATCCGGATAGATGAATGTGTTCTTCTTGGTCTTGGGATCCATCCACCAGCTCTGACAACCGCTGTTGAAGACGAGATTCTTGAGTTTACCATGCACCCAAGCAAGGTCGCGGCGTTGGGCCTCGGGCTTGACCATGATTGAGGCCGCAGGGTGACGACCAACGAGAACCGGCCGTAGTAGACGGCAAGTGTAGTTGATTTGGCACTCAGAGTGGAAGATGACCGAGTGTTGACCCGTGGCAGCGTTTGGACCGTACAAGATGAAGAAATTGGGGAACCCCGTGATGACGGTGCCCTTGTAGGCTTCAGCGCCACCTGTAGAGTCCCAAACTTGGTGCAAGTCACGGCCATTCTCGCCCTTGATTTCGATCGGATGAAGCCACTTCTGGGTCATGAACCCCGTGGCGAAAATGATGCTGTCCGCTGGGTAGGTCGCGCCGCTTGCCGTCTCGACATGACGCGGGCCGATCTTGGTGACATTGTCTTTGGCCAAGTGCATGTTTGGCGAATGCAAGGCGGCGAGATATGTTGCCGTGTTGACCCGTCGCTTGCAGCCAGGCTCATAGTCAGGCCTCAAGACGTCGCGGTACTCGGGGGGAGCGTCGTTCTCGATGTATGAGTTGGTGGTGTCGCGAATCTTCTGTCTCATGCGCGCTCCGTTTTTGGTCATGAGGAAGGAATAAAACACCTTTTCGAGCTCCCAAGCGAGCAGAACACGGTACATGCGAGCGGCGAGCGGGATGTACTTCATCGCCAACTTGAAGACGGATGAATAGGCCGGGTTGCCCTGGATGTGTCTGGTTAGTTCGATGCCGTGCCAAAGCCATTACCAGACTGGAAAGAGCTTAACCACAACTTACTCTCTTGGTCCACCAGTGAGCACTCTTCACCAGCTGAGTCACCTTTCCCCCCGGAGCAGCTTCTTTGACAAGTTCAGGGACGAACTGTGTTGCCGAAGCCCCATTACCCAAGACAACAATGTTCTTGTTCTTGACCTCCAGGGTGTCATCCCATCGAGCGCTGTGAAAGATTTTACCCTGAAAAGACTCGGCGCCCTCAATCTGCGGAATAAAAGGCCGATCCAGCGTGCCGATTGCACTCACGACGACTGGCGCTTCCCGGGTGAACTTCTCTCCGGTCTGCGTATTCTCAAAGGTGCAAATCCAAAGCGAGCGCGCCGAGTCCCAGTGCAGGTCCAGGCACATGGTGTTGAACTGGCAGTGTGGGAGGATGTCGTATTTCTCGGCGACAGACATGAAGTACCTGTGAAGCTCATCGCGCCCCGGATACATGGTCGTCCAGTCGGGGTTCAGGGCAAAGCTGTAGGAATAGAAATGGCTGGGAATGTCGCAAGCACATGCGGGATATCGATTGTGCCACCAAGTGCCGCCGATGTTGTCAGATTTCTCGTAGATGGTGAAGTTGTCGTGTCCGAGAAGACGCTTGAGTTGGATGGCCATGCCAAGGCCTGAGATACCTCCGCCGATAATGACAACCTCTTTCGAGCGAGCCATGTCTGATGACACTGGATGTGAGATTGAGGCAGAAAAGGAAAAGAGTAGGCAAAAACCGGGCGAGTATGTCGATAATGACGACTTCGTGTGAAAATCATTCTGCCTGCTTGAGCTGTAGCCATGACCGTTTTTATGGACTTTCAATCGCCCTCAACCTGAATAACTACCAGACGATCGAGTACGTGACTGCAATGTTGGAAAAGGACGCCATGCGTGGGAAGCCCCTCTGCGTGGGCGGCTGCGCTTGGACTTGCGTCCAGGCCTGCGGCGCATCCACCTTCCCAGCTGGCTTTTGCTGGGTTACAGATGAGTGGCGCGGATAAGATAATGCGTGAACGAGTATGGCAATTCTAGCCTCCAGCTTCGGCTTTAACCAATTGAAGCCTCCAAAGAAAGGCAACCTTGCCACGGCCCCACACGCAGCTCCTCAGTCGCGGCTTTGCGGTGGTCAGTCCAGCACAATCCACCTTGTGTGTGTGCAGTGAGAGGGGATTGAAAAGCTGCTGGTGGCTTCAGCCCGAAAGCCGTCATCGCACAGAGCCGCTAACACCAAACCGGATAAAACTCGAGGTTGGTTTGCGAAAGGCCATTGATGTCAGGTCGACCCGCTGTCGGCGCGACCTCTTGCAAATGGGTGTATTCTAACCGCCCCTTTGAGGCGTTGCCACAGCAGTCCTTGCTTGACTATCAATGATCCCGCGCAAGTCGTAAGGCCGTCTTCCAGCTTCCAGCCTCGTACACGCACTATGCCTGCCCAGTCCCACGCATCACTCAACCCATCTCCGACAGGATCCCGTGAGCCGAGAACAAAGAAGCACCGTCGCTCCCGGTCAGGATGGTATGTACTGACAAGATCCTCGGGCCCGCGGCCCCAAACACGCCCACCTCCAGAGAGACTCGAGCCTTAACACTTGTTGACTTGCCAAAACAGCCTCCCCTGCCGTCGGCGGAGACGAAAATGTGGGTATCAAGATTATCTTACGCATCCGAGGGCCTCTCTGTCTGGTTCCTCTCGCCCTGAAGTCCACAACGATTTTTCTTTTGGAAGTTATGGAGTCTAACGGGTCGGATACTACCTAGGCGACGGGCTTCGTCCTGTTTGCCGGGAATGCAAGACGCGTGGTGTTGAATGTGCTTGGGGGTTGAAGGTTTCCTTTCATCCGTCAAGATCGCTACAGCTCTCTTCGGAGCACACTGCCGCCCTGTTAGACCTAGGCAAGCAGAGAGAAAACGCCCAGTCTGATGGGCCTGAGGCCGGCGAACAAGGGGTGGTACCACTCGTTGTAAGTCTCACCCCTTCTACCCTCTTGTCCCCAGCCAGCAATGGCCCACTGACATCTTTGTCTCGTCTAGATCATCGACGATACTGAGGATATTGTTCGCTCCTTTGCCAGAGATGATGGTGAATCGTCTTCCGCAGATGAGTCTGACGGAGATGCTCCCGAACACCCCTTACAAGAGCGCGACGATGGTGCTTCAACCATTGTTTCCGACGACGTGACCTCTTATGGGCCTTTTTTCAGGTCTGACGAGGGGGAAGCACGAAACGAGAACGCGAGTCTTAGCGGTCCAAACAGCGACTTTGTTCCTGCTCCTGGCCAAGACGGGGCGTTTGACCCCTTTAGTTTCATACCCGCAGCCCCCAACCTGTCACATCCAACCGTTGCAAGAACACCTCTGGTTCCTGAACTCTGGATCGCCGATTTACCGGTCGCTCCCTTCTCCCTGGGGCAGGCCATTTCCCGGGGTGCTTCCCCCGAGCCCGAGCCTACGTTCCCTGTTTCACAGGCGATCAAGGTTGATCTCATGTCTGCGTATATCAGAGAGACTGCAACTTGGTGTGAGACCACAGATTCAGAACTGCATTTCTCCGCGAGGAGCGTCCATCACATGATGGATTCAAAACCCTTCGTCGCGGCAGCCATGTCCCTCGCTTCTCGCCAACTGGATGCTATGCAGGGTTGTTCCCGACACATCACGCTTGAGCTTTATCAATACACGATTCGTCTCCTGCTAGGGCATGATCCTGCAGACGCAGACTTATCCATTTTGGCAACATGCACAATTCTCTGTGTCTACGAGATGATGGCATCAAGCGTTCCGGAGTGGAGGCGCCATCTTAGGGTACGCGGATATGTGTCCCAGCTTATCTCCTGCGTTTGGCCAAGCCGAATGGGATGCTGACTCTTGAGTGTGTGCATTCGTAGGGCTGTGCTGGCTTACTAAGAATGTGTAAATGGAACGGAAACAGTGAGGGCATAGTCAAGACCTGCTTTTGGTCTTTTGCAAGGATAGGTTTGCTCCCCGCCTTATACCGGGTTCCTGCCGGGGGAACCCTTCGAAAGCGACTGCTAACGTGTGTCAGATGTATGGGCCGCGTTCATCCTGAACCAGACCACGTTGATCCCTACAGACTCCTGGGTAGATGAGGACTCGCTTGGCTCGGTTGCCGCGAAAGGGAACACTGATGATTACTGCAACTTGGCCATCTTGATATTCGCCAGGATCATCAACGTTCTCAATGAGGAAGACGGCGCCGGGCGCACCTCTCAGGCCGAGCTAAGAGAGAAGGCCCAGGCGTCATGGGAGGAGCTTCAACGATGGAGACGATGGCGGCCCCGGAGTGTAAAGCCGTTACTGAGGGTAGACAGCTCGGAAAAGAAACCCTTTCCCACAATTGTGTTTGCTCTGTCTGCATCGAGTAAGTCCCCATTGTCGGCCCGCTCGCAGCTCATGGCTCACAGCTAACCGCGCCACTAGTATGTGGGAATACCTTTTACCACGCCGGCTCAATCCTCCTGCTACAAAGCGGGTTAGTGAGACCTGACCCTTCTTTGGATGTGGCCGAAGCCGTACGTGGCCCCCAGCCTCTAACGCAAGTTATAATCGACGACAGCACTGACATTACGTAGTTGAGTCCTGTTTGGCATGCTCGGGAGCTCGGAGGCATCTCCATTAGCAATCCTTCTCAGTAAGCTTTTACTACCCACTCTGCCAACTCTCCATCTTTCGGGTCTTGGAAGTCCCCTAATTTTGATCCTCATTACAGCGCAAACTGGGTGAATCATCTTCAGCCGTTGTACATCGCAGGCAGGGTACTCGGCGGCACGCCCAAGCAGAACACTTTTACTCAGCTAGGGCATCGAACTTATGGAGTTCATCTCAGCCAGGAATCAGGACAATTGCGGCAGACCGACCCTGGGTTGGCCCGGGGCGAGAGGTTTGGAGCTAATAGCACCACCTCCGTAACGGATGCGGCTGAGGATTGCAATAATACCCCATCAGACCCGGAGGACTTTGCCGCTGAAAAGATTGCTCTCTTGAAGCATTTGGCCAAGATTGAACGCGAAACAGGTTGGAAAACTTCGGAACGGGCAAAAGACTTGAGAGTACTCTGGGGCTTGGAAAATTGATGTCCGGCTTCTACACCAACTGTATAGTGAAATGTATCAACCGCCAAAAGGCTCGGACCGTTCTCTGACTGCTGATACCAAACCCAACTAAGCAAGCACCTGTGTGTTAGAGACAGTGGGACATTGACCCATGGGACACGACAACACTACAACAATAGGTAGGGTAAGTCAAATAATACTTGAGGTGACAAAGAACAATCACTTTCGACATTTCGAAGCCGACTCGTGGCGGGAATGAAGAGCGCGCAAGTGTCGATTGGAGCAGCGTCCAGTATTATCATCTTGACTACCGTCGTCGGCGTCCGATTATTGGCGTACGGAGGCTTGCTCTTTCCACTGATGAAGTGTACATGATGGACAGGGGAACCGCATGCCATAAACTCAGCTTTCCCCCCCTCTTCCTTGTTGTGCGGTTTGACTCCGGCCAGAATATCGATCCCCGCACCGCGCCGGCAAACGCAAAAGGCCGGGTGCATCCAGATCCCAGATATGGAGCAATTGGTCAGCAAAGTCGGTCTGATGAATGATGTGTACGCCAGGGCGGCGAGGATGGCCCGTCGCAGGCTTTGTGGGTCCTGTGAGCGCTTCAGCTTTCTGCTCGCAGCGCCACCTGACACGTCGACGACGAAATAGTGTATCCCGGCGCCATGGAAATTCAGAGCAGAGAAAGTGGGGGCGGCAACAAGCCCCAAGATTCTGACTTGTTGGAGGTCTTGTTCCTGGCGGAGAAATGGTGGCCTGGCTCCTGGGTACTTTGATGAGCAAGTGCCTTGGTGTCAAACAAAAAAGTAAAGTCTAACCGCTGCGTGCGGCCCGTAGCCATTGTGGGCACCGCCTTTAAAACAGGTCCCGAATCTCGTCTTTTAGTCCGAAGCCATCACAGCAAACCCCAGACTTCTCCTACGGGCAATTTCATCGAACATATTCTCACGACGTCCTACCGCATTCTGAGAGAAATGGGAGACCCGGTGCTTCAAGTCCCGAACACCACAGCCGCCAAGGCCGACCTGCAGAACCCATGCCTCGTTGTGACAGCGGATCACAGAATCAAAATGGAGGAGGCGGCGATCCCTCAGCCGGGTGTCGGTGAGGTCTTACTTCACATCAGGGCCACGGGAATTTGCGGAAGCGATTTGCATTTCTGGAAGCACGGCGCGATTGGGAGTCTTACGGTTGACGGAGACTGCATCTTGGGCCACGAGGCCGCGGGTGTCGTTCTGGCAAGAGGTCCTGGTGTTGACCATTTGGAAATTGGTATGTGAGTCGTTTTGCATGGGGGCCCACGATGACGAGAGAGGCTGACATCAATGAAAGGGGATCGTGTCGCCATTGAGCCAGGCGTGCCCTGTGGACACTGCTTCCTTTGCTCTGGGGGCCGTCCGAACCTCTGCGAGGACGTCCAGTTTTCTGGAGTTTATCCCCATCACGGAACGATCCAGCGATACAAGGTGCACCAAGCAAGGTTTGCGCATAAGCTGCCGGACAGCTTATCGTTTGCCTGCGCTGCGTTGTTGGAGCCTTTCTCTGTCGGCCTGCATGCCCTGAGAACTTCACCAGTGGGCGTCGGCTCCCCTGTTGCAATCTTTGGTGCTGGTCCCATCGGCCTTCTCACCATGGCGGCTGCAAGGGCTTCTGGTGCTCATCCCATCGTCATCACAGACATTGACGAAGGACGGCTTTCCTTCGCCAAATCCTTTGAGCCCCATTGCTTGACCTACAAGGTCGACCCGACGGCCACTCCCGAGCAGACAGCAAACCACATACGAGATCTCTTCGAGCGTGAGAGACGAAAGGCTGGTTTTTTGCGAACCGAGTACGACATGCCACAACTCGTGTTGGAATGCACTGGGCTCGAGTCCTCCATTGCTACCGCTGCTTACACGGTCAGGAGGGGAGGGTGTATCAATGTCGTCGGTGTTTCTTCCAAGCCCTTGGCCAACAACATCCCTTTCATGCACCTCTCCCTAGCCGAGATCCAGCTCCGTTTCATCAACCGATATCACGACACGTGGCCTGCTGCTATCAGAGCTATCGAGGGGGATCTCGTTGAACGTGCAAAACTGGAAAGTCTTGTGACCGATGAGTTTCGTCTTGAAAACGCGGTGCAGGCACTCGAATTTGCTGCCAACTCTCACAAGCGTGAGGATGGTCGCATCACTGTCAAGATTCAAATAGTAGATGCGCCTCTCAAGGAGCTCCCACGCTCTTCTTAGAAATTAGATAGAGAATGTGATCGATTCCAGGTGTGAAGGACTTGTGTTGCTCTCATGTTGTACCAACGCTTGATTTCTTGTTCTTCGAAGATACTAACAGACAGTTGATCAAAAATAGGTAAAGGACGATGCATTGGAGGTAACATGACAAAAGTAACTCAAACGACATCTAGGAGGAAACGATGAATGCCAACGCCTACGACAACATGTCTGCAGCACCGGATGTACGCCATAAGACGCAAGGAATGATGTTTATGGGAATGCCACGTCAGCTTAACTATCTGCCTATGTTTGTACACAATCCCGAAGCGTCTCCCGCCGTTGCATGAACAAAACCTTGTCCATTAACTGATAGCGAAATATAGCCTACAAGTCCCTTGCTACAAGATCTTGATTGACTTCTTCACCGAGTCTGAAGCAAAGAATGTCCTCATGTCCTGAACAAACACGTCCGCGCACTCAAGGGATGAAAAATGGCCCCCCACCTCGTACTCTCTCCAGTACTGGATGTTTGCAGCCTTCTGCGCCCAATCCCTGGGGCACTGGTAAAGTGGAAAAAACAAAAAACCCATGGTCAGTTTCTTGTCCAAGAGTGTTCTGAGGGCTTACTTACATGTAGCTGTTCTTTGGCATACATACTGACGCCAGTAGGGCAGTTGACATAAGTCTCAAAGGTCTTCTCTGCCTCCTGCCGAGAGCCGAAGGCTTCACGGTAGAACCTCAGGCCAGGCGTCGCCCCCTGGATCCAATGCATGACAACGAGGGTTATCGCTGTTTCTGGGTCAAAAGCTTCATGAACGTGACCCCAGTCATGGAACTTTTCAACGAACCAGGCCAACAGACCAACAGGCGAATCGCCCAGCGCAAATCCTAGTGTCTGTGGCCTGGTTCTCTGTTGCTCTAGATAGCCGCTCTGGTCCATCTCAAAATTCCTCCTCACACGTATGGCCTCCCGCTCAAAGTCAGAGTAAAAGACGCCAGAGAGGCACCAACGAAGGTAGGCCAGGGGAGCGGACCACAAGGTCGGAGGCGGCACGGGGAACATGTTTAGGTGTTGAGCGCGAACCACAGCGGGAAACTGGATGGCTATGGATCTGGTAATGAAAGACCCAAAGTCGCCGCCTTGGGTCACGAACCATTTGTACCCGAGCACCTCAGTCATGAGGATCTTGTATGCCCGAGCCGTAACCTCCGGGCCTACCCCTGACTTTGTCGGGGCAGGAGAGAAACCAAATCCCGGAATGGAGGGGGCAACGACATGGAACGACGGATCGGTCGACCTTGTGGGGTTGCTGAGCTGATTGACAAATTTGGATGCCTCCACAAAAGAGCCGGGCCAGCCATGCGAGAAAAGCAGTGGCATGGCGTTTGGGCTCGACGACTTTGCATGCGTGAAGTGCAAAACCAGTGGTCCGTAGCCCGGCACTTGGAGTTTCACCAAGTAATGGTTGAACGTGTCGTTGAGGAATCTCTGCCGATTTTCGACTGCTTAGTCGCTTCCCTCCCTCATCACCTTCTTTGCCCCGAGGGGTTGAAACTCACCTCCTGTTTTGCCCAGTCGTATTCATCACGCCAGTATTGGGCCAGCTGTTTCACTTTGGCCACCTTTGCGCCTTGCGACCAGTCATCGGCCCCAAAGTCACTCTGCTCGAACGGGTATCGAGCAAGATCGAGCTTCTGCCGCGTAAGTTCGATGAGGTCTTGGCTGAAGCGAACAGAGAACTGAACGGGCTGGTTGAGCCTCAACTCCGTCTCTTTTGGAAGGCATAGGTATGAGGAGGCCATGGTTCGATGCAGTGAAATAGATCCGTTGCAATGTGCGAAAGAAGCACCAGAAGAAGAGACCAGGCAGACCTCAGGTCATGACCCATGGAGCAGACGCAAGCACAATAAATAGAGAAGGAAAAGCCCACTGTTTCAATGCGGTAGCTGCTCAATGCCGCCCGCAAATAATTCAAGAAGAAGTGATAAACACAAAGGCTGCAACTGTATGCACTTGCGTCATGAATCGATATACAAACTTGGAAAGGTGAACTGTTGTCGAAGAAGCGTTTCCACATGCCATTCTCTTGGTTGCCCCTCCGAAACTCTGGCATCTCCCGCAAGCGGCGCTTCAACCTGCCTTGCTCTTCTTGGCCACCCCGCCTTTTTGAGTTCTCGAACCTGTACTTCCATTTTCGGTCATACAGGGTGGAGAAAGCTGGCGTCCAAGCCTGGTCGGACCCTGTCATTGTCGGCAAAGACGCAAGAGAAGTGCCCTGGCAGTGCCTGGCAATCAAAGAGCGGCAAAGTTCCGCAAACCCCTTGAAAGAGACACCAGATGCAGTGCCGTACCGGGGGGGGAAAGGGGGGCATCTGGGGGTCTGGCAATCATTACGGAATACAATGCAATGCCAATGCAAGTGATGATGACATGAGAAGTCATGACCAAAAACGGTCCTGCCACCTCTCGACTTTTAATCTTCTGTTTCATCCCCAACAATCTCATGAACTCAGACGCTCTTGCGCACATCTAGAAACGCAAATTGTTCGCAATGTCAATCCAAGCCTCTTCCGAAGCTCTAGTTGTTAGGGTCGACAGCAACGAGATCCCAAGACTCGTCAAAGAACTGGTGCCAGTGCCCAAGCCTGGTGAGCACCAGGTTTTGGTGAAGGTGTCTCACGTAGCCCAGAATCCCACAGATGGTGAAATCCATCCGCTTCGACGTTGGCTTCGGTTTCTTTTTCTTGATGTTATACACGGCTAACTCGGTTTCCTGCAGTCCAGTCCTTTGACAGCAACGCTTTCGGGGATGGCGCCATCCTCGGCTGCGACTTTGTTGGCGTAGTCGAGGAAACCGGGCCAAATGTGACTAGAGCCACCAAGGGAACGACCATTGCCGGCCTGATCTGGGGAGGTATGTACTGTCTATCTCAAAGCTTCTTTCGTATACCTCGCGATGCTGATACAAAACTAGGCGAGACGGAGGGTCTTGGTGGTTATAGCCAATACACCATCGCCGACGAGCGCATTTGCTTCCCGGTTCCTCACGGGTTGAGCGCAGAAGAAGCATGTACTGTTCCCCTTGCGTCGTGCACGGCTTTCCTTAGCTTGTTTTCAAAGGACTGCTTGGCTATTGACACGGGTGGTGATGAGAAACCTGCCGTTCTCGTCTGGGGCAGCAGCTGTAGGTTCAACTTCTATTGTTACAGTCCTCTTGCTTATCGCCCGTGCGTCGTGCTGCCTATTTATTGATTCTGGTGACTAATGACACCTATAGCAAGCGTGGGGTTCTACGCGGTTCAAATTGCGAGATTGCATGGATTAGAAGTCATTGCGACCTGCAGTCCAAAGCACCATGACCTTGTCAAGTCTCACGGGGCGAAGGCAGCATTCGACTATCGAGATCCACAGGTGGTCGACAAGATCCGAGAGGCAGCTCCTGGTCTTCGATATGTGTTTGACACGATTGGAAACAGGACCTCGTCCAAGATAGCGTCACGCGCCATTTGCCACAACGGTGGTGTCTTGTGCACCGTCCGCCCGGGCAAGGCCAACACTGAAGATGTGGTCAAGGGCGTCAAAATTACTGACGTCCTCGTTTGGACAGCTTTTCTCAAAGAGCATCGGTATGGGCAGTTTTACTGGCCGGTGAGCATTCAACACCACTAAAGCATGGGGAATCTTGATAGCTTACAAGGTCAATAGCCTCACGAAGCAGACCACGAACTTGCTTCGGATTTTTTTCAAAAGCTCCCCACGCTACTTTTGTCGGGTCAACTAAAGCCCCAATCGTCCAAGCTGGTCGAGGACGGCTTGGATGGTGTTTCACAAGGATTCCAGGAGTATCGCGACGGTAGTATATCGAACTACAAGATTGTCTATAGGATCTGAAGACAATGAATCCGGAGAGTGTCCAGACTTATTGTCAGTTGTCGCTAGGGAACAGTGGCTGGAAAGCTAGACGAGTCTATGTACACAATGCAGTCAGTAGAGAGCGATATTGCATGGGCCTTTTCCAATTCCATATCCAGAGTAAGGGCGTATTGTAATGGAAACACTAGAAATAGTGCTGACAGAGTCGGTTTCTCGTTCAAGAAATAACTGGTTAGTCGGCTGTTAACTTGTTGAGCGGTTTCTTAGCTTGGAAGTAAGACCAATGAACTCTAACCTCAACCTGACAACTTGAACCTAAAAAATAAAGTTTTATCTTAAACTCTAGGGTACCTCCCTGATAATGTACGTTGAATGGACATCATATGGAAAGAAGCTGTTGGAACAGCTGGGTAGCTTGATGGAACAGTGGAACCGCGCAAAAGCGATGGAATACTGCAAAACAGGGCACTGGCGATGGCTTCAATTGATGACGTCTTGATTGATCGAACAGGCGGTTGGCTCCGTGAAAGTGGGCCCAATTTCCGCCCGCGATCCCCAGTCCCGTGGTTCTGACAGAAAAGTTCTTCATTTTGTGTTTCTCAACATGATTGCTTCCGGGTCTGTCTCATTTACATCCAACGATTCCATCAGAACAGGAGGCAGAAGGGAACATCTGTCAGGTGCGAAGTTATTATTTGTGACGATCTGAGCTAGTCCCGTTGATCTGGTTGACGTTGCAGACCCGGATCCTGTGACCCGAAGCCCCAAGTCTTAAACACTTTCCACCATGACACTCTGCTCCTTGTCGGTACCAGTTGAGGTTGCACTGCGACTGGTGTTGCCATTCTTCTCCATGCCCTTCGACATTTGCCGCGCCACAGACACTGGATTTCCTCCTTGGGAGAAGATCAGGTCGATATCCTCCAGCTTGAAGTTGCTCGTCTCTGGATAGAAGAAATAGAAGGCGGGCACAAAGAGTAAGTTGGTTACCATAAAAATCAGATACGCCTTCCACTGCAAACGATTGATGATGACTGGCGTGATCATCACGACAGTGAAGTTCCAGAGCCAGTTGGAACTGATCCCGATTGCTGTTCCCCGAGTGCGGGCCTCAAGCGGGAGAATCTCGGGGACGTAGACCCAAGGAACACAATTGACGCTCATGCCGAAGATCAACATGTACAAGAAGAAGAAGGCCACTGCCGCTGACGCACAAGCATGGCCGTTGGGGTATCCAACCCGAGACAGGAGCGCTGCCACCATGAGCATGCAAATGCTCAGACCTGAGCAGCCCCAGAACATTGTCTTCCGGCGGCCCATCCGATCCAGGGCAAAAGAGGGCAAAAGCGAGCCGAACATGAACATCATGTTGATGCAACCGCCAAGGATCTGAGCCGTGCGTGCTGAGAGTCCGACATTCTGAACCAAGACTGATGGAATGTAATAGACGACGAGATTGATTCCTCCAGCTTGGTTCATGAACTGGACGCCCCAGGCAAGTAGGATGCGGTACCTGGTACTGATGCTATCCTTTCTGAAAATGCTCAGGAACGAGTCGTTTTTATTCGCTGAGACTTCTAGTGCGATGGCCTGTTGAATCGAAGCGGTTTCCGAGACGATGGATGGGTCTGAAGGATCCTTGTCGTAGACCTGGCACAAGACATCGACGGCCTCCTGGTTACGGCCCTTTAATAACAACCAACGCGGGGACTCCGGGAGTGCGAAAATCAGTATGATGACGCCGAGAGCGAAGACGATTTGGAAGGCAATGGGAAGGCGCCAAGCGATCGCACCGCCGACATAAGACATGCCGAAATCGAACCAGTAAGCGAGGGTGATGCCGACTCCGACGAAGAGGACTTCACTGGAAACCAGGCGGCCGCGAGACTTGGGTTCGCAAAGTTCAGATTGGTACCTATGTTTATATTAGCCACTGCTATCCCTGAACAATTCACACGTTTGCGGTGACTTACATCGGTACTGTCGAAGTCTTGATTCCGGTCCCGAAGCCAGTGATGACCCGCCCCACCACCAGATGGGGAACGTTGTACGCCGTGGTTTGAAGAATCGCACCAACAATCACCAAGCCCATGGCAACCCACATGGTCTTGCGGCGGCCAAGCTTGTCCCCGAGAAAAAAGTTGACTGAAAAATAACAAAACACATTAGCATGCGAAAGCCAGCTTTGTGAGGGACGTTCAGCAACTCCATCACGTACCGACACAGCCTGCCAGACAGCCCAAATTGTAGCAGGATACGATGATTCCCGTCTCGGTGTCGTTGGGGTGGTTGAATTGGCTTTGCCAATCTTCATTCTGCAGAATGCCGCCGAAAACCCCTTGATCATACCCAAAGAGGACGAATGCGACGAGGCAGCAGATGGTTACTCTAACCTGGACGCTTTTGCCTCGTCCGAGACGGAACAATGCCATGATTCGCAAATGAGAAGAGAGAGGCCCCAGGAAATTACTATCATGCGGAAATAAAAAGAGTCGATGGTGTTACGAGTTCTGATGTGATTTGGAAATGATGGAGATGAGAGGGCTTTTTAAGTATTACTCGAAGATCGCTCATGCTTCAAATGTTTCCCCGGATTTGACAGGGCTTCCCCAGAGACTTGCGGGTCTAAACCTGGGGCAACGAACCGATGTGGGGATTACTGAGGTTAGATTTACTTCTCTTGGAGCTCTTCATGGGTTCCATTCACACGGAAGGTTCCAAGCACCGACGCTAACACAAGTAGCGCCGGGACAGCCACCCAGCGCTTACGCTTACAATGACTGGATTAGCTGGATATGATCGAAAACCCTCGCGTGGCGAAGGCTCGTCATGATCCAAAATTGGGCAAACCGCTAGAGGGATCACGGCATGTGTCTCTCAAGCTTTCTTGGGTTCAAGTGACAGCGGCCGGCAGCTTCCGTACTTGGTAAATGCGATCTTTTCCTCCTCATACTCCGTGGAGAGAATAATAAACGATGTCGCGCAATTGAGACCTGCCATCATCATTGATAGCAACCTCGGATGTTGGAGAAAACAACCATAACGTTACCGCAACTGATCCGTGAAAACTCTTCCTTTCATCATGGATGTCCATGAAAGACTCTCATATTGACTTGGCACGTACAGTCATGTTTGTTGCCAGGGTTTCCCGCAAGTCCCCTCCGCCGTCTCCTCGCCAAGTCTTCCGCGAGCCAAGTCCAGGCGCAACCCCTTCCTCGTCATTCTCCCAACACGGCTTCTACTCCCCTCAAAATACTCACCACTCCCAAAGCGCAAGGATCCGGAATCCCACCTTGCTCATCATTAAACCGGTCGCGACCAACATAGCTTGCTCGCCCCAGCGCAGCAGCCATCCATCTCCTGCCCTCCGCGCCCTTGTGCGCCTCCAAGACGGCATCTCGAACCGAAGCCTCATCATTGGTGTAGGCTTCGACGAAGGGTATGAGTGCGTCCATGAGCGTGCGGTGGCCGATAACGCGCAGGCGTGTAATGACAGAGTTCGTTCAGGCCGTGCTGGAGGGATGTGCGGATGAGGTTCTGAAGATTGGTGGTGGGGTTGGCGAGGGCTTGGTCGGTGAGGTTGTTGGCGACGGCGTTGAGGAAAATGGCGTAAATGGCTCCTGATGTCCCGCCCATGGTTCTCTCGACTGTGGGGCGGCCCGTCGAAAGATATGCCCAACATCGAGGAACTCCCCGTCGTCGTTCTGAAATTCATTGACGAGACCTACATACGAGTTAGCAGCAGAACTCGGTTTGGATGGATGCCTAGGTTGCCCACCATTGACACCATTCAGTAACGTCTCTCCACTGTCTCCATCGCCGGCAAGTGTGTCGTAGTGTGTAATTTTCGGCTCGTCCTCCGCTGTTGTCTTTGCAACTGAATGACGGAGAGCCTTGAAAATGAGCTCGACACTATCATCCGGTCAGCCATCATGGCCTTCGAAAGCCCATCTTTGCTGACGTACCCTTGATTCCAGTCTCCCTTCCATGAATATCGATGCCATTCATATACTTTGTATCCCTCCTTCCCACTGACTCGACATCCGTCGCCAAACCACGGATTGAGCGAGGCCACGGAGGTGCCGTAGTCGGAGCCTCAAGCAACTCCTCCAGCTCATCATCAAAGCTGAAGAACCGTCACTGAGAAGCCAGGTCCGTCAAGCGACATGACAAACGTTCCAAGTCAGTCGATGAAGCGAAAAAGTTTGCATGCATGGGGGGGAGGGGGGGGCCATCACACACCCCTTTGCTGCCCTTGTACCAGCAATTTTGTGCACAAAAACGATGCCGGCAAGTCCCCGTTGGCCGACCAAAGAGTTGCCCTCCACCGAAACATCATCTCCCACCACCACCATGTTCACATTGTGTCCATTCGCCTTTGCCTTTTTCCGCAGCCAGGCCAAAGTTGAGCTTGTCGCCAGTGTAGTTCTTGACAATCATCAAGGTTCTGCTTCCAAGTCAGCACTGAACCCCTTGCATTCTCACTCTTGCGTACCCCTTCGATGACCTGACTGTATGTATGCCAGCCAAGATTTGAGATGCTTAGGGTGATGCGAAGATTTCTCCCGCGACAGCGACATCGAGGGCACCCTCGCCCAGGTATCCCGCATGAGCAGGTTCGTGGCCGGATCCACCTCCAGAGAGCAGGATGACTTTTTCATTGTTGTTAATCCGCTGTCGATAGAGAACTGACGCCCCCCCCGTCAGTGCATCAATGACTGATTAGGCCTCGAGGTCTTTGTAACTCACTCTTCTCTGATACGATGAGGTTCAACGACGGGTCGTGAAGGACGCAACTTCGCAGTGTCCGTTCGACAGGGTCATCGACCCCGCTGATGAAGCTTTTGTCTTGGGTACTTTGAGCTATGCAAGTCATGATACACGGCTACCATTCGTGCACATACCTAAAGACATTGTCTCTTTTTTCCTCTCTGGTACAGTTGTGTTCGTCTAACAAAAGTTTTACTTCTCAAAATTCGCCGGGTTCGGTTCTGCCGCCCTCTTCATCAATTCCACATCGTGGGGGCCCCAAGCCTGGGGCCATTCTAAAAGCGTCTTCACATGCCTTTTTTTGATGCCGTATTTGAGTCCATTGAAGCACTGCGGTAAGAATACCCAAGTTGGATGCAAGGCTTGGAGACCAGAGCCGCATGTGTGCTTGGGTTCAACTGGTTGGCTTAGTGGTAGTTAGTTGAGCCGTTTCGTGTCATGCCAAGAATGGAAGGGTCAGCAGAGGCGCATCGAACTTCCTGTGAGCTCGAGTTCTGGCCTGGCGCTAGTGGCAGCTTGTGGCGAAAGGAGCACCCTCCGAGCCGGAAAGGAAGGTGTAAGTAACCCAAGCGATTGCCGGCAACATGCAGCGTGGAACAGGTTTCTTGTTTTGTGTTGGTGGATACCATGTTGTGCTTTGTCTAGGAAACTACCTAACGAAACGGGAATGAATCTGACATCCCTGGTCTTCCGTACAGCTGCCGACGTCGGAAACCTTCAATCGAATCAGCACAGTGCAAACCTGCACCGCTAGAATGGTATCGATCTCGTCACACTAGCACCTCGACCACCACTTCTAAATCGGGGCGCTTCCGACTGCCTCTTTCGAAATCCGGGAACTCGAGACGTTCGGAAGACAAAGTTCGCTATCGAGAAACAAATCACATGCGTTCTACAAAGTTCCCGAACTGGAAGAGATGGAATTGATCAAACCCCCAAGCGGAGAGTCACTCAAAGACAAGAAAACTCAACAGCACATTCTCGACTGACCACATGAGACACGCCTACGCCGTAATCCCCCCGCTCGCCGCAATATACTGCCCCGTGATCCACCTTGCCTTGTCCGAAACCACCAGCAGCACCGCATCCGCCACATCTTCCACCTCCCCCGCGACCTTGCCCGCCCTTGACCCAGTGACCAGTTTCTGCGCTACATCGTCCTTAAGCTCGCCATCAGGGAACCATGTCGCCGCATCCGTTTGAGTCGGGCCCGGCGCGACGGTGTTGACCGTGATACCCTTGCGCGCTCCAAGCTATTTTTTTTTGTCCCCCGTCAGTGACCAACCTTATTCAAGTAACTACCACAGAAAAAAAAAGAAAAAGGGCTGATTGGACTAACCTCCGCCGCGAGCGCACCAGTCAGATACTCCTGCGCCGCTTTACTCGCGCCATACACCCCGACGCCAGACATGTTGGTCATGCGCGAGATGACCGAGCCGACGTTGACGATGCGGCTGCCGGAGGGCATGTGCGGTGCCGCGGCCTGGGCGGTGTACAGCGTGCTGAAGGCGTTGAGCGCGAAGGCCTTGTGGATTTCGGCCGGGGTGAGATCGATCAGGAGTTTGCCTTGGCCGGTACCCGCGCCGGCGTTATTGACTGGCTGTGGGTTAGCTTTTCGATGTTTGGTCTGGGTGGGGAAAGAAGGGAAGAAAGGGGGGTACGGACTCAAGATATCGATCTTGTCTGTCTCAAACCCGGCTAGCGTTTCGTTGATGAGCTTTGCTGCGCCTTCGGGAGTGGAGACATCGGCCTGGACAACAATTGCTTTGGCACCGATGGCTTCGATGCTGGCGGCCACGCGTGCCGCGCGGGAAGAGGAGGCGTCTGAGACGTAGTTGACTGCCACGCTGGCGCCGTTGCGTGCCAGGGCTGTGGCGATGGCAGCCCCGATGCCGTTTTCACGGCCTGAACCTGTGACGATGGCAATCTTGCCGGTAAGGGAAAGCGTGTCAGGGGCCATTGGATTCGAGTACTCAAGTATATGATGCAAGTTTGATGGAGGCTGAATGGTAGTCGAGGGGAGAGTTAAGGGGGGGGCATCTTATATCATCTTCTACGGCCGTTCCGGTCCATTGACACGTACACACGTGCGTCTCACTCCGAGCACCTTCTCCAAATCCCACCTGCATTTGTCAGATAGGGCTTCTTGACGGGATTTCGGATTTTTTTTTTTTTTTTTTGGAGTTCTCGGAAACAATTCTGCTTCGTTTTCTAGATCTGGATGTCGCTCACTCAGCACTTGCATTGTTAGGTGGATTTGTCACGCACTAAGAAGCCCTGTGCAGATTCGTCAGCTTTGCCTCGACACTTGATAGGCTGTCACATGAACAGCTGATTCATGAGTGCTGCTCAGCCTGGTATCAAAGTAGGTTGACGGGGATTCTGGAAATATATTAAACCACGATGGCCTCGGACATGCAAACTTTTGATCGTCTTAGTTATGTCGGACTTATACCTGCCGGATGGTGAGCGAACAGGTATTCCCAGACCGTGGGCTATCCGTTGACAAGTGCAATTTAACGCACGGCCTCGCATATTTTATTATTTTCGAAGGTCTTCCAGAAGCGTCTTTGAGCCATTGGGGGATGATGGA
The DNA here is from genome assembly GCA_017139535.1 of Trichocladium uniseriatum. Lineage (NCBI taxonomy): Eukaryota > Fungi > Ascomycota > Sordariomycetes > Sordariales > Chaetomiaceae > Trichocladium > Trichocladium uniseriatum. The sequence continues at coordinate 432,713 of WOUO01000009.1, read as the reverse complement.
AGACGGAGTCTTGGCTTGCCAGATCTGGAAGTGGACGGCTGGCTGGTCTTACAGCCTTGCAAGAAGGCCCGACCACATTTGGACATCCAGCTATACATCTCCATCCAAGAACAACAAGAAGAAACATACCTAGTGATAACGCCATATTGAATATCACTGGCGCTAGCCGTAGCGCTTCCTTTCGATAGCTGTGCTGTGAAACCTTGGAGCAGTGGGTCCGAATTATTTCTTTTCTCGACACGAGCCGAGCTGTCGCCCCTTTTCTCCCCCTTACACGAGGCATAATTCAACGACTCGGTGACTGACCAGGCCTCTAATCCCCAAGGAAAGCCTTCTGTCAAGTCGGCACTAAGTAAACGATATACATGAAAATCTATCCTCTTCCACCGACAACATCATGCCAACAAGAGTTCTTTGCTGGCTCCTCGGGGAAAGCGCAGGGGTACGAGTAGGTACCCGGTATCTTGCACGTCTCGATTAGCTGGCGGCCGTACGAGAGAATGGCCGCGTCCAGAGCGCTTCTCGGTTTCGGCGGTATCCTGCTAAATCCGCCAGGTGCCTCCGTCCAGACTCCTGTGAGCTCCCTCAGCCTTTGATACGATCGAAGCCCCAGGCCCCCCAGCTGCGAGGGGCTTCGAAGCACCAAGAGCTAGAGACTATCTTTCGTGCCCGCCACACCTACCTGTCGGTTGTGGAGGCCGCTACGGTGTAAACTGCCTCTCCCTGAGCTCTCTGGTGGGACAAGGCCGTGAGCTCCGTACCCCTTGCCCCAGCGCGATGATCTCGGCTCCACAAGCGTCCACAGACAGGGTATCCCGCGGTGGCTTTGTTGTCAAACGTCGACGCGGCACAGCCAGGGACGAGGATGCAAAGACTGTCACGTTGCTCTCGGTTATTGGATGCAGCTCTATCAAGAAGAGGAGGTGACGCGTAAGTCACGATGAGGAAGCCATGCTATGTATGGTCTCATTGCCATCGTGATACTCTCTTGATTTTCGGTATCCAATCACAGCCAAGGTAATTCGACTCCGTGCACACGCGTTCCCGGTCTATTGCGGGTCGTTGATCACCGCGGCTAAGCTCACCATTAGCCGGGAGTTGAAGGGGTATCGATTCAGGAAGCGGGTGAGCCTGCGTAATTCCCTCCGACACTACGTTTAGCGGGTACGTGTCAACTATCTCCTTAATCACCGCGACCCAAACTAAGCATTTAGCGAGGAGATTTGGGGCCGCGTATGTTGATGGGGAACGGACGGCCATCACGATGTTGTGGGTAGTAGGCAGGAGCGTCGAACAGGTATATAATCGATATCAAACCAGGACGACGCCGTCTAAATCCTGAGTTGTCACCGCCATCCTCAGGAGTCAAGAGCCAAAGACTTGGAGTCAGCGCCTCACACGTCCATTCTTTCGACTTCACCGTCATCCCATTCGTTCATGATGCATCTGACACTGACAAAGGCTATCGCCGGCCTAGCCGTGCTTGCCGGACTCGCAGCCGCCCACCCGGGCCACGACGTCGCTCAGGAGGCTGCTGAGCGCCGTGCCTTCCTGCAGTCCTCCAAGCGCACCTCGCTCGCCCACTGCGCCGACAAGCTGAAGGCCCGCGGCGTCGAGGCCCGCAATGTTGCGAGACGCGAGGCCGTTCTCCAGAAGGCCCGGCAGAAGCGCGGCCTGAAGAAGCGCGATTTCGACACGGTCCTGAGCACCAGCCACAACAAGACCAGCGCGGGCTACACCCCCAACACGGACGCCTCAACCCTCTTCGCCGGCTACAACTCGTGCCTGCTAACCCCGGAGGGCGAGCAGGGACCGTACTGTAAGTTCGCTGGGCTCTAGCCCAATCCCCAAAAGTTGAAAAAAGAAATTACCGTCCCTAATTCCTGAATGTTCTTAGACGTCGCCGGCGAGTATATACGCGAGAACCTGGTCGACAGCCAACCCGGCGTGTCGCTGCTGCTCGACTACCAAGTTATCGATGTGGCGACGTGCGACCCCATCCCCAACGTCTATATCGAGGTGTGGCACTGCAACGCCACGGGCGTGTACAGCGGCGTGGTCGCCGACGGCAACGGAGATAGCGCCGACGACACCAACATCAACAAAACGTTCCTACGCGGCATCCAGCAGACCAGCTCGGATGGCATCGCGCAGTTCGAGTCCATTTTCCCGGGCCACTACACTGGCCGCGCCGTGCACGTCCACGTGCTGGTACACACCAACGTCAGCTCGGTGCAGGCCAACGGCACGCTCGGCTTCGACACGCACGCCAGTTATGTCGGCCAGGTCTTCTTGGACCAGGACCTGATCTCAGCCGTGTCGCAGCTCGCCCCCTATACCGACAACACGCAGCCGCTGACCCTCAACGCCGACGACAGGGTCTTATCCCAGGAGACCGCCACCGACGGCGTCGACCCCGTCATGGAGTACACCCTGCTCGGCGATAGCGTCGAGGACGGCCTCTTCGCCTGGCTTGCATTCGGCATCAACTCGACCCAGTCCAGCAGCGTCAGCCCAGCCTCGTACCTGTACGCCGACGGCGGCGTGGCGAACGCCGATGGCAACGCGGGCGGGGCTGGCGGCGCCGGTGGTCCCAGCGGGTCCCCGACTAATGGCTCGTTCTCCGACGGTGTGCCGCCCACTGGCTCTGCCCCGCCCTCCGTGGCTGCCACGAGCTCGGCTAGTAGCACGTCTGCCGCGAGCAGCAGCTCGTCCGAGCCGGCGAATCGTGCCGGTGCTAAGGCTGGTGGTGCTGGTGATTGTAAGAGCCGCGACTCGGGAAAGCAGTAAGCGAGGATCTCAGGTCCGTGTATGGAGGGGTGGTGGTGCTGCTCCGAGGTGTTGCTAGTCGGGTTCTCCTACCGTCATCCAATCTCCCCCCTTTGTTTAGTTCCAGCCTTCTTGTTTCTGTTGCTTATTTGATCATTGCCCGGACCGGCTTCATGCTTTCCTCCTAGGGATAATGAGCGGACAGGATCCCAAATCTTCCTGCGCCTATGGTCGTATGTGACAGATTGGAGGGGAATGGTGGGTGATATGGTTGGGTTGTTTTGGCTGGGTGGATGGGTGGTGGTTTGTTGAGGGTTGCGGCGTGGGTTGGTGCTTTCTTTTCGGTTAGCTGTCAGAGATCCCTTTTGGAGAAGACTTTCTCAGGCAAAAGCATTTAGTCCTGACGGATAGCAAAAGAATATTCCCATCTACGGATACTTGACGTACGAATAAAGAAGCGCAGAAACCGGCTCCCTCAAGAACCCAACTCTAACACCACACTCCATCTTCCCCATCCCAACAACCCACCCTCACGCAAACCCATCCCAATCCCGGAAATCAATCATCTCCCCCTCCCTCGCAATCAACACCCCATGCACATAAACCGGCCCACCCACCACCACCACCCCCTGTTTCCTACCCCCCTCCTCCTTATCATCCACAGAATCCCAAATAGACTCCAAATCCGTCTCTCCACCAGACTCACTCTCACCCACCTCCTCCTCACTCTCATCATCCGAATCCGAAACCTCACCGTCCGTATCCAACCCCATCAACACATCAAACTCCCCCGCCCCAAGCCCCTCCAGGTCCTGGTCAACAAGAGAAATGATCTCCGCTAGATCAGACTCGGAGTCGGAGCCGGAGTCGGAGTCGGTCAGCCAGGGGTCGATCTCTGAGGGGGTGGAGGAGTCGGTGTCTGAGTGGTAGATGGAGTAGTGCTGGTCGCTGTCGGAGTACATGTCGAACCAGGCGCGCAGGTCGGCGGCGGCGGAAGGGGTGGTGCGGGGGAAGGGGGAGAGAGAGGGTGAGGTTGAGGCGAGGTGAGGAAAGGGGGGAGGTGTGGTGTTGGTGTGGTCGTTGTTGTTGCTGGTGTTGCTGTCGTTGTTGTTGCTGTCGTTGTTGTTGCTGTCGTTGTTGTTGCTGTCGTTGTTGTTGCTGATGTTGATGTTGCTGATGTTGATGTTGTCTGGTTGAGTTGTGGAGGGGATTGTGGAAGACGAGAGGAGAGGGAACCATGAGTCGTTTGCATCTCCGCCTTCTTCGACGTCGTTAACGTCGTCAACGTCCTGCCCCTCGTCGTCGGCGTCGTAGTAGAACTGGCCGTCGTCGGCATCGTAGTAGTGCTGATCATCTTCGTGATTTTCGGAATTGGATTCCTCGCGGCTGACCTCCGAGTTATCCGGGGTGCTGCGGTGCAGAATAGCCTCAGTGGTGCCCCCGACAGGGCGTGATTTCATCAAAGACGGGCCATCATTGGATGTGCTGGCGGCACGCTGACTGATAAGGGTGAATTGACGGTTAAGATCAGACGAGTCGGTGGCCACAAAGGCAGTGTCGAGCTGATTTTCCACCTTTGAACCCTGAGGGTTGTTGGGTTGGAGCCCCCGGAGGCCAATATGAGGGAGAGAGCCAGAGAACGGCATGATTGACGAAGGAAAATAACCTCCAGATGCTCAAGATAGTGAACGACGATATCCGCAAAGATCTCTGGTTGTAGTTGTAAGCGAGCACCTACCTTGGGATACCTAGAGGGAAGCTTATATACAAAAAGTGCTTGACCAGTTTACTTTGTTAAATAGAACTTGAGCCCATTCATATCTTCACTGATACATCAGAATGCCTGTCTATGCCTATTATTCTTCTCTATTGCAAAGCCCGGCTCTTCACAACATTCTCGCCCAATTGACGCACTAGCACAATAGCACCGCAACAATACCCCTTTATTTAATCCCATCAATGCTCCAACGCATCCTCAAACAACCGTCTCAACTGGTCCCGCTCCTGCTCCAGCTCCTTGGCCAATCCCGGTGCCAGCATCAATACCCGCGCCTGCGGTATTGTGCCCTCAATCAGCTGCTCAATATGCTCGCGCCCAAACCCAAGCGCCTTCAGGCCGGCCGGCTGGTCGCCCAGATCGGCCAGGAACTTTGTGAGAGCCTCGGCCAGCACCTCGCCCGCGCTCTCCCGCTTCACATTGCTAACATCGACGCCAAAGGCCTCGGCGGCGGCAAGATGGCGCTCTGGGTTCGACGCAGCGGTAAAGCGGAACACGGCTGGGGCCGACACGGCGACAGAGACACCGTGCGGGATGATGGGCGAGTCCACCTCGTACCCAGCATGCTTATACCCCGGATTCTGGCCCGAGATGGGGTATGACATGCCTAGATTGGTCAGCAAACTTAGAAATAAAAGGTCCATCCAGGGAGAACTCACCATGGCAGAGATGGACACCCGCATTACCAAACCCAACACCGGCCAGAGTCGACGCAAGCAACATCTCGCTCTGTGCCTCCATATCATCAGGATTCTTGACCGACCTCGGCAGGTACTTGATCGTCGACCGCAGCGCGTTCAGCGAAAAGATGTCACTGATCGGGTTTGCGCCCTGATATGCCGGGCGCAAGATTGGGTTGGTCGGCCGGGGAGTCCGCTCGTTGAATGGAATCGCCGTCCACGACTCGAGCGAGTGGCAGAGCACATCCAACCCCGAAGCGGCCTTGACAGCGGCAGGCATGGTGCGCGTGTTGAGGGGATCGCAGATGCCCAGCGTGGGCTTCAGGTTGCGATGCGCCACGCCCGTCTTGGCCCGCCGGCTGGCCAGGTCAAAGATGGCCGTGCCCGTCGTCTCGCTGCCCGTACCCGCCGTCGTCGGCACCGCGATCAGCGGCTTCAGCTTGCGCTCGATCGGCAGGCCCTTGCCCAGCGGCGCGTTGACAAAGTCGAGAAAGTCGGCCTCGGGGTAGCAGACATACAGGTTCATCAGCTTGGCCGTGTCGATGACAGACCCGCCGCCGACGGCCAGGAACGCATCAGGCTGGTGCGGCTTGGCCCTAGATCCGCCGTGTCAGCAACCCTCCAAACTCAAAATCACCTCCCAAAAAGAAAACTCACCACTCAATAGCCGCCTTAACACTATAATCCTTCGGCTCAATCTTGACCCCATCATACACCACATACTGCACCCCCTCCGCATCCAGCGCCTCCCTCACCTGCCGCATCGCCTCCAGCTTGTCCACCGTCTTATCCGTCACCACACACACCTTCTTGACCCCCATATTCCGCAGGTCCATGCCCACCTCCCGCGTCACCCCGGGCCCGAACCGGATCGACGACGCGGCCATCTCAAAGGCATATTCCTTTTGCGGCTGCTGGTGCTGGGCGTAGCCTCGGAGGGAGTGGGTGTTGGTGGTGACGCGCTCGGCGAAGCGGGAGATGGTGGAGGCGGTGGAAGGGGGTGTGTGGTGGTGGTGAGAGGGGTTGGCGTGGCAGGGGCAGGAAGGGGGGTGGGAGAATTGGACTGTGCGGAGGAGAGAGGCGGCGCGGGTGGCCCTCTAGATGGTGGTGGGATATGTGAGTGGGTTGATGGTTGTGAGGGTGAGATGGGGCGGTGAGATGGGGAACTTACGTTGGGCAGGACGCGGACTGCGACGCTCATTGTGAGAGAGATGCGGTGAGATTCGTGAGATTCGGTGATGTATGTGAGATTCAGATTTGGGGTTGGATTGGAGGTTCAATGTAAAAATAAATAAGAGAAATAGAGAAAGAAGGAACCACAGGCCCGGAGAGACGGATCACCACATCAGGAAGCCCGAGGGTGAATCGTGATCCTTCCCCGGACTGAACCCCAGCCTACCCCATTTCCCCACACTCCGGCTAACGCCTCGGCCGGCCTGTCACGGGTTTGCCATTCCCGCCCCCGCGCCCAATTGGCCGGCATCCCCAGTCCCCGAGGTTGGGGCTGCCAAGGCCCGGCCCACAGCAAGAGGAGAAGCGGAGCCAACCCCGCACCGCCCTATCGCGGATGGCAAGGACACCGTCATCACACTTGTTGTCCATTTCAGGGGTTCAACTTCACAGTCTTCTGTTCGAGACAGGCAAGTTGGTTCGAACAAGTCAATTGAAGAAGCAATGGTATGTTACGAATAAAGCATCACGCTCATATAAACTCGCTCATACAACCCCGCCTATACAGCCAGCCCCCTTTTAATACACCTCCAACACATACCTCCCCTCCTCCTTCAACCTCTCAATCTCCTTGCGCGCATCCACCTTGGCCGCCCTCTCGCCAGCCTCCACCCCAATCGCCTCCTCCAGCACGGCCGTGACATCCGGCACGGGCCACGTCGGCCCGCACAGGTAGAACGACCCGCCCTCCTTCACATACGCCTGCACAATGTCCTTCATCGTCTGCCGCATCCGGTCCTGGATATAGATCTTCTCGGGCTGGTCACGCGAGAACGCGGCGCCGAGCAGGGTGATGACGCCAGCATCGAGGTACGCCTCCCACTCCTCGCCATACAGGTACTCCTCGCGCTGGTGGCGACTGCCGAGGTACAGCAGGATGGAGCCAATCTCCTTGCCCTGCGCCTTTTGCATGGCGCGGTACTGGACAAATGCGCGGAAGGGGGCGAGACCGGTACCGAGACCGGCCATGATCAGCGGCGCGGTGTCGCTGGTGGGGAGCTTCATGACCGAGGGCTTGACCGAGGCGGTGATGGCAGTACCGGGGAGGAGCTGGGACAGGTAGCGCGTGGCTTGGCCGTAGCGGGTGCGGCCCTGGGGGTCGACCCAGTCGACGACGACGATCATGAGGGAGACCGAGGTCGGGGTGACGGCCTGGGCCGAGGCGATCGAGTACTCGCGGCGCTTGAGGGGCGAGACGATGCGGACGAGGTCGGGGAAAGAGGGGTGCGCGGACTGGAAGGTCTGCAGGACGTCGACGTAGGTGACGGTCTCGACCTCGGAGAGGCGCTTGAACTCGTCAGCGCCGTCCTTACCGCCGAGGAAGGCGAGCTTGGTCTTCTCGGCCGGGTCCGTGGCGAACTCGGCGAGGGACTCGAAGAAGCGCTTGGGCGGCTTGCCGAGGATGTCGATGTTCTGGACGAGGGACTGGTAGACGGTGCGGGTCTCCGAGACGTTGGGGTCCTCGCGCGAGGGGACCTGCACGAGCTCGTCGGCATTGAGGCCGTAGAACGAGATGAAGTCGAGCACCTGCTTGGGGTCGTTGTCCGCGTGGATGCCCAGGGCCTCGCCGATGTTGTAGGTGAGGCCCGAGTCGCCCAGGTCGAACTCAATGTGGAAGATGTTGCGGTCGTAGGTGAGGGGCGTGAGCCGGCGGTTCTCCTTGACGTGGATGGTGAACGTCTTGACCGTGAGGTCAGGGCGCAGCGCGCTCTGAGCGCCGTACGCCTCTTTGAAGGCAAGGCCCTTGGCCGCTTCTTGCCAGCTGTCGAGCTTGAGCGCCGGCTCCGCCTCATCCTTCTGGAAGGAGACAAAGCTGGTGGGCGTGAGGGTCTGAGCAGCAGGCGCTGTCAGAGCTTCGGCAGTGGCCTCGGCCCAGGCAGTGGGGACCTCGACCTTGCGGAGCGCTTGCTCGAGGGAGTCGGTGAACTCTGCTAGGGTCACTTGATCCTGGGGCAATTCGATCAACTTGGAGAGCTGCGCCAGCGTAAGCTCAGGCCGGGCAACCCGGAAAAAGGCAAGCTCCGAGAGGAGCTGGGCGTCCTTTTCCAGCGCAGGCGAGAAGGAAGAATCCAGAACGAAAATCTCAATGCCCTTCTCCTGGATCTGCTTCCTGGCCGAAGCAGGAACCCGCTTGTCGAGGTCCTCCTGCTTGAAGTTGGGCAACCGGAGGATAAGCTTGCTGTAAGACTTGGAGCTCTTGATAATGTTGACATCCTTGAGCAGCTTCTCCTCGCCGACAAAGGCAACATCGGCCTCCTCGACGGCGAAGGGCGCCTCAACGGGCTTCTCGGAGCTCCTAATATCGGTGCGCACCGCGCCGCCCTGGACGAGGTTGTCATAGACCTCATAGACCGAGACATTGCTGGGGGACTCGCGCGCAAGCAGCTTGCCAACGGCGGAAGGCGCGGCAACCGCCGGCGAGTTGTCCACGTCCCAGAACGTGTACTGGCGAGCATGCGCCAGGGCGTGCAGAGTGAGGGAAACATCACCGCCATCCTTGCTCGTGAAGCGGTGGATGATGGAGGCGATCGAGCTGGGAGTGTGAACAGTCGACGCCGCATACTTGACATCGACAACAGCAGGCTCATGCGACCACTTGTCGGCAAACGAGACAGCAGTGAGCACGTCCGAGTACAAGACAGACTGCAGCGATGCGTCATCGACAGCCACGGCATCGCGGACCTGGCCGAGGACAGCAATCTGCTGCACCGACTCGGGGAGGGCTTCCAGGAAGGCCTCCTCGATGAAGGGCCGGTAGATGCGGACGTTGACGGCACCAACGCGCTTGCCCTCGGCCGCCAGGGTGTTGACAACCTGCTTGGCGAGCTGCGACTCGGTGCTGCCAAAGACCACAAGAACCAACTCGGGCGCCTCGTGTCCGTGGTACTCGAAAGGGGCATAGGAGGTACCGAGCTCGCTGTTGAACAAGCGCAAGAGCTCGACGACCTTGCCGGCATTGTCCAGTCTCTTGTTCAGGGCGCCAGCCTCCTTGGCAATCTTCTTGTAGACCTCGGCGATGGCGGTCTCGCTGAGCGCATCCACCACTCTGAGCGTCTCCCGCGCCGTGCGCAGTCCGTCGTACACGTGAAGGGTGGGCACGAGGGCAGCGAAGAGCGTCGCCAACAGCGACATGTGCTGGGCCTCGTAGGCAGAGGAGCTCGAGACGAGACCCAGCCCGAGGTCCTCGGCAATCTGGAGGGCGCTCTCATACTCGGTGACGAGCCCGTCTTGGGACGAGTAGTCAGCAGCAGCAATGTGGGCCACAAAGGGGCTGGCGACGCCGTAGAGCAGCGAGAGCTGGTCCAGGGCGGAGCGCAGGTGGCGGAGGCTCAGGGACGGAGCCAAAAGGGACTGGGGGATGTGGCGCTTGCTGAGGTCAAAGTCCTTGGAGAAGATGTAGCCCAGGGCAAAGGTGCCGGCGCCGGGCCTTGTCTGGAGGGGCACGACGGTTGTGGTCTCGCCATGGATGTTCTTCTCGTCGGCACGCGACCAATGCTGGACGGCCTGGTCGAGGTCGAAGGTCTCCGGGGAGAAGGAGAAGATCTTATCCGAGAGCTTGTAGGCAGTCTGCTGGACGAGCAGCTGGCCGGTGGCATAGGTGGGCCCCGAGATGACACCGAGCGGGATTTGCTGCTGCGCCTTTTCGGTGCTCACAGGCAGGATATCGCTGTTCGAGGCAGGCAAGATGCCGCCGGTGGCCTCGTCGTGCTTCAATTGCATTGTCGTCTCGGTTCCTGGACTGGGCGACTTGCCGCGGTCTTCAATGGCAGGGTCGAATTGGCTCTTGAAGGCTTTTTCAAGAGCAGAGGCTCGACCGCTCGTAATATATCGAGGCAAGAGGCAAGAAAGAGGCCCAGGAACTGCCTCGAACCACTTGCGCACGTGAAACGGGTTGAGAAGTATTTGCGCCAGCGAGAACTGCTGGATTTGGAACGGGAGGGAAAAAATAGAGAGAAAAAAATACAGAAAACGAGAAGTTTTACCTACCTTTTGTTCCAGCCGCGCATCTTAGCCGACCCATTATTCGTCCATAAGTGCCGCAGCATTCGCCAAAATCTGGACCGAACTGCTCCGCGGTACGGCGTGGGTTGCTTTGCCTTCACTCCAAAATGTCGAAGTCGTGTTGATGACCCTGGATTGCGTGATTGACGCTAACCGCATATGGCCATTTTTGTGGGGGTCCACCTGTTTGAAGTTCAGTCAGCAGAAGGTCACCGCCTCAGGCACGTGTACCAGTCTGTCCGATTCGGGTGGGAAAGTGGGAGAAAGAGTTGTTTTGCTGTGTCTTTGTGCGGCAGAAATCCTAAAGAAATCCAGGTTGAACAGACATCACCTTTCTAGAGATCGCAGAGAAACAAAATGGGGGACACTTCACATGTCAGAGAGGGTTAGGGTTGGTGTAAGTCGACTGAGCCCACGTCCCCCACGTTGTCCTCCGCCACCGGCAGCACGACTCTGTTTCGCTGTCATATTGATTTGCCACCATTTTGAGCAGGATTCTCCTCCGGGGTCGGCCTGTCCAAGGGTCCATCTCAACTCATACACACCTTGTCCTTGCACGTGGTCTCTTTCTGGGTGGAACAGCTTGAATGTTTTCTGGTTCTCAAAGGTCGACATTAATAATCAATATGCCCAATGCTGCCATTGGTGAATTGAATAATTGTACAGAGTGAAGTTTATTCTTGAAAATGGGTCGAAACATGGGTTTGTACTCCAAGATGTGAGGCATATCTACACCATGATATTAACTTTTGTCATACATAGTCTTCTGGTACACAAGGAGAGATTGAATACACGGCCTAATGGTAGATGGATTTCCGAACTGCTGCTTGTATCTGCAAAATAAAAAACTAGGAAGAAGAAAATGGAGACGGCGTCTTCGGCCTGTGGGAATTCGATAATCTCAAAGAACATTGACACAACGTGGTTTTCCTCCTCGCCTCCATGGATTATGCCTAGCACTTTGCAAACAAGCAAGGAATAATAGTTGATACTAGGGAGATGTTTTTCTCTTGAGTCTTGAGCCAGCCGTCTCACGCGAGACAATGATCGTTCAATACCACCAGTCTCCGGGACCCTCGGGTAAGTGACTGAGACAAAATGGCGAGTAGTCCTTATCAGGATTTCTGAGTCTCTCAAACCAAGCATCTAGTATCTTGGAAGCGGGCAGTTTCAGTCATCCCCTGCAGCAATACTTCAGGTTCCATCCATCAGATATTTCGCCGAGGACCTCAAAGATACAGCGGCGTGCGACCTCCTCGTTGACCGACGCGTCGGGGTTGTTTGTCGCTAGATGGTTCAAGTGCATGAAGTAGTGTGTGATACAGCGCTTTAGCTTGGCCATGGCAGTGGGCCACAGCTCGTCCAGCTCATCGGAGGAGGCGGTGCGCAGAACAAATGGCGGGTCAGAATTTACTTGGGAGAAGTGCTCCGCGGGAAGTGAAATAATGACCTACTGATGTATCCCCACGACCGGTGGCTACATGACGCCCGCAGACTGGCAGCGATACATGCAGTCCTTCAGATCTTGCAGCCACCACATCGCCCGTTTCATTCTTGTCGCGATTCCATTTCAAGCTCCGGTAGTTGCAAAACTCGTTGGGGGGCCAACCAAACGTTTCCTGGATGGACATCTTGAACAGATGGCGGTATTAGATCGTTGCGTGTTGAGAGCGGGAGAAAAGAACTGGAGGTTGATTGAGCTTGAAGTCAGTTGGCAGTTGGCAGTTGCAGTGCATGCTGCAACCTGGTATTTACGGGGTCTAGTCCGAAAAGGGGTGTCTGCTCGAGCTACAAGTGCTTCGTTTCCTCCAAGATAGGGGATTTCGAGGTTCAGGAACTAGCCTTTTCAGGCTGTGGGTTTTACGAGAATGATAGTACGAAGTAAGTAAGAAAGGAGAAAGAAAAAGACAAAAGAACGAAGAGCGCGAAGTTAAACACATGCAAAGAAGGGGAAAGAAAAGGAAATAAATTAATGTTTTCCCATAGTCCAAGCCAGCTCTGCTTCGGCCATCCTTGCTTAGCCTTGACGAAATTCAGTTGACTGCTTGTCCTCCCAGACTCGGGATCTCGAAAGTGGAGAAATCCCGTCACGGCGGAGGGATCTCCTCATGGATCTTAGGAACGGCTCCGCCTTGGCACCACGCGGTTGTGGCCCCGCATGTGGAGAAAGCAATTCTCCAACGGCTGGAATGCTTTAGTGGAAGCACAATGGTCGCAACACAACATCAACTCTGTGATCTGTCACGACAGACCAAAAGGTTGCAACCAACGAATAAGGCTTACATATTTCGTAATGAACTTCCACCCGGAACCCCCCATCGGAATATGGACCTCCGCCGCGCTTAAAAGATGCCGAATCTTCTCGTCGCTTCTGCGACCTCGATCAGCCCAGCTTCGAGCTGACGCGGACCGAGGGAACGGAACGGACATTAGTGGAACGGGCCGTCGCCCAACTGCAAGCGGGGCCCGGCGAACCCGGCCGAATCCAGCTCCGACCTCACGGATTCTCCAGGACCCGAGACGGATGGATGACGGACCTGCAAGACGGAGCTGGTCCGGATCGGGCTGCGGCTTTTGTGCTGCGCGACATGTGCCAAAGGCTTGGCTTTGCCACTGATTAGCATTCCTTCCGCCTTGGCATCAACCTCAGTGGAAGAAGGGTGACGACACGAGTTCGATCTGGATCAATTACAAACCCTACAACCAGTGAAGTGCCGATGTCTGAACAAAAGACTTGAAGGTCAGAAGGTGAGGGATGATGGGTGGGCCCAATTTCCCTGCATCTGCGCTCCACATTTGGGCCCAAGAAGAAGAAGAATCTGGGGAACATGTTCGACAACTAGATTGCCCCTGCTAACTTGGCGTCTCCGCCTTGTTCTTTCAACTTACGAAACATGACAACCTGGAAGCAGCTGCGTGAATTGTGCGTGAAATGGCTGAATAATTCGACTTTCGCCATCGAAGGCCTTCTACAAGAGATGCAGGTCTTGGATGGAGTATATGAGACAGTGAGTCACTTCCTCATTCATGTTTGCCATCACATCGAATTCCAGTCTTTTTACACTATTATTCCCGTATATTATTGCATCACACCCGCAGTGCCAATCTTTAACTGACAGATTGCCCCCACAAACAGCAAACACTTTGCCCAGATCGGCGACTTCAGCCTATACTCGAGATCGCTGCACCGACTCGACCAAGGTCCGTATTACCTATATGGGAAACCATTTAATATATACTCCAAGCTTGTGCAATGGTCAACTGACATGGCATCCTCAGGTCACACACACGACAATCAGACGTTCATCGCAGGTCGGCCACGGGCAGCCCACAGCAAACGGCATCAAAACTCCCCGACAGGGGTCCCGCACGCCCAAATTACTCAATTACACACGATGGCGCCTTCCAGCCGCAGGCCAATGCCCAGCGTGGCATCTGAGACAGTCTCAACATCATTCCTGCTGGCCAATCTTCACTGTCCCACGTGCGTTTCTACTATAAAACGCGTCTTGCACGAGTCCTGTGGAGGGTTGGTCAAGTGGGTTTCACCCAACGTTGTCACATCAGTCGTCACCGTCGAGCACGCCCCCGCGGCCTCCCTCGAACAAATGCGCAAGTCCCTCGAGGACAGCGGCTTCGAAGTATGTGCGATTTCAACGTCGTCTGGCGACGTCCCTGACGTCGACATGGGGGTGGTCGACAGCCACCAGAACGGGGAGAGCAGCAGCAGCAACCGCGAGGTGGCCAGCCCGTTGTCTGCCCTCAGCCGGTGGTTCATGCCCGCCGAGCCCCAGACTTCCAGTTCGCAAAAGACGAAAGCCCACCTTGAAAACTGCCAGCAGTGCCGCAGCACCGGCGGCCATGGTTTGGACGAAAAGCGAAGTCTGGAGACCGTGTCCCACACCGGCAACCTGGCCTTGGAGAAGCCCACCTTCCCAGCCCAGCAATCCAAGGCACCCGCGCAACCATTCATTGCCATCGACATGGACGAGGACCGCTCAACCCAGCCGCTTTGGAAAGCCACACTCGCTGTTGGAGGTATGACGTGTGCATCCTGTGCCAACATGATCACCGACGAGCTCAGCAAGCGGGACTGGATCTCCAACGTCTCGGTCAACGTTCTCGGAAACAGCGCCACCGTTGAGTTGAAGGACAGGGGAAAGGCCGACGAGCTGGTCCAGGCCATCGAAGATCTCGGGTACGAGGCAACACTGGACTCCGTCACCGACGTCAACCAGGGAAAGCGCAAGGGGCCCAGCAAATCGGATACCTGGCGGGCAACGGTCGCTGTCGGCGGAATGACGTGCGCCTCCTGCGCCAACGGCATCACCCGGGAGATGAAGAAGAAGGACTGGGTCAAGGACATCACCGTCAACCTGCTCACCAACAGCGCCACGGTCGAGTTCGAGGGCCGGGCCAACGCCGACAAGCTGGTCGAAGCCATCGAGGACCTGGGGTACGACGCTGCGGTCGACACTGTGGTTAGCTTGGACGATGAAGCAGCAGAGGACCACGAGAGGACCGTCGAGATCAAGATTGACGGCCTCTACTGCGACCATTGCCCGGATCGGGTGGCCAAGAGCCTCGCGGGCTTTAGGCGAGGGCTTGAGGTCATCACCCAACCGACCCGCCAACGGCCCATCATGAAGATCTCGTATGTCCCCGACGCGCCGTCCTTCACAATCAGACAGATTCTGGCGGCTGTCGAGGCCAGCGACTCGAATTTTACCGCCTCTATCTACCACCCCCCGACGCTCGAGGAGAGGTCCCGACGGATCCAGCGAAAACATCAGCTGCAGATCCTCTGGCGCACCGTCTTCACCGGCATCATCTGTATCCCCTCCTTTATCATCGGCATCCTGTACATGAGCCTGCTCCCCGATAGCGACTCGAAGCACTTCATGATGTCGCCCTGGAAGTCAGGCATCAGCCGGGCGCAGATCGCGCTCTTCGTCATGGCGACGCCCGTCTACTTTTTCGCCGCCGACGTCTTCCACCGACGGGCCATCAAGGAGCTCAAGACCCTGTGGCGGCCCGGCAGCCGGGTGCCGGTGATCAAGCGTTTCTACCGCTTCGGCAGCATGAACACGCTCATGTCGCTCGGCACCACCATCGCCTACATCTCGTCAGTCAGCCAGATGATCGCCGCGGCGGTCGACCGGCCCGCCGAGATCAACGACTCCAACTTTTACTTTGACTCGGTCGTCTTCTTGACCTTTTTCTTGCTCCTCGGCCGGCTGATCGAGAGCTACAGCAAGTCGCGGACCGGTGATGCTGTGGAGATGCTGGGCAAGCTCCGTCCGACGACGGCGACGCTGGTCGAGGGCTACGGGACCGAGAAGGAGGAGGACGTGGTTGTCAAGGCCGATCTGCTCGACTTTGGTGACGTCGTGCGCGTCACCCAGGGCGCCTCGCCCCCAGCTGATGGCACCGTTGTCCGGGGCGAAAGCAATTTCGACGAGTCCAGCCTGACTGGTGAGTCTCGCCCGGTTAAGAAGACGGTCGGGGACGAGGTGTTCTCGGGGACTGTCAACAAAGCCTCCGCTGTCCTCGTGCAGATTACGGGCATGCCGGGCCAGTCGATGCTGGACCAGATTGTCAACGTCGTCCGTGAGGGCCAGACCAAGCGCGCCCCGATCGAGCAGGTGGCGGATCTGCTGACGTCGTACTTTGTTCCTGTCGTCACCCTTGTCGCCGTCCTCACGTGGATCCTGTGGCTCTCACTCGGCCTCGGTGGCCGGATCCCGGAGCACTACCTGGACGTTACCTCTGGCGGCTGGGTGGCCTTTTCCCTGCAGTTCGCCATCTCTGTCTTTGTCGTGGCGTGCCCCTGCGGCCTTGCCCTCGCCGCCCCAACCGCCATCTTTGTGGGCAGCGGCCTGGCAGCGAAGCACGGCATCCTAGCCAAGGGCGGCGGCGAAGCCTTCGAGAAGGCCAGCCGCATCGACTGCGTCGTCTTTGACAAAACCGGCACCCTCACCGTGGGCGGCGAGCCCAAGATCACCGATTCGGAAATTTACCCCGACGACGCTACCCAGCGTGACGCCCTCGTCGCAGCCCTCAAAGCCGTCGAGGAAAACAGCAGCCACCCCATCGCCAAGGCCATCGTCTCCTTTTGCGCCGCCAAAACCACCACCAAAGCCACCATCACAGACCTCGTCGAGATCCCCGGCAAAGGCATGCGCGCCACCGCCTTTGTCGAACCAGACTCGCCCTTCGAACTCGCCGTCGGCAACGAATCCCTCCTCTCCGACCTCTCCCTCGCCCTCCCTGAACAAACCACCGCCCTCCTCACTCACTGGAAAACCCAAGCCAAATCCGTCGCCCTCGTCGCCACCAGACCCCAACAACAACAACCCCCCTCACAATCCTCCTCCCCAACCCCCTGGTCCCTCTCCGCCGCCCTCGCCATCGCCGACTCCGTCCGTCCCGAAGCCCCCCGCATCATCGCCGCCCTCCAAGCCCGCGGCACCGCCGTCTGGATGCTGTCAGGCGACAACCCCGTCACGGCCGCCGCCGTCGCTTCCCAGCTGGGCATCCGCCCAGACAATGTCATCGCAGGCGTCCTGCCGACGGGGAAAGCAGAGCAGATTACCTATTTGCAATCAACCCTTAAAGCCGGGGTTGGGAGAGGCGAGGGGAATGAGGAGGTTGGTGGGAAGAGGGCGATGGTGGCGATGGTCGGGGACGGGATCAATGACAGCCCTGCGCTGGCGACGGCGGATGTCGGGGTTGCGATTGGGAGCGGTGCAGACGTGGCGATTGGGAGTGCGGATTTTGTGCTGGTCAAGAGTGATTTGAGGGCGGTGGTGGATCTGTTGGACTTGTCGGCGGTGGTGTTTCGGAGGATTAAGTTTAATTTTGGGTGGGCGGTCGTGTATAACTGTGTGGCCCTGCCGGTGGCGGCGGGGGTGTTTTATCCGATTGTGAGTAATGGGGTGCATGTGAGGTTGGATCCGGTGTGGGCGGCGCTGGCGATGGCGTTGAGTAGTATTAGTGTGGTGTTGAGCTCGCTGGCGTTGAGGGTGAGGTTTGGGGGGATTGGGTTCCGGGAGAGGAAGATTGAATAGGGGAGAAGGAAGGGGAAAGGGGGAAGAGGGATGCGTTGGGTTTTACAGCGTTGTTTGATACCCCATAGCTTTTGTCATTGCGTTATGGGCTGCTGATAATGAGGTTCACTTGATTATGATCATATCCTGTGGTCGTGATGGGAGTCAAGGCAGTGGCTTGGTGAGGAAGATGGTACAGTATGTGATTAAACCCACACAGTGTGGATGTGAGACATGTTGCCAAATCTGTGTGAAGCTTCGTTGTCCCAAGCTCCCAATACCATTCCCAACCTTGTCCTTCATGGTTGAGCAAGCAATCCACTTTTGCATTTTCGTCTGATTCCATATATCAGTTTTGTCTGAGTTTAGCACGTGGTTCTTTCCGAGTTCTTTCCCCTTCTTTCTTCTCTTTTCTTCAGGCCAGACCCTGAAAGCGCCGGTACACAAATAGTGGGGTTGTCGCCGTGGTGACGGGCCGCAACTTGCGTCCACCACCTTCCACCTGCAGCCGCAGCACCAGCCGCAAGAAACGCGGCACAGGGCGATCGCGTCGCATACAGAAAATTTCGCCCACCATGAATTCCACCGTCAAGCGCAAGTTCAACGCGCTTCTCCAGGGCATCGGTAACCGGCCCTCGATCGAGCACACCTCCGACGCCGACAGCATCTCGCCCGATCCCGCATCGTCGCCCGCTTCTTATCGCTCGTCGCCCTACCCATCGAGAAACATGGCGAACGATAGCAGCATCGATCTCACCAAGAAGCGCCGCGTCGGCGCCCCCACCTCGACGCCGACAAAATACAACGCCGCCCTGCAGTCGTCGCCGGCTAGCATTCGCAGCGTACACGGGACGCCTACAACCATCTCGAACGTCACTCTGAGGAAATGGACATCCACTGGCGCTGGCAGCCCAGCGGTATTGGGGAAGGAAGGCATGCCGCCGCCACCTAGGTATTGCCCGGGCGATCGCGACCAATTGCTCAGACGGCTCGGCACCTTCCAGGAGCTGACGGACTGGACGCCCAAGCCCGACCGCGTCAACGAGGTCGAGTGGGCCAAGCGGGGATGGGTGTGCCAGGGCAAGGAGCGCGTCAAATGCACCCTGTGCAGCCGCGAGCTGGTCGTCAGGGTCAATCGCAAGGAGGTGGACGGGAAGGAGATCTCGGTGTTGATCGCGTCCGAGATTGCCGCCTCGGTGGTGGACAAGTATGCCGAGCTGATTGTCGAGTCGCACGCAGAGGACTGTCTCTGGAGGAAGAAGGGATGCGACGGTAGGCTCTCCTGTTCCTCAATGAGGCTATTGAAGCACTCAATTCCTAACAAACCGCAGATTCGCTCCTCCGCCTTCCCCTCCCGAACCCCAAGCTCGCCCTCCAAGGCCTCCGCCAGCGCTACGACGAGCTCTGCGAGCGCGCCGCCTTCCTCCCCTACGAATTCAACCTCCGCCTCCCGCCTACCCTCAACCTCGACACCATCATCTCCTATCTTCCACCAACCTTCTTCACCTCCCCACCACCCCCCACAAACACAACCCTCCCCACTACACCCACCACCCCTTCCCGTACAACCTCAACCCTAACCCCCACCACCACTTCCTCCCCCCCACAAATCAACCGCCCCGCCCTCGCCCTCGCGCTCCTCGGCTGGCAAACCCTGACCAACCCCCTCCTCAACCACGCCCCCGTCCCCAACTCCGCCTCCTGCCACACCTGCCTCCGCCGCCTCGGCCTCTGGATGTTCAAGTCCCGCGAGATCGACCCGGAAACCAACACCATCCTTGTCCCCGCGCCGATGGACCACCTCGACCCGCTGCGCGAGCACCGCTTCTTTTGTCCCTGGAAGAACCCCGCCGCGCAGCGCAACCCGGGTGCCAGGCCGCTGGGGAAGGGGGAGAGGGAGTTGGCGGCGTGGGAGGTGCTTGTGCTGGGGTTGAGGAATGAGGCGTTTATACGGGGGAAGGTTTTGAAAGACGGCAGTAAGGTTGTTAAGGACGGCGGTCGTGGGAAGGAGGCGGAGAAAGGGAGGGGGAGGAGCAAGAGTAGTGTTCCTGCTTCGGGGCTGGGGGGTGGGAGTGGTGGTGAGGAGGTGGTGGTGGTGCCCAAGACGCCTGAGAGGCGGCCGATTACGGCTGGTGGGCAGCCGAGGGTGGGGTTGTTGGGGGATGACGAGGATGAGGAAGAGGGTGGTTTGGGTGTGGAAGAGGAGGAGGATGAGGAGGCGAGGAATAAGAAGGATAAGGATATGATGTCGCGTCTGAGGAGGGTCAAGAGTTTGTTTAATACCAAGGCGGGGAGCAGGCTGAAGAGGTTGGGTGGGAGCAGACCGGGGACGGCGCATTCGAGTGTTGGTGGAGGTGGGGAGTAATGGTGTTTTCGGGTTGAGGATATGGTTGTGGAATGGGTGGATTCAGTGTAATGTTGTATACCTATTGTTATTTTCGCATGGAGAGACGAGTAGGGGAGGTAATGGCGTTGAGGAGAGGAATGTGTGGTATTCTGTACAGAATTGGAGAGTCCCATGCCCAATGGGAAATTACAGTTGGCTCTTGAGAGACAAGATCAATACAGTGAATGGCGAGTGCACGTCACAGAACAAGAACCAAATGTTGAATTGAACGTGCATGATGATAAAAATGCACAAAAGTAAACAGAAGCATGCAACTCTCCATCCCATTTAAGGGTCAGAGAGAGACTGCAAAAATTCAGACGAATGGGGCTGTCCGGGGATTGAACCCGGGACCTCTCGCAGATCAGATTGAAGACAACCCAAAGCGAGAATCATACCGCTAGACCAACAGCCCTGGTTTCTGATATTGCGATATCGGAGAGAAGCTAGTAATCATGCACAGTTCGTCTCAGACCTGAGGATACTTTTGTGATACGCGCGGAATGTGCCGGTCGTGGGTGGGAATGAGGAAAATGGTACAGTGCGATTGTTCTCTTTTGGCGCCATTTGGATCATGTTGTTTTTGTCGTCCGACGTTTGGGGAAGGGCAGCAGACTTTATCGATGTCAAGCTATGGCTCTGGGCAGCAGCTCGGCACAAGGGTGATGGAACTGGCCGTGATAATGGAGCAAGAGAAGGAAGGCATAAGCCTGATCATTTGTAGAGTTGCCTAGCATCTACTTTATTTTAACCAAGACTCAAACAAACAGATTTTAGTCCCTTGATGTGCATATCCCGGCCGACAAACCACGGGATAAGAAGCAACAGACAGTCACAACAGCTACATGCAGCCACATTGATGGATATTGAATAAGCTTCTAGAACCCTCCATATCGAAGTTCGGAGTCTGGGTATTAAGGGCGATAATGCAACTGCCAAGGTGATTAGAGAGATAAGTCATAGGCAGCAAGCTTGTAAATGTTTCTTGGACGTGGTTTTGAATCTGGTGCAATGCAGACTTAAAGGTAGGTATCTATCTTTGTCTGACCCGCCCCCATCTAAGTTCCGGCCCGCGAAGCCGATCCTCGGGCACATCTTTTCATGCCACATGGGGCCGCGAAGGGTGAAGGAGGATGGGGAAGTTTAGGGTGGTGCTGATGAATACGAATCCCACCGTTAATACGGAGCACATGGCAGATTTGGAACCGCTTTCGGGCGCGTTGCGGGAATTGGGGACTGATGAGTGATGGCTGAGGGCGGGGTTCCCTTCTCCTCTGTTTCAGGGAGGTTTTGTCGCGACGCCGGACTGGATATCCGGTTCGGCCCGGTGACCAGCGAGTCCGAGGTAATTCGTCCGGAGCCCGGTACTCACCGAGAACATGTCTGTGCCGCCTGCAATGGATCGTAGGGATCGCAGTCTCGGGGCAGCCGGCAGCCGGTCATGGATCTTATATAGGAGTAGCGTTTACCGAGGAGAATGCTCTCAGAGGAGACTTCCAAACGGGTCACACAGTACACTGTCAAGGAGGATGGCTTCCAGCATACTTCTTTCAGGCCACTGCATGAACTGGCGAACTGCTGGCGTTGTGGCGCTGAATCAAGAGTCTTGGCATTTGCTGCCTGATCCTTGAGGATCAAGCTGGTGTCTTTTCGCCTCCTTTGTGCCCCGGGTTGTTGGTGCAGAGTGTTGTGGCAGATGGCTGAGGAGCGGACCGAGTCTACGGATGCTTGCAACGGCACTTCTTGCACGCAGCTCCCGACCATTCTGGCGTTCCGGATGCAGCTTCCGTCGGCAGTTTTGAGAAAAAGGGAAATGTTTTCCATTAGGAGTAGATCAATAGTTAGTTACTCTTAATAGTACGGTAAGGCTATTTGTGGAGAGAAGTCTTTCGGCCCGAACTTATCCACCCAGTTCCCAGCGGCGACTTCCGAACTCGACAGTCGCTTGGAAAGCAGGTGGGATTGGGTGACTTATTTCGACACACACCGGTCCTGTTGATTTACAGGAGTTCTCCGCGGCCGTGCTTCCCGGTTCGTGCGCATCGTTACCGAATCCCGTCGTCAACATGGCCAAGACTGCTCGGCCCTTCTTAACCCAGAAAATGGTTGTGCGTGCCGTCGTCCCAGGAGCCTGGTGCCACGCTGCAGTGCTAACCGAATTAGGTGTAGCACGGCACGCGTCGGGGAGTCGGCCCGCAACCTCGCGTTTCAAGGCAGCGAAAGCGACTTCCATATTCAGGTAGTTTTTCGTCTGAGACGAAGTCCGGAGGGAAGCGAAACGGAGCTGCATTTCTCGGGTTTCGCCCTAAGTTGCGTGGGAGGGGTTAATGAGAAAGTAGGCAGGTAGCTGATGGTCTAGATTGAGCCCATTAGGTAACAACCTCCTTTGCGCACTGGGCCAATCCATGTTCCTAGTTACTAAATTACATTGCCGAACGCCTAGCTTGACACTAAAGAGGGAACCAACCGCCACCCATGTTGGATTTGAGAGAGAGGATGCCCGGATCTGTGGTTCCTGAACTTCCTATCTCTGGCATCTCGACTTCTTGCAGAACCAGAACCACGAAACAGCGACGAACGCGACATGACACCAACCAAATCCTGATGGAAACGCGCGCCGCCCTGGACAGCCCCCAATGGCGATGGAATGGACGCAGGCGGGAGTAACGGTCGTCGCGGTCGCCGCGTCCCTGTTCCTCGTGTCCGCCTTTGCCGTTACACTTCGTCTGATATCGCGGGGTCGTATTCTCCACATCTTGGGCCCAACAGATTGGTTCATGGTCCTCACTCTTGTGCGTCACGATGCCAGTGCCAGTCTCAAAAACCCAACTGCACGCATGCTAACCACCTACTTTGTACCGTTCCAGCTCTTCGCCTTCGCCACCACTATCGCGGTCGGAAATCGTACGTTCATCGTTCCCTTGAGTCTTGGGGATACGCTCTATTCTTCCTTGCAAAATTCGCAAATGGCTTGGACGAATCACGACACTGACCCCTGCTGCGACCAGTTGCCGCCAATGGGCTGGGCTACCACATCACGGACCTCTCTCAGGATGAGGTCCGCTCGTTCTTCTTGGTTGGTCTCTTACCACTGACCCTCGTCGCTGCCGCTAACAGACGACGCTTGCGTGCTTTCTAGGCCATGTATGTGGCCTTGATTCTCAGCAGCTTCGGTCTCATCATGACCAAGATCTCGGTTCTGCTGCTCTTTCTCGACATCTTCCCCATCACCTGGGTACGAAAAGCCACCTACATCGTCATAGCCATGGTCACCGTATACGGCGTGTGGCTGGTGGCGAGCACCATCGTCTTTTGCATTCCTGTCTACTCCTTCTGGGATATTTACGTCCCCGACCGAAAGTGCTTCTACTTCTCGGTGAAGTGGACCGCCGATGCTGCCGCCAACCTCGCCCTCGAATTCATGATCTTTTGTCTGCCGCTCCCCGCTCTCGCGCCCCTGACCTTGCCCCCGAGGCAAAAGCTCTGGGTCTGCTTTGCCTTCTCTCTGGGCATCCTGTAAGCCGTCAATGCTGCCTGGGTTATTTGTTTCCCCACCCACTAATCATGATTGTAGCGTCTGCATCATCACGGGCATGCGCTTCCGCTATCTCGAGTTCAAGCACCTTGAATTCGACCCCCCCTGGGTGGGTGTCATGGTCGCGATCTGGTTCACCATCGAGATCAACATACCCATTGTCATCGCCTGCATCCCCACCATCAAACCGCTGGTGGCCAAGGTGTTCCCGCGCCTACTCGAATCAGCGCCGGGGAACGAACTCGACAGCGACGGCTCAAAACCACCAACCATCTCGTCAGCCCCGAGCCGAGATCAGGGTTCAAAGATGGATGAGCCATGATCATGTAATATCTTGTTTTTGTTTAAGATACTGGTCGAGGTTGCACTGCATTAGCGCTAGTGGATTTATTAGACTTCAGCTGAACCAGTTCAAAATTTCTACCGATGCTGGCATCGTACCCAGGTCTATTAGCTAGTATATATAACCTGAACATGCATCGTTCCGTTGCCTTTCTTAGTCGTCGTTGGTTCTGCCTGCATGCCCCACCAGCTCTTGTCATATGGTTGGTTCGTTACAACTTGTAAAACGATGAGGTCTTGCAAGCAGGGAAACAACCTTACCTATACCTCCAAGAGCCAATTTGCAAGGCGCGCGCTTGGTGCTCGGAAATACTCTTATCTAAGCCTTTGATAGTCTCTTCGCCGGGTCCACTAGCTCCCTAGGCTACCTCATCTCCACGAGTCTAACCCCAACCTCCTTATCCATTTCTAAGATTTCCTGGTTCATTAAAAGTAAACAATCTTCAATTCGTAGATCGTACAGCTTTCATTGGGCTTCCTTTCTCACCCTCACTGGGCCTTCAAAAATGAATAGACCCCCTGCGCTTAAGTGACTCACGCTACCGGTGAGTCGACTGACACATTGTCCTGCGCCACTGTCCTGCCTGCATTCCGCTGATGTGGCCCATTTCCAGACCCGGCATCCATCAATCGATTCGGCTCAATGGTCTAGTGGTATGATTCGCGCTTCGGGTAAAACCCGCTACTTGGAAACAAGTAAGAAGATGTGCGAGGTCTCGGGTTCGATCCCCGATTGAGCCCTATCTTCAACACTTACATTTTGGTGTTTGTTTCTTTTCCTTTTTTTGAGACCGGCGCTTAACCCTTGTTTTGTTTTTTAATACAACATGATGATATGCAATGTCCTCGAGCGTAAGAACAAGCCACCAGAGAGACATCCTGGTTTGTCATGTAGGAATCGATCACAGTGTGTCAGTCCTCTTCGGGAACATTTGAACACAAGATGTCAATGTAAACTCATAACAGTTTAACTTGGAGGTATGACGGATGCCATGGAGTGAAAGCAACTTGAACGGTTAGTTCACTGGGAAAACAGAAAGTTTTACCGAGAGACAATAGACTGCATGTTATGGCCATGTTGGTGATGCTGTGCCACTGCGAGCAAGGAGACGGCTGCCTTCCCCATCTCATCCCCAAAACATAGGCATAACCAGGAACTCTTGTCTGTCCTTCCCAAACACCAACAGGCGGTGTAAACTGGGGGCATGTCACCATGGGCCGTACTGGCGGGAAACATAGGTTATTACATGGCAGCCTAATAATAGGGCCCTCACCTCCCGTGGAACCAGTCTTGTGATCAAGACAACGGTAGTGTATACCTCATCTGCTTTACCTCACCTGCCCCATACTTCACATTGTAAACATGACCTGGTATTAGACCCTACAGTCTAGCGAATAATGGTATTCTCTATGGCTCAGAAACCAAGTCTCCGCTGAAAACACTTCGCAAGTTTTCTTGTGCCATGATGCCCTGGCCAACCCAGTACGTTCCTCCGAGTCTGACCGGATAAGGCATCTGCATCGCTGTAATGAGAGACGGGGCTGAATACTACAAGTACAACGATACTCGTACAAAAGAATACACCGCTAGAGGAAACACAATCTTCCCCAACATAAACCCGCTCTCGAACCGTTCCCCCACGCAACTCACGACCATCATGACTCGCAAACCAAGCCTCCCTCAGGGCCCTGACCCAAAAGTCAACACCCCACGGACCACGGCCCGAGTCTCAGGCCCCAGCACACAGCAGACAAGCCCCCATCAATAATCCGCCCCGACCCAATCCAACACCGCACAAACCACCTCCACGGCCAACACCGCACCCCTCGCCGCCATCGCCACCACGCTCTCCACCAACAACACAGCCATCCACACGGCCGCAAACGCCGCCTCCCCCATCGAACTCAGTCCCCTCAACACCCTCGCCAACGCAACCGCCACCGCCACCGCAGCAACAGCATCATGCCTCGCTCCACTCCGTCCCGACCTCCACCCCGTCCGCCACCCCCCACTCCCATTTCCCTCTACACCCCCCGCGGACAACGACGAAGCAGAAGACGAAGATGCACCCACAGCTAGTCAATGCCCTCCACCACCCCCTCCGGACCCGCCAAACGCAGGCACCGCCGCCATCAGCAGCCGCCGGTTCTTTCGCAGGAGCTGGTTCAGGCTCTTGTCGAGCTTGTCAGTCTCCTTGCGGGCGACCGACAGCGCCGTCTCGGCGTCCTCGAGGCTCATGAGCGGGACGTTGCCAAAGGGGCCGGGCGAGGTGAAGTTGATGGCACCCCCGCCCGCCCCCGACGCGGGAGCAGAGGGGTGTTGTTGCTGGTGGTGGTTGTTATTGCTGGAAGGACCGTCGTCGGTGTCGAGGTGCGACGGGGGTGGTGGGGGAGGGGGCGCGGCCATGTCGAGGTATGGCGCGTGGGGAAGCACCGGATGGTGCGGGGCGTCGGCGAAGGCGCCGACCGGGCCGGGATAGCTAAGCTCGGGCGGAGCGGCGCCTGCGTCAAGGTCGTGCGGGGAAGGGCTGATGCCGCCGTAGAGCCAGGGGGCGACAGAGTTGAGGTTGGCGGCCGCCTGGGCGGCGGTACCGCGCGGGTCTGTCGTCCAGGTAGACATGGCCTTGGGCAAGCTCATGTCCCGAGCGTTGAGGTTCAGCCGCGGCAAGACGTACTGGTTAATGTAGTAGATGGCCTCTTCGCGCTGGATCTTGTTGACGGGGTCCGAGGGGTATGCGCCAGGGGAAGGGGGAAAGTAGCTCGGGGGCCCGTTGGGCACGGCGCGGCCCTTGATCAGGCTGAAGCCGCCGCCGGTCTCGTGGCGCGGGGACACAAATGCGGCCGGCGTGGCTGTCGCTTCGGCCACAAGATGCTGGAGCTCGAGGAACCGGTCCTCTTCTTGGGCGCTGAGGTTCCGGATGCAGTCGCCGTTGGGAGTGAGCAGGATGCGGGCGCCGTCGACCACCTTCCGCACTGGCTTGCCAGCGAGGAGTGCTGCCTGGTCGTCCTCGGTGACCATCGACTTGGTAGGGGTCATGGTGTTCCTAGCCGCAGAGTCTCGGTTGTGGGAATCGTGCCGCGACCCGCCCGTTTGGACCCCCGTCGGCTTGAAGAAAGCCAGGTTGTCGATGTTGTTAGGAACCAAGCCTGCTTCTTGGAGGTCTCGCAGGACTGACGCCGGGGTCGGCAGGGTCCGAGGCGTCGATGGGTCCGAGCTGCGATCGTGTTTGGCGCCGTCACTCGACGTGCCCTTGAGATTGCCATACCTCCCCTTGTGAGGCGTAGGGTCATCAGTGAGGGTAGTCGTCTCGTTGGCGGTTGACCGATAAGCCGAAGACTCTTCCTTGACCTCCTTGACTTCGGCAGGTTCTTTGGCTTCCTTGATGGGTGGCGGATGAGGCGCCAGCGGGGTTTCCGGACGGCTCGCCGCAGGGGTCGCAGTCTTGCTGCCTTTGTCCTTCTCCTTCTTCTGCTTCTTCTTCCGGCCGATGATGGGTGCAATTTCGACCGCCGACTCCACCTTGACTGGCTGGGCCGCAATGCTCGCCGCGTCCTTCTTCAACGCCTCCTTGCGCTGTTTGCGCTGTTGGCTTTTGGTTGTGTTCCGGACCGGAGCAGACCCAATTTTGGATGGCGGCGGGGAATTCGTCCGCGAAGCCGAGATGGAGGCCGAGATGATGGATGCGCTGTCAGAAATCAGCTCGCTAGCCGGTGTTTCCGGGCGAATGGACGCGGCAGCCACCGATCGCGCAACAGGGGCCGACAATATCGGCGTACTGCCGGGCAACGGAGTGGGCGGCGTTTCCGTCTTGGGCGTCGATACCACTCTAAGGGTCTTTGGTGCCGCCCGCGTTAGGGGAGATGAGACTGACGCCAGCGTGGGAGTCGGGAGTGCCGGGAAGGCGGAATCCCGCTCGACCGCCGACTTGTCTGCTCCTGACTGTCCCTCTACCATTTTTGCCTGCGACGCCTTGGTCGCCGCTGCGATATTCAAGATGCCGGGTGGTGGCCTCTTCTCCGACTTCTTCTCGGCAGGTTTCTGCGTAACCTTCTCCGATGTCTTTTCTGGGACAGGTGCCTCTACCTTCGGGCTCTCCTTCTCGGGCGAGGACACAGGCCTGCTCTTTTCCTTTTCCATCTCCTTCTCCTTTTCTTTATCCTTGGACTTTTCTGCGGGCTTCTCGGTTGATTTCTTATTCGCTGACGTGGATGGCTTGCTAGCCTTTGGCTGAAGCACCGGCGTCGCCGCAGGTTGAGGCTTAGGCGAGTTCAGAGCGGGGAAGTCTTCATCCTGCAGGATCTTTTGCGATTTAGGTCTAGAAATATCCTTCGCGTGCTCCGCTGCAAGCGCTTTGGCGTTTTTCTTAGTTTCAGGCATAGACGGCGTGATAACCCTGTTTCCAGTGAGTGGGCTGGAAACGGTTACCGCAGGCTTCACCGGAACCTTGGGCAACGCCACGGGAGTCGGGGTTTGACGTCCCACGCTTGTTGCCGGCAATGACGAGTGCGAAATTGCCGGGGACGGCTGTGCGCTTGGGAACGAGAACCCAGGAGGGACCGATGGGGTTCCAGAGCGGGAACGGCCTAAGGTCTCGAAGGCGCCGGGAGGTTGGCGGATGTTCGAGTCAATGGGCTCATCCGCAACGAGAGCATCGATGCTCGACCTGACTTCCTCAAGGGAGAGAAGTTCATCATCTACAAAGACCGATATTAGCCTCTTGCGAGTAGAAGGGGGCATGTGCGACAAAATGACGACGGGGGATCGGGGAGGAAGCAACACGACAAGCCATCAACGCCGCTATATACAGGAGGGCTAGGGTTACGTCAAGACTATCATCATCGTCCTCCGGGAAGCCCAAAAAGTAAAACCGTTCATGTGGAAGTGGTGCAATGATGCTTTATTTTGACCACCGGTGACACCCAGCCCCGTCGGTGCAAAACCTGGGGCCCGAGTTAACGTACATGGGGAAATAAACCTTGAAGGAAGACGATGAGAGCTTGCCTGACGTAACCCATAACCTCTCTGGCGATGCAAAGTCCTCCCTCCCAGCGGGACCGAGCGAGTCCAAAGCGAGAATGTCCCAGAGAAGGCCCTAATATCCCCCTTTCTCTCCTTCCCAAAATGCAAATGACGCCAATGCAAGGCGGTTCTCCTTTCGGGACCGCACTTGTGTGATGCTCCACAGAATCAAAGTTTTGCTCATGAGATCCCTCCCGCTCGAGCCTCCGACGCCGTCGTGATATATAATATGACAGTTAAAACGAAAACAAAGTGTTGCTCCCTCCCAAGATTGATAGAAAAAGCCGAAAGCAATAGGAAAACACCAAAAACAGAGCCGCGGCGGACGAAGTGCTGAGCCCCGAGGAGCAACATCACCAGGCCCGGTAACCCGGGTTGTACATCATGCCAGGATTGTTGTACCCACCTTGCGACTGACCACCGAACAGTCCCTGCCCGAGTCCGGCATTGCTCTGTTGCTGCAGATGCTGCTGAGACTGCATTCTCGCCTGCAAGATACTCGGGTCCGCAAGATCTACTAAGCCACTCCCCCCAGAGGAGGAAGTGTTAGCGTGCCTGTGCTTCTTCCCCTTCTTCTTCTGCTTGGAACCCAAGTCATGGAAGGCTCCAGGCTGAGAACCGTAGAGCGATGCCAGGCTCGAGGCAGGAGCTGGGGTGGAGGAGGTAGAGGGTGGGTACTGATTAGGAAAAGAAGAAAACATGTACTCACGCTTTGCGCCATCATGTGCCTGAGTTCCAGCGCCCCGGCCACGGTTGAAGAGGTGCAGAATGTCGTTGGAATCCTTGGCCGCGCCGCCAAACGCGGCCGACCCAAAGCCGTGCTGGCCAAACACGCCCGGTGGTGTACCCGTCGACTTCAGTCCAGGCGGGGGTCCGGGCATTGAGGTGGCGTAGTACTGACCACCGGGCTGGTTGTGGAAAGACGAGGACGGCATCATGGACGATTGCTGCGCCATGATGCGGGGGTTCGCCGCGAGCTTTACCGAGGTTGTCGATGCAGCCTCCCTGCCTTCATTCGCGAAGCTGAAGCGCGAACCCTGGCGGTTGTGGCCTTGACCCTGGAAAAGGTTTGCCTGGGCCGAGAGGTGGTCGACAAAAGCACCCGGTTGGCGCATGAATGCAGGCTGCTGAGGTGTCATGCTGCGGCTGCCGATGGAACCAACATTCGCAGCTCCCTGGGCGAAGCCAGAGGCACCGGGCTGGCCAAAGAGTCCATCTGTGCTACCCCTTTGGATGGGTGGCTGAGCGGCTCTGCGGGGGTCGAAGCCGTGTGTGTCACGACCGTGTTCCCGGTCTTCGGGCTCTCCGCCTAGCGCAAGACTGCCGCTGCTTTCGGGCTCACCCTCCGAGGGCTCGCGAACGCCGCTCGATTGTTGATCTCCGACGCTGCTGGCGGCTTCGGATGCGCGCATCGCCCGGCGCCGCATGCCGCCATGGCTATCGAAGAGGGGAGGATAAAGCACGTTAAATTCTTCGGCAGGAAGGTCGCCCCCAAAATTCGGCCATGCGAGCGAGCAGCCTTCGAGTGACTTGAGCAAGGATTTGAGAGCGTCCTGCGGGATGCGCTTAGCTTTCTCGGCCGGGGAACTAGAGGGCTTCGGCTGGCTTGTAGTTGGGGTAGCCCGAGCTGAAGAAGGCGCAGGCGCGGGTGGCGCGGGTGGCTCGGGCTCGGCATCCTCAACGGCGGATTCGGCAGTTACGGGGAGCGAGTTCGAAATGGCAGGGCTAGGAGCCGCGGCGCTGGTGGCATGGCTCCCCCGACGGCTGCGGACTTGGGGATTTCGGGCCCAGTTCGCCGAGGCCGGGAGCGCCGGGGCATCGCCATTCTCGGATTCGTCCTTGCTCGAGCTCCGTAACATGGGTTGCGCGTTGGTGGGGACAGGCGATGGATGGGCCTGCTGTCTCGAAGCAGAACGGGAACCGCCAGGATTGGCCATGGGTCTCTGGGTGCTGATGCTGTTCATCGAAGATAAGTCCTGCCTGCTGTAGCTGTCCTCCTCGTCGCCCAACTCGTGCAGGAACATGCACTGCCGATTCGTGCACTGCTCATGGCGAAGCCAGGCGGAGCAATACTTGGTCGTACCAAGTTGGGCCCTAAGGACTCGATCGCCGTTCTGGGAGCCGTTAACTGCTTGGATGCACCGCGCGGCGTCCTCCTTCTTCTCGAATGTCACATAAACGCCGAGAGATTGGTTGTGACCGTCGTTGCCCTTGCGGCTGCTGATCGAAATCTTTAGGATATTGCCGTATTGACCGAAGAACTCGGGCCTACGAAGGGTCTTAAGTAGCTCCTCCTCGCGGACTGTCGGGGTTAAACCGGTCACATAAACCAGATTCTTCTGGACGACGCGAACGCCAACGAGGTTTTTGCGGTTCTCCTTCTCGGCCTCGCGTTTCTGAACTTCTTTCTGGCGCTGTTCGGCGGCACGCTTCTTCTGGTTCTTTTGGATATTCGCGCGGAACTCGGCGATTCTAGATACGGTCAGCGGGTGGGAACCCAGCAGAGAGCCGACTTAGCTTACTCCTCCTGTGTGACAACTTTCCACTGAATGGTCTTGTCATCGTACGGCCGGCGACACGCTGGGCACAGCCCATTCATATTCGTGCGGATGTTGTTAAAGCAAAACTGGCATATCTGCAGGGCAGTCAGCAAAGCTGGAGAGTTTGGCGGGGGATACTCTGCCTGCATACCTGGTATCCACATGGGCATGGTCGGAAGTTGCGATCGGAGAGATCGAACTCCTCGATGCAGAGAGGGCTGATGCACACGGGCAGTTAGCGGACTGAAGCAGCACGGGACGCAGGACTCGACTCGAAGAGTGGCGGGTGGGCGAGTGGCCGGGATGGTGAGGGGGGGTTTCGTACCAGCAGTCCTCCTCATCGTCGATGTATGAATCTTGAGGTGCCATGGTTGCTAAAAGCTAT
This sequence comes from Trichocladium uniseriatum, assembly GCA_017139535.1. Taxonomy (NCBI): domain Eukaryota; kingdom Fungi; phylum Ascomycota; class Sordariomycetes; order Sordariales; family Chaetomiaceae; genus Trichocladium; species Trichocladium uniseriatum. The sequence continues at coordinate 400,998 of WOUO01000009.1, read as the reverse complement.
CGGTGCCAGGTCGCGAAGGGCGGAAGGGCAACGTGGTCGCGGAGAAGGGAAGTCGAGGGAGCCAACCAGTTGGTCAAAAACGGTGCTGGGCGCGAACGCAGAGGTGGGTATTAAGTTGGCCGTAGAAGCAGCAGGGTAATCGTTGATTATGAGAGAAAAAGAAAGTTAAATGGTCTTTTGGATTAACGCCTGCAGGAATTACAAGGAGGACATGGGCATCCTCTGAAATGCTTGATTGGAATCGGCGGGGGGGAACGGATCGAGGGTTTGGTTGAGAGGAACTGAAAAGCGAAGGCGACGCAGAGCCTTCGAGCAAAAGGTCTGGCAAGTCGCTTTTCTGTTTTAGGTTTAGCGCAATGTTGCACGTGTTGGCCCGCATGTGGTTCGAAGACAAGCAGGAGCACGGCAATGACAAGCTGCCGGAAAAGAAAGAAGCGAGAACAAAGCGTTTGTGGTTGGCTGTTTGTGAAATCCTAATTTCCGGTCAATCATTCCGTTTGGTTCTCCTCACGGCTTGATCTCCAACGGCACCCATCAAATCAAGAATAGGTATTGTTCAAACTCGCCATATCCACGTGCACTATCACGTGAGCTAGCCTTGGACCGAGCTCCAAGCTCGACGTCAATCCGAAATCGAATTGTCCAGCATTGTCTTCGATCGAGGCCCCGGTTGATTCTCGATCAATTGGCCTATCGCCCTCCCGATTCCGACCATGGCCAGCAAGGTCTGCAGAAACAGGGCCCTGGCCTCAGCCCTGCGGCCGGCGAAACCGTCGGTCGTTGCCCGCAATGAGGCCCTCGTGCGGTGTTTCGCGACCACAGCCCGCAACAACGTCGCAGTCCCCAAGGACGCCCCGAACCCGCGCGCCGCACCCCGCGACCATGTCGGCACCCTCAACGCGCCCTTGGTTAATCCTGCCGACAAGTACCAGTCCAAGGCCGACAACCTCCACAAGTACGGCGCGTGGCTCATGGGCTGTCTCCCCAAGTACATCCAGCAATTCTCGGTCTGGAAGGACGAATTGACCATCTACATTTGCCCCTCGGGCACCATCCCGGTCTTTTCCTTCCTGAAGTGTAAGCCAGTTCTCGATTGGGACGATCTAGCTAGCGGCCACTGACCTCTGCCAGATAACACTGCTGCCGAGTTCACCCAGGTCAGCACCATCACGGCCGTCGACTTCCCCACCCGCGACCAACGGTTCGAGATTGTCTACAACCTCCTCAGTGTCCGCCACAATTCGCGGATCCGGGTCAAGACGTACGCCGATGAGGTCACCCCGGTACCTAGCATTTGCAGCCTCTACGGCGGCGCCAACTGGTACGAGCGGGAGGCCTACGACATGTTTGGCGTGTTTTTCGTTGGCCACCCCGATCTGCGCCGTATCATGACCGACTACGGTTTTGAGGGCCACCCGCTGCGCAAGGATTTCCCGCTCACGGGCTACACTGAGATTCGGTACGACGAGGAGAAGAAGCGCATTGTTACGGAGCCGCTCGAGCTCACGCAGGCGTTCCGCAACTTCGAGGGAGGATCGAGCGCCTGGGAGCAGGTCGGCGCTGGCGTGGACCGGACGCCCGACACATTCAAGCTTCCCACGCCGAAGCCTGAGGAGAAGCCCGAGGAGAAGAAATAGACGGAGCTGCGGGCGTTGTAAATATGTGTGTCAACAAGAAGTTTATACAGTCTGGTGCGGGTGATGGAGTGGGGTTGTCTTGCAGTGAGACGAAGTAGAAACCTAGAGGAAGATGAGCTCAGCGATGGGGGTGACAGTGCACAATATCCGGCCTAGCGTCCCCCAGCATATACCGCACGCCGTTCTCCTATCTATCCTTATCCTAGCCACTTTTAGTTGCGCATTGGTTGACCACCCGGCCCCAATCTGCGTCATACACACCCTATTTACAACAGCATGTGTAGAGCTGCCTTGTATCGTTTGTTCATGCACAGGTGCAGAAACCCCATGCGTAATTTACTTACTTAGGTACTTCTTTACCTTGCCCGCGCGTCCATCTTCACCTTTCCTAACCTCGCAGCCTTTTTCCCCAACCCATCAAATCCGCCCATTAATACCTTTGAAAGCGAATTTCCCATGTCCTCACCTAGAACACTCCCCAACGCATCCGATCCAAAACCACACGGCACATATTTCGACCCCTGAACGCCGAACCCCGAGCTCCCTTTCCCCTGGCTCCACCCGACCCAGACCCAACACCCCACCTCGGACACCTTTTTCTTAACCCCATCTCCACCACACAAACCTCAACAACACCAAAAGGCAAGTTGGCCGAGCGGTCTAAGGCGCCACGTTAAGGACTCCAAATCCTTAAACATCATATCCGTGGTCCGAAAGGGCGTGAGTTCGAATCTCACACTTGTCAGCATTACTTTTGCTTGGTTCCTGTTACCTTTTGCTCGGTGGTATGTTGGTGTAAGTTTTCCGTTTTGTCCGTGAGTTCACTGGTCCAGTATGTTTGAACTTAAATTGGGAACAAAGGTGTGTAGGCAGGCCAATGGGGAGACCAAGCCATGGACTGTGTCAAGTCAATCATCTCGAGGATCCAACACACGCAGGGACAGCACCAAATAATGTTTACATCTTCTTTTTCGCAGTAACGAAATAAGTCATCTAACCCAAAAATGCAAGCGCCAACTTCCCCAAAACCAACCCTATCCTCCGGGTCTAACCACCCGGCTGGGTATCGCCATGGTGATATCAATATGTACAAACAACACATCCTCCCCATATCCAACCTCTCTCATCACCACCATTCAAGTCACTCACGCATTAATATCCTCAACACCCTTAGATCTTCCCCTTATAGCCCTTCGGCGAAAGCCCCACGTTATACTCCAACTCCAACACCGCCTTATCGTCCCCCTGCAGCGGCTTGAACTCCACCACTAGGTCCGGCTTGACGGCAAACACGGTATCACTCTTGATCCACGGATCATCGCTGGGGTACAGCTGGGTGGTGCATCCCTGGTAATGCTCGTGCGTGACCATGATGTGGATGTGCGCCGGCCGCATGGGGTGGCGGTCCATCATCTGCAGCAGCTGCCACGAGGGGCCGTCGCGCGGCAGCGAGTAGGCCGTCGGGTGCAGGCAGTACAGGCTGTAGTGGCCGTTTGCGTCGGCGCGGAACTTGCCGCGCAGGTTGTTGGGCGTCTGGTTTTCGGGGTCTTGGAAGTCGTACTTGCCGTTGGCGGACGCCTGCCAGATGTCGAAGACGGCGTTGGGGATGGGGTGGCCGGTGGTGATGTCGCGGATGACGCCGTGCATCTTGGTCACGCGGCCGTTGGGGGGCACGCCGTCTTGGAAGATCTCGCTGCCGAGGGGACGGAAGGGGGCGTTGGGAGACCAGAAGGGCCCGAGGATGGAGGAGGAAGTAGGGTCCATGCCGGTTTCCGAGATGACCTTGTGGGCGATTTCGTCGACAAGGCTGCGGGTAGTTAGAATTATTGGAACTTAATAAAGTTGGCCAATGGGAAAGGGGCACTTACGACTCGAGGCCGATGACATCGCAGATGCGGTGGGTCTCGTTCCGGGTCTTGTTGCTCTTCACGTAGATCTCGCCAAGGGCGTTGACGAACTTGACACCCTCCATCCACTCGTCGACGGTGAGCTCGACTTCGCGGGCAAAGTCGTGGATGTGGCGGATCAGAGCGCCGAGGACCTCGCGGTTGCGGGGAGTGGTGTTGGGACCCATGCCCTCAACCACCTGGGCGGTGAAGTTGGGGTCGAATCTGTGGGCGGGCTTGTCGGCCATTGTGAGATGATGTGGTGTTTTGGTGTTGTAGGTAGTAAGAGACAGCTACGGGGGTCTAGGTGGCAGTGCGGGAAGCTCGGGTATTGTAGATCTGGGGAAGATGAGTTGAAGTGTGACGAGTAAAAGAAGCCGGAATAGGGACAAAGGCTTCAGGTTATATAGCCTTTGAGCACTCGCTTTACAGTGAAGCATCGCCTCAAAACACAATGCAATCCCCGTGATAGGACGCGGACCACACTGTGGTGTCATCTTCCCCGCCGCGGGTGGTCGGGGTCCTGTCACGGCAGCTTGCCCGTACCCAGGTCATCCACCGCGGGAGTGGAGACCGGGGAAGAGGCGACACGGGAGAAATTTAGCCCTGGCTTGGGATCAACTCCAGCGCCGCGAACAGCCCAAGAAAGCCCCGCCACAACAGGTACAGCACACCCTGGTTGCCCCAAACCCCTTCCGCACTGGCCGCCTGGCAAGTTGCAAATGGCTGGGCGCTGACACGCTGCCCGGCACAGGCCCGGCAAACTCGCGCTTGGCGCTGGAAAGTCATGAATCGCCGGTTTGTTCAGTCGGATGGACTACGTATCTACTCGGGTCTGCAACTTTGCATGCAATGCCACCTAGCTTGACCGGTTCTACTTCTCGGAACCCCTTTCGACGGGGGTGTGAGTTCGGCCTCGCGACTCCATTCAAAGTTGCCACAGGGTCTTGGTGAAATTGCAAGTTGCATGCATGCGGGATGAGCGTTTACCCAGCTCGAGCCCAGTTTGGTCCCGGCTGGCGGGAAGCGCTGTGTGGAGGCGTCTGGGGAAGAAGGTTTCGCGGCACTCGACAGCTTGGCCACTCATCTCCCGCTGCTGCAGCCGACCCCTGCAGCTCCCAATGTGCATCCCCACGTCGCCATTCCGAATGGGTGCGCCGAGGGGTAAAGATTCACATCAGACAAAATGGAAGAAAGTTATTGATAGAAAGCCCGGGCTTCGTAGGAAAGTTCTCTGTTAAACACCAACCTTGTCCATGATCGTACGATTCGGTCGTTTTGCAACTGCTCCTTCCCTCGGCTTTGCACAAAGGATTGCTTTCCCAGGAAAGAAGTTCCCAAAAATCCCGGCACAACAGCCGACGTCATTTTCAACCATGCCTCTCCACCACTTGATGATTGGCACCTGGACCCCGCCAGGAGCCATCTTCACCGTCCAGTTTGACGACGAGAACCTCACCCTGAAGCTGGTGAAGCGCACCGAGATTCCCCATGATGAGCCGATATCATGGATGACCTTCGACGTACGAGAAATGAAACTGTACTCCGTAGCAAAACATCAACACGTCACTTACAATGAACACAGCATGCCAAGAAGAACATCTACGGTGCTGCCATGAAGAAATGGTCCAGCTTCGCCGTCAAAAGTCCCACCGAGATTATCCATGAGGCATCGCACCCGATGGGCGGCGACCGTACGTCAGCTTTTCCCTCCTTATACGAATCCATTGCTAAGCACTCTTCTTCACTCCAGCCCAGGCCAACAGCGCCGATACCAACACGCGCGCCATCTTCCTCCTCGCCGCCAAGCAGCCGCCCTACGCCGTCTATGCCAACCCCTTCTACAACCACGCCGGCTTCGGCAATGTCTTCTCCGTCTCCCCTACCGGCGCCCTCGCCACCAACATCCAAAACTACCCCTACCAGCCCAACACGGGCATCCACGGCATGGTCTTCGACCCGACCGAGACCTACCTCTACTCGGCCGACCTAACCGCCAACAAGCTCTGGACGCACCGCAAGCTCCCCTCGGGCGAGGTCGAGCTCGTCGGCAGCGTCGACGCGCCCTCCCCCGGCGACCACCCGCGCTGGGTCGCCATGCACCCGTCCGGCAACTACCTCTACGCCCTCATGGAGGCCGGCAACCGCCTGTGCGAGTACGTCATCGACCCGGCCACCCACCTCCCCATCTACACGCACCACAGCTACCCGCTCATCCCCCCCGGCATCACCACCCACGACCGGGAGACGGGCAAGGGCCTGTACCGCGCCGACGTGGTCGCGCTGACGCAGAGCGGGCGGTACATGTTTGCGTCGTCGCGCGCAAACAAGTTTGAGCTGCAGGGCTATGTGGCGGCGTTTAAGCTGAGAGACTGTGGGAGTATTGAGCGGCAGATCTTGCTGAATCCGACGCCGACGAGCGGCGGGCATAGTAATGCGGTGTCGCCGTGTGACTGGAGTGATGAGTGGGTTGCTATCACGGATGATCAGGAGGGGTGGTTGGAGATGTATCGGTGGAAGGACGAGTTTCTGCATCGGGTGGCGAGGGTGCGGATTCCGGAGCCGGGGTTTGGGATGAATGCTATTTGGTATGATTGAGGGTTTTGAAAATAAGGCTGGCTTGTCATGGTAGCTGTTTGGGGTTTGTTCCCTGTCTAGGTAGCTCTGGGTTGGTAAAAAGTTATTTCTAAAGATAGTTCCGATTCATTGACTGAGAGTTGACGGAGATCCTACATGTGAGGACGACATACCCAACTTTTGGCCCCCTAGATGTAAAACTTGCATTACCCATCATACTACCAAGATTGGTACCTTGAGTGGCGTTTCCGGTCAAAGAGGTCAGCAAAGGGGGGCTGCTAAGTCGTAGCAAGGGACTACCACTGGCAGGAACAGACTACATGTCACTCCGCAAACCTTCCAAGAAAACGAGTTGCATCCATCACATCCGATCTAATTTAAAGTCCACTTTTCTCATGGTTGCATTCTATAAGCCATTCTGCACATCCTCGATTGTCTAAGTTGCAAGTCATCCATGGATGGAGTTCTCACCCTGGGCCAGCGTGAGCACGAAGAACTCTAAGGTCACTGGCCCCTTGATGTAATTTATGATCCCACCCCCACTACCTACCGGCTATTGAATTGAAGTTTTACCTTAATAACACTTGCTATTCACTAAGCGGGCTCCTTAAGCAAGGCGGTAACGATGTTTGATCTCTGGATGGACCAAACATCCCGGGTTTTTTACTACAACCCCTAAGTCCTGACCCTTGAGGCCGAGAGCACCTAGGTCCGCTTACCCTCGGGTCAAACGTGGAAGCCGTTCGCATCAGGTCAGCATTGTTTGAAGTGTTTGATTCTTCCAGGAGCTTTGGTAGACACATACTTGATATTTCGGCGCTGCGCATCCCTGTGTTGTTTTACTTTGAGAAATGCTATACGTGCCCCGTAGAGAACTTCCAACTAACCATGTATGTTGGGATCAAAGTAAATATAGGAAAAAGAAGTATGTTGTAAAATATTACCACTGCATATTGAACGTTATTCTCATCTAATTGATTACTGGCTGCTGAGCATTCGTCCAGAGCCTGCCTGCCTACGGTACACAAAATTCAAACATTAGAGTCCAATATGTATCAAAGGGTGACTAGTCTAGTGGTCAGGACGCTTCGTTGTGGCGATGCAATTCCGAAGAAACCCCGGTTCGATTCCGGGGTCGCCCACACTTTTGCATTTCACGTGCACATATTCTTCCTTCCTTTTTTCTCCTTTCCCATACCCTATTATTACACTTGTTCCATTCACTATTTTAATGTCTTTTTTCCTAACTCTCAATATTGGGAAACACCGGTGGACCGGGACCGGGCCAGCACGAGGAGGCGCAATGGTCAAGAGGAAGCAAGGACCAGGCAGTGTTGGTTCTAGTCTAGAAGCATTTGTCACATTTGGAGGAAGCAGAGTAAAACGTTTGTATCGCTGCATCGTGACCGGTAAAGGATGCGAAGTGTGTCTGGCTAAATGGTAAAGAAGCCCAAAGATCCTGTCTCGTGCTCCAAGCTCCCAACCTTCCCAGCCCAAAGACCATAAAACCTAAACGCCGTGCGCCAAAAGATGAGTGTAGGAATAAGCAGATGAAAAGCATCAGTGCAATCAGAGTGAGGATGCAGTCGTCATATTTGTCGTCGTCACGTTTGTCGCAACTTCTTCTGAGTAGAAGGAAATATGGCTTGCGAGTCTGTCGTACGATGAGACCGTGAACCCGATGGCCTCGCCCAAGGCCAATAGCCCGAGATTCCGGAAGATAGAAGGTGGGAGGCCATATGAGCCCATGACAAGAGAGGCGGTTGGGAAAACGACGAAAGGCCACCAGCTTCGAGTCGTGGCAGTCGTGAAAAGGGATTCGTTCATTTGCGCCGCCACCGCAGCCGTTTCCTCCAGAGAATCCAAGATGTCGTTGGTGATGTTGTTGGCTTGCTTTAGTAGACCTGCGTGGTCGTCGAACTTCGCGGATAGTGCCTCGGTCGTCGTCAGCAGTCGGTCCATGCCCTGCTCTAAAGTGTCTTGGCGTTGGGCGAGCCGGGCAGCGTTTTCGGCTGAGAATTGCTTTGAGGTAAACGAGTTAGCTTAGCGTAAGGCATTCATGGACTTGCGGTAGACTTACTATCTGCTGTTGGAGAGAGCTGGATGAAGCAGTAGCTGTAGAGACTACCGCCATTAACGCCCCCATATCGTCGCTGACCTTTTGGGATGCTTGCTGGAGCGACGTTTCATGCGCAAAGGCAAGCTGCGAGTTGCTCTCAAGGACGCTGGTGAGCAAAACACTCAACATCTGTTGGAGGTTCTCGGCGTGTTCAAGACTATCGCGGGAAGACTCGGAAGCCCTTCTCATTGCCAAATCCAGATCTCCCGAGAGATAGCGTTCGAGCCTCCCCAGTCCCTCGCCGAGCCGCCCAACCTGTGGTGCTAACTGCTTGAGCTTCTCGACCGATTGCCGGGCGCGGTTGTCGAGGTCATCCATCCACTTTTGCAGCTCAGCCTCAACGCCATCGGTAAGCCGGGCGACAACTCGCGTGAGTCGTTGGTAGAGTAGAATGCTCTGGGCTGCGATACGGTTAGCCGTGTTTCAACCTTGACATACAGAGCGAGCCCTTACTCTTTTCGTTGTCTGCTCGCGCAGCCTCGCAAAACCGCAACGCCTTGTGACGATAGCTTACCCAGGTACTCCAGGCCGCATCCGACGCAGCCAGCGCCGAGAGACAGAGTCCGATTTCCCGCGGACTCACGTGTAGCTGAGGTTCGTTCCTAATAGCGATCTGACTGAGTGAAGGCTCCCGAAATTTCGCGCACTCTTTCGGTATCAAGAAGCTGCCTCGCTCAAGGTCGCAAATGGCCAAGCTGGCGGCGTACGAGTCGACAAAGTCCCGAACCTGCCGGCCGCTGTTGGTAAGAATGGTAGCCTCGTCTTTCCCATCCACCAGCTGGCAGTTGTTCACGAGGAGCCGGGCGGCAACGCGATGGCAAAAGGGCTCCGACTCGAGCTCTTGGAGTTCGCTGAGCGCGACGGCGTAAGCATTGGGTAGCCGGGGCCTTTGCAGGAGTTCGGAGGGCTTTTCTGAGTCTGGCGCAACTGCGAAACGGGATTAACCTGGGTCAGATTATCTGTGTGCAGTGTGACTTACCGGCAGCAGTTGCTCTCTCTCCCCACGAGAAACCGTTGACGCAAGGCAACGAAAGGGCCAGAAGGAGTAGGCGGGCCTGCATGTTGGGTATATATGTCGAAGTGTTGAGCAAGGGCGATTGAAGTTATCTCAAAACCATGAACCCCGAAAAGAGAGAATGCCTGGTGTTGTAGTTTGGGAACTTGGGAAGAGTAAGGGATGGTTGACAGAGTTGTGGAAAGAAGGTTGAAGAAGAAACGGGAGGAAGGAGCAATTTGAGAATGTGAAGATTTTGACCGGGGTTCACGACAATAGAAAAGGAAGGAGCATCTTGAACTGCGAATACCCAAGTCGTCAACGGAATCCGGAACCTGGGGATCGTGACTTTTGAGCGAAGTGATTGGAAGGGACTGGGCCGTGGACTATGATGCGATAGGCTTAGAGGTTGAGGCTGGCCTGCCACGGGTTTGTCAATAAGGGTAAACACCATTAACAATGTAACGAAGCTATGATCAGATTAAATCCAGCACTTGCTGCTGTCGACTCGGCAAAAGTGGCCATATTAGAAACCTGGAATGGCACTGTTGATCAGGGAGGTACAAAGGTTAGGGAGTCAATCCTTTTAGTTGTCAAGTTATACAAATCTCAAGAAACAAACTTGTTTCAGGAAGTATATGACATGAAGACATCTTGCAAAGATATCTCCTGCTTCAGCCATTGAGGAACTGTGTGAGCTTCTGAATTGTCGAGTTGAAGCGGCACCAAGAGGACAGGGGTACAAAGTATAAAGTACCCCTGAGCTGACTAAGCAAAATTTCCCGAACGCTCGGAATCAGCCGATGCTTTCCCGGCGCCCGATCTTTTTTGAGAGCACTCAATTGAGCGGCCAGACCCATCGGCAGCCAGCGCGTCGCGAAATCGCAAGAGTTCCGCTGCCGCCCACACACCCGACGATGCTCGCACCAAGAACAGGGAGGCGGGCCCTGGAGAGGGCCCTCGCCTCGTCGACCTCGTCCTCCTCGCCCGTCACATTACCGAGCTTTCTCGTCCCGGCCTTCCAGCAGACAAACCCGGCAGCATCCCGGCGGACCTTCTCGGCGACGACACACCGGCCGTCCAAGCTCGGGCGCACACCGCTGTCGGTCCCGCCCGGCGTCGAGCTCACAATAGGCGACCTGTTTGTTAAGAAGGACATGACCTCGTACATCAAGACGTACAAGCGGCCGATCACGGTGACGGGGCCTCTTGGTGAGCAGCAGCTAGGCAGGCAGGCAGGTTGGGATCAAGACTAACTGGGGTTGACTCTGCAGGGAAACTGGAGCTCGAGATTCCCGACTATGTCGAGATTGACTATGACGAGGCGGCGAGGAGGGCGGTGCTGAGCGTCAAGGACCGGGACCAAAGGAACCAGCGTGAGATGTGGGGTATGTTCTCGCTATGATTGCAGCCAGGGGAAGGACGAAAAAGCGAAACCAGACGACTGACATTGCATTTTTCGGCAGGAACCACATGGTCGTACCTCAACAACTACATTATGGGTGTATCCGAGGGCCACACGGCGGTGCTGCGGCTGGTGGGTATCGGTTACAGAGCGACGGTCGAGGCGCGGCCCGCGCTCGAGGAGTACCCCGGGCAGCAGTTTGTGTGCCTGAAGCTGGGCTTCTCGCACCCGGTCGAGATGGGGCTGCCCAAGGGCATGCGGGCGAGCGCGCCGCAGCCGACGCGCGTGCTCCTCGAGGGCATCGACAAGGAGCAGATCATGCAGTTCGCCGCGGGCATCCGCAAGTGGCGTGTGCCCGAGCCGTACAAGGGCAAGGGCATTTTTGTCAACGACGAGACCATCAAGCTGAAGCAGAAGAAGATCAAATAGAGGGCGGATCATGGGCGGTGGGTTATTGTATGTCTAGCAGGAGTAGTATTCGCTGCCACGATATTTTGCGGCGGCACTTGTGCCATAAAATATGTACATTATTGGGCGTTGCATCGCGAGAGCAGCTTAGTTGATCCCGAGAACCTCTTGAACAACCTTGAGAACCTGGCCGTGGACTGCCGCAGGCGCTGCCACCACGCCGCTGTTGCTTGCCAGTGTCCTTCCCACGCCGAAGTTCAACCGGGACCCCTTGGTGTCAGTAACCTGGCCACCCGCTTCCCTCACAATCAAGTCGCCCGCGGCATGGTCCCAGATCTTCTCCTGGTAGGTCTTGGACGTCGGAAGGCGCAGATAGATATCCCCCGCGCCCCGCGCAATCGACCCGTACTTGGCCTGCGAGTCCATCCGGACACTGGGCTGGGTAATCCCCAGCTTCTGCGCAATCTGCGCCGACTCCGACTGGTTCGAGTGGCCCGCCTCAACACTCTCGCAGAAGCTCGCCGCCGCCATCTCAGTAATCGGCTTCATCGAAATCTTCTTGCCCTCGGCCAACGACCCCGTCCCAAGCGGCCTGCTCGTCGCCCCCTGACCCTCCACCGCCGAAAACAACACCCCGCGGCCCTCATCATCGGTGCCGATATCGGCCGTCAACGGCGCCGCGTCGTCAACCGGCAGGTTCGGGCACCCCAGCACGCCCACCTTGACCGCGCCGTCCTCCAGCAGGCCCAGGCACACGGCGTACTGCCCGCCCCTGAGGAACCCCTTGGTGCCGTCGATCGGGTCGATGGTCCAGACGCGGCCGCGCGCGCCGCCGGGGCTGTTGCCGCGGTCAATGAGCTCCAGCATCGAGTCGACCGACTGGATGGCGCCGCCGAGCAGGCCCTCGGCGCCAATGTCGTCGAGGCGGGTCGTGCGGACGAGCTCCCAGATCTGGTCGCGGAGGGCCGGGTCGGAGCGCAGCTGGGCGGATTCCTCCTCGGCGACGATCTCGTCGGCGGGGAAGTTGGCTTGCAGGGCGGCGATGATGAGGGCTTGGGCGCCGAAGTCGCCGATGGTGACGGGCGACTTGTCGTCTTTGGAGACGGTGCCCTTGGCTTTTTCGTGGAAGACGCGCTTGGTGAGCTGCACCGCGCGCTGCACGGCCAGCTGGGCCACCTCGAGCTCGCGGGCGTAGATGGATGTCATGGTTGCGACGGTGGTGGGGGTGGGGGGAGGGGTTTGAAGGCGGGTGAGATGGCCTGCGATGAGGCTGAGGCGGGGCAGGAGAGAGCTGGAGAAGATGGCCAGGATGAGGACGAGCAGGGAGAGGATGACGAGTGGATGGATAATGAAGGGTCGTCTAATATGTACCTGAGGCTTTTTGGAGGGGTTCATCAATTCAATCTCTGGGAATTATTTCTTTATAGCTCGATTTGCCCCGCACTAGGAAGTTACGATGTGTAAGTTGACGTCGTTTTGGCCGAAATGCGGAGGGTCCCGTGGAGCGTGGAGGAGCTGCAGGGACCCACTGCTGCTTCTCTTCTCTCGAGCAACCTTGAACTTTCCCCAAAATTTGTGTCAACTTTCAAGGAGAAACAAAAGATATAAGCCACAGGAGGCAAAAGGGCACAGGCATATCAGGGCTTAGTGTCCAACCTGTCGGACATGATCTCCGATTTGGGGGGATGAGCCCCCGAGCCTTGACATGATGGCGCCCACTTCCATGGATTGTGCCGAAGTAAGTTACCAAGGTACGGAGGACATGTCCAGACTCGCTTCCCCATAATTCCACGACTAACCTCTTCCCAGGCAAATGAACAGTCGCTTTCATGTACCATGCCCCAGCCGCCGCCACACACGAGCAAATGGTCCCTTTGAACGTGGGCGGTTCTGAACGCCTCCCTCGAATATGACAGGCTGATTCGCCAATAGTCGGCCGGCTTGCAGCACCAATTGCCATTTTGGGCCAGCCGAGGCGTTCTGGGATGCCCAGCTCTGGCACCCTCGATGCATGCTGCTGGGGCGTGCTCAAGCAGCTAAGAGATAGGCGGCGTCGGCGTCGCTGGCGCCAGCCTCGCCGGGCTTGGAGGGTGTCGATCGCATCTCGCATCTCCTTATCTCTCTTTTCTTTCCTTTCGTTGTGCCGTATTTTTTTTTCTTTTTCCTTTTCTGTTTTGTTTGAGCGCATTCCTAAGTCTTTTCCACCATGGCGGCTTCAACACCAAGGGCAAGCGCCATGACCGCCCTCTTCCTCGCGACATTGCTCTGGACAGGGGCATTCGCCGACCCTTATGCGCCCTGCTACTTCCCCGGAGGCGACTTTGCACCGGGCTACTTTCCCTGCATCGCGTACGGTGCCCCCGTGTCGTCGTGCTGCGCGCCCGGCTGGACCTGCTTCAGCAACTCGCTGTGCATCGCGACCACGGAGACCAGGTCGTTTCCCAACGTTACTCTAGGCGCTGTCCAGCGCGGGGCGTGCACATCGCCCAAGTGGAATAATGAGTTTTGCGGGAGCGTGTGCCTAAGTGAGCACCCACATCCCCCTCCCTCCACCCCAAACCCTTTTACCTCCAACCCATTTCACTAACCCCTGCCGCCCTCAGCCGGCGACAACGCAGACGGCCACCTCGCGGCCTGTGGCAATGACAAGTACTGCTGCTGGGCCGACTTTGTCAGCGGCGAGTGCGACTGCTCAAACGGCGGCGGGTCGTTTGTCCTCCGCCCGGGCCTCGCCCAGACCATCATCCAGGTCACGGACGCGACCTTTACGGGGCTGTCGCCGTCGGTCAGCATCGCCAGTCGGCCCCCGTCGCCGACAGCTGATGTCACTTCGACTACGTCCTCTGCGAGTCGCGGGGCCTCGGGCACCGCTTCGTCTTCGTCTTCGACTGGGGATGGTGGTGCGGAGCCGACGGCTGAGGGCGGGAGTCAGGGTGGTGATGAGGGTGGTGATAAGGGCGGTGATGATGGAAATAAGGGCAAGAATCTAAAGATTGGGTTGGCGGTTGCGATCCCTGTCGCTGTGGTTCTTGCTTGTGTGGTGGTGTACTTCCTTTGGCGGCGGCACCGGGCACGTGGCGCGGGGGGGTATGGTGGTGGTGGGGGGATGGATGGGCTGGCGGAGAATAACCCGTATGGGCCGAACGTTGAGCAGACATACCATCGGCACAACACGTAGGGGGTGTTGCTGAGACGACACGGTATGATGAACAGAGTAGGTAATGTTTGTATGTACAACCACGAAGGGTATGAAACGGGTATAATCACACAACAGCAACAATAATACTACATCTTTCTTTCTCAAGAACCTCAAACCTCCTCATCAATCCTATCCCTCAACCACTCCCTCACCATCTCCTCCCCCTCCCCCCCCAACCCGTACCCCCCTTCCTGCTCCTCAACCCCAGAATCAACCTCCCCAAGCTGCACCCTCCTCTCCGCCTCCCTCCCCCTCACCCCGACATCCTCAAACTCCTCCTCCCCGCCCCCAGCCCGCTGCTTAAACTCAACAATCCCCAAACTCCGCCTCATCACCCCCGCCAGTTCACGCGCTTGCACTTCAAAATTGTTACTACTACTAGTACTACTCTGCCGTCCCCGCTGTTTCCGTCTCTGCTGTGACGTGGTAGTGGTACTCCGGGAGAAAGACTCTGGTGCGTCGTACAAAAGCAGGGTCTCGGGCAGGCGGAGCGTCGAGTGGCGCGGGGGGAAGACCATGTAGCTTTTGCGCGGGGGGCGGGCTTGTTTGGCGAGGGCGGCGGCGCGGGCGAGGAGGGAGTCTGCGGTTTCGGTGTCTTCTTCTTCTTCGGAGCTGGTGTTGTTTGTGTTGTTTGTGGTTGGGGTGGCGGTGGTGGAGGGGTCTGGGGAGGAGGTGGAGGATGAAGAGAGGGAGTCGATTGCTTCGGTCCATTCTGAAGGCAGAAGGGATGGGGAGGCGGAGAGGGGTGTGCTAAAGTCGTCGGGAACGTGGAGGTTGGGTGTGTGGAAGAAGAGGCAGGCGGAGGCAAAAGGGTCGAAGAGGTTGCCGGGAGTGGAGAAGAGGCCGGGGGTTTGGTGTTTGAGTTCCGTAAAGATGCCTTCTTCTTCTGTGGGAGTATCGTCGAAAGTGGGCAGGGTGAGTAAACCTCCTCGTCTTCCCTTGGAACTGGGTTTGACTTTCGGCTTATGGATGGGGTGGTCTGGGAGGAACATGGTCCAGTTGTAGATGCCGTTGTGGGCGATGAGACCGCGGATGGTCATGGTTCGGGTGGGATCGGGAATATAGGACTCGGTCAGGGCGAGACCGGCGGCCAGGCTGGCGCCGAGGTAGGAACCATAGACATAGGCGGAACGGGGACGGGCATTGTCCTTGTCTGTCCTGGTGACGCCGAGGTTGGCTTGGAGCCAGGTGTAGCCGAAGAGAACGTCGTGGATAGGAGCGGGCCAGTACAGGGGAGGTTCATCCCCGTCTTCCTCGTGTGGCTGCCATCTATAGTTGATGATGGCGGTTGGGTGGTCCTGAAGGCAGGGCGGCAGTGGGGCAGGACCGGGGCCGGTGTGAGGGAATGGCGGGATAAAGACGGCCAGGGGAGCGGTATCAGGGTGCTGGGAGATATTGTGGAGGCTGCAAAGGGTCAGTGATGCAATTGAGTAAGTGCATGGACAAATAAAACTTTACTCACCTCACGGTAATAGCACCCGAGGAAGCACATGGGACCTGGATGTGTTGGATTGACGAGTGAGCCGATGAGTGAACCGACGAGTGAATCGGGCGAGTGCTAAGGAACCTCCGCAGAGGTTTTGAAGGGTGAGCAATGCACCAGGCTCTTGGTAACAGCAGCCATCTCGGCATGTTCTACTCGGCTCATTTCATTCCAATGTAGTGTTGAGGCGTTCTGTCTTGATTGAATCTTCAATGGCTGCTCAACTGTGAAGACCTGATTAACAGTGCAAGTGCGAGAAACTCCGAGGCGCTGTTGTATTCGTACAGTGCGAGACAACATTTGCAATTCAGCCAATCACAATGCTACGAATGATAACTCGCGCTGTGGAGTCGAAAGCTCCAGGGGCTCTTTCCTTACTCAGGCACACGACGTCATTCGACGGAGGGTCAGGCAAGAAACTGCAAGTTGGTCCCTTTGTTCGACATCGGATTTCATTTCGTCTGAATTTCTCATCATCTAATCTCGATCATGGAATATATAACATTTAGATCCAGCCCATGACGGCCGAGGAGGATTTACTGTTAGAAGGGTCCCAAGATGAACGACGCCAGCGGCGAGCGTGTCAACCAACACATCAAGGCCGCCAATGATCCCAATGCGGACCATCTAGACCCGAGGTGAGTCTGTAGTTTTGTTTTATTTTTATTTTATTTTCCATGTTTTATACTTATATTTTTTAATTTTAATTTTTGAAGGTTTTCTTTCATGGAGCTTGAAACTGCCATGCCCTCTAAGTTGAAAGATCACAGTTGTTTTGTCTTCAGTTCATGGTCTAACCTCTCTTAGTCGCTGGTGGTTCGCCTCGTCGGCCTTCCCCATGATCGCAGGCACGCTGGGCCCCGTCGCCTCGGCATTCAGCATTTGCGCACTCGTCAAGCCATGGCGACAGAGCTTCCCGCCAGGGACCAACCTTGACTTGGCCTCCTTCATCGGTGACCCCCATTGGCTGACGGCTATCAACGCCATCCAGTTGGCTATAGCCATCACCGCCAACATGGCCCTGCTCTTAAACATGGCCAGACGCCTCAGCTTCTCCGTCGCCCAGCCCGTCACCATCGTCGGCTGGTACGTCTCATCTCTCAGTCTGGTCGCCCTCACTGCCACTGCCGCCGGACCCCTTATCGTCGAGCCGTCCGAAGAGTTCATCTGGTCCCAGGCCTTCTACTACGCCATCTACTCGGCCTCTCTCTACTTCCTGGTCGCCTCGCTCATGGTGGTCACCTACGTGGGCGCCGAGAGGGGCCACTACCCCAAGGACTTTATGTTGACGCCGAGCCAGCGGACACTCATGCTGCAGACCATCATGTTCCTACTCTATCTACTGCTTGGTGCCCTGGTGTTTAGCAAGATTGAGGACTGGAGCTACCTAGACGCAGTATATTGGGCCGCCGTGACCCTCTTTACTGTTGGCTTCGGCGATAGGTACGCCACCAGCGTACTGGGGCGCGCGTTGCTCATGCCGTATGCCCTCGTCGGCATCATCAGCCTAGGTCTTGTCATCGGATCCATCCGCAGCTTGGTGCTTGACCGGGGTAGGCGTCGGTTGGGTGCGCGGATGCTGGAAAAGAAGCGACGCCGGACGCTGCGGCAAATGAAGAGGAAGGGCAAAGATGACGTTCTCGTGCCTATCAGGAACCAGGGCCCTCCAGTGTCTACTCAAACCGACTCGCCAGCACTCACCGAGTTTGAACGGAGAGAGCGCGAGTTTGAGCTGATGCGCAAGATACAGAGAATTGCCGCCCATCGGCGTCGGTGGTTTGCCATGGCCGTGTCGACAAGCACCTGGCTGATCCTGTGGCTGGCCGGCGCGAGGGTGTTCCAGGAGTGCGAGAAGCGCTACCAAGGCTGGAGCTATTTTGACGGCTTCTACTTTGCCTTTGTCAGCTTGACGACCATCGGCTACGGCGACATCACGCCCGTCTCCAACGCCGGCAAGTCCTTTTGGGTCTTTTGGGCGTTGCTCGCGCTGCCGACCATGACGGTGCTAATCTCCAACGCGGGCGACACCATTGTCAAGAGCATCCGAGACACGACGGACCAGGTCGCCACCGTCACCATCCTGCCCGGTGAGCGGGGTTTCAAGAAGGAGCTCAAACTGCTCCTGCGTAGCTTGTCGTGCGGTGTGCTGTTTGAGGAAGAGATTGAAGAAACCCCGCCGGGGTTGTTCGGGGACGTTCCACGCGTAAGACCCGACAGTGACGACGACGACGACGAGGACGATGTAGAAGAAGACTTGCGTCGAGATGAATCCGACCGCCAAGCAGAAGGCGAAACCTCGACCCATCGAAATGGCACAACCCTCGAAAACGACGAAGAAAACGGACGAACCGAAACTTCTTCCTCCCCCAAATCCAAACCCAACCACCCCTCCCGCACATCCTCCAACAAAAACCCACCCCCAACCCCATCCTCGACGCCATCAGACCCGTACCGCAGCCCCTCCGTCCCGCGCCTCACCTTCCCGACCACCCTCCCCTCCTCCAAACCTGCCTACCGAATCCTGTTAATCGACGAAATCGCCCGTGTCACACAACACCTGAAACACACTCCGCCCAGAAAGTACACGTTCCACGAGTGGGCTTGGTATCTGAGGCTAATTAGGCAGGATGAAGCGGATGGGGGGAAGCATCAGATGGCCGGGTTGCATCATAGGGGACATGGGAGGGAGAAGGGGATTGACGGGAAAGGGCAGGATGGGAAGGGGGTGGATGAGAAGTGGGTGGATGGGAAGGGAGGGGAGGTGTTGTGGAGTTGGGTGGGCAGTCGGAGCCCGTTGATGGGGGGGTTAGAGGAGGCTGAGTGGTATGTTGTTTTCCTCTCCGTTTCCTTTGTCTTTGCCACGTTTTCTACAAAACCCCCAGCAGATGTTTGAGTAGGCTGACTGTGTTCATAGGATTTTGGAGCGGTTGATTTCGAAGTTGGGGGACGAGTTGAGAGACGAGGCGAATGATGAGTAAGTGCGTGTATGTGTACCAGTGATATGCTAGGTATTCATCTATTTTTTCTAACCAGCAACTAACCGACTAGGCATTAAACACCATCTTCGCTATCCTGTACGCCCTGTTGTACTCCGACATGTCCAAGTAGTCACTCCACGGACTGAGCGGGACATGCAGGGCGTTGCACTCGCTATGAAACGTAAACGGCCCCTCGCGGTTGCGCGCGCTGTTCCACGTCTTCAACACGTGCACGGCGTACCCGATACCGACGGCGACGGCGATGAAGGAGCCAAAGGCAAGGTAAAGGGTGGCCCCTCTGTTGAACACGCGCCACATGAACTTCGAGTCATCCCGCCGCGTTGGGCTGCCAAAGATCAGGTTCCAAAACCACTGCACCAAAACAACGAAGAAGGGCATGAGAGCCAGCGCCGTCCACAACCAAAAGTAGACGAGCAGGTTGTACCTCCCCGAAACCCAGAACGTGTCGTCATACGTAAACCGCGCACCGTTCCTAAACAAGACGCTCATGCCACACAGGTCCGTTGCCGAGCACGGCGTGGACCCCGGCGCGTCTGGGATCCGGTCGGCGAGACAGTCATAGCCCTGCAGCGACGAGGTCGTACGGAACTGCAGATCCCCCAGGTACACACTGAGGACGTAGACACCCGCCGCCCACTGCAACACCGCCATGACGTTAAGCACCCACGGTAGGACGTGCTGCGTCCGCTTGTGGCCCGCCAGGGTGCACGAGTAAGGGTGGAAGCGAAGCACCGATCCAAACTTCCACGCCGTCACCCACGAGGTGATCGCGATGGTCGTCGACATGGCCGGGTCGGCCGCGAACTGGCCGAACGACACCCACCACCAAAAGATGGGCCCGCAGATATCGTATATGAAGAAGACATAGTCAAGCCACGAGATATCCCTGCGCTTGCGGCACGGGCGCGTGCCGTCCGGGTCGCGGAACGCGGTCCACAGCTGCCGGCCCGTGTGCCACAGCGCGCTGGCCGACGTCATGACGATGGCCCACCAGCAGGCGATGTCGGGCAGGATGGTGGCCGAGGGCCGCGGGGTCGACGGAAGGATCTTGAAGTCGGCGAAGCAGCTCACGATCTGGCACCAGGAGTAGATGGCCGGGTGGTTGGAGCTGTTGTCCCAGCCGTGTGTGCTCTCGACGTAGCCGAACCCTTCCGGGACGGTGGCGGGTCGGTTGGGGTGGCTGTCAAGGCCCGCGCGGATGGCCGTGCAGTTGGTGGCGTCCGGGGCGAGGTTGTAGCATTCGTGGAAGCGGCTGTTCTTGTATAGCGCAAAGTCCGGGCTGGAAGGGTCGAAACCGGTATTGTCGGTTGTGGTGTAGCGCACGATGAGGGCGACGGCGGCGCCGAGGGTCAGGGCGGACAGGATGAGGCCGAGTCCGATGGCGCCTAGGATGACGAACTTGAAGGCCGTCCATTCTCGCACCCAGCTTTCGAGGGAGATGGCTGGCTTGCACTCGTGTTCGACTGGAAGGTCAGCATCTGGTCTACGGAATACACTCGGCGTGTGAATGGCATACTGTAGTCGTCGTCTTGGTATTCCAATTCGCCATAGTCAAACTCCTTCCGCGGCTGTCTTGGTTTGCGTCTGGGCGGCATTCTGGCGCGAGGCCGAATCAAGTTGGTTCGGTCTGGTGGTTGGGATGGGGATGGAGAATCAAGTTACACCGTGCCGTCTATTTATCCAGGAAGGTATGTGCATGGCTGCGAACAAACGACAATAAGTCTCTGTCTTATATACAGAGTAGTGGTGATCCTTCAGAAGAAGAGACAGATAGAGTCTTCGAGTAACACCAGTCTTCCTCGATCCTTCAGATGGACAGCCTCGCCAGCCCCCCAAAACATTCGTGCCTCAGCCGCGACAGCGGGCACAACGCTGCGCCGGAATTAGCCCAAGGCTGCACGTTGACCGTGTTTATTCGCCCGCTGCGCCGGTCTACGTCCCCGAATCAATTAGCGGCCGTTCGGGATGCATCCTCGGGTCGTGGCGGTGCCACCTCACCGCGCACTGCGTGGTATTTCCGGACAGACATGCTTGTGAGATCGACAGACAGGAAGCGGGGCCCGGGCTCCTCGTGGGGCGGATTGATCCGGCAGATGGCACATAATCCCGGCAGGCAACGCAGAGCCTCATCGAGGTCGGCGACTCGGCGTATACTGTGGAGGATTCCCTAGACGGATAGGTGGCCAGAAAGGGGTTCTGCGGCAAGGCCTTTCGAAGGCAGGGTGGTGCTGTATTGAACTGGATTTGGTTTGTAAACACTTCTGAGAATCGAAAGGATCCTTGCCCTCTAGTCTTCTCTCATCAGGCTCTATGTCGCCTGGGTTAGACAATAAATGAAATATACAAAATGGTATAGAAACAAGAAAATATACCCGTCAGGGCGTCTCAACCAACCACACCATCAAAACACTACGCTACCGCCGTATCATGCAAGATCATCTCGACACCTACTTCCTCCACCACGCCTTCTTCTTTCCCTCCTTGTTCTCATAACCCTCCTCCTGCACATTATGCCTTCCAACCACCGTCAAAAACACCTGGTCCAGCGTCGTCGGACTGACACTGTAGTGCTCGACCCCCAAATACTCCCTATTCTCCTCGAGCAGCACCACCAGCCTGCCAATCGCCGACGCCGACGACCCACTACCCGCAGTAATCTCATCCCGCTCACCCTCAATCCTACCGCTCTTCTCCCCGCCCAGCACCGCCTCCGCCGGCACACTGAACCGCATCTGGCCATGGTACGTCTTCTCCTCGACCTCCGCCCCAGGGAACCGCCCCCTCACCCACTCCCTCACACGTTCCACATCCTCATCCGCCGTCCGCGGTGCGCCCCGACACACCAAATGCACAAACACCCTCTCGCCAAACCTCCTCCTCAACTGGTCAATCGACCCCATGGCCAACATCCTCTTCGCCAAAATCCCCGCCCTCCCCGCCAACGCATCCGCCTCCTCCATACTATGCGTCGTCAACAGTATACTCCTCCCGGGCACCGTCGCCGCCAACGTCCGCCACATGACCCGCTTCGCGGCCGCATCCAGCCCCGACGACGGCTCATCCAACAAAACCACCGTCGGATTCCCCATCAGCGCGATCCCCAGCGACAGCTTCCGCTTATTTCCTCCCGACAGCGCATGCGCCTGGCGGTCGCGGAACATACCCAACCCGACCGCGCGAATGATGGCGTCGACGTTGTGGTCTACGTCGGGGATCCCCCGCACGCGGGCATAGAAGCGCAGGTGCTCTTCGACGGTCATTTGGTCGACGGCGTCAAACTGCGGGCAGACGCCGAGGTGGGTGCGGGCGGCGGCGAGGTGGCGGGTGACGGAGGCGTCTTCGACAAAGACGTCGCCGGTGCCGGCCGAGGGCTTGAGGTCGCCGCGGATGACCGAGATGGTGGTGGACTTGCCGGCGCCGTTGGGGCCGAGCAGGGCGAACACTTCGCCGTGGGGGACGCCAAAGGTGACGTTGTCGACGGCGGTGGTGTTTTTGCCAAAGGTCTTGGTCAGGTTGACGACGCGCAGGCCGTCGGTGGAGGCGGCGTGGCTTGGGGCGCTGGCAGAAGATTTGACGCGGACGAGCTCGTTGGCGACTTCTTCGTCCGAGATGGCGGCGCGTTCGTCGGTCGGGGAGGAAGGGGGCGGGGTGGAGCGGGAAAAGAGGCGGCGCAGGCTGAAGCCGGCATTGCCGCCGTCGGCCCAGACGAGGACGAGGAAGAGGAGGATGGTCTGGATGATGAGGTAGGTGATGGGCCCGCCGTACTGCAGCATGCTGCCCGGGTTGGACGAGAGCTGCTGACCGTCGCACGCCGTCGAAAAGAGATTCAGCGCCACGAACAGGGCGCGGAGGACCGAGGTGATCGGGGCCAGCACTGAGATGGCAAAGTGCACGACCAGCACGAGGTGGTCGATTTGGTGGACGGGCGCGTACATGATGACGCACATGTAGGCGACCAGGTAGAGGAGCAGCATGATGACCTGGCCGGCGGCCGTAAACGCGTAGGCAGACAGCTGGTTGGCGCTGAAGAGCGAGATGTTGTAGGCCAAGAGGGTCGACGCCAGGGCGTAGAGGATCAAGACCAAAAAGACGTAGCCGACGTGATACCACAGGTTGGGCGCGAGGCCCGCAAAAAAGGCAATACTAACAACCGCACCCGCCAGCGCAATGGCAAAGTCAAAACCCGTGTAGGCGAGCCACAGCGGCAGCGGCCGCACGCCGTTAGAGTACTGCAGGCCACGGACATTGCGGCGGCGCTCTAGGTTGGGATAGAGAGAGAAGAAGGCCGGGTAGGCGCACAGGGCGAGGCCGACATAGACGAGCAGCTGCAGCGAATCGCCCGTGTCGGGGGCGAACGGGGTATCAAACAAGACATAGTTGGACGCGATGCTGGTGTTGGTCAGGAGCATGTCCATGACCCATTGGCCGAACCAGGAGTTGATCATCTCCACGCCGTTGCCCTTGTAGCTGAGCATCGGGCGTGAGTTGTCGTCGCCGAGCCAGATGGCGGCAGGCGTGATGTTCTTGCGGTACTGCACGACGGCATTGTTGAACTCGTCGAGGGAGTCGACAATGGTCAGATTCGAAAGGAACTCGGCCGGGTTGACGGCCCTCTTGGCCAGGCCGCCTGCGCCCTGCGTGGCCATGTAGATGGGCGCAAAAAGACGCAGCAGATTGGACTCGGAGAACTTGTCGGCCGGACCACCGACTAGGAACAAGTTAAAGTCGCCGTCAAAGATGTCGACGGCCGTCCGGCGCGATGACTGCTCGGCTGGCGAGCATCCAGAAGCACGCTGGTCCTTGACAAACAGCATGACCAGACCGGCCGCAACGACGGGGATCAAAAAGGCCACCACGGACGGAAACCAGTTGCCCTTGAAGATGACGCACCGCTTGAGGAAGAGCACCCACGTCTGCTGTAAAAAGCCAATGGGCTGTCCAGAGAGGAGCTCGAGGCCGCCCTTCTCCTTCCCAGCCACATTCTCGTCGTCGCCCGAGCTGAGGACACCGCTCCGGTCAACGCCACCCTCGCCATGAACCTCCTCAGCAAGCTGCAGAAACACATCCTCAATGGTCGGTCCCGAGAAGCGATAGTCCGTGATCCCAGCCGCCTCCAGCTCCTTGATCACGGTAGCTGCCATCGTTGACGTGGACGCAATGTACGCCGCCTCCTCGTGCGTCGCTTTCTTCGTAACTCCCGCAATATCCGGCAGGAGAGGAATCAGCTTGACACTGTTGACATGGATCCTGTAGCCGCCTCCCAAGCGGTCCTTGAGCTCGACAGACGTCCCCTTGGCACGGAGATTACCCTTGGACATGACAGCAATGTAATCGGCCAGTAGATCAGCCTCGTCCAAGAAGTGCGTCGTCATGATGATGGTACGCCGGCCGCGCTCGGCCAGCAAAATGTCCCAGATCTTCCTACGGCTCAGGGGATCCAAGCCGCTAGAGACTTCGTCGACGCAGCACACGGCGCTGCCGCCCGTCAGCATCATGCCCAGCTGCAGCTTGCGCTTCTGGCCGCCCGACAGCGTCTTGGAATGGGCCTTGATCTTTTGCTCGAGGTCGACGGCCACGACCAGCTGGCGGATCTCGTCCTTGGTGGCGTGGTTGCCCGGCGACTTGAGCTTGTTGAAGATGCGGATGTGCTCCTCGACCGTTAGCTCGTCCCAGAGCACGTTCTTTTGCGGGGCGATGCCGAGCCCGCCCGTGCCGTCAATGGTGATCTTGCCGCTCGACGCCTTGTTGATGCCGGCGACCGTGTCGAGCGTCGTGCTCTTGCCGCTGCCGTTGGCACCCAGCAGTGCGAGGATCTGGCCGCGGCTGGCGCTCAGCGTGAGCTTGTTGACGGCAACCACGGGCTCCTTGGGCGGGGACAGGAACGAAAACATGCGGCGGACAATACCGGGCCGGTAGATCTTGGTAAACTCTTCGAGCTGCACCGTGCAGTCCGGGTCGAGATCGCCGCGGTTCTCGCCTGTGACAATGTTGCGGCCGCTCGAGGTCGTGCCGTGCAGCCATCTCTCGACCAGGGCGCCGAGGATCGGGTAAACGATGGCCTGCGCGCCGAGAAACACAAACAGAACAATACCAGGCACGTTCCACGGGCTCTCCGGTGCCCCCTTGAGGAGATCAGCCGGCCACTGCTGCTTCTCCCAACGAGCGAGATACGTGATGAAGTAGGTAAAGTTGCAGGGCGTGAACAACAGACTCAGCGCGACGACAGTCCCCGCCTTGGGAGCAGTGACAGTCTGCGCGATGACGGCCAGGAGGATATACAGAATGGTGATGGAGACACCACTCAGCTGCGACTTTTTGAAAAAGGCAGCGCCCAAGATAGCCA
Source organism: Trichocladium uniseriatum (assembly GCA_017139535.1). Taxonomy (NCBI): domain Eukaryota; kingdom Fungi; phylum Ascomycota; class Sordariomycetes; order Sordariales; family Chaetomiaceae; genus Trichocladium; species Trichocladium uniseriatum. The sequence goes on along the minus strand of WOUO01000009.1, from coordinate 375,948 downwards.
TGGATCCGATGGCGAGTCCGGCGAGGATGAAGTAGAGCAGGACGATAAGGGCGCTCGTGTGGCGAAAGACACCCGACCAAAGGATAAAGGCCGAGACCACCCAGCCGGGGAGGTAGAGCAGCGAGAAGGAGAAATGGTACGATAGGAGGCGAGCGGCCTGGGGTTGCCAGCGGCTGCTGGTGGCCATCATAGCCTCAATCAGCGTCGACATGCCCGTCTCGCGTTCCGTCGCAATGAAGCCAGCCATATGGTAGACGACACCGATAATCGCTATGATGAAGGTAACGCCCAGGAAGTTGATCAGGAAACCCTGGTAGGTGACGCGGATGAAGTCGGCGCGCTCCTCGGTCGTCTGCGAAGTGAACGGGTACTCGTCGGCGTCATAATCCAGCGCCAGCGCACCGTTCCTCCCGTTGTTGTTGCGCGTGATGGCCGCATCGACAGCCCGCTGCAGCGGCAGCATATAAATCTGCGCATCGTTGGTATCCTTGTCGACATTGACCCTCCCCGCACCCAGCGAGCCATCCGCGCGCAGCGTATAATTCCACATCCCCCCCTCCCCCTCCGTCGGCGACCCCCTAAAAACCACCGCACCATAACACGGCGTCACCCCCCTCAACGACGCCCGACAAACATACGGCAACTCCTCCTCGTCCTCCAAAATAGTCGCATTCTTCCCCGCCCCCGTCACCACCTCGGCCAACTCCCCCACCACCCTCTCAATCTCCCCCCCTTTAAACCCCCCATTCACAAACACCACCGTGTCCCTCCCACTACCCCCCGCCACAGCCAGCCCATCCGCCAGCGACCGGATCGCATGCGGCTCACTAATACCAAAAACCGCCGACGGAATAAACAGATTCCTCGCAAAGCTCAAAAACGCCGTGATGATGATGGGCAAGACAAAAGCGCGGACAATCGTGGCGAACCCGTGGCGGCCGAGGACAATCAGCCAGTTCTTGAGGGCCAGCGTCCAGGCCTGTCGGAGGAGCGCCATTCTCGCTACCTCGTAACGAACGGAGTATTCCGTACGAGTAATGAACTATCCCCGTAGCTGTCGGGCCGTTTGCAACGGCGCTTCCCGAGACCGCGGGCGCGATTCGGGTCGGATCGGCGCGCGGGCGCGCGGTGTGGCGCGTGGGGATTGTTGGGATGGCGTTCTGGGTCGGGACGAAAGTTTAATTACGAATAAGACAGTTCGTCCGATCAATCACACAACAACACCAAAGACAGAGCGATTCTGTCATGGGCTGCGCATTTTGGTTGACAATGCCAAAAAATATATGTCGCGACACTCAAAAGATGCCAAGTTAAGATCAGATCGGAAAGAATGGATGAACCTGCTCCGAAGGATTCGGCGTGGGCGTGGAGAAGTAATCTCTCTTCTGCCAAGGAGGCTGAGTCGATCCCCGAATTCGTCACTTTGGGCTCTTGGCTCGGCTTCTCGTTGCCCGATCGGAGCGTGGAATGGATGTGGAAGCAATCGAAAAACCCGTTAGCACATCGGTTGACACGTGTGCCTGACATGCGGTGTTTTACATCGGAGGAATAAAAGGGCATTGCTTGCGAGACCAATGGGTCGTCTCCAGTTCATCACTTTGATGATGGAAAACCAAGAGGAATTCTAATCATTCCTTGGCGCTCTGACCGGGGCCTCGCTTGCACCCCTCTCTGGTCCACATCCCACGAGGAGGATTCTCCTTTCAGTTACCCGCCCCTTGGCACGCCCCGCCTGCCCCCACCAAAGTCTCCGAAGTCCCGCGCCGGGACCCGATTCGGGAGACCGCGTCAACAATTCGAGATCGGGCACTTCGGAAAAGAGAACAACGTGCATACTTGTAGCTTCATCAATACTTCTCGGCATCACCTAGGTTATCTGCACGGAGTAATTCGTATATCTTTCGATTTCCTACACTGTGTAGTTGTGGAGTATCATCTATGGTTTCCAGGACATCGGTTACCCCCCATCTATTTGTGAGCTGCAGACAAGAACGTTAGCGAGACCGCTCCGCCACAACAAGCCGCGTCACTTACGAATGCCCTCCTCAGGCAGGGGCTGGATATTGACCAGCTCAGCCGCGAGCTTCCCCTTGGGGACGTGCTTCTCCTCCCGCAGGAACGGGAACGGCAGCACCTCGCGGATCGAGTAGTTGTTGGTAATGAACTGCAGGCTGTTAGCTTGACATCAAGGTGCTTATGGTCAGTTGCCAGATAGAGTGCTTACCATAGCGAGACGGTCGATACCGAGACCCCAACCACCAGTCGGCGGCACTAATCACGGCCGTCAGTTTATGAACAATGCAATACGCAAACAGGCGCAACACTTACGGCCATACTCGAGCGCATTGAGGAAGCTCTCGTCCACGAGTTGACTATGCCAAGGTTAGTTTCGCTTCAGTTCTCCTTGGGAATATCGGCAACGTACGCCTCGTCATCGCCCTGATCCTTCTGGCGAGCCTGCTCCTCGAACCGCAACCTCTGGTCAAAGGGGTTGTTCAACTCGGTGTAGGCATTGGCAATTTCCTTCTTGCAGACGAACGCCCTGTAGGATTGTCAGTACACCAATCGCGGCAAAGCCATGGCAGGCGGCACGGAAACGCACTCAAATCTCTCGCAGAGACCTATCAGCCCAGGGGTTAGCCTTATTCAATCCGACACGGAGGATTCATCTACACATACCCTTCTTGGAACGATGATACTTGGCCAGGGGGCTCATCATTTGCGGGTGTTCCACTGCAGTCAAGTCAGTCTATACCCCTATATTCCATTTCCTTACAGTGGCACTCACTGATGAAAGTAGGGTTGATGCAGGTGCTCTCAATGAACTCGCCCGTGAGCTTGTCAATCATGCGGGCGTTGGTCAGGGGCGGCGGGCACTCGACGTTCATCTTCTTGCAGACGCGCTGCAGGAACGCGTTGGTCTCGTCCGTGTGGAGCTCCTCGTAGGGCGGGAACTTCTCTCCCGTCGCCTTCTCAAGCTCCGGGATCATCTCGACCCGGCGCCACGGCGCCTCCCAGTTCACGTCGTAGACCTCTCCGTGCTGCGTCGTGAACTTGGTCTTGTACGAGCCGGTGAGCTCCTTGACCAGTGAGGAAACAAGCTCCTCAGTCAGGGCCATGACGTCAAAGACATCGGCATACGCCCAGTAGAACTCGCAGGACGTGAACTCGGGGTTGTGGGTGAGATCGATGTCCTCGTTGCGGAAGTTCTTGCCGAGCTCAAACACCTTGCCGAACTGGCCCACAATCATCTTCTTGAGGAAGAGCTCGGGCGCGACTCTCATGAACATGTCCATGTTTAGATCGTTGTGGTGGGTGATGAACGGAAGCTGCGACGGTTAGTTCTGAGCCACCGGGGGCTGCTGACAGGGGGTTGACTTACAGCCGTCGCACCACCAGCGATGGCGTGCATCATCGGGGTCTCAACCTCCATGAAGCGGCGCTCATGGAAGACTAGGAGGCATTCCGTCAGAAACGACCACTGCACTGGAACAAGTCACACCTACAGTCGCGAATAAACCGCACCATCCGGCTGCGCTGCCAAAGCGTCTCACGAGTCCTGTCGTTCCACAGCATGTCTAGGTAGCGCATGCGGGCTCTCTGCTCGCCGTCCGAAAAGGGGAAGCGCTCGCCGGGAAGCATGTGCAGGCACGGGCTCAGCAGCACAATCTCGGTCGCAAAGAGCGACAGCTCGCCCTCCTTGCCCTCGGCCTGCTTGTTCTTGGGGTTGGTGCGGCCGGGGTAGCCGACAATGCCAATGACGTCGCCACGGCGGATGTTCTCGTGCTGCTTCTCAAAGGGGACGCCGCCCTCCTTGACCAGTTGCGCCTGGCAGACGATCTGCAGCTTGGTGCCGATGCTGGCGGTGTCGGCCGACGTGCGGATGACTGGGGGTTGCTGCTTGTGAGTAAACTGATTCCTAAGAGGGGCACATGGCAGGTATAGTTACCGTAAAAGATGAGCTTGGAGCCGCTGGTGCGAGTCGTGTAGATGCGGCCGGCCATGCGGATCTCCTTGCTCTCGTCGGTCTCGCCCGACTTGAGGTGGCCAAACTCCTCGACGAACTTGGAATCGTCATAGTTGACCTGGAACTTGTGCGGGTACGGGTTGGTCTCGGGGTTCTTGAGCACTATCCAGGGGCATCAAATCAGCAAATGCCGCCGAGACCGGCGGATTCCAAGCCCAACATACGCTCATTGATGTGCCGGGTCCGGATCTCGTAGTACTGGTTCGGGTTCAGGTCCTTCTCCTCCTGGCCCGCCGCGTTCTTGGGCTTGCCCGAGGCCTTGGGCGGGGCGGCAGCAGCCTTAGCAGCCTTCTCGGCCTCCTTCTGGCGCTGCTTCTGGCGCTTCTTCAGTTCCGTCTTCGACACGCGCTCGCCCGTGACCTCGTCGAGGTGGAGGTTGGCGATCGCCTCGGTGGGGGGCGCGGCGGCGCTCGAGCTCGAGTCAGCCATGGTGATTGATATTCGGTTCGGCTGGTATTCGAAGAATCAGGCCGTGGGAACCAATGCGATCCCTTGTTTGTCTCGTTTGTGGGAAAAGAGGTTTTTGGATTGCTCTTGGGACCCAATTGCTTGAAATATTCCCCACAGCGGGGCATTTTTCGAGTCACAACTGTTGGCGGGGTTGACTCACTGCGGGGGTCAACCCTAACCCTATTACTTCCCCTAGATATTGTTCCCCCTGAGTGCCACCAACTCACAGGGTCACCATTGGCAACTTGCATTCACTATCACTAAGGAGTAGGAGCTGCAAAAGGTGGCTAACTTTATTGTTACACTACCCATTGTGATTACCCAAATTTCCGATTCTCGATACCCCTGAATATGCAGAGAGTCTATACCCTAAAGTATCCTGGACAGTCCTCCGTCCTTTCAGGCCCCATACCAACATATCTACACATGTCAAGGTTCAAGCCGGCATAACTCCTTCCAATGTCTCGGCAAGCGCCGCATATCCCGTTTCACTAGTATACCCCATCCCGTCAAATCCAATTCGGCATCCTGCCATGCAAATCCGCAAGCCCCTGACCTACGCCTCCATCATTGGCAGACATACCCGCGCCCCTCCTGTTGCTGTTACCGCCCGTCGTCTGCTGCATCCGAGTCGCGTCAAGCTGCGCCATCTGCTGCTGCTGCGTTGGCATCGGAACGACGTGCTGTGATTGCTGTTGCTGTTGCTGCTGCTGGGGATGAAGCGGGATCTGGGCATTGTTATAATTGCCAGGGTCGTCGTCCATGTCGGCGTCGGCATCAGCGTCGGTGTCACCATCTGCGTCGCCGTCTGCATCGGCGTCTTGGTCGCTCATTTCTTCGTCGTCATCGCTTTCATCTTCGTTGTCGTCCGCGTGTGTGCCGGCTGAAGGCGCGGCGCTGGGTGCTGCCACCGGCGGAGGGAGTGCTGTTGTGGTTGGGGAAGTTGATGCGGAATGGCTCATAGTCGGGGCAGCAGTAACGGCAGCGGCAGGGGCTGGGTGTGGTACCTGGGGAGGGCGGCAGTGAAATACCGGCTGTTGTGGTTGTGCGGAATCCCGTCGCTGGCTTATGGAACATGCACTCTGGGCCGGGGTGAGGCCGGCCTTTTCGGAGGCTGGGTCCCCTAAGTCTGTCGTATCGAGTGACCGTTGCGCTGGGAGACCGGCCGTTGCGGAGCGGGCCGAGACGATTACGTCTTTCCACCGGTCGACGGCCCTTGAGACAATCGTGTTCAGGTCCGAGTGACGGTCGGTGAGGTTGAGTCCGACGCCGCGCTTTCCGTTCACCACACCCTCTTCCAAAAGGCGATCTAGCAGCTTCTCGTCCATGAAAACGGTCGAGGGCGGTGTAATCTTGAACTCTCGCGGTTGTTGTAGACGAGTTAGCTGCTCAACTTGGCCCTTGAGATTCGCATTCTCTTGTCTGAGAAGGCGCTGGCCTTCTTTCAGCTTATCCACCTCCTCCTGCTTCCTGACCACGCTCCGTGCCAGCTCAAGTCTCCAATACTGCTCGCGCTCATCCTGCGAAAGGCCGCTCCAGACAGCGTATGTACTCCTGAGGTGGCGGTATACAAGCTGTTCCATCTCCTCAGCCGCCTCCTCTGCTTTTCGGACTTCGTCCTTGGTGTTTGTCTTGGCGAGGTTTAGGGAGGGTGGATATGCCAGCTCCTCGGTGACGGCCGTCGTAGCGGCGGCGCAGGCAATTTTCCACCGCCTGAACTCCTTCTCGAAGAATGCGTGCAGTGCATCGAATTGGCTTTGGCTCGGCGGAAGAATTGACCACGAAGTGGGCGTTGGGTACTGCGTTGAGGCGAAGAGCGTTGGAGGAGGTTCGAGGCACCGGAGTATGAGAGCCTGAAAGTCCAGTGCGAGAGGGTTGAAATCAAATGGCGTTGAGCTAACATCAATTTGCTGCCTGCCGAGCCAAGTTAGTCGACGGTAACATGGCCAATGTGAAGGATGAGAAGACGGACTTCGCGGCCCTGAATGAGGCCAGCAGCTCCCGTAATGCCAGCTCTGCCGCCCGGGACGTATCCTGGGCATCCTGGAGCTGCTGTCTTGTGTCTAGTTGCTGCTTCAACGTCTGGCGGCTGACGGAGCGCTGGGGCGGCCCGGGCCTTGACCCTCGGCCGGCCCCATCTTCCCCGACATCGCGACCGTCGTCTCCGCTGGCTACGTCCTCCCGCGCAGCAAGGTCATTGATGACCCCGGTGGCTTCCCATGGCGTATTGAACGGAAACGTCCTCGCAACCGTGCCCTCTTTCCGCGATAATGGTGACCTCGCGGCGGAAGCTTCGGTCTCTCGGTAAGCGGAGCTCCTCCTTGACACGGTGGTCGGCGTCCCCACAGAAGCAGAAGTCCCCCGGCGGGACACGGCGCCTTTAGGCTGACGACGGGTGATATTTTGCCGGAGCTTCCGAATGGCTTCTACATCATGCACTCCATCAGGGGCTTTGGGGTTCTTCTCCCTGATGTAGACGTCGAGATGGCGGCCAAGAGACGAGGATGTAAAAGGTTGCTGGCAAAAGGGACATCGCTTGTCCTTGACAGCCTTTGGCGTGCTCGATTCAGCCGGAAGGCTCGGTGTTTCGGCCATGGCTCAATTACACAGTTGTATGCGCAGGGACCACGGGTTGAAACGATGAAGATGGACTCAAGGCATAGTAGGGAAGTACCTTGGCGGTTTGGATGCCCGTGTTATTAACCCCCCGTCCAAGGAGCAACGTTGACGGAAACCATTCGGGATCGACCCGGCAAGATATGGCCGAAATTTGCGAGGCTGAGTCCTGGGGAGCATGGGTCTTTTGTGTTGGCAACGGGGTTTCGAAGGAGTGCGCCGTTGCTTCTGACAGTGCCATGTCCGCTTCATCACAAAATATTCCGTAATGGCGACTTATTTCCGGACAGGGCAGGTTTAGCCAAGACAGGGGTCTTGTTGAGGGTTGCGGAGAACCTCACAGTCGGGAAATTGTTGGCTTGCAGGATGCCGTTGGTTGACCCTGCAGTTTCCTAGAAATAATGCAGGGGAAATGCGTGATGGTTGATTTTAGAGTCGCATTGGTCCCCCAAGCGACACTTCCTGAGATGACAGAAAGAGACAGCTCCTTCCCGTCTTTCTTTCCTTCTTCAGCCAGGCAACCACCTGCAGGACCTGCAGGTCCTGCACGGTGTAAGGAGGTCATCCCGCACTGACCTCGCCGTTTTGGTCCCCTTCATTGACTATCGATTTTTTCCCACTTTACTGGTCTGATCTGTGGATTGCAACTCTGGAGCGTCTTCACTAACCAAGGTTGTTGTCATAAAAAAGCCCCTGAGCCCCTGTCACATCACCTTTCGTTGTTGGTAAATTTGGAACCTGTTTCCAAACAAGGAAAAGCCTCGTCACCGGCAGCTGTCACTTCTGTTCCGTCCCTGCTTGGCGTGGATGATCGGCCTGGACCGCAGAAGGGGCGCCAGGGGTGAACACAATATTCCGGGTTGTGTATGAATAATACAATGTAAAATACGGGTATTACATACTCCATAAATGTCCATAATCTGTATTACTGAGTACTGTGTTGGAGGCACCGCTTTCTCTGACCTTGAGTTCTCTCTTTCCGTTGGCGGAACTCGTTCATGGAATTGTCCTACATTGTCTTATAAAAAGCTGACTGACTTTCATCCGGCCGTTGTCCCTGCATATGACTGTTGCTTTTCAGTGTGATCACAGCAGGCCATACGAAGTACACAGTAATTACTATGAATACCATACGGAAGAACCCGATGCAAGGAGCTGTATTCGAGGGAAAGATGGAACTCGTCTCTCGCGGATATTTTATAATCACCTAGGAAGTGTCGTTCCCTTCCCAACCGCCCTTCTGCAGACACCGTCGGGTTCTTCAGCCACCCGTTCCATTTTACAGGGAGAGTCGGTATCCGAGACTCTCAGGCCCTGCAACTGACCCTGTTCCGGGCCAATTCCCGGTTCCTTGGCGGACCCGAACGACCGTTAGCGTCGCCGGGCCGCGTCAGTCCCAACGGTGTGGTTTGTCGCTTCAAGTTCGCCGAATGAAGGCTCCAGCATCATTTGTTTATTAGCGTAAGGGGAGCAAGCGAGCGGGGGGGTTCATTGCTACTATACACTGCTTTGGTGTCAGGTCCAACTTCAGGGGCGCCAACCCAATTTCTGATTGCCCCGAATCGCATGGACAATCACTGGGTTACTTTGGTCTATTTATTGGGCCATCTCTTGTGCTTGTCAGGTAGTCAAACCCAGAGGAAACGCAACAGATTGCAGCTCCTGTTCGATGGACTCAAGATCCCGAACCACTTCCTCTGCGGATCCATACCGCTGCTGCCAGCATTTCAGGGTGACAGCGCTTCAAGCGTGTCTATCCTGGGGGAAATTCCCCTTTAGAAACCTCTCCCCCACCTTCTCATACCATCCCTCTTCCCCGTCAATGATGTCGGGGAAAACGTCGTGCCCCATCATGATGAAATAAATGGTGCACCCCAGCGCAAACAGATCTGTCTTGACATCCGCGCCGAAGGGGTCGCTTCGAGGGCAGGAAAACCTGCAGGGCTCTGCGCTCCAGCCGTCAAGAAGCACCTTACCATCCTCCGATAAGAGTCTACCTTGGAAGTCGGAAAGCTTGATGTGGAGATCCTCGTCAAGGAGTAGATTTGTGGGCTGAATGTCGCAATGAAGGACTCTATGGGCATGGATCCAGGCGACTCCCTCGGCAGCCTCCCGGCACCAGGCCAGCCGCTGCTTGACCGAAGGGGGTGGTTTGCTCGACTCAAGTATGTATTCGGCGACGGTGCTATTCGTGGCGCGTTCGAGGTAGATTCCCGTGTCCGTGAAGCCTCGGAATGTTATGATGCGCTCATGCGGTGAAATGATTTTGAGGAGCTTCCTCTCAACTTCGAGACGGGTCATGTCTCCGCCGGGGGCCAGTGTATATTTGAACACCGTCGAATCGTCCACCTCTCCAATGAAGGCGCTGCCTCCCACAGCGATGACGCGCTTCACTCCTGGGGGACGGTAGGCATGGTAAACATTAACGGTTGGCGCGTCACCGTTGGACATGGTGGGTTGTGAAAGCGTCGGGTTGGCTCCGTTAGGTTGGCGGGGAAAAGGTCAACGGTAGATGCAATCACTGGGGCTGGGCAGGGCTTTGTAACTGAACTTTGTGTAGTTTGTGTAGCAGGATTCATGGGGGTAGTGTCGTGTCTGCGTGCTGTGACTCGTACGGTGGCCGGGTAGTGAACCTGGGACAAAGTGCAAAAACCACTTTGCGTTCAACCAGCCTTTTTGCATGTATTTGAATCCATCCAACCTTGAAGTTCAAACTGCTAGTGTTGAGAGACGGTTGCTTAAACCTCGCGCATTGCGCCTGCCACATCTGGCCGAAAATACTGTAATCACCCCTTCCATCTTGGTCACTTCAATAAAATTCTTTCTTTCAAATTGCCATTGTTTTCGTTTTCCACCATTGACACCAGAAACTGGTTCCACAGAACTAAGAAACCAGAAAAACGCCACACAACACAAACCACCACTTCAAATGGGCCGCCACAGGCGCACAGCCCCAGCCCCAATTTTTTTCTCGCGTCTCAAAGCATCAACTTTGATCTCTTATCTCTCTGCAGGCGCGGAGTATTGAACCGGGGTCCAACAGACACAACCAGCACAACCCAACAAGTCGACCACCTTTAGCCCTCGAATTTCTTCCAACACCTTCAATTGCGCAGATTTACCACGATGCCACCAGGTAAGCGCACGCCGTTAAACCAATTCGATTGCGAACAACACCCGACGAGCCGCGGCAGGTCGCGTCGCGTCGCGAATCGCCCTCGAGGGCGGCTTCGTCCCCCAATGCACTCTCCTGGATGATTTTCGTCTGACAAACCCCCCTACAGCAATTAGCGACAACGAAGGGACGTCGGATGTCGAGATCGCCCAGCAGTCTGCCACCAAGAAGACTGGACGTGGGAGGAAGTCGGCTTCCTACCAGGACGAAATCCCTGAAGATGATGACATTGTCACCACAGACATGCAGAATGAAGATGGAGACGATGATGATGAAGAAGCCGGCGACGACGAAGATATGGACGAGGAAGTGTACGAACTGTGGACGCCCTCGGAACCGCTCAGCACCAGGTCGCTAATCCGGTTCTAGCTACGTCGTGGAGAAGATCATGTCACACATGATAGATAAGAATACTGTAAGGGCTTCCCACGTAGCGCGTAGTTGCTGGATAAGGTCTGATAGTGTCCACAGGGGCAACCTCTGTTCGAGGTGAAGTGGGAAGGTTACGAGAAAAAGTCGGATCGGACATGGGAGCCAGAAGCAAACCTGACGTACGAAACGAGACCAGTCTACCGTACTGTGGCGACGGGCTGACCGATTTTCCTAGCGACAACGCGTCCGAAGCGCTTAACGAGTACTTCGCGAGTATCGGCGGCCGCGATAAACTGTTTGAGGATTCTACAAATGCGCTGAAGAGCAAGAAGCGGGGGAGGCCGTCACTGTCGTCAACTCCCCAGGCAAGCGGCAAGAGGTCAAGGAAAAACGGAGATCACCCGGCAGACTTGGAGCCACCCGCCAGCGCAAAGGCGGCTGTCTGGAAGCCGCCAGCTGGGAGCTGGGAGGATCATATTGCGCAGTTGGATGCCTGCGAGGACGAGGACTCGGGCAAGCTTATGGTTTATCTGTCGTGGAAAAACGGCCAAAAAACGCAGCACGAGACGAGTGTGATTTACCAGCGATGCCCGCAAAAGGTATGTACATGCGACAGGTCCACATGGTCGCGAGAAGCTCACCCTTTTTAGATGTTGCAGTTTTATGAGCGGCACGTTCGTATCATCAAGAGAGATAACGACACAGATTCGGCGTCGACGCCGTTTTGAGGCCCGAGTCTCACGAAACTCGGCGCGGTTTCGATGATGGACAAAACTTCGCATTCACTATATATTTGACACTGGCAGGCGCCTTGACCAAGCTCTGAGACAGGGCCTCTGGTTACAATGGGGCGCATTTGGGCGGAATTGGCGTTACGCTTCTGGGCTTGGTAGCAAATGGAGCTTGGAATTTCTTCTTTTTCTTTCCCTCTGTTTTACCAGATTGGTGTGCTTTCAGGCGACAGTCATGCGAGTCTCGTTACGGCGGGATCTCGACCTCTTTCTGGCACATGTCTTGCATCTAGCGTTGATTGATTGGGAATTTAGAGTCCTTTTCAGCCAGCAGGGTGTTCCTCGGATACATCGTCATCCCAACTCATCGCAACTTGTCTCATGCAGTCATTGAAAATACCCTGAAACTGCCCCTGGCGCGCGCTGACGTATCAAGCCCAAATCGCGGGAGAGGTTGGTCGGGCCCACCCAAGTGGCCCGTGCACGCCCTGTCAACAGGGTTGTGGTGCGCGCCAAGAACCGCATGCGCAGGAGCTCGCCAGGGCCCAGCCTTCTCTTTTATTGACTTTGAACAATCAGGTGGCGGGGCAACCATGCTATTTGACGGCGGGCGCCTGCCTCCCGCGCAGGGCGCTGCCAGCCCAACTCTGCGTTTCACGTTCCATGAACTTGATGGCCTTGCTCGATTCTTGAGTTTTTTGAGTCTGACAAGGCCTCCGAGTCTCGCAGCTTTTTGTTGACGCAACACGGCGTCGACTCTTGTCTCTCGCCAACCCAGCAAGTTGCGCAACCCCACCTGCCGCCCTGCCCAATCCAATTGACGTGAGCTTTCTCCTCATTTTTGCTTTGCGCAACCTCCCAACCTCCCGCAGCGAACTAACGTCTGACAGACTCTGCTCTGGCTGTCGCAACCCGATAAACCACCCACGCTGCTGTCGCATCACAGAGCTGCAAACCCGCACTATCTTTGGTTTACACAGCAATCGGACACACGCATCATTGCTCGCAAACCCGACCCGATTGACACCACATTCCGGCTCCGCTCCGCTCCGTCCCCGCGGACGACCCACAACTCCGCTCCGCTCCCGAATCAACCAACGGACCCCACACCTCCGAACCGAGCGCCGGGTCCAAAACCAGGTGCAACATAAAAAGCGAACCCGAAAAAGAAATTGAACAAAAAAAAAACGCAAAAATGAAGCAAAACGACGTCATCGCCGTCATCATCATCGTGCTCTTCATCGTGCTCGCGCTCATCGCCTTTGGCATCTACCACCTGGTCAGCGTGGCGCGGGATAATGTCGAGGGCACGGTGTCGACGTCGTCGACGAGCAGCACGAGCGACGATATGGTCGAGGTGCGGTGATCTTGAGTCTGATTCTTGGGCACGAGAGTCTTGACTTTTGGTTCGAAGAGGAGGGAAAGGTGAAAGGTAGGGAAGGGATGAAATGGATGGATGGATGATTATGATCATGAGGATGAAGATGAGGATGAGCACAAGGGTGGGGATGGGCTACAAAAAATGTAGGGGACATGAGGATGGCGACGGCCGTTTGCGCTCGGGGTACGACGACCGGGGCTGTTACTTCGGAAGTGGTACAGCTCGCGAGACGCCGCTCCTACGAGCTGCGAAAAGCGGTTTCCGCCTCTCTCATTGGATTGAAGGGGTGTCGCCAACCGAATCGGTTAGCACGATGGGAACGTTGGTGAAGAAATACGGGCGGACGATGGGTCGATGTTTCAAGGGCATAATGGCATGCATATCACGGGCGGCGGGGAGCAACATTTTGGGTTATCACAACGGCGTTCTGGGCTCATGAGCTTCTGAGCGGGTTTTAAGTTACGGGAGGGGGGCACGTTGCGAAAGCTGTGCTATGAAGCGACGAGGACGAAGTGAGGAATCAATGAGGTTTGAGAAACATGTATTTTTTTTTCCCCTGGCGATTCTTGTATATAGAGTTATTTGTAGATGCTGCGAGCGTCCTTGGGTGGGATCAGGGATGGAATATAGAAGGCATGAGTGAGAAGAAATGAGCTCCTTTCCGCGCTTCACTTGAGATGAACTTTGCTGAGAGAGGGATTCGCTCCAAACTTGTGTTTTTAACAGCCCCATTAAAACCGGGAAGCCGGCGGTGAGTTCGTCTGTTTAAGTCTGAAGTCCGAGTTCGTCAGTCCAACCCCTCCAGCGCAGACGGTGCTAGTTCGGTCCTGCTGCCACCCTTGGCGGTGAACCCAACCAGCACATAGCTCCCAAGCGGCGGCGATGCAAGAGACTAGACAGAGGACTCGAAGTGCGTTGTGAACCAAATTCCCTTTGCGCCCAGCTCTTCCGTCGCATCATGTTGATGCCTGTCAGACGCAAAAATAGAAGCAAGGACTTGCTTGATACCCCTGGTGAGTTGCAACGCACCGTGTGAGTATAATCACCCAACTTGCTGTGGGAGAGGGGGTTTGGGGCCAAAAATGTCGGAGCTGGGGGCAGCTGCCCTTCCCAAGTTTCAACAAACCTGGTTCTAATAGGTACTCCAGCTCGGACGTCAATCTAAATGGCGACAAGTATTTACCCAGAGGGCGCGAAAGCACAACCTGGTGGCTGGCTGGAGCCCAGCGGCGCGACCCAGTTGGCTGGTGTTCCGTCCATTGCGGACAGGGACGGGAGGCATTGCCGCAAGCGAACTGCAGCCACATGCCAATCTGACCCAGCAAATGCAAGATCGTCGACACTGCATAGCCGCAGCCACCGGCACTGCATGGTTGCGCCAATGATGTCATCCATCAAGGAGCCACGCACCGCCAAAAACAGCGTCAGAATTCATTCGTCGTCTCTCTATCGCCAAGAACAGGCGTCTGTCTATACAAGAAAACAGAATGTATGTTTAAGCATGCCCATCATGAAAGATGCCAGTCGTCATAGAAGGTGAATGAATCTAAGGCGGGCTCGGCGCTTGGCGCTTTGTCGCACACCGGGGGCGATATCGGTGGGCAGCGTCGGGTGCTTGCAGCACGGGGTATAGTTCGCAGAAGAGACGCCGCCCGATTCGAATTCGCCTGGGCTTTTCCCAACGCCCGGTGTTTGGGAATGTAGACGTTGCGCGAGGCGAGGGGGATCCGTCGGCATCGTGAACCGGCGCCCTTCCCTTGCTGTCTAGATTAGGACCGGTTCCAGTACATCCATTTGTACCCGCGCATCCTATGCGATGCTGTCGTTTTTGGAGCACCGTAACCTTTAAATCCAAGCCCTGAGAGTTCATCACCCCTTGGCGGGCTTCGACTTCGGCTTCGCATTCGACGGTCCCGGAGTCTCATCCGCAGGGGCCTTGTCGTTGTCCTTGGTTGATTCACCCTGGTTCTGTCCCTGGAACAGATGGTGTTCGTCGATGTACTCGACAACTGGATCCGGGATCAGATACCTAGAGCATGTTAGCATTGGAACCTTCAGCGTCCATCAGGGGTACTCACCGAACGCTTAGGTCCTTCTTCAGGAACAGCCGAACTTTGGTAGAGCTGCTCAGTGTTAGCAACATGGATAGTGACCTCGATATGGACTGACAAACCTGATATCATTCTGGATGACCTGGCTGATAACCCAGATATTGTTCTCGTACTGCCGGAGCGAGGCAAGGGCTTCGTCGACATCGGTACCTGAGCGCTCAATGATGAACGCACCGTATGAGCCCAGGATGACGCCCAGATCCGTCGGTGACCAGAGGCCAGGCTCGCCTAGTTCCAGTTAGCTTCTGCCGTACGCATCGATGCCGCCAAACCTACCCATGGACATGACCAAGTCGGCGCCTGTGAGCACTGTTAGCATTGATTTTTTTGAAACTCTGACAGTAGCAAGGCCCGTACCAGCCAGAAGCGCGATCCTCGCCTTTCTCATCTGCCCATCAGTACCCTCGATGCCGCCCAGCACAGTGTTGATTTCGTGGTCGAAATGGCGCAGCACCTTGGCGGTCGGGACATACTGGGGCTCGCCCTGCTCGTTGCAGTTGACCGTCTCGAACGGGTCGACCATCAGCCAGGTCGATGGCTCGACAGCGCGGGAGCACATGTTGACTCGGTGGTAGCCCGGCGCCAGGCCCACCTTCTTGTAGGCATCGCTGACCTGTCCATTTGTTAGATCCCCAACCCTTGTAACTTCTCGAGGAGAATCGCAGTGTCATACCGGTGATAGGTAGCCGGCGCACACCTCAAACTCCGTGTTGAAGCGGACAAAGTCGGAGGCCATTTCGAACATGCGCAGGTGGAGAAAGGTGATGGCTTGCATGACGAGGCCGTCAGTAATTCAAGTTCAGACACATGAGGGCTGTGGGAGCCGTACGAGAGAAGGAGCCGCAAGCAACCAGCACCAGAGGTGTCTTCCCGGGAGATGTTTGCCGCCGCTTCAACTTTTGCGTGGGGAATGTGTAAGGCACGCTGGTATAATTGAAAGCGGGCGACCCGGGGCCGGCTGTGGGCGTCTGGGCGCCTGAGTTGATGGATTCGGAGGCCATGGTTGAGTGTCGGTTGATGTGTGTTGCGTGTTGGGAACGAGGGGCTGCACGGGTGACGCAAGGCGGGCGACGGCAGTATCTGCCGAGGATGCGGGGCACGTCGGCCGGGTCGGAACGGGAGGGGTTATGCGGGCTGAATGCCGCGGCGGCGTCGGTGGTGGGTGGGGTGAGCGAGCGGCTTGTATTGATGCAATTGATTGCAGTGTCGTCGGTCGGCTACAAAGGTGGCGGGATTTTTAAAGAGAGAGGCGTTGAGCGGATTGAGGATGGATGTCATGGGAGGGAATGTCCATGCGGCCCAGGCAGCGCAGTTGGAGGGGCCCTCCCACTTATTAAGCCGCTGACGCGGGGGCTCTGCACGGTGCGCCGGGTGCCCCCAAGTGACTCCTTTTCCTCCATGGGAGGTGACAGCAGTGGCAGGCAACTAGCGGTCCGTTGCCGGAGCTAAGCCCGTGCCTAAATTGACGCAACCCACTCTTTCACTCGCGTAATGAGGATATTGAATTGATCCAGGGGGGATGTTGCATTTTTCTTCGGTTGAGTGGCCTGGTGAAAATCCTGGTTTGTTTCGTCGAGCTCCGTTGGGTTTGTGCCGCAAGTGGCCCGCCAATTGGTGCGGCAAAGAGGACATTGACCTGGTCTGGACCGCCTGGGACGGAGAACAGAAGTATCAGAGTGAACAGTTTGGGCCATTATCTGAGGCCAATGAAGTATGTGTAACAAATTGTACTTTGTAACAAATGATTTGTGACCAGAGTTCCCGTCCTCCCACTCACCCCAGCCTTCAAGGTCCCCAACTCCAGCGGTCAGGCAGAGAGATGCCTGGCCGCTTGCCTGCCCCTGACAAACGTGATAGCTTCCTGTCTCTGGTCGGCTGGTTACAGAGATGACCGATGGGAACGTACAGGACACGATCCAATTGATTTGCTCGACTGTGTTTGTGTCTTAGCAAGTCCAATGGCATCCATGGCATCCCGAACGCTATCAGTTGTGATGGATGTTGGGTTTTGTGCTAGAATTCCCCATGAAATTGCTATATGGTGAGCTTGTGTTTCCTTTTCTTCCTTTCGAAATCAATTCCTCATCCACTGCTCAATCTGCCCCCAGCTCTCAGAGACTCAACACAACAAATCACCTAGCCATCCAGTAAGTCGTTCAAGCACGCTGATGTTGTCAAAAAAAGCCAACCAATGGATTTGTAGAAACACCGAGGCTGCTGCCGACCCTTCCGTACAATGCCGAAAGCCAACCGAAAAGAGGCCGGTCCCGTTCCGGTGCCTTGCCGACTGGCCCCGCTGCCAGCCCCGTTGCCAACCCCGCTGCCAACCCCGGCCCCAACCGTCCCTGCCCAGGCCGATAGCACCCTGCCGTAAGCGACCAACATCAACTTTCTCAACAATGACAAAGAAAATCTTGGCTTGACTAACCGAGTCGACAGAGTCTACAAAACCGTCATTGTCGTTTCCGACAAGAGGCGGGGTTGGTTCGCGTGTGCCTGCATAACCATTGTTGATTTACTCTGGAAGGCCTTTGTCCTTGCGGTTCTTCTCGAATCTGTAATCTACCTTGTGCGGTTCTGCATGGCAGCATTTCTGGACTGGTTCAACACATGATTTCCCTCATTGGGCAAATCGAGGTCTCACTGGTATGAAATACGCGGGTATCATCGGTTGCAACGGCACGCTGCACTCGGGAACGACATAGATAGGATGAACAGGAGTTGGTAATGTGACCTCGTTGGGGGAGCAAGATCCTGCAATATTCTACATGACCACTCTCCAAGTTAATACTCAAAACTCTCCCACACCACCTCCTCCCCCTCCTCCCCAAGCCACCCCAGCACCGCCGCCATCATCCCACCCCCCGCACAAACAAACCACTTAGCACCCTTCAACCCCTTCACATCCTCCCGCCCCATCCTCCTCCCAATCTCAACCCTCGCCCCCAACTCCCTCGCCCTCTCCACCATCCCCTCTGCCTCTCCTTTATCAGACAAACCGTGACCTGTAACAAACACCCTCGTCACCCTCCCCAACCCAGACACCCTCTCAAAAGAATCCACTACCAACCCCAGATCCTCCGCCCTCACACTCCACAAAACTTCCACCGCCGCCTCTCCCTGCTCAGTAGCCAACAGACCCGGTGCCTGCGCCAAAAGGGGCGTGATTCCCACGCCGCCGGCGACAAACACATTCTTCTTTTCCTTCTCTCCAGTGTGAGGTGAAGAAGGCAAGGGGATGCGGAACCGTTCCTCCCCGGCTACGCCCAGGACTGGGATCTCCAGCTTCTTACCACCATTTCCGTTGGGGTGAGAAAAGAGGAACTTGGTTGCTGGGCCGTGGAGGCGGAGGGTTAATTCGATTTCCACACCATTTTCCTCTTCTCCTCCTTCTTCCGTGCCATTACTGCCACCAAGAAAAAGGGGGGCCGGGCTGGAAATGGTAAAAGTCCGCACAAAATCATCATTCAAGCTCTGCGGATCCGCCTCATTCATGTGTCGGTATCCGAGGCTGAGGAGGGAGGCAAAGGACAGGGTGATGTGCTGGCCTGGCTGCCAGGGTTTTAGTTTCAGTTTCCGTCCCTTGGAATCCGATGATGGTGGTGATGAGAGGAGGAAGGTGAAGCGAGCGATGGTTGGTGTTAACAAGTCCCTGCGGGCGAGCGTCGCTTTCACATCTGTATCCGCGCTTGCTGTGTCTGTTGGAACCTGCTGCAGCGAAAGCGGCATCTCACTAACTAGTCGGCGCAGCGGCGGGTTATACGGGCTCCGTTCCCCGGGATCACCACGGAAGGAGAGGGCATCGCGGACGAAGCGGGCTGAGTGCACCGTAATTTCCACAGCAAGATTCGTGTGCGGGAGGAGGGCCGCCGCCGCGGCCCCCGCGAGGAGGCGGGTGGTACCCGTCAGGTGCAGGACGTCGGAGGTGTCAAAATCCGGGATGGCGACGCCGACGCGCGGGTTGACGTGCAGGTTACCGAGGGTCTGGTAGAAGCGGTTGCCCGAGTACTCTGGGTAAACGAGGACGACACCGCCGTCACTGGCCGTGTTGCGTGCGACGCGGACGAAACCTGGCGGACCGCCGCGGTGGTTGGTGTCCATGGTTTGGCCGTTGGTGGACGAGAGAAAGAACATGTCGGCTTTTTCGATTAACGCCAGGGCTTCTGCTGGTAACGGGAGGGAGGACGAGACGAGCCGAGGCGAGGGAACGTGGGCGCGAACGTCCTTTTTGTTGAGATACTTGGGACAGTTGCCCAGCGTCTCCTGGACGAGCATGGCGATGCCAGCTTCCCCAACCGAGGGGTCGCCGTTTGGCCGGGTCGTGACAGTGCCGGCGACGAACCTCCCAGCTAGTTTCACGCGGTCCCGGGTTTCGAGGTCGATGCTAAGAGCACTCATTACGCTACCCTCCTCGGGCTTACGCACTCCCGCCTCGTCTGGTCTGCCCAAAAGCGCCTCCAATACAGGATCGTGGACTGCGTCAACCAGGCTCTGTACGCCTAGAATATTCTCTCCCACCGAGCGCGCAAAGCCGCGCTCGCCGCCCCAGATGGTGGTCCATGGCTGGCCCTGGTCGTCTATTGCGCCGACGGCCAGGAGCGGGGATTCCGCCACTCGCTGGGCATGTGCAGCAGGCAAATAGGGGTGGGTAGGATTCCGGATATTTGCGGTGGGCACATTGGCGAGAGCATGGACGGCTCTTTCGCCTGGATGCCAGCCGTTATGTTCGAGGAGTGTTGCCATGGCTGGGAATTTTGGGGTGCTGTTTCCGAGGATGTTGAAGGTCAAGTCTTGAAACTGGAATTGTCCCACGTCGCTGCTACCATGAGCTGGGTGGCCAAGGAGGAGTAAAGAGCATTTTACAGCCCAGAGTATGCCCCCTGACAGCATGCCTGCCATTACTAAGTGCCGTACAGAGCCAGACTTGCCAAGTACTCCTCGTTGAGTAAGTCTTATGCTAGCCGTTATGGTGAGCCTGCAGTCTGACAAATCAGCAAAATGGCGTGAGAAGGCACCGTGACAAATCGGGAACAAAGTGAATCCTGTGGCAGCTTGGCAGGGGCTTGCATCACTTAGCTGGACACTAAAATGAAGCATGTAGAGGTGACAAAATGGTGAAAAGTGCAAGGTTAATTCGTCATCAACGGGCACTACTGCCATGTCATCAACCCATATATATCCAGTATAATATATACATATGAACAAACCAGTGTCTGTTAGCGACCCGGTCAATTTCCCGACGCTGTCAGCTGTCATGAGCCACAGGATCGTAGATTGACACAACTCAGTGTCCTTCAGATGTTCAGTATCTCGGTCCCCGTTCGAGATCCTCGTTCCACCCATTGCTGTTCCCATATCCTTCGTCAGGGGGCCCTCTCAGCCTGGCCATCATTGGGTTCGGCGGGCTCTCAAACTCGTACGCGCCGCTGCTCTCTGGCTGCTGTAAAGTCCCTGCATTGGCCACATTCCTCAACGAGCTGTTGCTCGCATCCGGCTGATCATATGGTCGGCCTGGGGCCGGCATACTTCTCTGCGACCCGTTGCTCCCAGTAGACTGATGGAAAGGTGGTTGTATCGGTGCATTCCTCAGCGAGCCGTTGCTGCCACTGGGCTGATGGAAAGCTTGTACCGGCGCATTCCTGAGCGAGCCATTGCTACCAGTAGGCTGATGGAAAGATTGCGCCGGTGCGCTCCCGAGCGAGCTATTGCTACTAGTTGGCTGATGGAAAGGCCGTATCGGTGCACCCCTCAGCGACTCGTTGCTACCGATAGGGCGGTGGAATGACTGGATCGGTGCCGTCATGGTTCTCGGAGGAGGCATTGGAGGCGGGCCAGGAGGGGGGATGGGGTCCGTGGCGCTGCGGACGGGCGGGTACCCCGGGCCTATCCCCCGTGGTGAGATCGGACCGGCACCGAAAGAGGTTGTTGACGGAGCCGGGCTACCGCGTCCGCTCGCAAAGTCGTCAAACGAGGGTAAAGCTGGCAAGACCGGCAAAGTCGGGACGGCCGGCCTGCTACCTTCAGGATCCGCCCACAAGTCTCTCAATGGATTTGGCCCAGGTGAATTTTGGTGAGGAGAATCGGGCGACCTGTCCCGGGACGAATGTACCCTATCAAGGGTTAGGCTGCTGTCACCCGGGTTGGCCCGTCCATTCAGTTGATTCGGTTCGTAATAATCGTCCAAAAATGGCGAGGTCGGTCTGCTATCACCAGGGTTAGGCCACCTGTCCTTCGATTGACTTGGCCCATAGTTGTGGTCCAAGGGCGGCAAAGACGGTGGCCTGCTGTCAACCGCAGGGGGCTGCCCGTCCCTAGATTCAGTTCGCCTCGAATAACTGTCCAAAAAGTCGTCCATGAACGGCGAGGTCGGTCTGCTATCGCCGGGACTCAGCCACTTGTCCTTGGACGAATCTGGCCCGGAGGAAGTGTCCATGGTTGGCAAGGTCGGCCGTCGGCTGTCACCTTGGTCGTGCGGGCCGTCCCTCGATTCATTTGGCCCAGAATAATCGTCCAAGACCGGCAAAGTCGGTTGCCTGCGGTCGCCGAGGCTGGCCCGTCTATCGCTGAATGGATCCGTCTCCGAATGACGGTCCAAGGTAGGCAAGGTCAGCTGCCTGCCGTCGCCGAGGCTGGGCCGTCCACCACTGAATGGATCCGTCTCCGAATGACGGTCCAAGACAGGCAAGGTCGGCTGTCTGTTGTCACCGAGACTGGACAGCTCATTTCTCGGTTGGTTTGACCCGGTGTCGCCGTCCAAAACCGGCAATGTTGGTTGTCTGCTGTCGTTCGGGTTCGCCCACTTGTCACTCGGCTGACCTGTCCCAAAATTCATGTCCAAGGCTGGCAAAGTTGGCCTGCCGTCACCAGGACTCGGCCACCTGTCCCTTGGCTGGCCTGACACAGAAAAGTCGTCCATGGCCGGCAAGTTGGGTCTGTCATCGCCGGGATTGCGCCACCTGTCCGTCGGTTGATTCGGCCTAGCATAATCATCCATGGTCGGTCTGCTGTCACCCGAGTTTTGCCACCTGTCCCTCGATGGAGTTGGCGCACCATAACCGTCCATGGTCGGTCTGCTGTCACCTGAGTTTTGCCACCTGTCTCTCGATGGAGTTGGCGCACCATAACTGTCCATGGTCGGCCTGCTGTCGCCAGAATTTTGCCATCTATCCCTCTGTTGACCCGGCCCTCTATAAGGGTTGGGATGCACGGCTGGGGACATGACTCGCGGTGGAAGCGATGGCATGTTTTCGGAGGAATACATGGCAGGGCTGGCGGTGTAGGCCGATCGGAGGGACGACCCGTTTGAAGGCATCCGCTGAGGCTGTGAACCAGGTCCGAAGCTCATGTTGGATGTTCCCGTCGCGGTGCGGGAGGGAGGGTAGCCGCCACGGTCGTAGGGCGGCAAGGTTGATGCCGGGGAGTCTGGTCCACTCATGCCCATGGCGGCAGCGCCGCCCATAAGCGACGCTTTGGACGAGAACTGGCTTGCTGACGTTGCCATTGTCCCTGACCGCATAGGCATCGGCGGCTTCTGACCGAGAGAATTCATCTCGAAACTCCCAGGGGTGCTCGAGCGCGAAGGCTTCTCGGCGAACGAGGCGAAGGTATCGGCCCGGTCCAGTGATGGCATCGCGGGCATGTTGTCGCCGCCAAGGACGACCGGTAGCGACGGTTTCATCGTCAATGGCCTGTCCCCGCCAGTTTGTTTTGCCGCCTTTAGCTCAGCCTTTCTCCGCTTGCGCTCCTGATCGGCCATCGCCTTGTTGATCTTCTTGGCAACAATTTCCTTGAGTCGCTTGTTGACTTTCCGCTCGCAAAAGCCCGTCAAGCCGCCGTCGGCACGGGGAATGGCACTCCACAGGTAAAACACAAAGAACAGACCAGCGAGGACCAGGGAGAGGAACGAAAAGATCCAGATAACGAGGGTGAAGATCATGCCGCAAAGAATGACAGACTGTCGTGGTTCCTCAGTCGCAAGAGCTTTGATCTTGTCGAAGAAATCGGTGATTCCGGCCTCGAAACTATCGGACTGGATCTGAAGTTTGGCGTCGTAAACCGAATAGAGTGTGAGCCCGTTGATGACTTGGCGAGGCCCAGCGCAGACAAGAACGCGAATCCAAGCTGGCATTGGGGTTAGCAGGCGGCATCAAATTCCAGGCGCGAATCTTAGCTCCTTACACTGAAAACTGAAAAAAGTAAAGAGGGCAATGTATTCGGACCCCTTCTTGCTGTCTGTGAGATCGGCAAAGACAAGAAATCGCTTCCAGCCTCGCCCACTCCCCATTCGGATCGTCTCCAAGCGCGCGGCCAAGGCGTCCAGGAAGCATTCCGCGACACTCCCTCGTCGCATAATCCTCACAGCGCGAAGATATTCGTAGACGAGATTCACAAACGAGAGGATGATGCAGATGGTGAAGATCCATTTTGAGATGTCAAAGGGGATCAGCTGGGTGGGCTCGATTTGGGAGGACCATTTGTTGAAAGCCAGCAGCTGGTAGGCAGTGAAGATATCGACGGCGTAGACGGCGACTGCAAGAAACAGGGAAAACCAGAGATAGCCGTAGGCAAAAGGTTGGAAACAGGACGTATGTTTGAAGTCGTTGAGATTCTGAGAAAGGCAACACGTTAGCCCCTGGTTCTGTGTCCTGCCTCCCCCTCCTCTGCGCCACTCACGATATAATCCCATTTTTGCTCTGGGTGGACCTCGACATCACGTCGACGATGGCTGAGGAAACCCATGCTAGAGGCGGCGCAAACCAGGCGCAAAATTCCAGGCTAGCCGGCTGAAGGAGTGAGGGTCTCGACGCTGTCGAGACTTGAGAAAAAAATCAAAGTTGTCGACACAGATCAATGTGTCGTGGGGTATCGCAAAAGGACCGGAGCAATGTTGCGGCTGGCCGTGTGCACAAGTCGTTCTTCGCCCGCGAAGTGACGACTGTGCCTAGGTTGACGAAGGAGCGAGACACTCCAGGCCTTTGGAGACGGGAAGTAAGGATCGAAGGAAGGAAACGTCAGGGAGTGGATCGAGTGATCGGTTCGGAAAGCCAGCGGTGGCTTAACGGTGCCCTCTTTTTGCTAGCATCGTATCGATGGGTAGTCCGGGTTCGCAAGTAGACGGAGCGTGTTGCTCGAATCTCGGAGCCCGGCGGAACTGCGTCGCAACGGACCGGCGTCCGGACACGCGTAGTCCTGTGACGGTCGACGGTGCAGGCGAGCAGAGGGTTTGGGAGAGGTGCCGAGTTTGATCGGCTGGGCAAAGTTCCGAATCGCTGGGTGTCAGGGCGACCGAAGCGGAAATGATGCGACGGGGCGGGTACTTGTACTGCGACGAGGAGGGGTTTGGTCGCAACGAATTCGAGTAACGTCGGGTACGTCGGACTGTGAAGTGGTGATTGTTCAAATTGTCGGGGAACAGTAACCCGCTGTGATGATGGTGTGTATGCTGGAATTGAGCAGCTCTTCGACTCGGCGACAAAGGAATGACGGGACAGTTGTCTGATTTTCGATAGACTGGTCCGGAGAGGCCGCCTCGAGGATTTGCGCAAGGTCCGGGAACTTGAGGGGTGAACCTCTGACGGAACGAAAAAGGGGACCGGAGGCATTGCAGGGATCGACCCGCGTACTCGAAGGATGCATTGAAGCTCCACAAGGGACCTCGGGTGGCTGTCAGGATTAGCCTGCTCATTGGGCCTAGTGCGGGGGAGGGGCCGCTCTGACGAAAGCGACGAGAACGAGCTACAGAATTGAAGCATTTTCACACATAAATCATGGTTAAACTCCTAATTTTGTGTAGAACGGGAAGGCGGCTCGCTGCAGGGACAAGCCTTCGTCTTACTGCCCCTGGACCCTTGCCGTCCCTTGCATCCATGAAACGCCGTCCCAACCACAGATGGAAAGTGACTCGGAGTCGAAAACCCGAAGAAGCAGCACCGAATGGCCGACCCATGACGCGACCCGCGCGCCAGCGGATAAGCAAGCCGCCCGCAGCGTTTTGCGCTTGGCGATCTCAGGGCGACAGCCACAGAACGCCAACTTTGATCGGAATGGTTCGTTCAGAGTTGAGGCAGAGGGAATATGACGCGGGAAGCATGTCGCATCGTCCTCGAGACTTATTTACATTGGCTTTGCGTCCAGATTTCGCGGCGATCTCTTCGCAGTCAGCATGGGCAACCTGGACCAATCAACCACGAACCCAAGCATGTCCATGTCACATCCTCCGTCTGTGTGAAGTTGAGTGCCTGACGGGATGTGATGTAGCACATACACAACGACTTACCGCGCGCTACTCTACCAACCATACACCTATCATTCCGCGCATTTCAAATCATTTCTTCTTAGAGGGATATGCCAAACTCGTTGGGGCGCAAGCCTCTAGATTGAAATAAATCCATCCGCAGCTGTTCTCGTATACGTATACGCGTATTTGCCATGCTCCACGGAAAATTAAACATATCGATTTTGTATGAGGCATTGATCGTCACCAACTCTACACTATCTTCAACCTTCCGCAACAAACCTCTAAAGCCAGCCCAAACTTCCATCAATCACTCCCCCCTCTCCTCCCTCTCCTTATGCTCCCTCCACCGCTTCTTCTCCTCCTCCAACCCCTCCCCAACCGCACTCCTCAACTCCATCTGCTCCGTCGCCGTCAAACCCGTCTCACTCCCCCTCCTCCTCCTCCAACTCGGCCCCGTCTCCCTCAACCTCGCCTCCTCATCCCCCTCCCCCACAAACTCATACGACCGCCACTCAGTATTCACCCACCCCGTCCCCCGCTCCGGATTCATCCCGTCCCAATCCTGCGTCAAAAAGTGCAAGAACCCCCCGTGCGTAACCACCACCACATGCGCGTCCACTCCCGGGTTCCCCTTCTCAAACTCCCTCCCCACCTCCCTCAACCACCCCCTCGCCTTGCGCGCCCGCGCCTCCAGCTTGTGCATCTCCGGCACGTACGGGCTCGCCTCAGAGACCTTGTCATTCCACCCCTCCGTGACCAGTCCCAAATCCACTTTCCCCCCGGGCCCAAACTCCTCGACTAATTTCCCCAACGCACTCCCCGTGTCACACGGCAGAGGCGAGACCTCCTGGAGATCGGGCAGCGCCACCACCTTGCCACCCGTGGCATTGGCAGGGTTCTGCAGGGCAGGCTCAAAGGAGAGCAGGCAGGTGTAGAGGGTGCGGCGGAGCGGGGAAGCGACGAGGTGGGTGAGCTGGGCGAGGTGGGGGAAGGTCCTTTGGAGGGCGGCACACTGGTCCTCGCCGATCGGGGTCAGGTCCGGGTCCGGGAGGGAGTGGTCGCCGGTGAGGTTGTGGTAGCCCTGGGCGTGGCGGACGAGGTGGATGTAGGTAGGCATTTTGGGCTGTTTGTTTCTGAGCCGGGTGTCTGTTTTTGGTGGTTTGTCTGGACTCTTGAGTTGTGTGTGGATGGTGAGTTGTCTGTCAAGGAACGCGAAGATGCAACTGAAGAGTCAGAAGCCAGTTTAAGAATTCAGTTTGGGCTCTGAACGAGGTGAGTCATGCCGGCGAAAGTGCCCTGGCCTTCAACCCCAATGTGGGCCTTGGCCGGTGCCGGATGTCCCCTCTCCCGTATCGGCACCCAAACGCCCCGTCTCACGGGTCCGTCGCCCAATCACCGGCTCCGCAAGTGCACGCACCGGCCACGGGCACCCTAGTGGGCCACCTTGGCCGGCAGTCGGCATTACGTCACCGCCAACGGGCTTTGGTGTAACGGGTCCAGGGGTTTTAACATTGCTGCTGAGAAAGGGGTAGTGTGAGAAAACGACGGTTATGCCAAAAGGTGACCCGGGAATTCGACAATGCATTCACATCTAACCGCCAAAGCTCCGTTTATAGCGGATCATTTCCCCTCACAATACTCCCCTAGCGTTCGTATTCCCAACCCTCAATCTGTTGAAATACACAGCCAGGTCTCTGCGGCCCGGCCGAAACATGCCTTGGCAGTTTCTTCCCAAACGCCATCCCAGACGGGATCCTACATTGCCCATGTTGAACATTAATTTCGAGGCACTCTCCTACCGGGGCCATGACACGCTTCCTAATCCCGAGTAAATCCACCTCACTACTCTAAAGATCGATCAGGCTCTCCTCCATGGCTGGCTGCTTTGGGGCGTGCTGCGGTGCAGACGGGAAAGCCTCCTGGGAATAGCCAGCATACGCCGGAGCGGGGGCAGCCTGCCACACAGGCGGAACCGCCGTTTGTTGAGCAGCTGAATGCTGCCAGTACGGCTGCTGTGCCTGTGGTGGCGCCTGGTGATTTTGCGGTTGTGATGGTTGGGCGGGAACTGAGGCCGGCGTCTGAGGCAGCGAAGGCTGGTACGAGTGCATCGACTGAGCGAGGCTGGGGTAAGGAGAGGCTGTCGGGTCGGGCGGGGAACTAGGAGCCTGCTGCTGTTGCTGTGGTTGCGAGTTGAAGTAGAAGGATGCGCTAGGATCGGCAGTAGGAGTGGTGCCAACAGAATCGCTCACTGGCGGCGCGGAGAGGTGCGCCGGAGTCGGGGCTTGTTGGATTTGGCTCCCTTGAGAAGTTGTCGCTTCATTCGGAGGGTAACCCGGTTGCTGGTTGTATTGCGGTGTTTGGGCAGGCGGAGCAACACCCCAACTTCCTGTCCTCTGAGGCATCTGTTGTGGGGGATACTGGTTGATGGGAGGGCTGGCCACCGAGCTTCGCCTGTCATAGGATGCATATTGCGGTTGCGGCGTTGGTTGAGGGTAGGGCGGGTGTGCCATGGGTCGGCCGTATTCTTGCTGTTGCTCGCCAGCGTAGAAGTTCTCCGCTGGTCCAGCAGCGCTCGGCGCATTGGGTTGCAACGAAGGATAAGGTGCAGATGGTTGTCTCGGTGGGGGCAGATTGTAGCCCCCGATGCTGTGCTGGCCGTAGGCCTTGGACAAGCGTTCCTCGAGCATGCGGTCGTAGTAACGCACTACCGTTGAGAGTTTTGCGTGCAGATCAAGAAGGGTATCTGGGACAGGTTAGAGGGTATTTCGTTAGTTGTCTGGAAATTTTACTGACCGTGCTTGCTCATCGTCTCCCCATAAGTCCGAGCGAGCTTGGGGCGGAGAGCACCAATGCTGTCGTACAGCTCCTGGATCTGCGGCTCCCGCAGAATGGTTCCTGGCGGTTGCGTCTGGAGACGGTCGACGAGAGTAGAAAAGAGGTTAATGTTCTCCGCCTCGACAGGCGTAAGCTCATAGTCGTTCTTCGGAAGGGCAAAAGGGGCGGTTGAAGAAGATGCTGCAACATTCGAGGATTGTTGCTTCAGCGCTGCAGCATGCCTCTTCTTCTGTTCCTCCATATCCGCCAAGGAAGCGGCGATGGCGGCCTTTAGATCATCATCCTCCTCCTCCACGGCCTTAGGTGGGGTGTGTCCATTCACCTTGGGCTGATGAGATGTCGTTGCATGAGTCGTATTGGAGACATACCCCCGAGAGTGATTCTGGACTTCCTCAAGGCTCATTGCTAGCGCCTTCTTAAGATCCTCGTCAAACCCGTCATCCACCCGAGCGCTCCGCGGCTGCATCGCAGCACTCCGGTTCTTGTGAGGAAACGAAGACTGCGCCGGAGAGCGGTCATGGCCTATTCCGCCTCCCTTGGAAGATTTGTCCGTAAGCTTGGCGTAACACCCGTCGTCCACACGGACCGCCTGGAGAACGCCGAGGTGGGGAAGGGGCAGGGTCTTGCTGGAGCACTGCTGGTCAAAACAGTTGCCGCAGTTGCGGCAGTGATGTTTTCGGTTGGTGAAGGTAAAGGCCGTTCGGCACCTCATACACACGTCCGAATCAACCCACTCGGGTGGCTAAAGAGAGTCAGCATCTGCACCACCACCACGGGGACCAGGTCACGTACCGCGCTGCTATCTATCATGCTGCTGGCGACGGTGACCCGGGGAGGGAATTGGAAACCCTCCCGCTGTAGCGTCCGGTACACCTCCCCAATATATGCGAGCTCGTAGCGTCCCTCGGTCGCTGTGGCCCAGGACTGGATGAGCTCGAGCAGCTTGGCGCGCACCTCTGCGTTCACGGCGGCGGGGCCGACTGCCTTGAGAAGCGAAACCAGGCTCTCCATAAACTCTCGGGATGCGATTTCGGTAAGGAAGTGAGTGCCGCCATTCTTGACGCAGGTATCGGTGAGCTGACAACGTTAGTTAACAAGACCGATATGGTTTTCCTGGATGCACAGCCTTACGTTCAGCGCGCTGAGCTGAGTGTTTGGGTTTTTGTTGTTGATGCGCTTCTTGAGCGAGCGCATCGCCTCTTTGGGCTGCACTGTCTTGGATCTGATTATGTCGGATATCTCGAGGTTGAGGGCGATGTCTTCACTGCAAAAGGACCAAAGTCAGCTCGTGCTCTGTCGCGCACTTGCGGGGATTGTCGCATCGTACAGGCTGCTGCTTGTGGCCTTCTCTATCTGCTCGTCCAGGGCGGTATTGGCCCCGGATGACCACCACCCCATCATCTTGACTGCGATTTGATAGGACTGGTTATTTGCGGCTCGTGGTGGTTGGAGGGGGTCTGCGTGGGGTCGCAGGAGAGTATCGAGAGCGTTGGGTGGCGGGTTGGTTGTCCAGGGGGTTTGAAAATGATCAAATCCAAGCGACTTGAACAATTCTATCTGCCGTAGGAAATATGGGCGGCGCCAGTCGGCAGGGTAAGCGGAGAGTCGGTTGTTTGCGATGGAAGAAGATGGAGTTGTCGAGCGATGCGTGCCTACCGTTGGTTACGTATGGCCAGGACCTTGCGGCGTGCCAAGAGACAGTGATACCCCTGCAACAGTCGGCGAGGCTGGCCCGAGCTCGCACCTCCAGCTGCCCGGGCCAGGCAGGCAGTTGGGGAACCTTGCTGGAGAGCCGAGACCCACACATTGTGGCGCTTGGATTACGACGCGCTTGAGAGGCACCAGTTTTCTGCGTTGAGATGGATATGATAAACAGTTTTAGATGACAGTGTTCTTTCCTTTACACATCTATGTATTATCGGATTGACTTAAAAAGTGCATGGAGGACCGTACTACATTTACAGTCTGTACCTTACAGTACCAAATACGGACTACAAGCGCCATATTCTGGTACGTTAACTGTGGGCCCGGTGCAATTGTCCACAGCGGGGTGGCTCGCTGGCCAAGGTAACCTTACAGGGGCGATCTCAAGACGCCAGAACACCCCACATGACAGCAAGTCGGCGACCTCCCCAGTGAAACCGAGTCACATTACAAAGTACAACAAAGAAGAGTTACTCGTCGGTCCGATCGAACAACAGTCGACCCGATGGCTACCGCCCTCTACAATCTCTAGCGGCCAAACCTCCGATTCTCCTGTGTTCACATTACAGCGCCTCCGCTCCGCTCCCGCTTCCCTTCGAAGCTCAACCCTTTCGCCGAGGCTCACCAGATCCCTCAGCGGTCCACGTCAGCCGTCTTCCTTGCGTTTGGAGCTCCGAGCCATGATTACGCTATAACCGATATTCAGTCGACTCGCCGAGTTCACCCACCACGCCGCCCCCTCGCTCTCGCGTCGCCAAGTCACATCCACCCGTCTAAGCGACAGACTCGCGCGCCGCGATGGCGGGCTCGACGACCGTGCTGGATCATGCCGGGTCTGCACCTTTAGGAGGGCCAAATGGGCGCCATGACGGACCCAGGCCGGGGAAGCGACCGCTGCCGCACATTGACGACATTACATCAGTCGTCGTCGACCCCAAGACCTTCGAACACCAGCCGGTCGAGAAGATTCTCCAGACCGCCGAGGTCTGCTTGCGCCAGGCCGAATCTTCCAAGAACTTTGGCAGACCTGATCTCGCACTAAAAGACTTTATACAAACCAACATCATTCTTCTCGATACTATCAAGCAGAACAAGGGCTGGGTTTCGCTACAGCGCGACAACAAGGCGCAACTTGATCGGTACCAGCAGCTTTTACGGCAAGTCCACGCCGCACATGGCGATTTTGAAGCCATCAAGGCCGAGATCAAGGCCGACAATGCCAGGACGGGTGTTGAACCTACAGTTCGCCGGCCTGTCTCAGCAGGGGAAGGAATCGACAGACGAGCCAACAAGGGGACCACCAACGGACACCACACCAGGAATGCTTTCAGTGTTGGTTTTGCGCCTAAGGAGAATGGCGCGACGGCTCGTCCAGCACCGCCTACTCCCAAGACCAAGCCAGTTGTGCATCCAAAACCACAGAACCTCCAAGGCAATGCTCTACGCCCAGGCGCCGCGGCGTCATCCAGCAAACCGCAGGACCTCCTCCAACGCTTTGCAAATCTTCGATCGAATCCCGCCAAACCCACACAGGACCCGCGCATCCGGACACAGCCTATTGTACCACCAGAGCTACCGGAGCCGCATAAGCCTCCAGAAGGGACTGCGACAAGCCCGCAGATAGCGGGAGTGATCCCCGACCTACCCAAGATTCCTGACGCGATATATAACCCACCAAGAGGGACCGTGTCGAGCGAGGCGGCCTCACTCCCCTCGAGTGCCCCTCGCGCAATGTTTACAAGAACCAGCTCGACGGCATCAATACCCGGTACCCGAACCGTCAAGGCTGAATCCCAGTCCAATGGGTCCACGGCTCCCCCGGCAAGACCTCCGAAACTACCCCTCCCGGAAGGCGACACAATATCGGTTGAAGATCTCCTCCGGTTTATGAGGACCGGAGCCAAGGACCTGTCGATTCTATTGATTGATGTCCGGAACCGCGAGGAGTTTGATGATGGACACATCATGTCTCAGGCTACCATCTGTCTCGAGCCTGAAGTGCTGTCGAGAAAGGAAATATCAGCGAGCCAAATCGCAGATAGCATGGTTTTGGCCCCGACATCAGAACAACTACTGTTTGAGAAGCGACACGAGTTCGGGTTGGTTGTGTTCTACGACCAGAACTCGGACCGCATTGTGCACAAACCACAGACGCCCGAGGCACGGGCCGTCCTTGGTCTCTATAATGCCCTTACTCAATATGACTTTTCTGACGGGTCAAAACCCAGTCCAAAGCTTCTTCGGGGCGGGTTGGATGCTTGGACGAATCTAGTTGGCAACGCGAGCCTCCAGTCATCGTCCACAACCTCGACGAAGAGGACAACGCCCATGGCACGGTCATTCATGAACCCGCGCCAGACGTACATCACACGGCCGATTCAGGATGCAGAGGAGGCCAAACGGTGGGAAGACACCATTGCGGATGCCAGTGCTCTATCCCCCTTGAGGACGACTGAGGACTTCCTACGTCGCTTCCCTCCCATCTCAGAGCACCAAGAGTCGATGGTTTCTCCTATTAGCCCCCCTACGAGCCGACCGCAGAGCCCCTTCCAATACCGCCTATCACATGAAGAGAATCTGTACACGTCTCTCCCATCGCCACCGGCCCGCCCGCCCCCAGCTGTCCCACGTAGGAGTTATAGTGGGCTAGCCGAGGCGGAGGACAGCTCTGTCGCGTTGGCCAAGAGGTCGTCCGCCAAGGCGAGCGTCGACGTGGTACGCAAGAACCGGACTGGTCTGCACAATCCAGGCGTCTTTTGCTTTGCCAACAGTTCGTTGCAGGCCATGTTTGGCACGCCGGGGTTTGCGCGCGAGGTTTGGAGTGGGGCCTGGAAAGATTTATATCAGGTGCCTATGAAACCGGATGAGAAGCTCGAGAATCCGCAACTCCTCATAAAATGCCTAGCCAATCTTTTCCGTTGGCTTGATCAAGGGACGTTCAAGTCCCTTGAGGCAAAGACATTCATGGTGCGTTACATGTTCCCAAGATTTCAGTTCTGTTGCTGACATGACATAGGAGTACATTCATTTCATCCATTCCAAGGGCGCCGATGGCAGAAGAAAGCCAGAGTCGGAGATCTTTGGCGGCCATTCCCAGCAAGACGCTCAAGAGTTCTACTCGTTCATCATGGACAACATCCACGACGAGACCAACATCCACCGCGACAAGAAGCCGCCCAAGGAAGAAAAGCCGTACACGCCAAAGAACGGCTCCGTCATCCAAAACGCCATCGACTACTGGCGCGACTACTCGACGGCCAGCGCCTCCATCGTCGACAAGTACTTCCGCGGCCTCGAGGTCTTCATCTCGCGCTGCCACAACCGCGACTGCCGCCAAGAGATCCGCCTCTTCCAGCCCTGCGACGTCTGGATCCTCAACCTCGCCGGCGTCGGCGACCCAACCGACCTCGACAGCCTACTAGCCAACCACCAAACCTCAGAACACTTCCCCGACCTAATCTGCGAGACCTGCAACAAGCCCGGGCGCACGCGCAAGGCCAAATTCGCCCGCCTCCCGGACCGCCTCGCCTTCTGCCTCAACCGCTTCCACAACGCCGGCGGCAGCCGCTTCACCGCCCCCGGCACGGGCAAGATCCACGCCAAGGTGCGCTTCCCGATCCGCGACCTCGACCTGACGCGGTACTGTGCCGAGCCGGACCCGGACATGGCGACGACGACGGGGGTTGGTGGTGGCGGCGACCGCCATTTTGTGGGCCGCATGCGCTACGACTGCTACGCGGTCACGGTGCATGTTGGGCAGGGGATTAATGGCGGGCATTATTATAGCTATGTGCAGGACGAGACGTCGCGGGATCCGACGGACTGGTTTCGGTGTAATGATGAGGTGGTGGATCGGGTCAAGATTGGGGGTGGGGGTTCCGGGGATCTGACGGAGACGATGTATCAGAGTGGGAATACGTCGGCGTATATGGTGTATTATCGGCGGCAGGGGACGTGAGGGTGTGTGTGTCTTTTTGCGGGGGGGATGACGGGGTGGGGTTAGATAGAAGCGGGAGTCAGGGGTTTGAATGGGGGTTTTTGCGAGGAGGAGGGCTGGTTTTTACACGCAGTAAACCTGTCTTTGGGGGAGGAACACAGTTTTCTGAGTGGGATGCTTGAGGGATGGCGGTTTCCTTGGAGTCGGTGGTACACGAGACGGCGCACCTACACACACGACGGGATGCTAAATGATACCATGCTACGATTGTTCAAGATACCAGGTAACCAGTTACAGAATTGCCATGCATTGATCATTACTTTAGTCACAAACACATCGAAGCCTGTGTGGCTGTTGCCCAGATGGAGTCATGAGAACGCAAAAAGACCAGACATGTCCACTTGAGATGCCCGAACCTAACCAGACTCCGCCCCTTAAAAACCGTACCCGCATCCAGAGGAAAGGCAGCATGACGGATTCCATATGCAACCCAAAAGAAGCTAGATGAGAATAGAAGTGACAGATTACTTGCCATCCAAACAAGCCTGAAGTTCCTTGGCATACTTTTCCCTTATCGCCTTGCGATTCACCTTTTGCGTCGCCGTCACGAGTCCCTACACCCATCGTTAGCAACCACTTCACACAACCCAGAAATAAATAGGGAGCACTCACATTCGCCGGCGTCCACTCCTCCTCAGAAAGCACCACCCCACTGACCATCTCCATCCCACTCAACCCGGCCTTCTTCCCCACCTCCTGCAACGCCTTCAGCACCGCCCCCCTGACCTTGGGGTTCCGATGCATATCCTCCCCGTGACCATCCACCCCTAATTCCTTTGCCTTTTGCGCAAGCACCTTCTCGTTCGGCACCACGACCGCCACAGGGCGCGAATAGCCGCTGTCGCCGTGCACCATGATGGCCTGCACGTAGTCGGTGCCGCGGTAGACGGCTTCCAGTTTCTCCAGGGCGATGTACTCGCCGCCCTGGAGCTTGATGAGGTTCTTGAGGCGGTCGATGACGCGGACGTGGCCGTTGGGGGTGAACTCGCCGATGTCACCCGTGCGGAACCACCCGTCGGGGGTGACGGTCTTTGCGGTTTCTTCGGGGTTTTCGAAATATTCTTTAAGAACTGGCGCGCCGCGGATGAGGATCTCGCCTTGGGGGGGGTTGGTAGTGGTGCTGTAGTCGAGGTCTGGAATGGAGACGAGCTTGAGTTCGACGGCGGCGGGGATGGGCCCGATGGCGTCGGTCGTCCATTGCAGCGGGCAGCCGAGGGCGCCGTTGCCGCCGGTTTCGGTCAGGCCGTAGCCGGAGAGCATGGGCGCGAGGACGATGCTCATGAAGTGGAGGGTGGGTGTGGCGATGCCTGAGGCGCCGTTGACAATGAAGCGGAGGCGGCCGCCCGTCATGGCGCGGACTTTGTTGAAGACGAGGGTGTCAAGGACGGCGGCGCCCGGGAGGTTGTGCTGGACAAGGAATGATTTGAGGTTGAAGGCGGACCAGAAGAGGTTGCGGGCGAGGGCGCCCGAGGAGTTGACTTTGCTTTCGATGCCCTTTTTGATGGTTTCCCAGATTTGGGGGACGCCGACCATGACGGTAGGGGCAAAGGCGCGCATGTCACCGTGGCAGTTGCGCATGCTCGTGTCGGCGAGGGTGCGCGGGTGGCCGTAGCCGAGGGTGGCGCCGACAAAGATGGCGAGGTTTTCGAGGACGAGCTCGAAAATGTGGGCCAGGGGTAGGTAGGCAAGGACATACTCGCGGTGGGTGACGGCTTCCTCCATAACGGTGTACAGGCCTGCCACGGCAGCCACGAAGCCGGCATGCGACACGGGCACGCCCTTGGGAGGGCCGGTGCTGCCGGAGGTGTACATGATGCAGTATGTATCTTCCGGCTGCGGCTGGACTGGGTCGATCGGGTTCTCCTCGCCAAGAGCGCGCAGCTCCTCGAAGGATAGAATGGTGAGTTCGGGGTGGGAGGACTTGAACTTTTCGAGCTCTTCATCTTGAATGGGTATATGGGTGGCATGGTTGTAGATCAGGATCTTGACAGACTCGGCCTTTTTCAGGGGTTTGGTGACGGTTTTGAGCAGGTGGGGGTCGATGAACATGGCGTTTGCCTTGCTCTGTACTAGCGAGTGCTCGACGCCGCTCTCACCCAGGGTATCGTATGCCGTAACAATAGTCATGGATTGAGATGAGCACGCATGGGCCATGCCCAACCATTGGGAGCTGCTCTCAAGTTAGCGAGCCGGCAAGCTGGTGGAATTAGAAAACCCACCTCGTTGTCGCAAAGATATGTAGCCTATCTTGTGGGGACAAGCCGAGCTTCCTCAGACCGGCGCCAATTTGCAGAACCATGGTGAAATACTCGTTATACGTCATGTACGAGTAGTTGGAGAGCTCGTAATAGGTCCATTCTTTCTCGACCTCGGTGGTCTCGCCGTCGACAACCTTGGGCACCTTCTTCTTCTCCTTGTGGATCTCGATCAGCTTCCGGCTGCCGATGGCTGGCTCGTTGCCATAGTGCTGGGCACTCCTCTTGATCAGATCAAAAGTGGTGCTGACGTCCGGGGCAGGGCGGTCGATGAGGCCGTTTTTGGCCTTGGGATGACGACGCGGGATGGTCTCGCCCTCGACCGGCTGGGCGCCCGCAGCTTCAACCGTGTAGGGTGGTTTCTGCACAATGCGTAGCGGCAGTTTCCCTGTGGAGTACGGCATCTTGGCAAGCTGCACTGGACGCTTGCTGGCGGGATTCGGGTGTTCTGGCCGTTGTTCGTGGAGCTATTGTGTACTTCACGAGAGCAAATGGCCGAAACTTAATACTCGAGCTAGTCACTGCCAGATATTGCGATAATCAACTGCCAAAACAGTCAAACAATAATTTAGAAGCACAGATTCGGTAGGGTGCCTCGGCACGAAACTCTGCACGATCCTGAGCCCCTGTCGAGCCTCGGTTCGATTTCTTCGTGGCTGCAGCGTAACCACCGCAATTAATGAGGTAGGTCGTCACACGGGCAGAATGGGCGTTTCTGGGCGGCTTGTCCGTGTCTTGGGTAATGCGGGCCAAGGAGGGGCTGTGATTTTGTTGAGGAGGGGAAGTAGTAACCGCGGTGATTGGGCGGTTGAAAGTTGGATTTTGGATTTTGGATTTTGGATACTGAAGATGGTCGGTGATGGAAAGGTGGAAAGGTTGGATATTTTTGGGCGCGACATTGTGCCGTTTTCGGATTGCCCCGTGGTTTTGAGCCGGTCGATCTCAAATGACCTCACTCTGCAAGCATGACGACAAGCAGCAAGCTCCCACTTGCAGCCCTGAAACTGGGGTTGCTGGGGAATCGTCGGAACTTTCCTTTGCCAAGATTCGGGGAGCTGTCAGCTCAGCTTGGCGCACCCTTTCAACTCCGCAGTATGACGTTGTCGCCAAAGCTTAAATCGAATCGGGGCTTGGAGGTGAACCTTGTCGTTGACTTGGTTCATACGAGAGCACATTTTTCATGTCAAGACGCGGCGGGGAAATAGATTCTGCTGAGCCTCCTGAGACAGGCATATTTCAGAGACCTGTTCTAGAGGCAGAAATATTCCTCAGTGACCAGCCGTCCGACCTCTGCTCATTTGGCGGTTGCTTGGGAATCGGGGACTGCTGGAGCTCCACTCCGGATTTGAGACAGAGTTTAGCACCAAATCCCTCGTTTCCAGTCCAATGAATATCGTCTTTTATCTGTTCTCGTAATTCTGATTATTCTATCCGGTAATATTATATCCTTACCCAATGGCTCATGTCTTTTGTCAGATTGAGGTATGATTGGGGTTAGGGTTGGTACCGGCTGCCTCCCCCCAATTTCGCCCAACCACGAACCGGAAACGAAGCCGACCAGTGCAACGCGTCCCGCCGAGGGCGGTGCATGCATTATTCCGTCCACGCTGCGGGCTGACAGCGAATTCAAAGGGATTGACGACAGCCTCAACGTCAGCTAGAAGACGAGGAAAATGTCAAAAGACGCCACATAACTGCAGGCCACGTGCGTCTGAATGTTGAGCAGCAGATGATTAATCCCATCAGTTCGCTTCCGACGACAGACCCAACAGCAGCCAAGACCAAAAAACCGACTACGGACATGGAACCGGATGACTCGGATACGCCGGCCGCCTCCCCCGGCTCCGGCTCGGCATCGGCATCCGCATCCGCGACTCCCTCGGCTTCCGGCACCGAACTTGGCCTTAGACTCCGTCGCCGGCCCGTCCCGCGAAAGGGCCACACCAAGTCGCGCCGAGGCTGCTTCAATTGCAAGCGCCGCAAAGTCAAGTGCCAGGAGACTCGCCCCGAATGCGCCCACTGCATCCGCATCGGCCTGAAGTGCGAGTACCCCGACCGTCGCTCTCGCGAGTCGCCGACTGAGCTCGTCCTCTCGTCGCCCCCCGCCCTCTCGGCCCCACTGCAGTCAACCCCGACCCTGTTCTCCGCTGATGACATGCGCTTCTTCCACCACTTTCTCGTCAACGCCTACCCTCCCCTGCCCATTCTCGGTGACGACGTCTGGAGGAACGTGGCTGCTCTGTCGCACAATGTTTGTCGAATTGACTCCCAAAGAGAGACAGAGCGTGGCACTGACCGAGCATGTTACATAGTTCGATTATCTGATGCACGCCATGCTGGGCCTGGCTGCCTCTCATCTCGACCTCTACGGCGGCAGCTGTTCCGCTCAGGCCCTGACGCACCGCGTCAAGGCCATCCAGTCCCTGAACCAGGCCCTGAACACGCCTCCGACCTCCGGTGCCGAAGCGGACGCCAGGTTTGCCGCCTTGTTTGCCCTCACCTTCCAAGCCTCGTGCATGCCTGAAGGCATGATCGAGTTCGTGACCATGGTGAAGGGTTGCCACATTCTCTACCAGACGTCGATGCAGTCCTTGCAAAGTTCGCTGTTCGAATCCTTCACCCAAGAAGGCTACTCGGACAGTGTCAGGAGGTTGATTGGCGCCCCTCCAATCGTCCTCGATGCAGACCAAGACATCACAATCCAAGAGTTCATTCGCTCTCTACGTGCACTGGCTCCTCTTTGCAAGAGCCCGCTGGAGGTCCGGTTTTTGGCTGCAACTGAGCGCGTGGTCAAGATGGCACAAATCTCCGCAGCCGAAGGTTGGTAGCACGTTGCTCGCATATTCGTTTGCCCTCAGGCTGACTTTTTTGTTATCTTAGCTTTTGCTGATATTACCCGCCAATATTCCCTAATCAACAACGCAAGTACAGAAGAGCTTGCTTCCTTCCTAGACCCCGAGAACTTCCCAGCCCAGCTCCTCCTCATCCACTTTATCCTCATCGAGTTTGCCATTGGCCACATTGCTCTCGGACCCATCGGATATCGCTTCGCCTTCCGCAGGAGGACCTGTATTGCCTGGATGGAGCAGCTTGACGCCGGACTGTCTGACGAGTACAGAACGTATGCCAAATGGCCGATGGACTTTGCCAGGAAACTCGCCGCCTTATGACCCTTCTGTGCCGCCCGGTCCCTTACACCCCGGCCGCAGACAGCTCCGTCTCGTCGCCCGCGAGCCGCTTTCCACCATCACGCCCGAGGCAGGCGCCTGGGTGCCAGATGCAAAACACGACCGTGGCCACCAGGATCGGCAGGCCCTCAAACACCCAGAAAGGCCACTCGTTCTTGAACACATAGCCCTCCACGCCCCCAGCAAACTCGGCAAGCCGGTAGATGCACCGAATCTGTCCCAAGCCATTAGCACCACCACCCAGCCAAACCCCTTCTCAACATCACTCACCAAAATCAACACGCCCGCCACCCACTCCGCCAGCACCAACCTCTCCCACCCCCTCGGCGCATCCTCCCTCACCACCACCGCCCCTCCCTTCCTCACCATCCACGCAAACCGCCCCAGCACCCCCAAGAACAAGACAAACGCCCCCGCCTGCATCGCCAGCCCCGCAATCAGCACATCCACCCCCGTCAGCGCCATCGGCCCGCTCCAGTCGTCGGCCGCCGCCACCGCCGACCCGGACGACTGGACGACGGCCGCGAGCAGGTCGAGGAAGACAAAGAAACGGGTGGTGTGGCGGGCGTGGAGGTACCGGCCAAAGAGGTGGTGGTGGGAGGAGGGGAGGGTGCGGAGGATGAGGCGGCCGAGGAGGAGGTAGACGGATGCGGCGAGGAGGAGGGGCGCGAGGACGAGGAGGGTGAGGGTTAGGATGAATGGGACCTGTGGGGGTGGGGGTTAGTTTGGTGGTTGGAGAGACAATAAAAAGAGACAATAGAAAAAAAAGGCGAGAGGAAGAGGGGGTCAGAAACAGAACGACAAAGCGAAAGGTACATACCAGCTTCTCCTGGTTCTGCACCGAGTAGCACCGCAGCGCGAACCCGGCCGTCTCGAGCACCCCGCCCAGCACGGCCCAGCCAAAGTACCACGCCCGGTACCGCACCAGCGTCTGGTAGCCTAGGTACAGCGTCACGACGCCGTAGAGGACCGCCGCGACGATGGCGGGAGGCAGAGAGGGCGGGTACATCCAGACGATGGCCATTTTGGTTGAATGATGGGTTGGCTGGATTTGGGTTTGGGTTTGGGTTGGATCGGGGGCGGGTGTCTATCGGGCTTCGTGTAGAAACGGTGTTTCTTAGGCTCAAGTGGTGTTTGTGTTGGCGTTGGTTCTCGGAGATTTAGACTGGATAGACAAGGGAAATACACGCTGGCGTGCTCAGGTTGGGTTCACGAGGGATGTTGTCGATGGTGTCTGCCATCTTGACTACGGTGTTGGTTGCTTTCTAGACTTTATACAAGTACAGATCTGCTGTTGAAAGAGAGTTCAAGATATTGGCCATCTCATGCGCCGCCTTGGCGTCAGAGGCTGCGATACACAGGTGAAGCAGTGACGGATAATCTGTCGGATTCGATGCGATGGTGGACGTGGACGAGGCAAAGCAGGCTGATGAATAAGTCCCTTGGGCTGAGAAGATGCATAACTCCGTCTTGGCTTGCTGATGGCTGCTTGGCGGCAAGGGGGGGCTGTGCATCCTTTTGCAGAGGCCGGATTCTTGTGTAGTGAGACCATCAAGGCATGTATGTGCTGCGGAGTCGGGGAGGTGCAGATTTCCCGCTCCTTCTGCTCCTGTTCTTTTCCATTTGGGTACTTTCTTCGCCTCTCTTACCTTCTATGACCCCTTTCTAATCTTGCCTCTACTTTTTTCTTTAGTTTCTTGTCTTCAATACCATATTGGAGTGTCGCTGGTTGATGCAGGCACTCCGGATTTGGCATGTCGCTTCGATGTGATTGGTCGACTTACACGGTCTTGGCCTGCGTAGTCATCGTCGGATCCCTCGGATTCTGACCAGGGGCTTCGCGGCGTGCATGCCAAGGACAGCCTCGCTATCAGTCGTCTTCCAGGGGTGAGGAAGAAGAAAGCAGTTCAGATAGTTATGCGTTGCTGTTTCTTTTCTGAGAATCTTGGCACCTAAATCGCGATGGCCAGTCAACGAGAACAGGAGAGAAGAGAGCGACCACGGCAACTGTGGCAGTGTCCGAAATCCAGGGACCCGGTCCTCAACCCTGTGCGAAGTACCCAGTTGGGTCCGCGGCCGCAATGTCGAGGCCTATGAAGAGAGGGCTTTGGTTGCAACAATAGCCTACGAGGAGTGAAGGACGATGGATTTGGCTTCGGGCAGCCTGCCCCCTTTTTACCCCTCTTCGCGACAGCTTGGTACCGTAAAGAACTCGGGCACTGTAAATTATTGATGAACCTAGGAAAACAAGAGTAATAGTAAGAAACAATGCACGAGATTGCTGACGAGACACTGGAAGGTACAACCACGGACTAAAGGTAGGAACGACTGCATCACAACTGTCTTGCGCCCGCCCATACGGGAAAGAACGGCACAGGTCGCGTTTCGCACCTCAACATTCAGGACAGGAGAGAGAACCTTGGTGGACATGAAACGAGGGTTTTCTAATACAAGTCCAATATCTCTGATACTAATCCCAGAATAAGAAACTCAATTTCTATTATTTGAGCAGGGATTATACCCCAACCGCCCAGTAGGTCGAACACCTGCCATCCCACAAACACCGAGCACAACGCAAAGGACAAGTTCATCCAGTCCGAGTAGACGCGCACCCTCAGTTCTTCCGTTGCCATTCCGTCTTCAAATTTCAGCAAACTTTGCTCGCTTTCTCGAGACAACAACTTCCCAGCTATCACCATTTGGGGTAGAGCAAACACCCTCTCTCCCTGTCCTTCCGCCTCCCACTTCCATTCTCCCCTCTTCGAGGAGAAGTTTG
Source organism: Trichocladium uniseriatum (assembly GCA_017139535.1). Classification (NCBI taxonomy): domain Eukaryota; kingdom Fungi; phylum Ascomycota; class Sordariomycetes; order Sordariales; family Chaetomiaceae; genus Trichocladium; species Trichocladium uniseriatum. The sequence goes on along the minus strand of WOUO01000009.1, from coordinate 334,093 downwards.
GTATCATCTCAACATCTTCTACCAGTATATATCAATTTACCAGTCGATTCAAGGAAGTTTTCCATTTCTTTGTTAAGCTTGTCGGGCAGCAAAATTCAGCCGCTATTTTGCCTTCTCGTTTCTTCCACACACGCTTCTTCTTCATTAACCTTTGGCGAGCTCAGAAAAGCGTGCTCCGATTCCTACCGGCTCCTTCCCAGCATCCCGAACCCAAAGTCACTCTTGGATATGGGACGCCTTTGAGGTACTTCTGCTCAGCCTCACGAAGTGGCTTCAGCGTGCTCTCCATGCATTGGTAAGTTCTGGAATATTTGGGTACTTGTCTGCTTGCCTCTAACCGTATCGTAGGTTGACTTCTATCTCCGAATCCAGAAGCCAACCCACCAAAACGGTTATATTCTCACAGGACTCGCAACCACGAAAGCCAGCGAAATGTCCGCCCCTCTGGCGCAACCTGGCAACGGGTTTGCTTGGAATAACTGCATCGACGAAGACATCAGCACGCGAGTCCGGAGAAAGCAGCAAGCTGTGGATGATGGACTCGCATACGCTCGTCAACTCTGCGACCAGCTCCGCGCCGGCATTGACTGCGTGGGAGATGGGCACACGGCGGCATTCGATTTAATGGGTGGCAACGAGATCCGGGCATGGATCGATGAAATGAGTGAGTGCTGCACTTGTCTACCCATCCCTGTTGCACGGCTGATACATGGACAGAGGAACTGGAAGGGACAAGCAATGATTTGGAGATCCTCATCGGTGTTGCAGGTGTCACAGGCGCAGGCAAAACATCCATCTTGAATGCCCTACTCGGGTTTCCTCGGTTGCTTCCTTCCAGCAGCACAGAAGCCGCCACAGCAACTGTGTGCAGGATCGCTTGGAATCGCGATGATACTCCAGGCCGCGAGTTCAGAGCCGACGTCATCTTTCGCAGCGAGGAGGACGTCCTGAAAGAACTAAAAGATTTCTTGAGGGCTGTCGAGGAGAGGAAAAGCCTCAAGGAGCAAGAGTTCGAGAACGAGCAAGACCGGTTCGACTGCATTGACGAGGTGAACGACATCATTTCTAGCCGAATCAACAACGTGTGTGCGGTCTGGGGCTTGGATGATAGCGAGCTCGACGACATGGACCTTACGGTAGAATCGGTCCTGCGCTGCAACGATAAAATCGTGGATCTCCTTAGCAAGACAAAAACGATTTACTCCTCAAATGCCGACGAGTTCGCCACGGAGGTTAAGCCGTACCTCGACTCGACAGTCACCCCCGAGGGGATCACGGCCTGGCCTCTAATTGAAGAGGTTAGGCTATACGTCAAAGCCGACATGCTGCAACATGGAATCATGTTGGTTGATCTCCCAGGACTCTCTGACACAGTCGAAAGCCGTGCTGCTGTCGCCGAGCGATACTATCAGAAACTATCAGTCACGGCAATTGTGACTCCTGCCATTCGAGCGGTCGACGAGAAGACGGGAGTGAGACTGATGGGGGCGTCTCAAGAGCTACGCATGCAACTTGATGGAAAATTTCACAAGGACAGCTTCTGTGTCGTTGTGTCCAAGATCGATGATGTGGACTGTGACACCATTTGCCGGGATATCGAAGATGCGAGGAAAGACACCCAACTTCAAGCGGACATTGCCCAGATCAAGTCCACTTCAAACGAGCGCAAAGTGGTATACAGGAACTTCAACGACGCCGAGAGAAACGTGAAGTCGATGACCCAAAAACGGGACAAGGCCAAGAAAAAGCTTGAGAACCTCCGACGGGCCACTGGGTCACGCAAGCCCATAAACGGTAGGTGATGAGTTGCCCGCATTAGCTCCGGAATTTATGAATGTCATGCTAACTTGGTATGTTTTAGCTCGACGGCAGAAGGAGAAGGCAAGAGAACTGAACGCGAAACGTGCCAGAATTGGACAAGAATTGAACAAACAGCGCGCAGCAAGAAGGAACCTCTCAGGAGAACTAGCGCAACTTGACCGTGTTCTGGCAACTCTCGAGAGTCGGAGAAAATACCGCTGCGTTTGGATCCGTAACGAGTATATCAAGAAACGCATACGCAAGGACTTTACCAACCGCCAAAAGAAGCTCTGCCGCCTGGTAGGGAACAACAAACATAAGTACGACGGCTCGGTTGAAGTGTTTCCGGTCTGCGCCACGGCATTCCGTGATCTCCTGAAGGATGATCAGCCCATGCTGGGGTTCCCATCCGAGTTATACACGGGTGTTCCCAGACTGCGCCAGTGGTTGGGGAAGAGCGTCCTTTTGAACCGCGAGGAGCATCTCAACTCGGTGCTTCGCGGACTCCAGCGGCTTTATGACGGCATCAGGCGATGGTCTGATGACAACAGTCGCGGGATGGTAACCTTTTCCCGTCAAGACATCGAATCCTTGCTACACTCTAGTCATGAGAAGTACCGCAAGGTATGTCGTCCACTTAACAAAGCCGGCTGGGTGATTACTGACCAAGCCTCGATAGAAAATTGGAGGAGCGCTCAGTCGGAGCGCCAGCGAGCTCCAACAACTCACCCCATTTCAGAACAAGAGTGAGAAGATCGATTCGTGTCGGAAGGTGGCTGTCCAAGCTGCCTGCCGCTGGGTATACAAATTCCCAGATGAACCAAATCCGACCACAAAAATGACTTGGTTAACATATGACGCAATCATCAAAAGGAATGGTGGTCCTTTCCAAAGCATCGGCGAGAAGCTCCCATTATACGACTTCCCATCGACACTGTGAGTTTCCATGGAAGAAGCGAGTTGGGGCCGTGCTAACGAGACCTATTTATTCTCAGAGGCACCGCGATCATGAGCAGTGTTGTCCTTGATGACTGGCTAAAATTCTTCCAGAATGAACTCCCCAAGAACCAGGAGCCACTGATGGTCAAGGCGGGCGATACCTTCAGACAGTACATGGAGGAGGTGAAGGGCCATCTCTCGGGCACAGCGCCCGGCATCGTTCCCTATTTCGATGGCACTGCCTCCACCATGAATGGAATCGAAACTGAGCTGTGCGACAAGATAAAGGCTTCCATCAAGGAAGTTTCCGACGGCGCCTCTCGAATCCACCCGCTGTTTGTCAATACGCTGAGGGAGAAACTGCACCCAGTCTTCGAGGATGCTCTCAAAATCAGGGGTAAGTCAACAAGCCACAGGCGTAACCTTCGAGATAATTCCGATGGTTAACCCACCTATTTGTTGCAGGCAAAGGTCACTTCAGGAAGCGCCAAGCCCAGCTAAATGGCGACGTCGGCGCAAAGTGCGGAGAAATGGTCGCAGCCGGTTATACCAGGATGGAGAACGCGTACAACAGCCGTATCAGCGCCCTGCCGCAAGAGTTTGAAGCCATCGCCAATTCTGCGGTGAGCCAGGTGCAGACCCAGATAGGCCTACTTCTCAACAACTTACAGGCTGTCAGTGGCAAGGATCACACGGCATTGGACAAGAAGAAGCTGCTGCAAAAGACCGTCAGGAAGTCGGCGCTCGTCTGGGAGGCCCAGTGGCGGACACCGAAGGATGAGGTTGTCGTTGACGAGACCGAACTCCTGGATATTCCCAAGGAATTCGTTGAGCGCTTTCATAAGGTCGATGGTTCATCAGACAGCGATTCTGAACCTGACAGCGACAGTGACAGCGACGGTGACAGTGACAGTGAGAGTGGTGACGAGGACGTTAAGATGGAGGATTAAGGTTTTCTCGCTTCATCGAGGGGTCGGATGGTATTGGGTTCAAGTTTATCGCTGCTCTCTGCTTGTTTTATATGCCATACATTCCGGTCCTGGTTTCTCAGACATCTTGGAAGACGGTGGGTAGGGAAGATAGTTGCAAGTTTCACCCTGATATCGCGTTGAATTCACTGATTTCTCATATATCTTGTTGTTCTCTCGTGACAACGACCTCATCACCGAGGTCTAAAAAAGGCAGCACCGGTGAGGCGCATTGTAGTCCTGCAGCCCTACGGCAAGGCAAAGACTACCGTCCCCTAGAGTAACATCCCGGATCGGGCGCACATCAACCAGCTCCTGACATGTGAATATGTCATACTTAGCACACAGACTTGGCGGAGCTGACTCCCTGCTAACCAACCGAGCGTTCCCCGCAGAAGCACATGCTTGGACTCGAGGAACAACCACAAACCCCTGAATGACCAAAACAACTCCCGGGTGGACAGTCAACACAACCTTGGCACTTGTGAACAGTAAGCATCCCAGGCTATACTTGCCTAAGGCTGTGAGTCACTGAGAGTCCTGTTTCCTGTTCCGAGGTGAAAACTGACAAGAATTTACAGTGAGGCAACTCAAACGACGTCAACACAGGAAATAAACGATAAATCCCTTGATTAATCAGAATAAAAACTCTTCTCAGCCCAGTGACAAGGCCACACGACCAGGCTGACATCACCATCCCATCTCTCCCACAGCCGCACCAGACAAAACATCAGACCGAGTCTGAACCCCACAGATGCTGCCTGCAAGGCCATGACGCGTTTGGTCTCGCGCTGTGCACGATACGCTTGCCATCCATGGGAAAGTTACCTAGGTACGTAGGCAAGGTACTTGCCCATGAGGGAACAACTCGTCCAAAACGAGATGTATCTCTCCAGAAGGAAACCTCATACGTAAGAAGATGGCAAAGATCGACACCTGCCCTTCGGCCATGATGCGAATCTCAAACGAATGCCCACGATCTTTTGCATGAGCGCCACGTGCGAGGCGGAACCGGGGTAGTTTGCCACGCATCCCTTTCCCCCGCAAAGCGGTCCATGCGCAGGCCGATTCTGGGGATACCCGAGGGCTGTTTGATCTGCGGTGATCTTCGCGAAGGCCAGATCAGGGTTCTGAGGAGAGTTTGTACATAGTAGAGCCTGCATATACATGAGGCTCAAAGGGTCCCCTAGCAGATACGTACATACATGTCCCCATACCGCATGTCATGGCGTCCCAAGCCACGTGCAGCCAGTACACAACACACATCCATACCTACCTACACCTGAACCGCAAGAATCAGGGGTATACATAGACATGAGCATGTGACAACAGCACAACATACCTACCCGAGACATCCCCATCATGACATGACATAGCATCGCGCAAAAAACCAACACGGGCAGCTCCCCCAAAAACAACAGACGAACTACCACAAAGGCAGGCAAATTCGCCTTCCGACGTCTCACGTGGCTCCTCCCTCACCGCCACCCGTCATCCCTCCGGTACCAGCTACCTTGTACCAAGTGAGGCCAGGTACCTTGTTCAGAGACACACACAGACGCACACACACACACGCGCGCGCTCGCGTGAGTCAACCCCCAACTGAGCCACTGCAGCCGCAACCGCAGCCGCGGCCGAGTCAGTACCCGGGCCCGGGACCGGTCTATCCCGAGGGCCATGGTTCTATGTTTATCCACACTCAGGGGATCGTGGTTCGGGGTTCGTCCCGGTTAATGTCGAGTCAGTTATCCGTATACGCGTCGCGTGTCTGTGTGTATATTTGCGGCTGTGGCAACCGGCAAACTCAACAAACAATAACACTCCTCGAGTCCCGAGTCCCGAGTCCCGAGGGGGGACTGAGACAGGCAGTAAGTGGATTTGATGGACGGACCCCATCAACGGAGAGTCGGAGACTCCGGGGTATGTCAAGTAGGCTCGGTCAAATCACAAGTACAAGCGCTACTGCCGACGCCGTGGCGATTCCCGAGGTCGTCGGTCGCCCTTCGGGAGGTCGGCCGGCGGACTGGGGAATTGAGAAAGTTGGAAGTTGCAAGAGGAAGTGGAGCATCGGCGAAGACTTCTAGAAGGTTTCCTAAACAGGAATGGCTTGTCAAAAAGAAGACTGCCGAGGCTCCGTTTTGAACAGGTGGAGAACGGTGGAGCAAACGCGGAAGCGAAAACGGTGGGGTGGAGGGCCGGTGTGGGAATGTTGGGATGCAGTGGATTCTAATGTGTGCCGACGCTGACCGACAAAGGCCCGATAACTTGTTCTGGTACGGAGAAGCCGAGCTGACGGTGAGGGTCCGTTTGGGGTTTTGTCGGGCCGACAAGAGATTGGTAAGGGATTCAGGGATCAAATGGGCGATGTCGTCATTGCAGGTTTACGGATGAGTGTTGGGCCCTGGCGCTGGGGCCCTGGGTCCGATCTCACGATGTCCGATGTTCAATGGGTTACCTTGGTGGCTTGCCAAACCAGGTTCTCGAATTCCGATTGCCGCATCAGAATGACGGGCAGGCGTCAACCTGAATGCGATTCGTCGTGTCAAGGGCGATGAATCCGGGTAATATGACTGGCTGGCGATGTTGTAAAAGTGACTCGCCAACCAACCCCTCGATCGTCTCGTGAAAACAATCGCCCTTTGGGGATGGATGGTCCAGGCTGAAAAAACTCGGAAAACAGCATCTGCAGTCATAGAAAAGTCGGTGAGCTGGCACGACACCATCATTTGTCACTAGCTTTCCTGGTTGCTCGCACACAGAAAAGCTTGTTGCCGGCACGATGCAACGCGACACCTCCTTCGCAGCGCGTCCTTGCTCAAAACGGGTGAGGCGATGGGGGGCAGCTACCCCTCCATTTGCAGCCTGCGGGCAGAGACGGGGCTTGCTGTTCGTGCATCGAAGGCGTGCTTGATGGGGGGAAGCTGCGATCCAACCGAGCTGCGGCAGCTGCAGCCCTCTATCCATGCCTGATGAGTTGCGCCTCGTTGGATTTCTGCACAAAAGATAAATTGTTTTAACTATTTTGCAATTCTGCCTTGTGCCCAAGGTCAAGTATACAAGTTGAGATCCAATTGGCGGTTACAGCCAACTCAACCATCCATCACGGTACTGGCTGTGACGATGTGACTGTGATCCCCCCCAATTCCCCGGCGCGCTTATAACCGCTGCTCGTTTAGGTGACATAGGTGGTTAGCGCGAAGAGCGACTTGAACAGATTCTCATCACCCCCCGCGAAGAAAACCCGCGCCTCCTCGCGTTCCCCTCACCGACTGGTTTCTCTTACACACTCATTTTTCCAGCGCGTCAAGTTGGGACCCGTCCATCCAAACGTTCAGGTTGCCAACGCAAAAAAAGAGGGGACCAGTATTCCTTCAAAGTCTCTGAAGGTCAGGCTCACGTTGAAGAAATTTTACTTGACAACAGAGCCAATCGCAGCGGGCATCGCGAACGCCTCCCGTTTGGTGTTTGCCGTCCGCCGCTCAACTTCCGAGTCAGGCACACACATCAGAACTTCATGGTGGCTGCAGCGCCAGTTCTCAAAAGGTGCGGCTGCATCATCAAGATGAGCTGTCAACTCACTTTTCACGACCTCGTATCATTGCCACCCGTCGGGCCGTGGTTGTTGCTACTCTCCTGTTTACTGTACCGTTACTTGCTGCTGAAAATTGCCTGTCGATAATCCGGTTTGGCTGGCATCGGACCGAGAGTGACGCCATGATCCGGTCCATGCGACGCGAGGCGTTTAGCAGCCTTGAAGACCTAACGGCGCGAACGAATGTCGGCTAGCCGGTGCGGGGGGGAAGAGGGCGTCAGGGTACGCGGCAGGCGCCCATGTGGATGCGATGCGTCTCGTGGGTGGACGAAACTGCCCAACCCCTCCTTTCAATTTTTCTGATGCTGTTTTCCGGCGGTCAACTAGCCTTAAGTCTCTGGATGTGGCTTGCAGAACCGGGCCGGTGCCCCTCATGGAAATGAGCGGAACGGAAGCAGCCCGAACGAGCCTCAGGACAGGGTTGCATACTTACCTGTGGGAAAGTAATTTAGATGACAGCGGGTTGAGGCCAGCTGGAAGTTGGGTGGGTGTGATGAGGGGAAGACAAAGGCCTGGGCCGTCGGCAAAAGGGCTGAGGTTGCAGTCGATAGGACTGTTGATCTGATCGGTGAGATTGTGTTGTATTGGTACGTACCTGCCAAGCCTTGTCATCGATCTGATATCGAAAACCAACTTTTCATCTCACACTCTCAAACGAACAAAACGCCATAAAATACTTCATAATATCCCTTTCCTCCAATCTTCGCTGTTGCCGAATGCATCTATCCCCATCCTCAACCCCATATTCCCCACAAGTACCCTCTCCCGCACCCCAGATCCAGACCGGTACCTGCTCCCGCAACACATGACTCCGCCACCGTCCACAAAGAGAGAGGAGGGAGAGACGAGACCAAACAATCCATCAACCCACGTGGCACACAAGCAAACAAAGAGAAAACCGCCCCAAAAACGAAACAAACGACCACCACTCCTTTAGAATACAACGAACGGGACGGGAGCAGATCGACCTCGTCTCGGGACCGGGCGACGCACATCCCGGGTTCATTTGTTCGGCAGGCAAGCCGAAAACGGGAAACGGAAGAAGCCGTACGCACATCATACCACACATCACACATGCACACATCACACCGTTGAAAGGATTCGCGCCTCCCGAGCCTTGCCTGCCTCGTAGTTATCACCGGCAGGGCCGGGGTATAGTGTAGTTCTTTGACGTGTTTGACTTGTTTGACGCGCGCTCGAGGTGCCCGAAACCACCACCACCACCACCACCACCACCACCACCACCACTAATACCCATGAAAGGAGATTTGGATACTGTGTACGGATAAGAATGGGGTAGGTAGGTGATGCAGCGAGAGAAAGAGATGCAAACAACCATAGAATGAATTAGTGATCGAGAACGCCTCGTGACTTTGCAACGAATACAGAGGCCTGGATGCCCTTGGCCTTTTATTGCAGCCCTTGCCTGACTAAGCCGACGGGTCAATAAAGAAGAGATGCAACTTCGTAGATTGCGTCTGCTTTGGTTTGTGTTCATGTGATGCACTCAAGTCTGGTACGGGTCGTGGAATGGTACGATGTTGGCCAACCTCTGCTCAAGGGAAAGCAAGGACTCCGCGGCATGTGAACGACAAGGGGAAACAAGGAACTTCACTCAAGCAGGCAGCGCAGATATTGAAATTCTTTTAATTGTTTTCCCAGACTTTTAGCCATTTTAAAATTTTTGGTTTTGCAGTGTGACGGCGAAAGCAACCCGGGCTGGGCCTGTGAACCCCCGCACCCGATGTGTCAACACCTTGAATGTTGTTTTGTCCTCTCCTTATCCTCCCCTCTTCTGCATCCCGCTCTCGCAATCGTCAACAACCCCGCTCTGACCCGCTTTTCCCAATGGAAAACCTTGAAGTGCCCCGCGCGGTCGCCCGCTAGCCTTCCTGCCGTAGAGTACACACACCCTGTCCATCAGGGTTTCCTCCTGTCTTTCCTTGAGCGCGGGAAAACAAACGCACACCTTGGTATCATGTGGTGGAAAACAAAACGCCGCTTGATGATTGGTAACAAAAAGAAATAAATGCAAAGAAAAAATGTGGCCAAGACGGTCATTGATGCGCCTTTTCCCATGGCCAGAACGCCGATATTATGTCGTAAAGCCGTAACCGCCTTGAATCAGGTCGTACACGGCCGTTGCCTCCCAGGGTATCGCGCAAATATGAGGTATAATGGTGGGTATGTCGGAGAAAGTGATTAAGGTATCGTTTACCAGGCTTGTGCCTGGTAGCCCTCAAAGGGGTTCTTGAAGTATTGGTCCCAGCTGGTCGAGTTCGAGTCGTCCTCCTTCTTCTTCATGAAGGGCCTCTCCGGGTACTGTTTGAGGTTCGCGACATCGTGCGAAGTGTGCCGGCGGCTCAGGACCGCATTGGCCGTCGATGACTTTTGCGACCGCTCGCGGAGGAGATTGCGCCGGAGCGACTCGGTCAACTCGGTGGCGAGCATGTTGCGGCGTGTGGTGCGCGGAGAGAGGGCAGCTTGGTAATGCATGCCCGTGGAGACGGCGTTGATCGGCTGAGCGGCGGACCGGGGGATCTCGTTGATGGAGCGCATCGGGGGCGCCCGTGTCGGGCCTCTCTTCATCATCAACGGGGCTTCGTCCGAGTCATTCGGCGAGGAGACCATGGACGGGCCGTTGAGCGTAGCGCGGGCGGTGCGGGGAATGGCTGACGTCGAGTGCGACATGTTGTTGGCCAACCGTTGAGAGCGGCTGTTGTTGGCCGCCATCATCAGGGTGATGAGAGACCGACGTGAGGTAAGGTTGGCGCTGGAATCGACACGCTTGAAGCTGATCTTTTCGTCGCCAAACGACTCGCCGCTCTCGTCGACCTCGTCCTCCTCCCAATCCTCATCATCGTCAATGGCGCTCTCGTCATAGTAGTCGTCGGTCTCGGTATCGCTGATGGCAGAAGTTGTGTACGTCTGGGTGACGACCTGCTTGTTGAACGAGGCCGTCTTCTTTTGTCCGCTGGCCGACGAGGGTGTCTGCAGCTGCCCATCCTTGGGAGACTCGTCATCCGGCGAGCCGCCAACCATGAACATCTTTGATCTCGGCTGGGCGGTCTCCTTTGTCTCGACATGGCGTTCCTTGAACGAATCCTCATCCGAGCCGGAAGAGGCACCAAGAGCAAACTTGGCCGCCTGCTTCTTGGGCAGGATGATCTTGGGGGCGGGGCCCTCAGTGGGCTGGGGGATGGCGCTTGGTGAGGGAGACTTGGAAGCCTGCGAGGTGATACGGCTGATGGGGAGCGACGAAGGCGAGAAGCCTCTGGTAACGATCGTGCGGCTCTGCGTCGCCGGCTCCGGCAGACGCTCCGACTCGAACGATTCGGTCGAGGGGTTCTCGGATGTCTCGCACGTCGACTCGCTGGTGGTTGAACCGGTCTGCTCGGATTGCTCGACGCACGACGTCTGCTCCTCCAAGGTGGGGGAGCGAGGGATGCTGGGGAGGGGGGCATCGAGAGGCATCTTCGCCTCCATGATGGAGACGACCATCTTCTCGAGCTCGTCCGAGGTAATGTGACGCTCTCTGCCGCGGCTGCGGCTGCTGGCACACGAGTCTTGTCTTTGTATCCTCGGGCGGACGATGTCTACGGGTGCTGATTCCCCGCTCAGGTCAACAGCCTCTTCGTCAGCGAGCGAGTCGACGCTGCCGGAAAGCTGCGGGAGGTCGTCGGCGGCAGCGGCGCGGGGATATTGGATGTCTTGGGGTTGGCTGAGGCCACAGGCAGAAATGACAATCTCGCCGTCTTCGCAGCAAAAAGTCTCGCGATTCCACAACCGCCAGCTCAGGTTTTCGAGTCTCCTTCCCTGGGCGACTGAGTCACGACACCTTGCGAATACTGCAAAAGATTCGTTAGCATTCTCGGCTTGCAGCTGCAGGGCGGGGCCGAGGTCGGGACTCACCAGTCCACATGCTAAAGAGATTGGCTGCGTTGGTCGTGTCGACCTTGTGAATGACATTAGCGTCCACCTGCAGGACAGGCGCCTCTAAAGACATCGGCATGGCGACGGCGGACTGCTCGGATTGTCGAGCAGATTCTGAACTGCGGTCAGGAAATGGTGACGGGTTCCTCGCCAAGATGGTTGCGAATGCCGTTTTTTCGGTTGGTGTTGTGGGTGCTTGGCTGGATGCGATCCGTGGATCTGCTCTGCACCGATGGCGGAATCGAATCGGCGGTCGGGTTCTTATATGAGTGCAAAGTGTCGTGCACGGTCTTTGCTTTTCAATGCTTCGAAACCGGTCCGCGAAACTCTATCTTCCTTGCAGTCGTCGAAAACGCTACCGTCGGAAGATGGGCGATTGATAATGTGTTGGATTGTATGACCACTTCGAGTCGACCTTGGTGTGTTTCGGAATACTCAACTGCTTGCAGGCGTGCAGCAGGGTCAATCACGTTGTCGGTGTCGTTTGGTCGTCTGGTGAAGTTTGGGGATGGAGAGGAACGGGAGGTGTGGTGGGGAGCAGGATGTTCATGTATAAAGGAAGACTGGATGGGCCGCCGAAAGTAGGGCCCGAGCCAGCTGCGTGGGATGTGGGTTCGATTCGCGGTGAGAAAAGCAAGTACCAGGGGAGGTACCCACGACATCGACCTCCCGGTCAGTCTCAGTTCCCGGTACCTGTACGTACAATTCCCGCCGTACCAGGGGTGTCGAGTGGAGGGGATTGGGTGGCGGAAGAGTGTCTTCGGCGAGCAGGGGTTTCAGGTCGAAAGACAGGTACAAGACCACCCACGGCTCAGCGGCCAGGATCTCCTCTAACGGTACTGTGCCTCAACTGCGATTGCTCGGCTCAATGCAACAAACACCGTTGCTGTTTCCAGCAACTGGTTCGTACATCCCTTCACCACAGGTTGCCTTCATTTTACTTTTGGAGATCGAGGGATGCTCAGGTATCGTGACCTTGGCCAGGGCACGACAAGGTTCGAACCACGGGCCAGTCTGAGTTTTCCTGGACCCCGACGCTGGACCTCGCGCGAACGGACCGAAAGCGCCAGAGGGGCTAGGCTTTCCTCAAAGCGGTAAGATTTGCTCGTTGTCCTGCCTAAGGCGGGCTAGTGTTTGGAAAACAGGCTAAGCCTTTCTGGGCAGAACCTGCCAAGATTCGAAGATCACGCGCGTTTTGCAAACGGTCGTTCGCGGATTCCCGGAGAACGGGATGAAGGTCACGCTGGTCCGTCGCCAAGCGCCGCATAAGGAAGCATTGCCCCAAACAGGCGAGAACCAGACAACCATCAGCCCCGGGGAATGATCCCGGAAGATTGGTTCGATCCCAGCGTTTTCACGAGCCGGTTGTGGCTGACTCTCCGTCACACGTGACGGGAGCCCTGAACAGCTCCCAAAACGGCGTGGAGGGAGCCTTGCCGTTCCCTGGAAAGGAAGTCAGGTGTGCAGCTCGGAGAGCCCAGCCCATTTCCCCGCAAATCGCCACCGTTCCCTCACCATATTGTTGGGAGGGTTATGTTGTTGATCGTTACTCCGTCCTTGGTCGCCCGTGATCACGAGCCTGGATTCCAATTGATTGCTTCCTGGCCAGACCTCTCATCGACTTGGCTGTTTCCGGCCAGCCAGCAAAGCCGAGGCGATGCAATGCGTTGCAACAGGCCGTCACCATGCCAGCTGACGGGCTTCATTGACATCACTGCAATATCAACTGGCAACAATTGATGTCGACGGCGGTCAATTCGTTGGTTGGTCAAGGCGCCCTGTGGTCGAATCGCCGGTCGCAAGTGATGCTGTGCTGACACAGCCCTCATGGTGTGCGCTGAGTGGCCCAGTCTCACAGACGGCCTCGTGATCGCGCTGTCACAGGGCGGGCGGGCCATTCCGATTGCCGCGGCCAACCCACCGACAGCGTCAACCGCCACAAGGAGCCCATATCACAGCCTCTCGAGCCTCTCAGTGCTTTGTCACGCTCGTGGCACAGACAACTGGCCGAGGAATCGCAAGATGGAAGCCTCCCGTTGATTCCACGAAGATGCACGGAGCTCACCTGAACACCGTTTGCAGACAGACTGTCTCTCAGTTTGATCCCATGCACACCACGTCGACGGACTGGTCAGTCCTCATTTCAACCCGACAGGCGGGAGAGCTCCCGGCGCGCCAAAAGCCCGACATCTCAGCAACCCCTGTCGCGGAAGCGCTCCCGGTGGTGTGATAACCTCAGGGTCCTGCCAAATTCGGCTCAGCACCCCTTGACATCGACCACCTCGGCCCATGAAGGACGCAACGGTTCCCTCAACCCCAGCTCTTTCCCGTTGCTCTGGTTGATGCGACATGGCCGATGGTAGCGCGCCGTGGCACCGGGACCCTAAGGAGATTGCTCTGTGGATCTGGACATCACCGGACCGTCCTGGTAATGTTGGCTAGATGTCGATGCGAATCCTGCGTTTTGCAAAAGTTCTCAAGGATGGCAAGTGGGGGAAACGGGACGAAGGGATCTTCATGGATACGGGGCATGGGGTTCGCCCCAGAAAATCCCGACATTGGGTCCGAATATTCTTCGTGGGACAGGATCACAGTCTTCAGGGACCGTCAGCTTTGCATGACCGCGGCAGTGTTTGCGCGAAAAACCCCTTAAAATAACCAACATCACCGGGGCCCCGAGCTGCGGGCAAAAATGTGAGATGAGACCGTTTGCCAGGAACAACAAACCAAGACAACGTTCCCAGCCTCTTGGGTCATCAGGTCGATGTCCACTTTCCAGTGCTCTGGGACGCTAACATAGGCGAATTTGGGCTATTCTCGCCGAAAGCCCGCGGGGTGGCGCGAGCTAGCTGGCGGCCCGGCAAAAGCATCCTTCTGCTCAATTATTGTGTGGCAAGTTCGTTGAGGTGTTCGCCGCTTACGTGTCCAGGAGTTGAGGCGATTCACAACGACACCAAGCACGCCTCAGGGGCAGGTCAGCTTGGTGGACGGGGAGAACCTTGGTGGTTCGGCAAGCGGCCCGCTGTCTAGACATGCGCCCCAATCAGTTCCTTTCCTCCGGCGCTCGGTGACAACCCCACGCCGCACGCACCTGATTCCCCCACATTTTGGACCCCTGTTGATCCCAGACCGTCTTCATCACACCTGCCTTTTGGGATGCTCTTCCTTTTGTTCGGTGACAGTTTCGGGCAGTTGAGAGTTCGCTCTGGGCGATGCCAATGGTTTGGGAGTGGCGCACGTGGCTTTTTAATGAGTTTGTCAATCGACGTCGCACTCTGGGCCAGTGAAGCAGACGCTGGTCAGCACGTGAAAGGCGCTGCCGATTGCGCCATGTTTATTCCTTCGGGCAGCGACAAGAGTATTTCGCTCGCCACTGCCTTGGGCTGAGAGTGGCAGAGACTTGAGATATTACTCGTCGCCTCTCCTCGGTCTGGAACACGACGGATACGGATAAAAGAAAATGTGGTTTTAAACACGGCTGCAAAAGCATCCTGTCGGTATTGCAAACCCCCTGCATCGCAGATCCTAAGGGTCCCAGATCGGGCTGGCCACAGAGACGGATGCACGAGACCCCTTTTCCCCGGACGTCAGCTGAAGTGAGAAGTGACAGGACCGTTTGCGGCTTGTAGTGTATGGTCGCCGAGCAAATAGAGTTGTGACTAGTTACTATCCCGACACAGCAAATAGGGGAGAAGGCAAAATGAACATCCTTGAATCCCATCCGCAACCCCAAAAAGCCACCAATCCAATCCCAGGGGGTCTGGCTCGTCTGCAGGTTACACAGCATATCTACGAAATACCTTTTCTCTCAGTCAGAAACAAAAGTCGAAACAGGACAGGCCAACAGGGCGGTCGTTGGCCATCGGGCGAGCCATGGCTGCGCCGCTCCGTGCAAATAACCACTGACTACTAGTGATAGTCATACTTTGTCGTCGCCATAGGATCTGTCGGGAGCCCGTAACTCTTCAAACCTCGGCCGAGGAATGACTTGTGGTTACTGTGTAACTAGACCTCAACCCCACGCCTGCCACTCACAAGACCCCAATTCCAGTGTGCCAATGCAGCTATCCTCTGGACAGGGGGAGATTCAAGACATCGCGACTTGTGTAACCACTCTCCAGTGAACCGAGAATTTGGGGCGCATTCCGCGGGGCAGACGGGTGATGGGATGCGTCCGTCCGAATGCACGGTAAATCTGACGAGGCGGATGCGGTGCGGATGCCGGCAATAGGTATTCATTTGTATGTATGTAGGGAGGGAGTCTTCAAAATGGGGAAGCGAGTGGAGGGTACTTTTTGTCAGGTACCACCATCGTGTCTCTCCCCGCAGAATAGACTTTCTGGGGGTCGGATATCGGCGTCGGATATGCAGGTGTAGTGTTGGCAGCGTGGGCGAGAGGGACTTCGGAGACACGGGTAGGTTTGCCCGGGCTACTCCAGATAATGCTTGGCTATGAGGGGCTTCATTCGGCCTCATCGGCGCGCCAAAGACCGCTACAACTTGTTCAGAAAGTCTCTCTCCTTGCGGCAACGCGGTCGTGGTGCATCGTGATGCCGGAGGGGTTCAATGTGGAGTTTTGCGGAAATCGAGATAAGCGAGGCTGCGGTCTCCACTTTGGACCCCTGGGGAAGAGGCCCGTAACTGCGTTTGGGCCAGGTTTCACCGGGAAAACGGACAGTACGGCCGGGAGAGTTTAATCCACGAATCACCAAAGACTTTTTACACATTCGGGCATATACTTGTCATTATAAGGAAGAATATCGATGGGAAGAGAAATTATCGCTGAGCTAAAGATATGATTATTTCGGAATCCTAGCATTGGACATTGAACTTTGAACTTGGAATGATCCAGGAGGCAACAAAGATACCTCGGCTTCAGCCTCGCTCGGAGTGGATATCCTTTGGAAACGCCTGCTGAGGTAAGCTCCCTGATCGCCGCTACTATTGAAGGCTGCGACGTCATTGCTCCAGTCACTTTGGGTATTTTCTCCAGTTACGGTAGTTACGTCCCGTTTATTCGTACTTTTATGCGCTATTAACAGTTTTCGACTCAAACCGGCAGTGCAATCGCAAGAATACCGCCGAACAACGGAGGGAGACCCCTTCCAGGTTGCATCCACTGTCTGCGTCCGCACCGCCAAGCCTGCCACCTTCAACGTTCTTGTAGCCGAGCCAGCGTGTCGGAGTTGGGGACGAAACAAGCGCGCCCTTGCATTGCAGCCAGGCGAGCCCTTCGCTTCCCCGTTGACATCTCGGCGGTGATGGACGTCGGGTATTCGTACGAAGTACGGAGGTACTCCGGGGATACATCATACATGCAGCTCTCGTTTACAGGTTAGACGCCATTCTTTTGAGAGAACAGACCCTTCGCTAGCATTTCACCCGTCTCAGCATCTGGGGAAAATACCCGACGATTTCTCCAGACGTTCTCCCAACCCCGGAACTAATCGCGTCCGTCTCTGCAGTTCCGTCCCGACGGCTATTCTCAGGCCCCGGCCGCGCATCCCATCGCATCGCACCTGTCAAATGAGACGAAATTTAACCGGCACGTGCAACCAAACAGGCAGTGACCGTTGGAAATTGCCCTCCCGAGGTCCCCTAGCCAGGCACAAGCCGGAGCCGGGGGCGGATTTTTTAGTCTTCCAGAACATTGCGGGGCCCTGTCACCCCGTGCCGGCCCAATTCTTCCCTCGGCCCAACATCTTCCTTGCTCGACACCGGCGACGGGCCGACTGCCTCGCGGCAAGCCCCATCCACTCTCAATGCCTTTCTGGCCTTTCTCCTCGGGAGGCTAGTGGCAGAGTTTTTTTCGGATTGGTCAGCCGGGGAATTGCCTTGTTTGGATGCGTAGATTTCATCCGGATTTTTTTGGAATAATTTTTCTGCCCGATGACGAACTCCATCTGATGAAAGAGGCTGGAACAGGAACACGACCCCACCCTTCAAACTCCCCACGTGCGCGACGTTCAAGAGCATCTGAGATGTGGCTTGGAGGGCTGGCGGGGAGTGACGGATGTGGCGTCCTGGCACCCACTGCCAGCTAGCCAAATCAGAGGAAGGCTCTCAATTGAGGAAAAGCTTGCTCAACCATCGCAAGCTGCATCTGTAACGGGTATCATGCCCGTCGTCACGCCCTCCATCAACACTGTTGGATTTGGAGATCGACGCCGAGTCTGGGAATCTCTTGCGAAAGCATCTGCAATGATCTACCAGTTTCCCTGTCTTTGCATTCCAATTTCCATCAAACAAGTTGTAGCCTTTCATCATCAGTCCCTCTCACGGCAGTGCTTGTAGCAGTCACTGCCAAAACCATCTGCCGAGGCAGGCCCGGTTTGCTCATGCTGAGACATCAACAGCCCCATCGGACTCCATCCGTCAGCCTTGTGATGCGCTTGCCTCGCAAGGTCCGCCCGGAGAGCACGAATCGAACTCCTGCCGCCGGATCCGCGTCACCGCCTTGACACCGCTTTGCTCGGACGAACCATCCCGCGTTTCAACGGCATTTATTGACGAAAGTTTTGTGTAGTTTACAGACATTACACACCATCGTCTGAAAATGTGAATCTCGCGCATCAACTCCATCATGTCAGACCTTTTACGGTAGACAGATCAATTACTGTCGTCATCATCGTAGCCCACGCGCACCAATGGACGCGTGCGTGAACACCAACCGGCAAGAGCCGAACCCGGATCCCGTCTGGAAAATGATGAACGGGATGCGGACGCCGTGACCCCGCGTCGGTCGGAGCGTCGGGCCCGGGCAATCCCGGCATTGGCAGCCAAAGTGAACCGCCGATGCAAGTCCTGACCTGTCATCATTAGCGGACCATCAAGGTCCTGGTTCATATCAAGTCAGGTACGAAGGTCGGTTTCTCCGCAAAAGGGCAGAATAACGTTTGCCGTGGTTCCGTGGTCCCACCGTGACGTGTTCGTCTCTTTTTTTGTGCGCCCGTATGTTTTAGTTTTGGATCCCTCAGCCCCTCCTCAAAGCCAGGGACAAGTGGGGGTTTGTTTGGGGCTCCGGGATGACCGAGTTTTTCCAACGGTTGATGGGCCCAATTCCTCACAAGAGCCAGCTCGGGCAGGTTGTGGAGAGTGCCAGCCTGAAGAGAGAGGGGGTTGATGGGGCTGGTGATACTTCATAGTGGAGAGGAGGGATAAAATTGATTATTGTTATTTTTTACTTCTTTTTCCTTATTTTTTCCTGGCCGTTTTTCTTTCCTGCCTGTTTTTCTTGACAAAAATGAATACCTCCGTATTTTCTTTCTTCCAGTGTTGAGTCCCCACGCGACAACTGACAGCTTCTCCACACTGCCTGCCAGTCCGATCTGGTACTTGTAACGTTATGCCCACCTCCCAGCGCAACCGTAACATTCAAGTTTCCGGCACAAAGTTACACGCAGGACCGTAGCATCGCCCTGACCCAGAGTCCCAATTGCAAGCTGAGTGAATGGGACGCTGACAGGCCTTCCTCCGTAAATCATCCTGTCATTTCATCATTCTTTTTGCCCGGCTCCGATCATCAATGTCGATCATCAACCGCGTGAACTGTCAAATGCGAGTGTCGGCGGCTAAGATGCGCATCATCCGCATCAACGGTCCGCCAATGCGGCGGGCGCCGTTGACGGCATGCGATTGGAACGGCACGCAGCGGGAGAGCCGGTGCAGATGGTCACAAGGCTAGAAAAATCTCTTCACTTGCACGAAGTGTACAGAGTCACTTACATGACAGTAACTTTTCTTCAGCCCTGTGCAATTGGCTCCCGAATACTACGCCGCTGTGACGGCTTACGCTGTGATGTCTCACCGCTCCAGCCCATCCACCCGGCTGCGAAACACGCGGGAGGGAGACGGGATGGATAGTAACATGTCTTGCAATGTCAACGAGACATGCTACCTACCTAGGCAGGTAGATGAACAGGCCGGTGTGGTCGTTTCAGGGTCCAGCGTGGTGGGCGCAACCGTCGCAAAAAGAGGGTGTGCTCAATGAGACACTGGACCCTGGGCTGGCCGCTCCAGCGACTGCCGCGTGTAAAAGTGCTGGTCAGTCGGCCGGACAGCTGGCGAAAATGGATCCTTGGTCCGTGGCCTTGAGTATTTCTTCTCGATCACGAGTGGATTTTTCGGCCATGGACACACACCCTTCTCCCGTTTCCCCAGATTCTCGGTTGTTGTAGATCACGTTCGGCACGGAATGGGGGGCTGTGGGCGCGGGTGGACGGACGGACGGGAGCGGATTGGGCTTTGCCGCTGGCAGGCAGGCGCCGGTCATGTGCGCACTCTCTATTTTTTTTTAGGGGGCTTTGATGAATGATTCCATGCTGGCTGCCACTTGTGTCCATGACGTCCGTCGTTCGACAGGGTCTGCCGGTCGGTGCCCGATGAGGAAGCTGCGAAACCCGGGGCGCGGTGGTGATGGGCTTCTTGTGTTGCCCATGCCGATATGCTGATGAGGCGGCGTTCGTCAAGTGACAAGTTGACGATTGTGCTGTTGGCCCGTCTATTCGGCCTGGTTCGTCTTCAGTTGTCGGCCGTTGTCACACAGTCGGTCAGACTCTGTTCGGCCGTTGCTGAACACACTGGATTCATCAATTCATGACTGTACCCCGAGCCCGTGGTCAGGCTTTGATGATGAGACAGGGTGCGCTGGCAGCGGCGCGTCTCGCTTGTTTCCCCAGACTACAGATGCCGGAGCCGAGACGGGTTGCACGCGGGCAGCTGGAAATGGGAGCGGAGGAAATCGTACCATATGGGCATGCTCTCCTTCCCACGTGGTTGGAAATAGAACTGAGAATCACTCCGCCGGGACGTTACGGTTCGGTTCGGTGACGAGGAAAGCAAGTCCGTAAATTACCGCAGGCCGGGGCCCCGGTATGGTCCGATTGACTCGGCTGCTGACTTGTCGTTGTTGCACAATCCGATTGCGATGCGCACAGTCCCTGACCTGTGGAGGAAGACGTGCTGTTGTGGACGGAGGTAACATACGGGTCTGATGGAAATTACAAAGTACAGCCTCTCATCAGCGCCGGCCGTCAGCTGAACGCGGTTGCCTTCCAGACTCAGCAGGGTCCAAAAGTGGGTCATCAGCCACTGCAGCCTCAACGGCGCCTTCCGTGACGCTGAACTTGCATCCAACATCGAAAATTTCTCGTCGACGACAACTCAGTGAATAACAGCAACTGGCAGACCAGATCTCTCATGGGTCTCGCGTGAGACGGCAGAGCGGATCTGTCGCGATCCGATTCGGCCGATGGGAGCAGTCAAGGAACAAGGAAAGCTGCATCGCATCGATTGTGCTCCGAGTCCTCGAGAAACACACGATCAAGCAGCCAGACAGGCACCCAGATATCTTGCAGAGCCAAGTTGGCTTTCAACGTGCAATTCCTTCATCGATCTCCTCTCGAATTATTTTGTTTTATTTTTCTCCATTTTTATCTCTTATTGGCCCTTCCATTCCGTTTTCTTCTTCCCGGCCTTGAGGATCACGAACATCACCCATTTCATGCGCCTCCTGCAAGTCATCGAGCTGTCCGTCATGCGTTCCCGGTCTTCCATTGTATGCTGATAGCACACAATCGGCCACAAATGGGCTCAAGAGCGGTACACGTCGTGTGAATCCGCCACTCGTCAGCATCTCGACGTCAAGCTGAGCAGCACATATAGGCCTATACGACGCTGGCATCGCCATCTGACCTCTCTTGCGTCTGGGCCCGAGTCCGAGAATCCGCGGTGCGACCACCATCATCCCGGAGTCGTGGACAAACGCATTACAAACCCCGACCCAGCGTGTCAGGGTGATGATGTCAATGACACTTCTCCTGATGACTACATCTACTTTGATCGGTACGACGGTGCGGTGCGACCCTGGCTTATATTTCCGCCAATGCCACGAGCTGTGAAGCGAAAGTCCAAGATACACAACGCTACCGACAATAGCTTCACCTCTTGTGTCACGCTTGTCAAAGCAGTTCGGGTCGATACTCGGTTCTCCATCGTGGCGTACAACGTCGAGCTCGGTCACCAGGCCAGCCAGGTCGATTCAGCCTTGCCCGATCACTCTCCCTCCCGGTTGGACCGAATTGCGCTTCGAATTTGGGGGATCGCACATCGTCAACTCGGAGCGAGGCGATGATCATCTGCACACTGCAGGCTCGCTGCAGGCTCGTCGCCTCCGATGTTTGCAGTCATCGGGATTCAGGGATTCAGCAACCCCCGATTATCCGGCATCACCGGCATATGCAAGACATCCCCGGACTTTGCTGACCAAAGAACTTAGCTGGGCCAACACACTCAATGACTGGCGGGCGCTCCGGGGAAGCGTGTGCTCCTCTCGCTCCCGCCTCGGACCGTTCCTTTTATCCCGACTATCGATTCTGATTTGTGAGTTCCCGGGCGGTCAGACAAACAACCTCGCTGTCAAGCCCTTGAAGTTACACACGAAACGGGGAATGACCAATGGGAATGGTGCCGGCGAAGCAGGTGTGCCACCGGTGAGCCTCCGCCGTCCTCTTGCTGGATGCTCCCTTGAATCCGAGGGCACTTTATTCACACCAGCCCTACAAAAGTCAAGGGGTTGCAGCTTACGGACCAGGTGGGCCTCCAAGTGCCGGGTTGGTATCGGTTCCAGAACCGATGATATTCCTTTTTTTTAGCTGGGAGAATTTATCGTTCTTTTTTTTGGATCCCCCTTCTTTGCCTCCGTTTCGAGGTCCCAGGACGTCCTCCGTACTCAGTCTTTTTCTTCACCCGATCCTCAACGGACGTGCCTTTTCCGGGCATGTATCAAGCAATCGGTTGGGCAGGCCCGTTTCTTTTCATCTGCACAGTTTAAATCTGAAGCGGTAGTCGCTTCCTTCAGAGCCTTGACCGCCTCTTCATCATCGGCGTCTCCTATCCAATACACGGCGTTTCCAAAGTTTCTTAGTGTCATATGCGTGCAAGACGGCAGGCTGGTGAGGCGAACCCGTCTCCGTGCTGGCTAAATCGGCCGGTTAAAGTCCCTAGAACGGCTGCCAACTTGCTGGACCAGCTGATGGGCAGAAAGAATCCTCAGCCCAGTCCTGTGAGTATTTAGCCGACAAACATTGGAGGCAGCCTTGTGGCATGCACATGCTGCACGGGCCCAGACCGTCCCCAGAGACTGGATGCTGGGATGCCGGCAGAGGAGATTAAACGAGCCGTTAGCCGCGCTTCCGCCGCCACTCGAGGATCGCGACGGCGGTCCGGTTGTGCCCGGACGCAACCGCGCCGCACACACCCCTTGCTTCTTTTTTTTTTTTCTTTGGCTGAAGAAGGGTGCCATTCCTCGGAGTTGGTGGGAGGTCTCGAGACCCTCCCGTTCGCTTTCCCCCTACCGCCCTTGACATGACCACCAACGGGGTGAGAGGGCTCGAGGAGGGGTTGTAAGACATATTGACCCTAACCCTGACGATTCAACCAAGGAGAGGTGGCGACATCGGAGTGATGATGTCCATTGAGGGTGCCTGCTTGGCCTTAGTGGTTCCTCCGTGTCTGTGGTGCGGCTGCCAGCCGCAGCCGCCCGCGCTCGTTCTCACTGGTCTGCCAGCCCGTTTGGACCCCTGGACGCGGGGGGACCGCGGGGAAACAGGGGGTGGTGGGGCTGTGGAATCATTGCGTGCTTGTTCAAGCATCAGCATGAGCATCTCCGCCTCGTCGACGTCCCTCATCAGCTGCCCGCGGACAGATCCAATCGCATCGCGCCGCACTGCCGAGACGCTCGTCTCGCTACCCGCGCCGCGGTTCCGCGGTGATGTGACGTGACGAGAGACCCCTGCTCTGATATGGGAAGCATTGGCAACAGACGACCTCGTTGCGCGTATCAGTGGGAGTGAATGAGTGCTCGGATCTGCAGGGGATTTCTCGCTCTTTTCATTTCCCGTATGCCCGACTATCGAAATCTTGCCGCGTTCATCACCTGACGGGGACCTTCATGATGGCAGTTCGCTCGCAAACTTCACCCAGTTCCGCAACTAGCGCAGCCTCGACCCCCACTCAGATCAAGCGCGTGTGCCCCGCGCGGGGGGCGACGGATTGCGCCATTGCGCCTCTACCGTATTTAGTTAACTACGTCCCGGAACCTTGGTTGGGCTGATCCGATCCAGTGAGCTGGTCGGCGTCGTGGCACGTGAGGGACATGGAGTTGACGACTGGGCTGGAGTGGCTGGCCGGTTGCGATTGGTGTTGGGAGAGGGTGAAACGAGAAGGGCGCGCAGGGTGATTGTGCTCTTTTCTTTTTACGGCTGGCGACTGCAATATTGAAGGCTGACCGTCATCCAATGACCATGGCGGCTTGGTGAGGCCAGCATCCTTTTGCCACCCTCTTCGCCTTTGGAATCAAGTATCGCACTTTAGGGAGGTACCGACTAGCACTCGTATACGAATCAACCATCAGCGAGTCGGTTGGGTTGTTTAGTCACTCCACTGTCAGCGGCGAAGCGCAGCAAAGTCGCAGACTCATCGCCAGTCACTGGTGGTTACTTGTGGTCACTGGTGGTCACGGGTCACCCACCAGTCAAGCCAGTCGGGCCAAACTGCCGAACAACCAGTGAGATGCAGCAATTAAGAGACACTGCCGTCGATCCGCGAAGGTCGCAATGGACCCTTATTTTTGGATCGCCATCAATCAATCATGCGTGGGGGAGGGTGGGCGATGCGATATCGCTTGGACCCCAACCTCCGTGTCTTGTGAGCAGGTGTCTCTCATGAGAAGTTTATTGAACACCGATGAGACGGCCGCCACAGTGAGACCCTGATAACCCCCAAAAGCCCCTTCTTCCGAAGAGGTGTGTGGCTGGCTGGGTTGGGATCTGCGGCGCGGGGTGGCGCGACCCGGCAAAGGCATCACGAGGTGCGATCTGAAACAGTCGGCAGACCGTGGCCGAAGGGTTGGGTCTGGTGGGCGTTGACATGGCCGCCGTGGCGTAGCAGGTGATTACACTTTTGGCTCTGTTGTCTCTCCTTCTGACGACGCTCCGACATCGTATGTGACTCTCGAGGACGACGCCTGTCTTGGCTTGTGAGTGTTTTACATTTGGTTGTCAGTCAGCCCTACAGAGATGATGTGATGAGTTGAGGATGGGGGCCAAAGGTGTGTAAATGGGCGTCCGATGCTACGGTCGGTGCCGTAAAGGGTAAGTAAACAACACACTGAGCCCCTGATCTGCTGTTTATCTTGAGGTGGTTTTGGCGGAGGTTCAAATTGGGGCAAGAACATAATTATCTTGGTTCCCTGTTGTCAATCAGTTCTGCCTCTTAAGACCATCCTGTCTTATATACAAGATGATGTTGATATGGCAACAGAACTCACTCACACTCTCTTCTCTCCGACCTCTTCTTCACATACGTCGATACGACCTCTCAATATCTAAAGTTTTGTTCGCTCCTTTCGTTCTTTTAGGTCTAAAACGGGAACCGGCTTCTACTCGGGAAGGTCTCATGACAGTATTTGTACCTACAACCCAACGGGCGTTCTCTCAACGACCTTAATCCTGAGCTGCCCGAGGCAAGCCTTCTTAGATGGTTACCGTGTTGATGGTGGCTCTGAGCACCCCAGTTACTAGACCAAACCAGTCAGGTTATCACAAGTGAACGACCAGGTCCAACTCCATCCCCGGCATGTGGCGCGACATGTTTGTGGACAAGACATGAACCATGTCTGCTTATTGCTCACTGGCGTTCTTCCCGCATAGCCCCGGAGTACAGATCATAGATGAAGATGCTGACTCGGGTTGAAACCGCTCTTAACAAACCGTGTCGATGGCATCGCGTGCAAGTCACCTGCTCTGCTGCAGCCAGTTCTAGATAGGTACACTTGAAGGAACGGGCATACTTTTGCCGTTTCGTGATCAACTTCATTATTCTCCAAGTTTATTTGATATGCCGTCCACAACAACCGACAGGGTGGCCACGGGTGCCCGATGCCATCCTCGGCCAACATCCGGAATCGTGAGATCCCCGTGAACAAAGGCCCGAGCTCAGTGCCGAGGTAGAAGTCAAGCTTCCCGAGAGCTCGGCTCTGAGGATGATTTCTGGAAATTTGATGATTGGCACGGCCGGATATGATCAGCGAAGCCTTATTCAGTATTACCTCAAGATGCACTCCGTTCTGGATACATTTGTCGATCAAAAAATCACAAGTACCACATGAGATCCAGGTACGGATCTCCATGACTCGCCGATTGTATTGCACAACATCTACCATCTTTGCCAAAGCCGTCGACCGAGGACGACGAAAAGCCGACATCAACAGCCGTGTCGATCTAGCTTTGTGGTGGTTTACATGTCATGAACGAAGGATACATTACCGAGTCTGTAATGCATCGACGTCAGAAGCCGGGAATACGCACCGATCTACGGGTCCATTCCCGGATTTCCCATCGATCACCTGGGGGACCTGCCAAGGTCGATCGAGGCATTTCAACCCTGGGTCAGAGTGTGCCGCCAACTGTGACGTCGCTCGACACCCAGCAGTTGAAACATATTAGGGGGGAGGCTGAACCGATCACTGGGGACACTTGACGTTAACTTAACGGTGGAATAACTGAAGAAACTGATGGTTTTATTCCTGAATATTTTTATTATTTTCTTCAAGGCGAAAAGAATACATATCCCCTTGTCTGAAGGGAACTCGCCCAAAACAGACCGCGGGGCTTCTCGCTCCGTTCCCGATCTGGTCGCCCAGTCCCGACGCTGCGCCCAATGGAACCCAGCAGCTTGGTCAACACCATCCCAAAGCAGCAAGGCCGCGCATGGTCCCTTGACCTTCTGGAAGGGATCATGGAAGACATGCAGTTCACGGTGATTTCGGTTGCGGCTTCAGGTCCGGATGTCGACGTGACACATCCCTCCCCCCTTCCCCTGCTAGTTCGGCCCGTTGTCCGGGCGAAAGCCGAGTCACAGACTCGGCGTCACCGCCATCCGCTCTTTGGCCAGGATGATTAATAAGAGACACGGGATTTCGAGAATCGAGGATCGAAGAAATCGAAATGTGGAGTCCCCGGGTTTGGATTCTCCCAGCCAGTTAGCCCAAGCCTGGCAAAGGCAACGATCGTCGCCCCAGGTGGCAAGAACCCGGCAAGAACCGGTCTGCTCCAGGATCTCCTGCGCATGAACGGGTCAAGTTGGGGTTGATGCTCGGCTAGCCCGCCCAAAAGATGGAGAAAGTCGTGTACGTAACTTGATGAATCGACGGAATATTCCTATTCGTACGGCAGCAGCTGACGTCGGCTTTGACCTCGCCTGCGTTGGCTCTGTCAATGCGTTTCTTCGCAGGCGAACGCCACGCGATTCTGTCGGGACGCTAACTCGCTAACCTGGAAGCTAGCCGTCAAGCGGCTTCAGCCACGAGACTCGGATGGAAATTGTGAATTGAATCAGGGGAATGCACGCCGCCAGGGTTCTCCACACTTGGCGGCTTGCGTGCCGGGACCGCGAAGGAGCTTCCCCGGTTGGAGAGGCAAATGTTCTAGAAGACCACGCGGCATGGCTAGGGCCGCTGGGCACGAATGAGAGAATGGTGTCCTCTGCAACGTTTGAAGCTAATGGCAACTCCAAGCTCCGCTAGTCCTGTAGCTTGGACCCTTGCCCCTGAGTAGAAGACGGGGGCTGAAAACAACACTCACAAGACACAAGACAAGGGACAGAGTATGTTTTGCCACGGGATAGCAACCACCATGGTCAATAGTTTGATGAAGCGGCGTTCACACATGCAGCTAACTAGATGAATGACAACACACCTCCTTTGCTCCGTCAACGACACTCAGCCTGATCTGTATGGCTTAGTATTCCCGGGTTTCACCTCACCAGTACGCCTCAGTACGCCTCAGTACGCCACGGCGTCGAAAACCCCTTGTAGTAATCAGGCTGTTCTAGGATTTGTTGTGATCAATCGATCGACTGTGTTCAGTCATGCAAGGGACATCTCAAATGAGTCTGGGTTAGGAAGAGGTGGCTGTTATGCAGACTTCAGCTCCCTCATTTCCTTTACCTCCCTTTCTTTCCACCAACTTCAATAAACAAGGCATATGCGTAGCCAAGACTCTGAAACTTTGACAACCATCATGGTTTCCGCGTTTCCTCCCATGCTAGCTGAGGAAAGTAGAGGTACATGGAGAAGGATGAAGGCAAGGGAGTGATGATACTTGGTTGGCCATGTCTAGAGTTTGAACCCTGCAAGTTGGATGGGCTGACAGGAATGCTGCGTTTTCTCGTGATACGGTAGTCGACGAGAAGACGAAGAACGGCGAATGAGTGACCAGTTCCCGGACCGGGCTTCGGCGGGCATGACTGTTTGACCGACCTTCTCCTCCTTCACCTCACCCATCACTCATCACTCCTTCTTCGCCGGCCCCAGCCGCTTATACTTCCTCCTATCACCCCTCCTCATGAGCGTCTGGTCTCTCGTCCCCTTGCCGCCCTCCCAGTACCCCCTCCCCTTCCTTCCAATAACACTCCTCCCGCAGAAAGCACTGTAATATCCCTCAATGTCAGCCACATCATCCTTCATTCAACATGTCACATCACCAAGGCACACATACCAGCTCTCAACCCGATAATTCTGCTCCCTCGAGCACCACCCACAAATCATGCGATTCGCCCACTCATTGACATGATCCTCCCCCGCATCATGGCACTTATCGCACGAATACACCTTCGCGCAGCACGAAAACCGAAACCAGCGGTAGCTGCGGCGGTAGTGTGCGCAGGCGCCCTTTCCAGGGAGCGGGTCACCGGCGTGCAGGCCGAGCTTCTCTTGCCTCCGGCGCGGGCCCGTCGTCGGCGGCAGGTTGCCGCGGCCGTGTAGGCCGGGGGCGTAGGCGAGGAACTTGACGTCGGGGATCTTGAAGGTGAAGCGGGCGTGGCATTCGCGGCAGACGTTGGTGGTGGTTTCGCCGCGGACCGAGACGAGGCCGGCGGAGGGGGTTGAGCATTTGTCGCAGGTTGGGACGAAAGTGCTGAAGGGTGGTGGTGAGTTAGTTTGTTTATGAACGTAAATGGTGATATAAGATACAAGGGGGGCTACCTTGGGAGGAGGTCTGCTACGGTGCAAGCCGTGGCGTCGATGAAACCCGCGCGGGTCGAGTTTTGGTGGACGAGCTCCTGGCGGAAACGGACAGTAAAAGGGGTTGCGCACTTCTTGCAGCTGCTCGGCTTTTCGAGGTTGTTCTTCAGCCCGGTGATCTCGTTCAGCGTCTTACAGCGGTCGCACTTGACGCTGAGGTTGAGGATGGACACCTGGAGCAGTTCGATTCCATGCAGCTCGATCGAGGGGAAAGACATTGCTGTCCCGATTTCTTGCGTCTGAGTTGGCAGGGCCGGATCGTCTGGCGCGACTACCGCACCTCCGTCCTCTTCATCCTCATCATCATACGAGTCCTCCTCAGACGAGCCCGAGCCGCCATCACCAAAAGCCCACTCTGGCGGCCGGGGGATGACATGAAGATGTCCCCTCCCTGTCTCCAAAGTTGATGAATGCTCGGCCTCCTCTGCTTCCAAAGCCGCTCCACCTGACGGTTCAACGACTGCCTCGCTCTTGGGGGGTGGCACCTGGGCTTGTTTTGCCAGTGCGTGCATGTTCTGAGTCAAATAATTCAGATGGCTCATCAATGACATCTGCTTCTGTTCCGCTGCCCTTTGTGTGAACAACTCCTCCAGCGGCTCGGCGTCCCCAGAGTCGACATCGTTTAGGAGGATCCTTAGCGATTGAAGGGGATAGAGGAGGGGGATGATGAGCTGCACGGACTGCACGGACTGGAGGCCGAGAGGAAGAGCAGCCTTGCGTTTGGGGTCGAGGGGAAGGGTATAGACAATGCCGTCACTGGACTTGTGGTAGGCCGGTAACCGGCTCATGCGAGCCTCGAGCTGTCTCACTTCCTGCGCCCGCCGCGCCTTGGCTTCGGCAATCTGCTCCCTCGAGTAGGATTCCTCTGGGATGTATGGCCGACGCACTACTGGTGGAACGGGCTTCTGGGGCTGCTCCTGTACCACCGGAGCCTGTTCGGTAGTGAGATGGCGCGTGTCCTTGAATATCGTCAACTTGACCGTCTCGGCCTTCTCCTCGGACAACAGAGACTCGAGCTTCCTATCGAGAGCATTGGTCAACGCCAGCAGGGTGGCACCACGCTTCTCCTGGACCAAGCTGTCCCAGCCTTTCTCAATGTTGATGGCGAAACCTCGGGGGATGTCCTTGTTCCTGATCTGCAAGCTCGGTGCACGCCTTGGGTAGGCGGGAGGAACTCGAAGCTCGCATTCCAGATGATCGAGGTCAAAGGGGAAGTCGGGGTCGGACGGGGACAGGTTGAACAAAAGGGACACGTCCCCGTTTCCAAGGACCGTTTCCTTTGGCGAGTAGCGTCGTCTCAGCTGCTCGAGCTGGTATTCCCTCGCGTCCTTGACCTCGCGTTCAGGGACTGGCTTGGGGACAACCCGGGATTGTGGCGCCTCGGCAACGGCCTGCCGGGTGCTTCTCGGGGAAACGCCCCCGCGGGTTCGGATGGGAATCATGTTGCTTGAACTCGGAACCAAAGGATGACAGAAAATAGGTAAGAAACGAGATGGAATTGAAAAGGATCGTAAGAGAGCGCGCTCTGAACAAGTGCTGCTAACGACAAGTTACAGCTGTAGAATGAAAGAAAGATAGCCGAACATCCAATCCAATTGCCACCGTCAAACAAGTGTCTCTTAAACAACTCCTTCAAACGCCGAGATGGGGAAAATTATGCCAATTTTGTGCCAAGAATCCAGGAATGGCTCGATCTCGATGCAGCCACCTCGATACGAAATGCGACGGCGGCGAGGAGTAATAGTGACTCATCCTGAGTCTTGAGAATTACTTGATGTTGCAGGTGCCGCCGATGTCAAATGTGGGGTACGGCGGGTCAGCAAGGCCGGACATGGAAGGTGTGCACGGGCCGCCGGCGTGGCACTAAGGTGAGACAAGGTGAGGCAAGGTGAGGCGCGTGTATTTGGCACCATCACGACGACCTTGAAGTCCAGACTTCTTAGAGGAATTTCCCTACCGCTGCTCTACATGTGTAGCACCGTTTTATTCTTATGTACTCCACTGGAAGACTATACACTGTCGGGATCCACGTTCCGATTAAATCTGCCAGATGGTACCTGGCCCCCTTACCCCTTTTTTGGCCCACGCTGTTTCCCGATCACTCCTTTCTGAGACTATCTCTCGGGGAAGAGACAGTGCAGTTCAACGCATTACAGAGTAGTATCGATCCTCTAATAGTATCCAGCTAAAAAGAGCAAAAACATACAACACCGGGGATTCCCCAGTCGTCACCGACCTGAGTACTGATCCGGCGGTCACGGGTTTGTCGAGGGGAGAGCGGACGGGATCCCGAATTTTCCTGCGCCTATGGTCGTATGTGACAGGATTGGGGAGAATGGCTGTTGATATGATTGGGTTGTGTGAGGTAGGTGGGCGGGGTGGTGGTTGGAGATGGTAGTTGTGGGCATGGGTTTATGTGCTCCTTAGACAATGATTCGAAGACGGGCTGTGAGGAGCAATCTCTCCTCGGCAAAAAATTTGATACTCAAGGTATTATATGCCGTATTTCACAGGCTCTTAACCCCAATATCCCCAGGGAACACCGCCTATATCCAGTCCTTGGGGTCGTTCGGTAAAATGACAACTCGTCGGAGACAATCTCAAAGATGTGACGTTGCTCGACACTTAAGGAAGTAAACCAGTGTACTTCCAATGCTCCCGGCCCGTGGAATTCCCCCAAACTCTGAGTGGTGCCTCCATCGTCACTGTAAATGGAACCCTTTTATTCCAGCCAGGGGATCTGCTCCGGCCAGGCGTCGGCAAGGGGGCGAAAGAGCCCGGACAAGGAATACCAACATATGGTTCTTGGTCGATTCTATCCGCCGTACAACCAGTTCTGGTCGTAGTCGGAAATATGGCAATGTAGAGATAACCGGCAAAAAGCAGGTTTATACCAAAATCCACGAGCGAACCGGACCAGAGCATGTCCCGGGTATAGGACCAAGTGATTGTATCCACATCTGTATCAACTTGGACTGGCCATGATCCATCGACTTGGGATCTAGGTCCAGCGCCATACGATATCGTCAGCTAGACTCCTAGTGACATTGCCCTTGAAGTCAAGTCATTGCAACAGCTTTCGCAGCTTCTCTCCACAACAACAAACCGTTGATTTGAGAAGCCCAAGACGTCCAGACAACAGCCGGGACCTCCATGCAGGATGCAGCAACTGCAATGCAAGTCAATACGCAGCCAAGAAACCCTGCAGACACTTGCTGGCCCAAGCATGCCCACAACAACGCACGACAAATCGAAACGGAGCAGAAAAACATCCCATTCGACCAACCCCCTCAAAGGAGTTCCTCCCCAGTCCAGGTTTGTCGCGATACATGCTCCTTCGTCCCCAGTACTCAAGGTAACGTAGCAAGGGGAGCTAGGCCTCACCGAGCCCAACCCCGAACAGCTCCTCATGAGTACTGTCATGATAACCAACGAAACCGGACTTGCCGCCTCAAATCGCAAAGTACACCCAGATGACGAGGCCAAACAGCACAACCAAGCCACTCGGCCCCGGACAGTTAAGTCAGCAGGTTGCAAACCCCACGCTTCTCATGCTCGTCGATGAGTAGAGGATATCAGGCAGAAGATAGCACGAACCAACAATAAGCAAAGAAACAAAGCACGCGATGACGGAGCACTACCCGGGGCATTGGAACTCCAAAGCCCGACTGGACCGGGAGCAGCAAGAAGCGCAACAACGGTGACTCGGAACATCCCCGGTCCCTAGTCCTCGTTGCCGGCGTGATCGCGCAGACCTGCACAATCAGATCACGATTCACCCACCACGGAGATGCGCCACTGCATGCGCCATGTACACCAGCCAGTCAGTGGTGAGCCGGGCAGTACGGAGAACAACACCCGGGTGGCTTGAGGGTACGAAGTCAAGCCGCAAAGTGCAGGTGAGGTCAGTCAGTTCAGGTCAGGTCAGGCCAGGTCAGGTCGAGTCCAGGCAGTCAGGCAGTCAGGCCCACAAACTGCCACGTCAAATAAGCAGCAGTGTTAAAACTGCCCGCCTGCCCGTGCCCGCCCGCCCGCCCGCGCGGCGGTTGTAGTTGGGCGTCAATCCGCTGGACTGGTTGGCTGTTGGCGGGCATCCGATGACCTGAGCGAAACCGCCGGTTGGGCCGGCTGTGTCTTGGTCACATCTCGGATGTCTGGGAATGCAGGGCCGGCGGACGGGAGACGGTGAGCTCGTGGGAAATCACGATGGTGTCTTTCGTGGTGTTTGGTGGCCCTATGGAAAGTTGTCGGGACGGCGGGGTCGAATCGGGGGCGAGACTCCGGGTTCGTGGCGATGACGTTGGGGTTGAACGGGGAAGAGATGGAATTGGTGATTTGGCCCGCGGTTCTAGGTCTTCCCTGGTTTTTTACTTCGTGATGCATGGAATTTGCAAGGCATTGCCCGGGTGTTCTCGACGGCGATTTGATGGCCAACGGGCAAGAGAGCGGTGTACACTCCGGAACGGGGCTCAGGCGTGTGTGTGGGATGAGGGGGGTTCGTCGGCCGACTCGCGCGGGTGGCATTCCTCACCTGGCAGAGGGTTGATGAGTTGGCAACCAAATGACCAGAATTTGCGATGCACCCAAGAGCCCAGCCCGAGGGGGTGGCCGCACACCCACAGATTTGGTAGGTCGGTACCCCTCGGCGCTGAGGCAACCCTCCAGGAACTCAAAGTTCAAATTTGGGGCGACGGCGGGGATTGGGTTAATTGGGGGGAAGGGACGGGACGAGGAAGGCGGGACGGCCAACCGCGCCCATGTGACGCGGTGGCCGAGTCACTCTTGCCGCCTGCGTTAGGGCGGTCTGCCGGATTTTAGGGAAATTGAGACCGCAAAAAAATCAAGCATTTTATCTTTTTACGTTTTTTATTCGTTTTGGAATTTGCATTCTTTATTTTTATTTTTTATTATTTTTATTTCGTTTTCGATTTGAACCACAAACATTGTGGGCGCAACCCCCAACAGCCCGGTCACCCCCACCGGAGCCGGAGCCGAAGCCGGGAGCCGCCACATGTGGCACTTACACGAAATCCAGAAGTCTTCTTTTCACCGGTTTGGTCTCATGAGACGCCAAAAATTATACCTACCTTTTGCAAAATACAATCAGCTCTAAAATACAGATTCCCTAAGCGCCTCTCAACCGACAGCCCCGAACTTGCGCCGTCATCCGGCCATTCGGAGTCTCCTGTCACTGCCCATCGTAACCGCTGCTGAATGTGGCCCAGGTCTATTTCGGTCGTTGAGCCGAGACTGGATGCCTTTGTCGATGCCTGGAAGCAGGGTGTGATGGCTGAACGCCTTGCCTCACCCCTGCTTGCCCCGAGTTGTATGGTTGGACTGGACTCAGCCTTGGAAGTTGGGGGTTACACGATCGTGAGATCCGTTTCGGCCTCCGTTTACCCCTCCAAATCTCACAGAACCGAATTTATCGATTTTTTTGGGCTTCATTTGTGTCACCGGTTACATCAGAGATACAGCCGGTTGTGGCGCCTTCATCAGCAGAACACCTCCAACCAACCTCTGCCTGTTTGCTTCGGCATCGTAGGCGATGCCACGCACCAGGACCCTGATGTCTCACTTCGTGGTTTGCTTCTCGACCTTTATCCGGTTTCAGCTGACTTCTCGAACTCGGGCCTGCATTTCTTTCTTTTTTTATTCTCTGCAGCGTGACTTCATCCCCACACTCGTTCCATGGGCCTGGGCGACATGCACATGCAAGCTTTCCTTTTGCATTCTGCAGCAGAGATGCAGCGGACCTCCGCTGTCTGACTGCAGCAGCAAGACAGAAAGGCATACTTGGAGATAGCATGACCGGCATCACAATCCCTGACTGGAGAAGGTCTCGTGTCTTCCCCAATGCGTCACCCCATCAGAACAACACAATACAAAAGGCACACAGCTCTGTACTATGGAAGAAAAGAACCACCACGCGTCACGCCCTAACCTTCCACAGCCCGCTCCCGGCCGAGACGACACACCAACTCGGCCGACGGGACCAAACCATGATTGTAGCCTGCAACCACACACCAGTAACACCATGCCACACCCCGACCTGCTTCCTCAAACCTACCAACAAACCAAACAAACCTACAGAACAATTCCTTAGGGTCATTGTAAACAACAACCAGTAAGTGACACCCCACTCCCGCAACCGTCCACGACACACAAACACCACCGCAACGAAATCAGTCACGGGGCCAGAGATCCAGGTACAGTAACAAAGGAGAAAGAAGCAGACAAACAAAGAGTAAGCTTCCCTACCACACCACGATAAGACCCCCCACGTACGATGGATACATAGCCATACGGCGAGGATGTGTCCAGGGTACCTTCCCCTTGTCCCCGAGCACACGATGGGAGTGAGCGAGTGCGAGAGCGAGAGCCAACATGACGCGATGTGCTGTGCTGTCATTGTGCTTGCTTGCTTGTCCCTGTCTTGGATGAGGTATCCGGAGAGCGTGGGGGTTAGTGTCGCACGTGGGCGTGATGGGGTTGTGGAGAGAGAGATGTCGTGTCTTATCCATCTACCTAGGTTGGGCCCACTAATGGGGTTTGGATTGAAGTTCGGAAGGGGGAGATGGGAATGGTATCGTCGGGAAGGAAAACCATGAGCATGGCCGGTTTGATAACTGGGACACTGAAGCAGTCAGGCAGTAACAAGACATATGTACATCTACCCATCCATTTACATTCACAATACCCTTAACGCATATCAAGTCCCCAACCTATCGTTGGTCTTCACCCTGACCAGCACTTTCACACCACGACAATCGATCCAATCTCTCAACTCCCCGCCAACCAGCTATTCCCCCTTAGAGACAGCATTCCGATCAGCAAACGGGTTCTCCTCATCCTCGTCCTCCTCGTCCCCATCCTCCTCATCCGACGGCGGTGCCCGCCTCGGCAGCATCACCGGCTTGGTGGCCGCCGACGGCCGCGGCGGGGGCGCCGGACGCGGCGACTGTGTCGGACTGAGGCTGAGGGTGGCCATCCCGGGGACGGGGGACGTCGTCGGGGAGGCGGGGTTGTTTTTGGCTTTTTCTTTGGCCACTTGTCAAAGATAGATTGTTAGTCAATATGGCAATGATGTAAGGGGGATGGCACGTACTGCGGTAGAGATGGGCCTGCTCGGCGAGCTCGTCGTCCGAGTC
Organism: Trichocladium uniseriatum; assembly: GCA_017139535.1. NCBI lineage: Eukaryota > Fungi > Ascomycota > Sordariomycetes > Sordariales > Chaetomiaceae > Trichocladium > Trichocladium uniseriatum. Next base: position 298,630 of record WOUO01000009.1, on the reverse strand, counting down.
GCTGTCGGCGTCGATGGATCGATCCAAATGCTCAAACATCATTAGGGCGTTGACCAGCTCGTCGTTGGCGTGCAGCAGGCTGCCGAGCCACTGCTCAGAGTCGACGTGGTGGATCTGGGGGGTTGTCAGTTTAACGGGCACAGGAAAGCCGGGGAAGCAACGCGACGTACATAGCGCAGAATCTTCCTACGGAGCTGTTTGCACGTCTCAAAGCGCTGCACGGCAACCTGATTTTCCGAGATGCGCTCCTTTTCTCGGTTGATGGTCTGCAGCGTGTTGGTTAGGTTGGTGGAGGCGATCGAGGCCTCGGCGATGTTGGCCTTCATCTGCTCCTTCTCGGCTTCGAGGTTGAACGGCTTGGCCTTTTTGCTCTTTTTGTCCTTCTTCTTCTTCTCTTTGGGGTCGTAGCTGAATGACTGGATCGTGCCTGTCACTGGCGGATTGGCAAGAGACGAGGCTCGAGAATGGCCCTTGGACGGGCCTGCTGTTCCGGGCCTGTCGTCCTCCTCCTCCTCACCAAAGGGGTTCTCCGTCTCCCTGAGAACCTTGGACCTTTCCTGGGTGACGGCTTGTTTCCTCTTAGGAAGCTCCTTGTAGAGACTCGCAACTTGCTCCATCCCCCTGGTGTTCTTGTACTGGACTGCCCAGCCACGGAAAAGCTCCGAGCACTTCTTCTTGACCTCTGGCTCAGAGAGTGCCGCAGTTCCGCAGAACCGCAGACGCTCAAGCAACGCCTCGTCGGCAAAACTCCTCTGGAAGCGGGGGCCAGCATTTTCAATGAGGCCGTCGAGGAGAGTCAGGGCGCGGAGCTGACGGTGGATATTGCCGTATTTGAGCTTCTTCCTGATAGCGCGGGCGGCTTCGGATGGGCCCGTGTCCTGGAGGTTGACGACTTCGACGAGGTCGGGAATGCCACTCATGTCATCGACGGGTATTGCCTCACTGGTCAGTCGCTCGATAGTCACGGTGACTGCCGTGTACGGTTTCTTCTATGAGGTATTCAGTATTTATTCACGACTAAAGCAAGTGATCAATGGTTACCTGAGAGAACATGATGACTGTCGAGCCGCCTGGCTAGGTGTTAAAGCGACCCGGCAATGAATGTTGACACGGTCTCGGTAAGATGTATCGAGGTTGGTGTGAGAGGTGGAACCAGAGCCGCGTGCTTAGCGAACTGCAAATTCACGACGATGGCTCTCAAATCCTTTTAAAGGAAGGTAAACGTATGCCTTTGAATAAGCCCAAAGACACTGAATAGGATGGTGAGTGTCGGTGCAGACAAGTCCCGAGGCCGTGTTGGTGTGTACGAAGCAACGATAAGATAACGCGGCCGCGGGGTAGCGAGCTGTCCCTCTGTAAAGCTGACACACTTAGCTCGGAACCTTGGACAGTGAGAATGAGGTTTTAAATCACGCAGTTCCCCTGAAGCCCATAAGCCAACTGCCCGACTCCGAGGACCAAAGAGAGAAAGACAAAGCTGGGTTTGGTGTCGGGAATGTGCCCGCGAAGTCGTGCCACGGGCTCGGCACCACTGCCCCGCAGCGTTTCGAGAGATCAGCGTCACTTTTGCCAAGCTCGGACCCCGAAACACTGCCTTGCTGGACGCCTGGGGCACATGATGCTTGGCGCTCATTGGCAGGGGGTTGAAGGTCAGACGGGTGTGCTTGACCATCTCCGGACTACGACAACAAACGGATTGACAAACACTCAATCAATTTCTGGAAGACTCATGATTGCCACTCACGGCCACTGTAGTGTATTTCAGATATCTCATATCATCGCAATGGTTGTGAATAGCAAGCCTTTTCTCACCCCAACCGCTGTGGCATCGCTCCCGGTCATCGCTGTGCAATTGTTGCCTCTTTTCTGTCCGAAATCCATGAAAATTCCACGCAACCATCAGAATATGCTCATGTGCTCATCTCATGGTATCAAGCCAACACTCAAACATAACCCAGAATATTGAATTGAAATAGCCAGCCAATCAGAAAACAAGAGTGCTCAACGCAGGTACGTCGCAGGATGCGGCGCCTTCTCCTTGATGGCAAGATGGGCTTGCAGCAGGCCCTTCCTCTTGGTGTACTTCCACTCATCCTTGCGCCCCTTGACCACGACACCGCGGACCTGCCTGTCTGAAAGGCTCGCGACACCAAGTCCTCTAACGTCCCTGCCAATCAACTGGCGACCACGAGCATTGGCATCTCTGCCACGCCGGGGCTCGCCATCCACGTCCATCTCGTTCTCTCTCTCGGCAGCCTCGATGGCAAGGCGCTCGGCCCGCTCCTCGGCGGTCGGGTAGTGGTATAGGTTCTGGCGGAAGTACCTGTTGAGCGAGCGGTGCCCGACGGATTTGCCAGTGGGTAAGTGAAGCTCGTATTCGTCGTAAAAGACGGCCTGGGGACGCTTGGAGGAGCGGGCGTGCCAGCCATCCGCCTGGTGGTGAGAACGTGCCGTGTCGCGTGAGTGGTGCGGGTGCTTGCTCAGGCGCTCGTACTGGTGGTAGTGCTGCTCGGCGGGGACGGCGTGAAGGTCGTTGGAGTCAAGCGAAGACGCATCGCTGTCAGTCTCCCAGCTCTCATCTTCCATCACTTCGTCGCCGTTTTCGCCCGTCACCTTGCTGTCACGCTTGGCGCCAAGCTTGGCACCGCCGTTCTGCTGCTCTTCGTCGTCTGACTCATCCTCCCACTCTCCATCCGAGTAGGTGCTGCGGAAGTCGTAGAACTCGCCAATGTCGAGCTGGTCCTCTTCGGTCGTGTACGGAATCTGGCAATGGCCCTTATCCCGCATATGCGTCTGTACCGCAAACACATTCGCCTTGACTTTGCTGCAGGTGAGACATTCGTTGAGCTCAAAGACGCGCTCTTGGAGGTAGCCAAGCAAGCCCTCGAGGTTGACCAGATACTGCTTCTCCGGAACGAACATGCCATGGATACGCTCCATGTGGTTCACATTGAGCGGCGGCGTGGGGGATTCATAGTTGCAGAACAGGCATGTCTTGAGCGACGGGGCGGCTCCAGCAGGTTTCGGCGTGGCTGTCGAGGGCGTTCCGGATGCCGCATCGTCATCGCTGGGAGTTTGAGACACGGGGTGTTCTGGCTTGTGCTGTGCTTCAGCAGACAAGTGGGGATTCGAGGGCCGCTTGACGGGTGATGTGCCGTCATGGAGGCCGGCATTCTTGAGTCCCTCAACAACCTCGTTGAACTCCTCCTCAGCATCCGAGTCCACCACCGAATCCGCGGGGGCGGGCTCGCCCAGGGAGAAGGACATGGAGCTCGCCTCGTCGTCAATCTTTCCGTTGGACCGCGATGCCAGAGCTGCGGCTCTTGCCTTGTGCTTCGCGCTGCTGAGATGGTTCCGGAATGAGTTCTCGCTGTAGTATGTCTTTTGGCACGTCTCGCAACCCCTCTCGAAGCCAGCCTTGTCCGCCTGCGCAGTGGTCGCAGCGCGGGCTTGTAGGACCTTTTCGGTGAAGACTTCGGAAGAGATCGGGGGCAGGGAGGCAACACGGCGCTGGAGATTGTATCGACTACGGGGGGGCGTAAGCTTCTGGAATCTGATATGGGGGGGTTCGCCCAACGGGAGCTACTTACTGCCAGTCACTGCGCATGTGGCCCCTCTGAAGGTCGCTATTGCGGAAGGCAACTTGACATGTGTTACAGGTGTACGGGTGGGAATTGACTTCGGTCCTTGCACCGCCATCGGCGGCGGTCCGGCTGCCAGAAATGGTCGCCATCGTGTTTGGTGGTATCGAATATTCGCAACTTGGGTACTTTGGGTTGTGGGAGAGAATGGCAAGATGTGGCCAGCAGACGATGGCTTTATATGGACCAGCGATCGCCGATCGAAAAGCGCTAGTTGAGCTTCTTAGAAACCCGGCGCAACAATGAGTCAACTTTGTTTTCTTTAAACGCAGCCAAGCCGAGAGAAAAGAAGGTTTCCTGCTGATTAATGTATCAGAAGGGCAACTTGAAGAGGGATGAAACCAACGGTTGGCGCAAATTTCTGGTGGCGGTCGATGGCGGGGTCAACTGTGGACGTCACTTGTCTTGGCGTGCGGGAAGCCCTGGCCGTGCCCAGAACATTGGGTCCACAAGCGCATGATCTGGGTTAGGGTTAAGCGCTAGGGTTTTTGCCCAGATCAAGCTGAGTCATGACCAAGCTGGGCAACTGTGGCTCCGCCAAGCCTAGTGGGTGTGGGGCCGGCTCGTGTGCTGCAGTTGCAACAGCGAGCAGTGGCAGAACCCCGAAGGCTGCAAGCTGAACGCGGCATCACGGCGCTGTTGGTTGACGACGAATTCTCAACCTTAGGAATCCAATTCATCCAAATCTCCGCCGCCCAACCTGATTCTGACCCGAAAGTTGATTTTTAAAACCACCGAGCGACCGCCCCATTATTTAGCGCCCTCGAGTGATCAAGCCGCCGCTGTTTCAATCCCCGAACCCGTCCGAGCCGGTCCTCGCTTCGTCCCTAGCGCTTCACTCCCTGACCCGACACCGACCGGCTCCTCCGCTACAATCCATGTCATGACCCGAGACACCATACGGCCCGCGAGTGCCGGCAGCCACAGCTACAGCAACAAAGATGAGCTCGACCTTCTGGCTGGCCTCTGGGAGGAAGCGCGTTTCGCGAGGCTGCCGTTGGATGCGCCTAGCGAGTTGAGAGACTTGGTCGACGATATCGACAACCCAAAGCGCGTCTATGCGATACACAAGGCTAGCCGCCGACACAACTTTCAGTTGCTTGTGCAGAGGTGAGTCGCGCCCTGCTGGCCGTTTTCAGCCCCCCCTACGCGCCGAGCTGACTGGTCATCCATACAGGTATATCGTTCAGCTTCGCGATGGCTGCGGCGCCGAACACTGCTCGACGCCAACCTGCTTTACTTGCCGTAAGAGGATTGTAGGCCGGGCCCCGATCCGCAGGTACAACACGACAAGCGCCAGAACCCTGGCTCTTTACCTCGCGAGCCAAGACAACCCAGAGAGCGGTCTATGTCCCAACCTGCGACCTCCCAAGACCCCGCCCGCCGCCCTTAGTTCCTTGATATTTGCCCCGGCCCCTAGGTCGCGATCACGCGATGAGCGCGGCTCTACCCCTTCTCCGAAAGCCCAGGCCGTGCGTGGGCGGCTGGGCTCGCCCAAGACGAGTAACGGCAGCGGCGTGCAACCGGTTTCAGTTCGGAATCGCAGCGCAACGGTTGATGGGGACAGGAGAGAAAGGGCCAGGCCAGCGAGTCCTGGAAATGGAACAGATACTCGGAACCGCCCTCAACAGCCCGCTTTCACAGTAGTCGAGCAGCCTGTCCGCAAAGACCACCGGTCCTTTGCCGCAAACGTGTTCGGCACCGTGGCTTTTAAAATGCTAGAATGGTTAACTCCAACTGGGCTAGAGGACATGTCCCGGAGGACGCAAAGCTTTCGGGGTGAGGAACCAGAAGACAAAGACGTGCCGCCCATCCAACTCGAGCCCAAACCGGAGAACGGCAGCATATCGTCTCAACCGAGGGCGGTACAGGAGCCCTCCGCTCCTCCCACCGAGCGCCGCGGAGACTTGGCCAACGGTCAAAATCCAGTTGGGCGTGGGCAGGATGGCCAGCAACCACACGAACCCCCGCCAGTCGCGCGTGCGACAAGCCGCCGGAATTCAAACGCCAAGGTCAGGACGTCTGGGCCGAAGCCGAAACGCCAGTTGTCGATTGACCCTTACCTCCAAGACACTTCGGGAGAGGAATCTTACTCAGGACTACTGATGTCCCCTCGCGCCACTGGCGGACCTATGGATAAGAGCGTGCGAGCCCCAAAGACGGCAGGTTCCAGTCTTTCTCGGCCAATATCACAGCTCTCGTCTGCAGGCTTTTTTGACGATGTGTCGCTGGAAAAGATGCCTCCTCCAAAGACTATGGATCTCAAGTCCAGAACTAGCCGAGGTCAGCTAAACGGGACAAAGAACAGCGAGTTCGGCAGCTCAAAAGAGTCTTCCAACCTATCAGCCGGCTCTTCCGACAGATCCTGCAGCAACGGCTCAGCCGCAACCACCGGTCTGGATTCCGAATCCGAAGACGAGAGCGTGCTTCCTCAGGCACTATCCAGGCTGAACGCAGAGGTCGTTGACTTTGTTTGCGATGTCATCCAAGAAGATGGCACTGCCGAAAAGCACATGCTCGAGCCGCCTTCCATCACCAAATCCCACAACTGTCGCGGCGGAAAAGGAAAGTTGGCCAGGCGGAAGCGTCGGCCAGCTCGCGGATGCACTGCAGATGTGAGGATGGAGTGGAAGTTGTTCGTTGAGCAAACCTTCTTTTACGTCCTAAGTGACCCCCAGCTAGCCCTTCAGTCTTTTACCAAAAAGGGGCAGCTTTATGACTCCCAGACACTGTGGTACTGCATGCTTAGGATGACGCGGATCGCCCCGAGCCTAGTATTTCACAGCCTTTGGATGGCTGCAGCCAGCCTCTTCGCGCCTCCTAAGCCCCTTCGGGCCCTGAGGTCCCCAACGACAAAGGTCTTCCCCAAGAACGAGCCGTCTCTCTCCAACTTGGAGGCAGGGCGTTTGATGTCGATATGCCTGCACGCATTGATTGCTGCAGCGCCTCTGGCTACCGACTCTCGACAACTCTACGACATGTCGAGAATCAGATCCCATGGCTTGAGCCTTGCAGGAAGCGGTGCAGTCGCCAGGCAACCGGCGGAGCTCTGCCTCCAGTATGAAGATGCCTTCACCGATAACCTCGCTCTTCGACTAGCAAGGCGGCTGTTCTCCGCAATCACTACACGTCGCTATTTCGACGAACTTATGGAGTCCAATACTGGAAGCGACGAAAACAACGAGCAAGACATACTTGGCCCGTTATTCTCACAACTAGATTTCCTAAACATGGATGCGGTATATATTCTAGACTTCTCGGTCCCCGACCGCGCCCTTCACGAAACGCGCGTTCCCATTCTCTTGCTCGATTGGGCGAGGGCAGTCATGCTGAACGATTGGGACGGCTCACCCGAGGTTCGCGGAGACAGCCCCTTTGGCGGTGCCCTCGCCCTGATCGAGGCCATGTGTAAGTCGACCATGTCCGTTTGTACTGCGATAGGCCTGCTAATATCCACTTGCAGACAAGAAACGCCACGAGCTGCTCCTCGCTGATACCCAGTTCCGGTCTGATTATTTTTCCGAGCGGCTAGACACAGTTCAGATGCCAGCCGCATGGCTGTCTCATACCGCCACACGGCGGCGACTGCACCTTTTAGACTTTCCCTACATCTTCAGCCCTGCCACCCTCGTGTCATACTTTCGGACAATCAACTTTTCCAGGATGAGCCGCTCCTTTGAGGAGTCCACCTCGCTGCTGGAGAGAATCGAGTTTATCTCCCGGTCGAGTCTGACTCAACACCATAAGGAGGAGCTGACGGAGCGTCTGAAAGTGGCGGCTACCAAGTATTTGATCTTGCATATCAGAAGGGGGCACGTCATCGAGGACGCATTCGACCAGCTGTGGCGGAGGGAGGAACGCGAACTCCTGAGGCCTTTGAAGGTTCACCTAGGAGAGTCAGACGGCGAGGAAGGCTTCGACTCAGGCGGCGTCCAGCAGGAATTCTTCCGGCTAGCCATCGCAGAGGCCCTCAACCCTGACCACGGCGCCTTCACGGTCGACGAACGGACCCGCATGGCTTGGTTCCTGCCGGGATCCATGGAGGGCGAATGGAAGTTTGAGCTCATCGGCCTCCTCGTTTCGCTCGCCGTCCACAACGGTCTCACGCTGCCCGTCACATTCCCCAAGGCCTTCTACCGCAAGCTCCTCGGGGAGCCCGTCACCGAGCTGCACCACATCTCGGACGGCTGGCCCGATCTAGCAAGCGGGCTGACCTCGCTGCTCGAGTGGGACGAAAAGGACGGCCTCGTAGAAGACGTCTTTGCCCGCACCTATGAGTTCTCTGTCTCCGCACTCGGCCAACACATCACCCGCGAGATGAAGCCCCCTTCCGACTCCCGCCGTCACCGCCAGCAAGAAGAGGAGTGGCCGCAGTTTCCCAAAACCCTCGCCCAAGCATCCTACCTCCCGACCCCGCAGCAGGGCAACCCAGATGAAGACGACGCACCCCTCGTCACCAGCGCCAACCGCAACGCCTACGTCTCCGACTACATCCGCTACCTGACCTCTGTCTCTGTCCGCCCCCAGTACGAGGCCTTTGCCCGCGGCTTCCACACTTGCCTGCATCCCAAATCCCTCTCCTTGCTCACCCCGAACCTCCTCCAGTCCCTCGTCGAGGGCGTGCAAGAGATCGACATTGCCGAGCTCAAGCGCCACGCGCGCTACGTCGGGTGGGACGCGAGCCACCGCACGGTCCGCGACTTTTGGAGCGTCGTCAAGCGCTACGACGACGCCATGAAGCGCAAGCTGCTCGAGTTTGTCACGGCCAGCGACCGCGTGCCCGTCGGCGGCGTCAAGAATGTCATGTTTATCGTCCAGCGCAACGGCGAGGAGCATGACCCGGCGGGCCGCCTGCCGACGGCGTATACATGCTATGGCACGCTATTGTTGCCAGAGTATAGGGATAAAGAGATGCTGAGGGAGAGGCTGGCGATGGCGTTGGAGAATGCGCAGGGGTTTGGGTTTGCTTGAGTGAGGCTGAGGTGGTGGGTGTTGAGGAGAATGGGGAAGGGGGGGAAGGGATTGGAAGGTGGTTTAGAGAGGTGGATGGGATCTATTTAATATACGTATACCTTCGTTTCACTTTCATTCACTTGTCTTATGCTTGGCTCTTGGGGATCAAGGGGCCTAGGCAAGGATCCGGGCTAGTCGGCAGGCAAGGAGGTATATAGGCTGGCTGGCTGGTACAGCGAGGATGTGCGCGGTCTTGTACGGACAAAATTCCTTCTCCTGTAACTCGGTTGGTTGGTTTCCTCCAGATCAGACAGTTTGGGCACCTGAACAGACTGGCGGGGACGGTACTCAGCGTGAGTGAAGCTAAAAGCGGCGTATTTTCTTGCCTGCTTTCACAATTATGATTCCCGTTGCAGGTGGTTGGCTGCGTCTTGTATTTTGTGTAGCGGCAGTACCAGGCGAGTGTCAAGTTTACTGCTGAGTTTCCCAATACATTATCAACACCGGGGTCTCACGACTCGATGTGCGGTACCCCGTGCACCACTGGCAGGACACCAGTTCTTTTCATCTTGATTTCATACATTCATGCATGTATCCACGCCCGCAGATGGGTCTCTATCCCGAGCAGTTCCCCTTCACGACAAGGGGCCACCGATATGTCTAAAGTCATCCCTTAAAAGTCATCCTCGCCCGACCCCGACACAATGACATTATTAACCTTGAGCACCATGCGGCACAGCTGGGTAGCCAACATGAGCTGCTGCTTCTTGCCGATAAGCGGGTCGATAACAAACGCATCCTTCATGTTGTTGGACCCGCGGCTCATGCAGTCGACACCGAGGCGACCGCGGCCCGCAGGGTCCTTGACCTGCTGACTCTTGACCTCGGCAAGAGTGGCGATGGGGTTCAGGCCGCTGTTCTCAGCCAGCGCCATGGGAATGGCGTCGAGGGCCTCGGCGAAGGCACGCATTGCGTATTGCTCCAGGCCGGGCGTCTTGACGGCGGCGTCCTCGACCGCAAGGCTGCAGGCAATCTCTGCTGAGCCACCGCCGTAGACGACGCGGTTGTCGCGCACGAGGTTGCGAACCACGCAGAGGGCGTCGTGGAGGGAGCGCTTGGCTTCGTCGATAAGCTGAGAAATTGGTTAGTCGGTTGCAAATACTCAAGGTCCCTGAACCACTCACCATCTTGTTGCTTCCCCTGACGAAAACTGTGACGGCCCTCGTGTTGGCGCACTCCTCGATGACAAGCATCTTCTCTCTTGTCGTGCCAAAAGTCATCTCCCGGACGATACCGGCCTTTCCGAGCTTCTCGGGCTTGAGATCCTCGAATCGAGGTACGATCCGGCCGTTGGTTGCGATAGCAATAAGCTCGATCTCGGGGCCGCCCACCCACCTTACCGCGGGGAGGTTGTTCTGAAGGAGGAGATGGTTGGCTTCATCATCGAAACCCCACTGGCAGATCGCCAGGTTCGCGCCCGCGTCCTTTATTTGCTGAATCATCTCGATAAACTTCTCGCGCTCGTAAGTCTGCAGCTTCTTAAACTCCTCCACACTGCTGATCTCCAGCTTGTGCTTCGTCTTGGGCTTGGGCGGCTCGAACGCGCAGGTCAGGATGGCGATCTTGGCGTCGCGCACCTCGGAGGGCATTTGCGGGTGCGAGAAGTCCTTGTCGACGATGACGCCCTTTACCAGGAGTGTGTCCTCAAGCGCACCACCAACCTTGCCGTCCACCTTGATCAACTCAAAGTCAACATCCTTGCGCTCCAGATCGGCGACAGAAAGGACGGCGTCCACGGCAATGTTGGCAAACTGGTCGTGCGCTTTCGAAACGATCTTGCTCCCCAAGCTTGTCCTCGCCACCTTGACCAGGTTCGACGTCTCTTCCTTGCTGAACTCAATCACATCCGAAATCTTGTCGAGCTCGGCCACAGCAATGTCGCAGGCCTGGTCGTAGCCGTCGGCGATCCTGATGGGGTGGATGCCCTTGTCAATAAGCTCGGCTGCCTGCTCCAGGAGGGCGCCGGCCAGGACAACAACACCCGTGGTGCCGTCACCAATCTCGTCGTCTTGTGACTTGGACAACTCAACCAACAGCTTCGCAACGTGGTTCGTAATCTCCATCTGCTGCAGAATGGTGGCGCCATCGTTTGTTACTGTGATGTCGCCGTCGGGGGAGATGAGGATCTTGTCGAGACCGCGGGGCCCTAATGAGGTCTTGACGATGTTGGCGACGGTGCGGGCGGCGAGAATGTGGGACTTGACGGCCTCGTTACCGAACTGGCGCTTCTTCTTGCCCTGGCTGGGGAGGGGTCAGCGGGGCCTTGAACAAGGGTCGACGGGACGAGCATGACTGACTCTCTGACGACGATGAAGGGCCGGCCCTGCTCATCCTTCATCACCGCCGCTGTATGGTGCATCGGTTAGCCAAGGGTTGGAGCTTGCGTTGAGACAACGCTGCATACCGTTCGACAGATCCAAATCTGGTTATCCACAAGTTAGCTCGGGGTCTGCATCTCGACTCGACTGCGGGGCGGGGTGAATGGTCAGGGGCAAGGTTGAAGACATACTCATGGCCATTTTGCCAGTTTGTATTTGACTCTTGCACTGCTCAAAGGGTTGTCGGGCAGAAGCGCAGCTTTAGAGTCGAGGTCAAGATGCTGTGGATGGTTGAAACAGGCACCAGTAGTCTACTCCTCCACTGCTAGGCTCTTCGATGTCGCCAAAAGCTGTTCCAAAAAATTGAGGCGCCTGGCCTGCTTTGGCGGACCACGGCAGATTCTAAGTCCGGCCCAGCTCCTCCAGCTCTCTGTTTGGCTGCTGGCACGGGGGTCCCACAGTTGCCCCGCGATTTGGGCGCTCACCGCCTTCGCCTGATGGAGTCACCAGCAGCCATCTGATGGTGGGGTCAAGGGAACCTTGGAACCAAGATCCCTCTGCAGCTGGAGCTACGACCAGTCAACCACAGCAAAGAGCGTCACACCTTGGAAGTCTCAACCTTCAAACTAGCGGACAACATAGACCGCTTCATGAGGATTCTTGAAACAACTTACCGTTGACAAAACTACCGAACAAGGGTTCCCGCTACGCCGAACCTAAACATACCAGCCGCTGTAGCACCCCGCCTTAGGTTCCCAAATTGCGACCGCGCGACGACCTAGCTTCGTCCACGGGTACTCTCGACGCAAAGGCCTGAACTTTAACCTCGTCCTGCTCCGATTACGCGTTCTCCCATGACGAATTGCCCTCCAATCAATTCTTAAATACGCCCAGAACGGCCCCCTCTCTCGCCGTCTTCCCAATACAGAACGCTTCACATTGTTCGATCCAGCATTTATCTCGCATAACCAGTCAACCAGTCAACCAGTCAACCAGTCCTTCACCAAAATGTCACGCCATCAGTACATCAGAAACCTGGACTACCAGGACGCCATCGATGAGTTCGAAGGCTATTCGGAAGAGGAGGATGAGCTCAGCCCGGAGGACCGCGCCCTGATGGCTCAGGGCACTATCAACGTTCAGACTGCCCTTGGTGTTGAGGCGCCCAAAGTCACCATTGCCCAAATCGAAGAGGCCCTCTGGCACTACTACTTTGATGTCGACAAATCCGTCACCTACCTCACCACAAAATTCATCAACCCGCCGCCACCAAAGGCAACTAAACCTGCTGCCCAGCAGCCAAATGGTAAGTCCGCCATTTCTGCTACTTATTTCGCAGCGAACCCCGTTTCCGCTGAGCTTGGAACACCGACGCACTGGGCACGGGGCTACCTGGACACGACGGACGTCGGATTACCACCATTTCGTACCTATTTCCGACCTTCGCTGACACTGCGGCAAGTGTCGGAGCCTGTCTCTTTCCTGGCCTTTTCTCCCGCCACTACGCCACCCGCACCCCGGCCGTCTTTGTCGCACTGGTTTCTGGATATGCCCTGGGGCAACATCCCAAAGCATAGAGAGACCACCTTCATTCCTCCTCCCACTCCTCGCGGCGGGCTCTTGGGTGGATCGGGCGCGCCGCCCAAGATGTCCAAGTTGCAGGCGCTCGCAGCCGCGAGGAAGAAGAAAGCCGAGGGGAAGGGTGTCCCCCAAGACAAGTTGGAGCAGACTCAGGCCAAGATGAATGAGCTCTCAGTCGACGACACGCCGGGCGCAAAGGAGAACAATCCCCTGACCGGGGCCTTTAGCAAGCGCCTCAAGACTTCAGAATCGACTGCCAAGGGCTGTGTGCCTGTGGTCGTATCAGAGCCGAGATCTGAACTGCCTCAACCGCCGACTATGCCGGTACAAGAACCAAAAATTGAGCCGGCTGTCGACAGAGCTCCACAGTCCATGTTCGCTCAGACTCTATTTGGGTCTTTTTCCAAGACCTCTGACCGCAAGCCACAGGAGTCGTACTCCTTGTACGCCAACTTGCCTCCGTCTGTCCTCAACGCCTTCAACGCGCCCAGTCCGGATGACGTGGTTCTCGCGGCTCAAGCGAAAGGTTCGCTTTTGGGAAAGAGCAAGCGCTAACGGCGGACACTAATAGTCGATGCAGCTGGAAAGAAGACGGCCGCAGCCCAGCCCAAAAAGAAGGGCACTCCAGCAGCGGATGCTGTCGCGGCCGGGGTGAATGAGCTAAAGCTTAGCGAAGCTCCGCTACCCAAGAGCCGCAATTTCGACGTGCTCTCGGAATTCGAAAAGAGCAAAAGCAAAAGGTCTGCCAGCTTTGTCGTTGTCGGCCATGTCGATGCTGGAAAAAGCACCATGATGGGCCGACTGCTGCTCGACCTCAAGGTTGTCGACCAGCGCGCCGTCGACAAGCTCCGGCGGGAAGCAGAGACCATCGGAAAGACTTCGTTTGCTCTTGCCTGGGTCCTCGATCAGCGATCCGAGGAACGCGCGCGAGGAGTGACCATCGACATCGCCACCAACAGGTTCGAAACGGACCATACCGCCTTCACCATCCTCGACGCCCCCGGCCACAGAGATTTTATTCCCAACATGATTGCCGGGGCCAGCCAGGCTGATTTTGCAATCCTCGTCATTGACGCCAGCACCGGCGCCTTTGAATCTGGCCTTAAGGGTCAGACCAAAGAACATTCCCTCTTGATTCGGAGCATGGGGGTGTCCCGAATCATTGTCGCAGTCAACAAGCTCGACACAGTGGCTTGGTCCAGGGAAAGATTTGACGAGATCAAAGATCAGGTCTCGGGCTTCCTCTCCGTCACTGGTTTCCAGCATAAGAACATTGCCTTTGTCCCCGTTTCGGGCCTGCACGGCGACAACCTGGTCCGGAGGACGACAGACCCGGCAGCATCATGGTACACAGGGCCAACCCTGATTGAGGAACTCGAAAATTCAGAACCCAACGCCAGGGCGCTCGCCAAACCCTTACGGATGACCATCTCTGAAGTCTACCGCACCATGCAGAGCCCCGTCACCGTGTCTGGGCGGATCGACGCCGGGTCGCTACAGATGGGCGACGCACTTCTCATCCAGCCCAGCGGCGAAAAGGCCTATGTCAAATCGATCCTCGCCGACGACGCACCCGCCGACTGGGCAGTGGCCGGACAGAACGTGGTGCTCCACCTGAGCCACATTGACCCGATCCACGTCAAGGTCGGTGACATCATCTGCGATCCAGCCAAGCCGATCCCCCGCGCCGACACCTTCACAATGAAGGCGCTGGCGTTCGACTTTTTGATGCCAATGCAGGTAGACGTCCACCGGGGCCGGCTGCACGCGGCCGGGAGGATTGAAACAATCACTGCCCTTTTGGACAAGGTCAGTGGGGCGGTCACCAAAAAGAAACCCAAGATTGTCAAGCCTGCGACGGTGGCAAGGATTGTGGTCAAGTTGGAGGCGCCGGTGCCGTTGGAGGCGGGACAGAGGGTGGTGTTGCGGAGTGGCGGACAGACTGTTGCGGCAGGGTTGTTGGAATAAGGTCGTTAGGAAAATTGAGGCTTTTTGTGGTGTGTTTCGCGGACTTGGGGTACTTTGGGTACCTGGGGTGAGACCCTGTACTCGACTTCGAATGTGGGGAGACGATGGTTATTCAAGGTTGCTGTGTCATTGGGTTGTGCATTGACATCGACTACACTTTTCTAGAAGGCAGGGGAAATCTACAGAATGGAAGCGTTCCTACAACACTGCTCTCATTGTTTTGTGCTGATCGCGAAATGTCAAAGGCAGCCAACTTGGCCTGACATGAAGTTTGGTCATGAATTACCAACCTATATATAGCACATCCCAGCTTGGACATATTGCTATCTGGCCTTCCGCACATCGGGCCGAGCTGCAAGGTGTCCTGACAGTGAGAGTCGAACAAATGCATGCAATGCATGCAATGCAATGGCAGAGCTTGGCTCGAGCTTGGGTGACTGACATCGGCGCTAATGACACCACCTGCACAGCCAAGAGTGACCTTACACTAGACTATGTATTGGGGGTCGACTTAAGCCGATTCTGATTCGCTACAAACCTTAGAGTCTATTCCAAATATTTTCCGCGTATTGCTCCAGTTGTTGAACACTCAAGACAAAGTCTCCCTCTCCAGGACCCGGATCTCGAAGAAATAGGCGGCTAAACCCGAGTACTAATGCACCTCTAGTAACATTGTACGATACCGGGTTAGTAGTCGTATCCTGAGTAATAGTGATAGTCTGTCGGAGCACCGGCTGAAGGGTAGCGGCATGTCGTGTTGTCATCGCTCCTGGACGAGTACCGCTTGGTTGTTCCTCCCACTTCTCTAGAGTAATAGCATAGCGAGAATGCTCGAACTTAACAAGAAGAACAATCTTAACCTGATGCTCCGACATAGCAAACCACCATCTCATGTCGTTATGCAACTCGGCCAATGATTCTGAGACCCCTGCTTCAACAACAAGTGTTGGCCAAGCATCTTTGAAACCACGTTCTGGTCTTGGGCCGCCAGTCGAGTCCCCTTGCCCACCGTCCCCTCCAGGATGACCTTGTGCTCGATAGGTCGTAGTGCCGATTGATGTCCAATTTCCCTCTCTACCGCTGCGAACAAGTTGGTCACGAAACGCCTCGTAGATCCCGAGATGTAGTGCTTCATGAAGGCCGGTTGGGATCGTGATATAGAGGGTCTGGCGACTACTATCGTAGCGGCGGAAACGAAACTTGCGACGTCGCTTCACTTGCTCACGCTCAATTTCGGTGAAATGGATAGGCAAGACGTCTAATGAACAATTAGTATACTACTATATATAAAAAAAACAATAGGGTAATACTATACGTGTGACAATTAGGAAATCCCTCGTAGTGCAATTGATCACGTCAAAGAGATCTTGCACGTTGGTAAATTGTATGTCGTCATCTTGCTTCGACTCTACCGAAGTAGGTATAGTAGATGCCGACGACGACACCGACAGCGACACCGACGGAGATGCTAGCGATGCCATGGCGGATCGTTGAAGTGGGATATGTGGGGTGCGTGGAGGCTGTTCGACGGGATGGGTAATCGCTTCGCATTCGGGGCTGGCGGGGGTGGATGCAGGTGGAGAATGCCTCCGAGCCGCATTCGGGCGCTCCAAAAAAGGCCACTCTGTCAGGAACAGGGGAGCGAGTGCCACTGCACGGCCTGTGACCCGCCCGGGTTGGTGGTCCCTTGCGGGGAATGATGTTGCCCCCGTTTGAGTCGATGGAATCGGGTGGAAGGTCGCGAAGATGGACGTTGTGAATTCGGGAAAGCAAGGTGGTGTTTGACTGTTTGCACGTATGCTGTCAAAATACCTTTTCGGGTAATTGACATGTCAGGATTGCAATTTCTTTGTCTGTGTTGATTCTCTGAAGTCGTCAATTGTGATGGATGCTGTTGGAGAGCCGTGCAGATCTCCCACCCCAAACCTCCAAGAGCCGGGTCACGGCAACCTGGGCATGTCAAAGTAGATTGACCAACCAAACAGCTCAGCTGACGGCAATTCTGGCAGGGCTGGGGGTACCAGGTACCTGCACGCCCCATATTAATTGTGGTGGAGCCAGTCAAAGGCGCCAATCCAGCGGCGAATGGCCAGTGCGGAAGTGTAAGGTGGCTTTAGCCAGCATAAGGACAGATTTCCCATTCTCCAAAAATTTAAGGAGCAAGTCAAAAGGCTGAGTTTGCCTTTCCTTCCTCTTTTCCTCACGACGACTCTCGACAGCCACACCGACATTCTGGGATTTTTGAATTCCCTTCCTCTCTACCAGTAATCCACCGGATTGGTTTGAGGAGTGCGCCCGTGTCGACACCGACCACTTCTTTTCTTTTCTCTCTCGGACGCCTGCGAGCAGAAGCGCGAGAGTTTCCTTTTCCCTCCACACAGCTTTCGACATGGAGCGTCGATCGCGGAGCTGGGCCCTCGGCCTCAGCTTCATTGGGTTCTTTGCCCTGCTCTTTTCCTTTGGCTTTGTCCAGCAGGTTAAGGCGGACGAGGTCTCGGAGTATGGCACCGTTATCGGTATTGTATGTTTACTCCCGGCGCGTCGAGACTCATTGCAAGCAATACTAACACACAATTAACAGGATCTGGGTACCACCTACTCGTAAGTTACCTCGACTGCGCGAATCTCGACGTCCCCGCAGTTGCGCTTCGTTCTGCGCCGCTAAATCTGGGCGTTTGAGGACACGGTGCCAACACGGCGCTTGGGCGGTCACAGCGAAGGGTTGAGTGGACAAAGGACTAACGAGCATTAGTTGCGTTGGTGTGATGCAAAAGGGCAAGGTTGAGATTCTCGTCAACGACCAAGGTACGCCTTTGTTCACCGTTCGCACGGCGGTGCCACGGGCAGCTGCTAACGCGCACGCCTCGCAGGAAACCGTATCACTCCCTCTTATGTCGCCTTCACCGATGAGGAGAGACTCGTCGGAGACGCCGCCAAGAACCAGGCTGCCGCGAACCCGTACAACACCATCTTCGACATCAAGCGCCTGATTGGCCGCAAGTTCTCGGAGAAGGATGTTCAGACCGATCTTAAGCACTTCCCCTTCAAGTATGCACAGACCGACACTCCCGGATCGAATGCCTGCTAACGGGATGCAGGGTCGTTGCCAAGGATGAGAAGCCCGTCGTCAAGGTTTCTGTGGGTGGTACCGAGAAGACCTTCTCCCCCGAGGAGATCTCCGCCATGATTCTGTCCAAGGTACGCCAAAAACGTTTGCACGATTAATCCCCAAGACAACGACTAACAACCAAACAGATGAAGGAGACTGCCGAATCGTACCTCGGAAAGAAGGTCACCCACGCCGTCGTCACCGTCCCCGCCTACTTCAACGACAACCAGCGCCAGGCCACCAAGGATGCTGGTATGATCGCTGGCCTCAACGTTCTCCGCATCGTCAACGAGCCCACCGCCGCCGCCATCGCCTACGGCCTGGACAAGACCCAGGGCGAGCGCCAGATCATTGTCTACGACCTTGGTGGTGGTACCTTCGATGTGTCCCTCCTCTCGATCGACCAGGGTGTGTTCGAGGTCCTGGCTACCGCCGGTGACACCCATCTTGGTGGTGAGGATTTCGACCAGCGCGTCATCAACCACTTCGCCAAGACATTCAACAAGAAGCACGGCGTCGATGTCACCACCGATGCCAAGGCGATCGGCAAGCTCAAGCGTGAGGCCGAGAAGGCCAAGCGTACTCTCTCCAGCCAGATGTCCACTCGCATTGAGATCGAGGCCTTCTTCCAGGGCAAGGACTTCAGCGAGACGCTTACCCGGGCCAAGTTTGAGGAGCTCAACAACGACCTCTTCAAGAAGACCCTGAAGCCTGTTGAGCAGGTTCTCAAGGATGCCAAGGTCAGCAAGAGCGAGGTTGACGACATTGTCCTCGTCGGTGGTTCCACCCGTATCCCCAAGGTCCAGGCCCTTATTGAGGAGTACTTTGGCGGCAAGCAGGCCAGCAAGGGTATCAACCCCGATGAGGCCGTTGCCTTTGGCGCTGCCGTCCAGGCCGGTGTCTTGAGCGGCGAGGAGGGCACTGAGGAGATTGTGCTCATGGACGTCAACCCGCTTACCCTCGGTATCGAGACCACTGGCGGTGTCATGACCAAGCTCATTACCCGCAACACCCCCATCCCGACCCGCAAGAGCCAGATCTTCTCGACCGCCGCCGACAACCAGCCGGTTGTCCTTATCCAGGTGTACGAGGGCGAGCGCTCCATGACCAAGGACAACAACCTGCTCGGCAAGTTCGAGCTTACCGGCATCCCCCCCGCCCCTCGTGGCGTTCCCCAGATTGAGGTCTCGTTCGAGCTCGATGCCAACGGAATCCTCAAGGTCTCTGCCCACGACAAGGGCACTGGCAAGGGCGAGTCCATCACCATCACCAATGACAAGGGCCGTCTCACCCAGGAGGAGATTGACCGCATGGTTGCCGAGGCCGAGAAGTACGCCGAGGAGGACAAGGCCACCCGTGAGCGCATTGAGGCTCGCAACGGTCTGGAGAACTATGCCTTCAGCCTGAAGAACCAGGTCAACGACGAGGAGGGCATGGGCAAGAAGATCTCTGAGGAGGACAAGGAGACCATCCTTGAGGCCGTCAAGGAGACCCAGGACTGGCTCGAGGAAAATGGTAAGCTTTATCCTGACTTGGACTATCATGAGGAAGACGATGCTAACGTTGACACAGCCGCCACCGCCAACGCTGAGGACTTTGAGGAGCAGAAGGAGAAGCTGTCCAACGTGGCTTACCCCATCACGAGCAAGTTGTACTCGGGTGGCGCCGCCGGTGGCGAGGAGGATGAGCCGGATGCCCACGATGAGCTTTAATTAGTACCATAGATTCCCCCATTTCTGTTTTGATGGCATAAAAATAAGAAGCTCCCTGAGGTTTTAGGGTATTTCTGGTTCTGTCCCTGCGTGGACTGCATGGGTGTCTTTACTCTGGTGTTTGGGTGATGGGCACTGAGGAGCCATGTATCAACAGGCTACTGCGCGCGATGGAACTGGGCATCGCGCCTGTACAGTATGGGGTGGAGTTGTTACTAGACCTGGCGTTTGATATCCGTAGATTGAGGTTAGAACACATCTTAAGAACAGGACCTCGTGATGCAGGTGACGTTGCCAAGATAATTCACAGTCGACATTGTCATCCTTACGACTTGGCCCATGGGGTAACCCCAAGTTGTTTTTTCTGTTTTATTGAGGCATGATCTAGTCTACAAGTGCGTGGAGGGTTGGTTGCCTTTGGTCGCCTGGCAACCGCGCCCCTTTTACTAGACGCAAGAATTGCTTGGATGACTTGATTACCCCAAGTTATACTCCTAAAATGATTTGCTCTGATGGTTTCGTTTCACTTGGTTACCCACATTCCCCTTTGGCTATGGTTATGGTATGGTATGGTATGGTATGGTATGGGTATGGCCCGGATGAAAGGAGGGGGAAAGAATATAGGTGGTCAGTTCAAGTCACCAGTCCCCCACGCCCCGTCGCTTCTGAAAAACACAGTGCCGCCCTGTAGATCGTGTGAGGGCAGGCCTTTGGACACAGGCAGAGCCCAGCTATTCGTACTTCATACTATTAGACCCACCCCTTGCCAGACAGCGCGGGCATTAGGCGGGACATTCTCTTCGCTGCCAGTTCTCGGTGGGTCTGGCAGCTTCGTTTCTACCCCATGGCCCATTCAACGCAATATGCCAAGGATATGTGACTGCTGAAGGTGTTTGTTATTCGACCACTATCGTCGTCGTCGTTGTCGTCATCTCCACTTGAGGCTCCTGCGGTCCGGCCCGCTGTGGGTCTTCATTTAAAGTGACCCGGGGTCCCCGCATCTCCGGTTAGGGGTTAGCAAGGAGGATTGGGAGAGGGGGATACTGGCTGAGCGGGGGTCTGCAACGATTTCGCCGCATGATGTTATATTGAGACGACGAGTCATGTTTCGGACAAGTCTGTTGTAAGCCCGCACGGTTCCATGGCAGTTGTGCTTGGGGATGTGAGGGTAACATATACAGTGTTCGAGTCATATACATGAAGGAATGTTCCGACAGGACTGTTTAACGATACGAAAAGCCCAGCCCCTTCCGGATAAGACCGCACGCCTTTAGGCGGTTCTGACCACCCTGATTACGGGGCTCTTGGTAAAGGATTGGTTTCAGCAGGTCCCGTCCCTCTCACAGTTATAACGTTGAGTTCTATTCCAGCAACATCAAAAGTCCTCCAAATCACCCATCTCCAACAAAACGTAGTATAAACCGGAGCTAGAACCTCGGCATCCCTGATGGGTGCCAACTCCTCCCAATGACACTGGGATGGGATGCTGCGGCAATGACGGCAAGCAGGCCGCTCGTGTCTCCATTGCGGGCAAACAGGGCCTCGGCTTCCCTCCTTTGCCTCTGGAGCATCTCGTTTTGCACCTGCTGCTGGACCATGTCGTCCGTGTCTTCGCAAGTGATGCGGCACGTACCGGCCTGCTGCCGTGCTGGCCCCGTCATGTCCAAAAAAGAAGAAGAAGCGCTGCCGGAACCCGGCGAAAGAGCATCAAGGAAGCCCGGGGAAGTAGCCCTGGGAAAGTCCGTGTCGGTGTCCGATATTGTAGCGGTAGATGTGAGTTCCGAACATTCTGACATTTGGTCCTCCGACGGCGTGGGAGACATAGGAAATGGGGCTCCTGTAATCTCGGGACAGGGATGGGGTCTGTGTCCTGGAATCCCGGCGAGCCAATTCCTGAGCGGTAATTGATGCCCCAGCTTTGGTCGACGAATGGTACTGTCCAGCCTCTGCACTGGAGGATACCGCCTCCTCGGAACCGGCCGAGTAGCAAACCGAAACGCCTGGGAGTTCGTCAAAATTCTGTGAGCCCAAGCAATGCCGCCACTGAAGCTGACATCACTGGAACTCTGGTCCGGAGTAAGAAGATGGCGGGTTGTGAACCTCGGGTAGTGGTGGCCGGGAAATATCCAACTGAGTTTGACAAAATGCTCTCCGGTGCTTGCTAAGTCCAGAAGCATCTGGATATCACAACCGCTAAGGCGAGCCACGCATTGGACCGAGATGGTATGTAAGCTCCCTGGTTCGTGGCTCAAGGGGTCCAGAGAATAGTCCAGTGACTGGGCCATCACACTGGATTCCCCATATATTGACAGCCCCTGGATGCAAATAGTGGACTATGGGAGCGGCGGTTAGAATTTGCTCAACGGGGTTAGATGGATTATAAGCCTACCATGCTTGGGCCGGCCACGCCATGGCAAGGCAATGACGAGTGCGACGGCATGTTTTGTGCATGCAAATGTTGGAGTGAGGAGTTGTCATCTGGCTTCAGGTCCAAAGATACGAGATAGAACACGGAGACAAGGCGATCGGTGCTGAGAACGAGGCATACAATGGGTCATGATGCACCTTATATGGGAACATCACGGTCTTTCACAAGGCTGCGCAACGCGACTTGGCACTGAACTGTTGTAACAGGACCGGAGCGGAATTCGGCAAGACCGGCCAGTTATTTCCGTTTTCTCAATCCGGTATTTGTATTTTGGAGAGAGGGGCGCCAGCGATCACGCCCGGCCACCAACGACGCGGCCCCGCTGACGGCCCACACCCCAAATACTGACTGCAAGCGTCCAGATTTAGATGGTGTCCCAGTGAGCAGAAAGGCGGGCAAGCGGCTGAATTGCATGCTTGTGCCATCTCGGGCCCAATTTTCAGTGGGAAGGTGGGAAGGCTGGATGTAAAATTGGGGGTAAGAGGGGGAAGGCGCAGCTGGGTAAGTGACAAGCTGGACCAATCACTGGCTGGGATGTCGGCGCCCGGTGGTGGCAGGAGCAACCACACCAGGAGGGGAGCTTTCCAATTCTTTCTCTGGTTCCTCGAGGAAAGGCCTCGGGTCGTTCTAGATCACATCACATGCCACTTTGATCACGACCAGGCGGTGGGCCAAGTCCTTAACACCACGATTTACAACTACCCTTTCGGTCCCGGTCTGCGTGTTCCGCCGGCATTCTTGTTGCAGCAACGATGTCAAGTCTCGACGTGGCCCAAACGCCGTGCCTACCGCCATTCCATTGCCGAGTTGTTCTTGTTTGAGCTCTTCTCAATGGCCAACCTTGAGGGAGTTAGTTCGATCTCGACGCGACCGTCCCCACTCCCATGTTGCCCGCGCACTCCGCCTCTGATACCGTAGGTCCTTGATATCCAAGGTGACCCATCTAGGCTCCGTGACGAGGCATTCTGGGCTTTGCCTTATCGCCTTGCCAGCGCACTCACCTCACCCCCAGCCCCAGAGCAGCCGAGCACTTGTTTCTTAACAAGCACACCCCCCCGCCCCTTCGAACAAATTCTTCCTCTTGAGGTGGTTTTGCTCGTTTGGTACATTCTTTTTGCCGTTACATCCCGACACTCCCTTTAAAAAACCGCTGCCCCAGGCAGTGCGTGCGGCTGTCCATCTCCGCAGCCTTCCCTCCCTTGACCTAGAGCCACACCACCAGCAAGCGAGCACATGACTTCACGCAGCAATATCAAAGGAAGCAAACAGGTAGCCGCATAACAATGCTCCCTGACCAACTGCTGCAATCGTATTGTCAGCGTGGGTTACCTTATCCCGAACACGGCGGCCGCCTTGACGATCCAACCTCACACGACCACACCGATGTCATCTCCACAGCACCCTCCGTGGTATCGCAATCCCAGGCCCATTGACCTTGACGCTCTCCGCCCCGACGAAAGAGTGATCAACGTTACATGCTTGATGATTGAAGGAAACCAGGTCACCTTCCCCGCCCTAATCAGCCCCCACTACTCGCGATCCTATATCCCGGTCCAGACCGTGAACTGCCTAGGCCATGCCACTCAGGATCTGAGGCCGGGCGAGGCGGGGACATTTTTCACGCCGGCACGGGGACGCGTCAGGAGCACCCGGGATGTTGGACTGTCGGTCATCATCCAGCACGTTTTCGAGCCCGTGTTCGTTAGATTCTTGGTGATGGAGGCGAGATACGGGGGCCTGGGGGTCGACATGATACTTGGACGGCCTTTCATCGAGGAACTGCGGTGCCTAGGAGGATGGCCTCTTCAACAATACGTTCTACCAGGTGTCCAGGTGATGGATGAAAGAGACCTGAACCAGGGGGCCGGCATGATACCCGGACCCCATTCGATTGATGATGCGTGGGGCGCAGGAGGATTGCCAGCTCAACAATACGTCCCCCAAGACATCATCCATGGCTACGGCACTATGTTGTCGATACCTCCAGGTCTTGGTTCCATCGAGTATCCAGGGGCCCCAGGTGGGTGGCTACCACAACAAGACGTTGCCATCCAGGCCGACGAAAATATGATGGCGATACCTCTGGTAGATGATCACACGGTGGTGGACTTAGGCGGCCAAGGGATGACAGGCGTCAGTTTGAACCTGGGTACTGGAGGTGGTCATTTGTTTCAACAGTGATGGCATCCCGCCAGGGGGTGGAAGCAACGGTATGTTGTCAAACAAGAAAGAGCCCCAGCATGTCGTGTGCGCGACACTAATGCAACACAGACGATTGGGTTGAGAAACCAGGATCGGATTGACGGGAAGCCACATGGCTGTGGAACCCAAGGGATGAGGCCAGTGGATGGAAGCCTTCTTTGTCCCACAGAGCCACGAGTGGTCGCGCTGCGACGCTAGAACTGTCTCGCAGCCCTCGTCTGCTGTGGTTGGTCGGCCATTGAAGACACCTTCAGCCTCTTCCGACGACATCTGGGGTACGCCTCTCGTCCCGCGAGCTTGCCAGCACGACAAGCCACAAGGGACGTTGTTGGAAAGAATGGTGGAAGCATGGGATGAGGTTGAGAAGATTGTGGAGACGATGATGATGGGGTTCGCGGCTTGGCGGAGGATCGCATGACGGCAGCAGGGGTCTTGCATCGCATGCCCGATGCATGCCCTTCGCGAGTTATGATGCAGGACGAGGAGGGGGAGACACTTGTCCCTGTTGAGGCTGGAGATTGGTGCCCCGGCCTCACAAGATAAGTGTGTTTGTTTGCAGGTCGAAGGTTCCCCTTCGACCTGTGGGGAGGCCATGACGTCATGAATTTCATTTGTGCTGGCAAGGTTCAGGGTTTGGGATCACGATCACGATAACCAGATTGCTTCTACACTCACCCCTCATGAGAATATGATATACTTGCACAACCACTCCTTACCTTTGTTCTTTCATTATCTGTTAGCTATAGCAAGCAAGATATACATATCTACCCATTGGAAACTACCATACCACTGATACATGTCGTGTCTGACGAGCAATGTCATGGAGAGTATCCACATTATATTCCGACTGCCGGGTATTCAGGTACGACATACACATTCTAACCAATCTAAACCAAAAACAACAGACAAACAACAAAAGATCCAGACCCCGAAACCCAACATCCTCAACGTAGATTAGTGTCCGTCCTCCACTCCCTCCTCCCCCCTGGCCTCGCTGGCCTGCCTGGCATCCTTGGCCCGCCGGGTCCGACTCTGTGCCATGCGCTGCACCAGCCGCGTCACACGCAGCAGCTCGCTGGTGTCGCCTGTTTCCGTGAAGACTGTCTCGGCGTGCCGGCGGAGCGTTGACAGGTGTTCCTGATTCCGATGACAGTGTCTGCTATTACTGCTGGCCCCTGACTGGTTCTGGACGCGGTGGTGGTGGTGGTGGTGGCGGAGCGTGGGTTTATTGTGGGCACGCTGACAGTGTCGGGCTGCTGGGGTGCAGAAGGGACAGCGGTGGGTGGTGGTTTGTGCTGCTGCTGCTGCTGCTGCTTGGATGGCGGCTTCGCGGCGGATGGGGGCGGAGACTTTTTCGCGGTTGCGGACTAGGGATTGGGCCCAGGAGAGTGGTCTACGGAATACCACGCTGGGATGGGTGGTGTCGTCGGTGGCGGCGGTGTGTGTCTCCTGGGTGAGGAGGTGCCGGGTTTGGAAGACGGGATAGGGGTCCTGGGTCAGGCGCCACCCGAGGGTGACGTGAACTGGGCGGGATGAGGCTTGTTTGCGGAGGGTTTCGCGTCCCGAGGGGGGGATCAGGGGTAGGAGAGCCGAGAGAGAGACGGAGTCTTGGTCGGCCTCGGGGTTGTGGCACGCGGTGGCGGGGATACCAGGGAAGTGTTGGGGCGACAGTGCCGTTCCGGGAAAGGATGTTGAGCAGAGATAGATGGGAACTGACGGGCGCGAGGGGTTTGGGTGAGACTGGGTATCGGTGACCTGGTCGGGCATGGGAAGACACACGTCGCCCATGACCCCTGATTCCCGTTTGATGGCAGACATAACGTAAAGGGTTGGGTGAGGTCTAAACTCTGTACCGGCAGCGATGTTCAAGATGACGTGTCTGCACCGAAGAAGGAGAGTTAAGCCTGGCAACTTGACTAGTTTATATTCTCATTTCTAGACGATCACCTGGTCAATATGAACCTCATTACGACGGCGTAATCCACCCCTCCTGTCCCCACGCGCCTCCGCGCGTCAGGCTTCAGTTGCCTTGTCGCGCCTCGGCCTTTGACTTTGGGTCGGGCAATGCTATCGATGAAAGATACTGGCTCAGCAGTGCGATTGTGGATGCACAGCACTTTCGCTACAAAGTGATTTGTAAAGCCTGACGCATTCATGAGGTGTTGGCATGTGTTCGCCCCAACCGACTCATGGGCGATAATTGACGCAAAAATCGAAGCCAACTATGGCTGTGATGTTTGGAATTTGGGAGACCAGTTGTCCACTGCGGAGCCTCGGCGGCTAGATACGCGCCGACAACTCGGGCACCAAGTGCTTTCCTCACCGAGAGCGAGTGACAATCAATTACTCTTCCTGAACAGGAAGCATGCTGTTTCCCGAAAGGAAGGAGCTGAGCGGCCCAGCTTCCAGCTCCCCGCCCAATCAGGTACCCCTCTTTTACCGCCCCGAAGACCGGCTTGCCTCTCTTAAACCATCTAGCTTCCCCGGTCGCCCACCTCAAACTCGACGGCTCCAACTTCCATTTCCCTTGCAGTCCCCACCGAACGGCAACGTAAACCATTGCCCTCCACTTACTACTAGGCCGACCAAAGTGGAAAATGGAATTTCGGCACCCAGTACGGCGGTACCTCAAGGCACTTTTGTTCAATGGCGACCCTGGAAGCTTTTAGCCCCCGCAAAGGTCCGTCCATCCATGTTCCACAGCAAATACGGGCGCTCGTCTCGACCAGGTTGCTTGGCTCACCGCACACTTGGCCCGCTGGCCCCGAATACACCGAGCAGGAACCGGGGGCGCCCAGAGCCCAGCGTCGGGTTGTCACTTCCATGGTAAAGAAGCATGCTAATGGACCTGTTCCTCACGTGGGCATTTTGTATTTTGCTAACATTAGGTGCAACTTATCTCGGGATTTGGAAATTTGCAATTCTTGACCGAGCCGTGGCTGCAAGAGCCTCAACCCCATCTGTTCCCGCCAAGCGCCCCAACATCGACTCTGCCCCATCCGTTTCCCTCCGCCTCACTCATTCTCCAGCATAAGTCGAGCACCATGTCCGCGATTGCACTGTCTGTGGCACGTTGAAACACCCCGCTCCCAAATAACAGTTGAGTTGCACCTTGGACCTTAGCAGTGGCAACCAATGTCGATGGAATTCCTGACCGAAGCGCCTCCGGCCTTGCATCGCCATCGCGCATCGAATTAACACTCTTTGATTTATTATATCCGCTTTTGGCACTCAGCCTCCTTGCGCCCGTCGTCTCAACTCTTTCCCTTCCCGCACGCAAGGCTCAAAGGCCTCGGACATCAGGGTCTTTGGCCAGCCCTCCGGGTCTGTCACGAAAGGAAAGTAGAGAGGACTGAACCATCAACACCAGGTATTTCGCAAACTGACTGCTGTCTTCCCGGTACGTTTTGACTTTGCCGTCATTGATCCCTTCGCGT
This sequence comes from Trichocladium uniseriatum, assembly GCA_017139535.1. Classification (NCBI taxonomy): domain Eukaryota; kingdom Fungi; phylum Ascomycota; class Sordariomycetes; order Sordariales; family Chaetomiaceae; genus Trichocladium; species Trichocladium uniseriatum. Next base: position 271,221 of record WOUO01000009.1, on the reverse strand, counting down.
CTTTCTTCCGCAAACCCATCCTGAAGGCGCATCTCAGGTATCACGCCGTTGCTGACCTCCTAACTCTTAGCACCTCCGAACCTCCCTGTTCTTTTTGACCAACGTATTCTCACCATGTCGGGTCACGTCGATAACCTAGGCGCCATGCTCGATGGAATGGGTGACCTATCCTTCTCCTTCGAGCACGAGCTGGACGCTCTTTATGCTCTCGAGCAGGCCCCTCCGCCATCGCAGACGCAGGCGGCCCTTGAGCATCTAGAGGACGCTTCTTCCGCCCCATCGAGCTCCCAGCAGACCAGCCTGGAGCGCCCGCGTAATTGGAGGCGCGACCATAAGCTGAGCAACCAGTTTATCTGGAAGACCTTCTGTTCCCGCCTCGAGTGCTTCACGGCTACCGGCTTCCTTTCCAACCATAACGCCGTTGTGACACTCGACCATGTCCTCATTTCCACAATGTATTATGGATCGTACATGTGGGAAGACACACTTCGCTACCTCGGCTACGAACCCACGTACGCACGCACACGGAGAACGGTGAACCCACGGGGTGGGCGCTTCAAGCCCATCGGGGTGTTTTTCCTGTACATTTGGCCCAATGGTCCGGACCCCATCCCTCCCGTTCCAATCGAGTTTTATGTCTTGCCGGGCTCGCCAGCGGAATCGGGTGTCGATTTTATTCTAGGAAAGCCCGACATCAAACGGATCTGGGGAGACGAATGGACTCCTGAGCAGCACATGGAGCGCATGGCTGGGCTTGACGCGGGTGTTGGCGCTTGGCCCGGTCTAGACTGAACCCTATGAAGGTGGAGAGGATGGCTAGAATAGCTGCGACATATGCGTTTGGATGTTTGTGTTTTTCTGGTAAGTCTACTCTATCCCAGCCGTTGGTCTTTGGCTTCGGGCTACGCGCTTCATGTTCTGACATTAAGAAAAGATGCAGTATCGTACCTGTCACGGAGTTGGGTCTCACTGGAATACCGTACACTCCCCGCCACCCCCGTTTTCCGCCCCTCACCCCCCCTCGTCCATCGCCCCATTTTCCCTCGCCGCCTCCGCGGAGTTTGTCTCTTGTGGCCGAGGCTTTACGTCCCCCTTACGGCACCTGTTCTTGCTCTCGCAAGCCAGAAAACCGGAAGTAGCTAGTTAAGGGCTTTGCAGTTCTCCATGTAGTAATGAAGTCAATGCCCATTTCTCTATGGCTGTGCCCCTCTGCTCCCCGCCCGAGTCGAGAGGCTGGGGTCCGCCGGTGGAGGTGACCGGGGACCCGTGGTGTGTAAGTCGCTGCCAAGCATTTCCTGAAACGGAAATACGGGGAGGAATGGGCCAATGGGAACCGGCACGAGTCTCACAGCATGTCAAATCTGCCTCAGCACGGCAGGGGGTTGGGTTTGCACACAGAGGGGCAAACTCGTGATATGGATCTCTTTTTCTCCGTACCTAGATAGCTGGTCTCTGATTTCTTCATGCAAATTACCTACATGCATGCATTGATACCTCTATGACATTGTCCACTCAGCCCGAAGACAGTCATATTAACCCTGTTCGTTTATCCCTGAGACCGATCTGCACAAAATTGCGCCCTGTCAGAGGTGCCGAATCAGCGGGTTGAGTCGTTGAGATGTTTGGGTGATGGTGTATTGTACAAATGGTAGGCCGGGGCGGCGCTGGCTACACCGCTTCGTACTCCATCGGGGTGCTTGACACGCCATTACAGGTCTCTGGCGGATGTGGTGGAACCCATTTTGAGTTGCTATACAAATACAAGCAATTGTATTGTATTATGGTGTACAATACTTCGTATAATATCGTCTCTAACCGTTTCAACACAATGGCTTCCTGATGGACACCACAACACACGGCAACCAAACCAATCGATTGTTCCTAGGATCAACACCCCTGCCAACCACAGCCTTCGATGGTAAAGGAATTGAGCGCAATGAGCCGATATTTTACAATTTTACAATACGAAGTACAATCTTGCAATTCAACATGTCCAAGGAGACCTCTCACGTGCCCTGCCAGTCTCTCGCCGACTCTACCACTCACAGCCCGGAGAGAATGAGCCTGAAGCCTGAGAGAGCGAGAAACATCTCCGCTATCGGCACTCTCCACATCCTCTCCAAGGTAATGATAAAATATCCCACCGTCCTAAGGACCCTTCGTGACAACCCAGCCCAGGCTTTGCATCAACTCGGCGATCTCGAGCGTCGGAGGCCTATCGTAGAATTTGACAACCGTCTTGTCTTGCTCAGCGACGGGATGGCCTTAAGCTGGGCATGAACTTGTGACAATGCCTCTCGAGCCAACTCGGAGCCATTTACGTCCCGGCTCACCCTCGCTAGGCTTTTGGCGTTGTTGCTCTGTACGACGGTCTCGAGTGTCCTGAGGCCGACGCACTTTTGCTGCAAAAGTTCGAGACAGTGCAGGTCTTCCTCCATGAGCGTGACTTTTCCCGGCTGGTCCTCGACAGTCGAGAGAACTGGGAAGCTGATGGACAGGTGACAGAGGTAGCTCGTGTTGACAGGCCCGATGCAGTTGAGGAAGCATTGGACCAGGTTGGCCTGTTTCTGGTTTGTGCCGAGGAAGGTGAAGTAATTGGAACTGTAGAGAGCGGCGCTGGCTTCGCCAGAGAGTTGGCGGTTGACGTAGAGAAGTGCGAGCCAGTGCCGCCGTCTCTCTGGCGCAAACAGTTCGACCTTGTCCGATCCCCCGTCTTGGAAAAGGTAGAGCGGCGTCGACAGGACGAGCACTCGTTGGTAAATGCCTCTGCGGATTGTATCAGGCAGGCTGAAGAGCCTGTGTTCTCGGGGAGAACTCATGGCAGATTGGGCTTCGAAACTGGTGGCCGAAATATGACGCCTTGGGTTACAGATGTCGCATGCCGGGGTGGTGGACAAACCCTGGTACCTACTTCACACCAGGGCAAGTACGCATTCAAATCCCGCCGGTTCCGCTTCTGTATGGGTGTAAGGAGAGATGTTGGAGAGGGGGAGGGAGATGCAAACGGCAGAAATGCGGGGTGAACTTCGGATGAGGGTGGTCATATTCTGGGCTGGCTCACTGAAAGACGCGAGCCCTACTCTTGCTTGGCAGCCTTTTTTCGTCCAACAGAGCACTCCCGTTAACACGACGTACACAGTACACAGTACACAGTAGTTCTTCGTACCACTTTTTCACACAAAAAACAACCAAACCACAACGATGCTGCAACTGCTCTGTCGCATCGCTGAGCACCTCTATCAGCTACATCGCAACGATGTCGAGAGTCGGGTTGCTCTACTCCGTGGCAGCTGCGGGCTCCGTTCTGTAATTTTGAACGAATGTTCGGCCTTTGCAATTGTGATTTATGGGAGATGCGGTTGAAGAAAGCCGAAAGATGTTACAGGTCTTTGGGTCAGGACTCTCGGCTTTGTCCCAGTTGTTGGTAGTGGAGATTGGGTGGCTGGACCAGCGACAAGCCGTGGTTCCAAGATGGGTGCACGGAGGACGGACGACAGAATAACTAATCCTGTTGTTGACCTTTTAGACAGTGGTCCTGGTTCATATTTCCTTTCCTTCAACAAACTGAGCCTACCTCGGACCCAAGGCATCGGGACGGCCGCCATCCGTAACCAGTGTTCTCGCCCTGTTCAGCACTATGCGGTTCTCGGCCACGCACAGAACTGGCTTCCGGCATCGGCTTCGTAAGGAACTTGGTCGATTCTTGCCCAAGACTAGAAATGCTTCGAGCTCGACCGACGTCAACACCAGCCCAACCTTGGGAAGCACCCCGACGGACCAAAACGCGCTTGCATTTGCGGCCAAGCAGCCAATCGCCCCGGCGAACCATGTGTCTCGGCCCCGAAATGACCAGGACTCACTGACCCCGGAGATGGGTCTGCCATTGGACGCACCCTCGGCTCCTGGCGTTGACTTTGAGCTAGCCGGCGATTCTGCGGACCTCTGGAGCGCAGCATACCGTGAAGCGGTTGAACCGCTTGGCCAAGATATCAATGTTGCCATCCTCAAGGGCGACAATGTGGCCGAACTGCTTCGGCAACTCGAAACGCTTGACAAAGACGCAACCCAGGAGTCGGCCTTCATCAGGGGTGTGAAGTATCTGCAGTCCATCCAAGTGCCACTGGAAAAGTTCGTAAAGGTCTACCAAAAACTCCTCGAGTTTTACAACGCCGCATTCGAGATTCTGTCCAACAAAAGAGGAGTGAAGCTGGTCATGAAAGTCGTCGTCCTGGAGGACGGCCATCTCCCAGAAATCGTCAGCGAATTTTTGACCCACGGCAAAGCTCTCCGGAAACTCATAGAAAATGCGACGCTGGAGATCGTCGAGGACATCAAATGCATGCTCTATGACCAAGAAAGTAAGTACGCCATTACCCTCTTCCACAAAGCGTCTGACATATTTCTAACTTTCTCACTCCTCCCAGTTGCGCGATGGCTTGGGAGTGGCAAGACGGCCCGGCAGAGCCAACACCATGCCTATCTACACGAGATCAGGGCCGACCAAGCCATGCGAATTCCTGCTCGCAGATGCCAGGTTCGTCAGCTGGTATCACGCCGCCGATTCACGGCAGTTGGTAGTCCTCGGCGAAATGGGCTCCGGGAAATCCGTCTTGATGGCATTTCTCATAGACGAGCTACGTCGGCGGAACGAACACCAGTTGCCTCAGCCCAAGGTATGCTACCACTATTGCCAGTACGACGGGACCGGCGAGACCGCCCACATATTTTCGTCTCTCATCCTGTCGCTTCTTGAACAGCTTCCGGGTCTGAAGAAAGGCTTCTTTCAATGGTACAAGCAGGCCATGGCTTCCGGGATCGAGCCAGCCACAGACTTCAGGAAGCTGGAAGAGTGGCTGCAAGAAACCCTGAAAACGCTCGATCGCCCCCTGATCTTCGCCATTGACGGCCTGGACGAGTGTGATGGGCCGTCTCGGAACTGCCTTCTCAACTCGTTGCAACATCTGTCCAAAACGACCCCGAGGCTCAAAGTTTTACTGTCATGCCACCCCCAAGAAGACATTTTGCAGAAGTTGAGCGAAATGGGCGAAAGAGGCGGGATGAGCAGAGTTGAGATGGGCTCGGACGCGAAGCGAGACGGCTTCATCGTCGAAAAGACCGTCGAAAGACAGTTGTCGTATCTGTCTGGGGACGTCAAATCACACATCATCGAGACGCTATCTCGTCGGGCACAGGGAAGTCCTATATGGATCAGGATGACAGTGGAGCTCATCCAGGTCCGCGGAATCAGGGCGCTTGGCCCCATGCAAGCCTTCTTACAGGTCATACCGCAGCCGAGGAATCTGTCTGATCTCTACACCAAGCTGTTTTTGCGCTACATATCAAACGATGCCGACAACCAGGCGCTTGCCACTGCAGCCCTGGAAATCCTTGCCGTCACTCGAAGGCCCCTGAGCATACTCGAACTCGCCTGGGCCGCGACCTTGGGTGCAGCTCAGGAGGCGATCCCCACAGTGGATGCTCTTGCAGAGTGGGTAGATTACCAAAGAGTCATGAGCATGATCCAGCCTTTTGTTGCTCGCGTCAATTTCGGCGATATAAAAAAGCGTCAGGTCAAGCTTGCGCACCAGTCAGTGAAGGAGTTCGTCATCGAACAATGGGGCTCCGACCCGCCTGGTCTGGAACAAAATCCGGCTGTCCCAACACGGGCCAAAACAACATCAGGTCAGACGCATGTTGACACTCGGCAACGCACCGGGGAATTGGAAGCGCGTCTCTTGGACATATGTACCAAGTATCTTCTTTTGCAAAACATCGGCAACACGAACCTCTTTTCCGAAGAGCATGTAGCGATCGAAGAGCTACCCCAGGAGGCCGACCTATTCAGTGACAACGACGAGCCGAATAATTACGATCACTACTGCTCGTGGGAAACTTGGGAAGAAACCATGATCCGCTACGACCCGACCGAGCGCGGCTTCGGTGAACTGTTCACCTATTCTTCTTGCTACTGGATTGAGCATCTCGGCGCCGCCTCAGTCGACCTTCTACCCTCGCGCCTCGGCAAAATCGAACGTTTATGTCAAGCTGGCTCAATCCGCCTACACAACTGGACCGCACAGAACTGCCGCCCGGACTGCGTGATCAAGGCCAGATTCGTCTTCGACAGCAGTCTTCATGATCCCCTCACCATCGTTTCGCTCCACGGCTCGGAGGCCATGCTCCAGCAAATTCTCGAGGACGCCGATTTGAACAAGGATACATATCTCATAAACCCAGCCATGGGAGCCGCGGATCAGATCCTTCAGTGGGGTGACTTGGCCAGACTCGGCTTCTTGTGGAAGAGTAAAATAGGCCACCAGCTTCACAACATGGAATTTTTCCGCCTTGTACTAGAACGGTGGTCCCGATATCCGATTGAAAAACACCGCCAGGGCTGGGATAAAGTGTTCGACCTCATCAACGATGTGCTGTAAAAGATGGTCGAGGATAAATGGGGAAGCCAGCTCTTGACCATAGCCGCTAGAACGGGCTGTATGCCCGTCATCCAGCGGTTGATTCACAGCGCCCAGCGCACGGCATCGCTCAGGGCCGAGCTACTAACTGAGCCATCCCACTCTGGGCCCGGGTGTATTGGAGAAGCCGTCCTGGGCAGCCACCTCGACGTCGTAGAATACCTGTTACAGCAAAGCCAACTACAGGACCAGCGACAAGACGCCATTCCTCACCTCCACCACCGCACCCCTCACGGTGAGAATGTTCTGCACCTCGCATCCCGGCTCTGCAACCCTTTCATATTCCGCCTCCTAGTCCCCCGTCTCCCTAGCATGCTCCATCAAAAGGACGACTGCGGCGATACCCCCCTTATCCGAATCATCACCAGCCCTGCCGCTTCCCGGGATCGGTACGAGTTAGCACGGATCCTACTGTCAGCGGGCCGGAGCGGCGGCGACAATGTAGAAGAGGAAGAACAACAGCAGCAGCAGCAGCAGCAGCAAGCGCTGCACGTCGCCACGCAAGTGGGCGACCCCACCATGTACCGCCTCTTGCTCGACTTCTTTGCCAATACCGCCAACGCAAACGCAAATTTGGGGCCTGCAGACAAGGCGCCGCAGACTGGGAGCGCGCCCTCATCGCCGACATTCAAATCGCTGCACTTGCATGCTCATGGTGCGGAATGGCCTGGGATTGGGAAGTTGGTGACTGAAATCACTTGCCAGCAGGCTCGCGCCAGGGCTACTTTATGCGGAGATACCGCTTTTTAATTGAATATGCCAGGTGTATAGATTGTAGGGGGAGGGGGGAGGCGGCGGGCGGTACCTGTTGGGTTCGGGGGGTTGGCGTTTCAGTTATTCGCTGTGTGGACCTTAGTATTTCCGTCTCCTGATACCTTGTAGTATATTAATTAATTGAATTTGGTATGCGATTTTTATCTTGCTTGTAGTTATACGGAATACATGCAACTGCCTCAATTGGAGATGTCTTGCTTGGGGAGAGAATATCTGTTGAAAGGTACAGAATCCCTCTCCTACTCAAGAGGATGCGGCAACGGGATCTGATCAGAATGGAAATAGATGCTGACAAGGCTACTAGTTCGCTTGGGCAAGGACGGCACATGAGAGGAATATTGCTCCTGGTGAGCATTTGTATACTCTCTAGAGCACTTTGGAGTATAATACGGAAGGCAATGTTCTCCCTATCCATGAGGGCATCTGTTTATTCATTTTCCCTGTTGCTCTGACATTCTTTTTCCTTTCTCTCCTTCTCTACTCCACTCTCCTTCACACCCCTTCTTTCTCCTCGCAGCTGCTTTCCCCCCAACATGCGATGTAAGTTCCCGCAACCCCGATCCTCTGACCCCTGAACCCGAATCAGACTCCGCCCAGCCAAAGGCCCCCTTTAATCCTCACCTCCCTCCACGCATAACCATACAATACAGCATCATCCCTCATTCACCCCCCCTTTTCCACCCCGGAATAGGCCGCAAAACACCCCCGCCCCCCTTTTCCCTCTTTTACTGCCCCGTGACAACCTCCCACCCAAACCGCCGCATCAACTCCGTCACCCCGCGCGTCGGCGGTCCGTTAAAAAACCTCACAACCACCCTCCGCAGCGCGGGGATCCCCCGCAGACACGCATCCACCTGCGCCAGCGCCTCCCCGACCGCCCCGGACCCGCCGAGGTCCTGGCTCGCGCGGGCCAGCGCCTTGCCGTTGCTCCGGTGCACGGCGGCGTCGAGCGTGTGGAGGCCCGCGCAGCGCTCCCGCAGGAGGGTGAGGCAGCGGATGTCGTTGGGGGAGATGGTGAGTTTGTCGGGGTTGTCGGGGTCGTCGTCGTCCTTGTTAGAATTCGAGTCTGAGCCCGCTTTGGCGGTGGGCTCGAGGGTGGGAAAGTTGATGCAGAGGAGGGCTAGGTGGTTTGCGTTGGTGGGTCCGATGCGGTCGAGGAAGGATTGGACGAGGCGGGCTTGGTCGTGGGACGTGTTGATCAGGACGAAGCGGCTGTGGCGGTAGAGTATGGCGGCGGCTTCGGTGTGGAGTTGGTGGTTGGTGAGGAGGAGTGCGAGCCAGTTTGTGCGTGGCTGTTCTGGGGTGAAGAGCTGGATGATGTCGGAGTGTTTGTCTTGGAAGAGGTAGAGCGGGGTGGGTGCGATGAGTGCGCGTTGGTAGATCATGTTGCGGATTTCGGGGGGCAGGTTTAGGAACCTGCTTTCTTCAGGGTGGGCCATGGCAGGCTGGAGTTTGGGACTGATGGCCTGAAAGGGGTGTGAGATGTGCGAAAAGTGGGTGTAAAGGCCCAAACAACGGTTTGCCAAGTCTTTGGTGACTTCAATAATATAAGTGCCTACCTAGGTAAGTATACATGTATACAATAGGTGAGGTGGGGGCGGTTCACCGGTACAGTAGGTTCTCTACCCCTGAATTCTCGGCCCCTGGTTGTCCCCAGCCGACAAACTGCAAGGCCAGTGAGGACACGGGCTGTCAATTTTGGGACCGCGTATCATGTATTACCGTCCTCCCTTCTTCAATGAACAAATCAGCCGGATGGGTAGAAAGGGAGGAAGACGAGGATTTTTGTGATATTTAGATGAAGCTTCATTTGGGTTGACTGTGCAGCCAACCTGCGGGGTCAAGCAAGGGAGAGAAGCAGTCTTGGCGGCTAATTGAGCATCATCATTCGCTCCAGCCAAGTTCCGAGGTGCGGTCGTTGGTTGAGACAGTCCGATTGCTTACTGTAAGCTCCTGTGATGGGTGACCTGTCGTCTTATGCTAGTGGAAGTTGGTATCTTGGTTCGAGTAGTTTCGAGTAGTCCCCTGTACCCGTTTTGCCCCTGACACAGGGGTAGTCAAATCATGTCCTTGAACGGGAGACGTGTTGCTTTATTGTATAAATTCAGTAAGGCTCATGCCCTAAGCGACACCCATGAGATATACCCTACCAAGCATTGCAATTAGCTCTTGGCTGTAATCCAAGGGAGAGAAATTGACTTGGGGAGAAGGGGAGCTGTAACTAACCCTAACCCTGCTACTAACCCTCTATGTCAGAAAGGGGCCAACCCATTTGCGCAAAGGCAAGCGAAGCGATAAACCACCCGTCCAGTGTCCTATTTAACGTTGAGGGGCGGCCCGTCTTGTCAGATCCTCCGCCGATCAACCACCTAGACTGACACCTGCAGCTGCAGGGACGCGGTCCAAGCTGCCATGTCCCGGAATGACGTCTCAGCATCCGACATTGAAACCTCAGGCACCTGTTACACACTAAAACACACAACTTCCCAATACCACGGATCAACTGCTCAACTTGTCTTGAAGAGTAACGAGGAAAAGTCATCGTCGTCTCGTTCGCCAAAGAACCTCGCCCAGTCAAAACAACTCGACGAGCCTAGCCCAAATACAAACAAAAAGAATAACTCCAAGGAATGGTAAAAAGTCCATGCCCTCATCATTGCGCCCTCCAACGCCAAGCAGGGAGTTCAAAACAGACTCAAGCGCAAAACCGATGCAAAAGCCACATTTCGTCTCCGTCTTCCAAAAAAGCCATTCTTAGGAGGGGAAAAAGGAAGTGAAGTCGTCACGGGTAGGCCCTCCACTCAGCCTCCCTTTCTCACCGTCCCAGAAACCATCCATCAAACACAAACAGTCCTGTTTAAGCAAGATAACGCCCCCCTGAGATGCGATCCGCAACCGGTACTCTCCGGGTACGGTTACTCCTTCATCTTGACATAGTTGCTCGGGAATATGCCGTGTTTTGTCCCAATCATGCCGGTCCTGTCACAAATCAAGTTAGCCGCACCACTCCCATTAAAATCCCAAAAGAATTGCAAACATACCACCAGTCATTGTCGCTGTCCGTCTTCTTGAGCACCGTAATGATATCCCCCTTCTTGAACCCCAGGTCGCCCGGCTGATCCGCGTCAAAGTTGAAGAGCGCCACGGCCTCGTTCTTCTTCATCATGGCCTCTTTGCTCGCATAATTCGGCTTCGGAGCCGCCGGCCGCCCCGGCCCCACCTTCTTCTCTGTCGTCGTCGTCGTCGTCGCGGCCGCGCCGCCACCGTAGCTGTCGTTAAACGTGTTGGACCGCGAGCCCTGCCCAAATGACCGCGGCTGCTGGTCGTAGACGTCGTCCTGCCACGTCGTGGACCGCTTCGGCCGGCCAAACTCGTCGTGCGCCTGCCCGCCGCCGCCGTAGTCCGTCCCCCGGGGCTGACCCTCGCCGTACGCCGACCCCGTCCTGCTGCCCCACACCACATTGTCCTGGTGATCGTCGTAGACCGGCGTGTCGTTGTACATGCTGTCGCCGTTGGTCCCGGCCGACATTCCGCTAAAGGTGCGCGAGTTGAGGATGCTTAGGAGGGGCGCGGCCTGCGGTGGGGGCCGCTCGACGCCCGAGAGCAGCTCGCGCGCCGAGATGGGCCGGCCGTAGAGCTTGGCGTTGGCGTCCTTGCGCTCGATGATGGCCGAACCCTCGAGCGAGACGCCCGCGAACAGGCCCTTGGTCTTGGAGTAGCTGAAGATTCCGGCGACGCTGCGCAGCGACGCCGCGCCGGCGGCCTCGGCATTGCGGCCGACGGGCCCCGCCGCGATGGACGCGTTGCCGCCGAGCGTGAGGGAGCCGGCCTGGGCAAAGGTCTTGACGGCGCTCGCATCGTTGAGGATAAAGACAAAGTCAGTGAGTTCGAAGCCGATCTGTCCGCCAAAGCCGGCGCCGCCGGTCGCGATGGCCGAGGGCGCGCTCCACGAGCCGTCGGGGAGGCGCGCGACAACGAGGCCGCTGCCGAAGCGGGCGGAGCCGAGGAAGCCGGCTTTTATTACTGTGAGAATGGCAAGGCCCTGTTGCGACGGGGATATTTAGCTTTTGGGGAAGGTCTGTGTGACGAGGCGGGTGGCTGGCTTACCTTTGCGTTGGCAAGCACCGATGGCGGGATGACCTTGTCGGGGGAGAAGGCTTGTCTGGGATCAATGAAGGATGTCAAGATCTTGCCGCACTTTTTGCACTCCGCTGGCGATTGACGTGTTAGCTAAAGGACGTATGAGAGTCGCCGGTCGCATCGGCGCACGGAAGGCTCGGGTCAAACTTACACGCCATCGACGACGGGAGTGGGTTGTTGATACCCATGGTTGCTAGCTGCTGTGCCGGTAACCAAGCTGTGTGGAGTTTGTAGAGACTGCAAGGCCGAGAGAGTAGAAATGTTTGAGTGTTCGAAGGATCGCGAGAAGGCGAGGTGGGTAGCGGGAGGGAGCCCGGGGTGAATGTGGGGTGAATGTCAGCGTGGATTCGAAAGAATATTCGGTTCGAAGTGCAGGGTTGCCGTTAACCGGCTTGGCTGATAGGTTGAAAAGCGCGCAGGTGACAGGCCGTGCTTGATGGATTTCTTGTCAAAAAACAGGCACTGCAGTAGCTTCCGATTCACGACACTTAAAAGGACTGAAGGAGAGGACAGTGTTGCCGCGCGTCGATGGCGGCTGTGAAGGCAGTTCCAGCGGGATTGCGGATAGGTTTCCCCGCAGCCCAAGAATCCCATGGCGTGCCAAGAGTCAGTAACACTTGCACATGCCTGTTTGGGGCGAAAGTGAGGAAGAGTAACGTGGACTTTCTCTTCAGATATTAGTTGAACGGGTCTTTTGAGTAAACTACTAGCGTTTTGTCTTCTCTTTGACCCCCGGAGCTTCTCGCGATCTGATTTCCAGCGATGGTCGAGTTCCCCAATGGCCCCGGCCACGGGACTGACATCATTTTCCATGCCAAGCAAGCGCCACGGTGGCTGGTTTTAGCCAGCGCCAAGCCTAGAGGCCCCTTGCAGGTGATCCCGAGACCAACCCCTTTCACGGCCTCGGAATTGCGTCGCAGGTTGCCACAGTCCCCAAACCAAAGAATCCCAGTCCCGAACTTCAGCAAACAAAGGTCCCGACAACGCCCGTTATTCCTATCGCGCGAGATCCTCCCGAAATTTCCACACGACGACCCAAACACCTTAGCGCCCGCCCGCAACGCCCTAAAACTTCCTGTCTCGGCGACGCCGACCAGCGGAACGACACCGGCAGCGGTAGCAGCAGCAGCGAAGGCGACGACAGCAACCGGCCGCCAGCAAGAAACAAGAGTAGCGCTACGAACCCCGAGTCGCACCCGATCCTAACCCCGATAGGATTCCAAGGGGTGCGACCAACAACCCCCTCAACTCAACCCTTACCGCCATCCCAGCAATCAACCCAGAAAAAACACCGCCAACATGTCCGAATCCTACGAGCGCGAGCGCCAAAACAACGCCCGTCTCGACGAGCTCTCGGCCAAGGTCTCGGCCCTCCGCGGCGTGACAATTGACATCTACGATTCGGCGCGGTCCCACGAGGTGATTGAGTCGACGGTACGTCCCGCCTTGCCTACCCTCCCGCTCCAACGCCTGCCCAAAATACAAAAATCAAATTCGACGCAAAACTAACAATAACCCAAACAGTCCGAAACCTTCTCCTCAATGGGCACCCAACTCAAAGGCTCCGCCTCCCGCCTCGGGCGCATGGCCGCGTCAGGGAACAAGGTGGCCGTGTTCAAGCTGGCGGGGATCCTGATCGGGATGGTGCTGGTGCTGTACTACCTGTCTAGGCTGGTCTTTTAGACATGGGTTTCCTACCTATCTACCTACCTAGTGTAGGTCAGGATTGATTAGGCGGGTGCATTATAAAGCGGGGTTTACGCAAGCGGGGACGCGCAGCGCGGTGCAGGATCGACGGTTTGGCTGATTGATATATGGGACCGGAACGGGATTCTACTATTGAAGGGAGAGGTGATGATGGATACCACGGACGCCGCCCTGGTTATTCTTGTTTGGTTCGGTTTTGGGCGGGCATAGCAACGGCGTCGGGAGTTTTGGGAGAGCTTTCGCTCTGTCTTGGTAGAATATAATACACTCTGGTTCGGGATTGTGCACATGGGAATAAGGTGTATTGATCTGGTGAGATCGGTCTACGGCTAACGAAAGAAGAACCTGCCTCCCCGTTTTTGTTTTGCCCCTCCCAATGACGACTTGTATGCGAGTGCGTGTACAACATGCTTGCCAAGAGACACCGTGCCTATGGATTTCCTTATCCTGGTTACTACATTCCAAGACGGCCCGCTCATTGCCAGACATTTGAAAACAGGTCCTCGCCTCCCCCGAAACCCGCTGCCGGCTTGGATGTGCTAGTATTTGTGGTCGTGCTGCTCGTCCACCCGCCAAACTCCTCGTCCGCGGCCACCTTTGGCGCAAAGCCGCCCGATGCGCCAGGGACAATCGGCTGGCTGGCGAGCGAGCCCCATCCGAAATCGTTGGTTGTGGTGGTTGTAGGTGGCTTGGTCGGAGCGGGGTCCGCCTTGGGTGCTTCAGGGGTAGCCCAGGCATTGCCACCCCATACGTTGGAGTCTGACCAGTTGGCGGCACTGCTTGAGCCGATCGAGCTTAGGGGGTTAGCGCTCGTAGTGGTTGTGGTCGCAGCAGGTTTGTGCTGGGTTGTGGAGAGATTAAAGACGGATGTGGCGGTTGTTGCCGGTGGCGACACCGTCGAAGGTTGGGGAGCAGGAGCCGCAAGAGGTGGGGAGGATGCGGAGAAATCAAATAAATCGCCTAGGGCAGCGGACGCAGGTGCCGCGGTAGGTTTGGGTGCTGGTGCCGGTGAACTAACGGACCCCCAGCCGGATGAGCTCCCGATCGACTGCTTCGGCTGATGGGTCGAGGCCGCAGGCTTTGAATCAAAGAAGCTGCCGCCACTGAGGCCTGAAAAGGCAGAGTTGTTGGACTGAGCCGGACGGGGGGAGGCGAAAGCGCCGAGGTTGGAGAAGGCATCGTTTTGAGCCGGCTTGGGAGACGGCGAACTACCAAAGCTTAGGCTGCTAAATGCATCGTTAAATCCGCCCATCGAGCCCGTCTGGCTCATGCCTCCCGGTGACGACATTCCGCTAAACGAACCCGATGAGCCATGGGAGGGTTGTTGGGCCGGGGGTTGTGCTTGTGGCCGAGGAGCCGTTGCATAAAGGGAGAGAATGGACTGTTTCAAGTCTGGACGCGACTGGGCTGCCGCGGGTGTGCCAGTCGTGCTAGCCGGCCGTGGCGGCGCGGCAGGCTGTGTTCCCAAAAAGTCCAAACCGAGCAGCGAGTCCTTTGTGTTGGTGGCTTTGGGAGGCGCGGGCCCTGATTTGGCGGGAACCTGCATCGCTGTAGGTCCGGTGTTACTCGTCCTCAGGGGCGCCGGGGCCGGGGCCGGGACGGGGGCTGAGATCGGATCACCTCCGATAAGATCAACCTGTGGGGTGGCTGCTTGGGCTACGGGTGCCTTGCGGATAGATTCCCTCTGTTCGATAGTCTGCTTTTCCTTGACGACGCTCAACGGCACCTCGTCATCACCCTCCGCATCAAGTGTTGCAGGATCCGGCATGGGCCCATCCATGACCCATCTCTTCATTTCGTACTTGGTGCGGATAAAGTTCTCGATCTTGGCCTCTGAGGGTACGTGGTTGGCCGCCAGCTTGGCTTCCCAGTACTTGTTGGCGCGCGCATTTCCCCAGTTAAGGATGCTTTGTAGTTGCTCGTCGGTCCAGGCGTCCAGGTCGACTGACTTGACTCGGCTGATATGGGTGCCCATTCCGCGGTGGATGCCGGAACAGCGAATGCAGACGAAGACGCCGAGGTTCCAACTCGCCCATCTCGGATCTGAACCACGATCGATCAGCCTAATGTTGAGTATAAGGGCGGTGAGAGCAGAGAGACTCACGTTTGTTGCGCTTACAGTCGGCGCACACCTTGTTAGGCTCTAATTTCAAGAGATTCTTGATCGTCTGTTGGTTCTTCGCTGCGCGCTCGGCAGCGGGATTCGGCGGCCGTCGAGACATGGCGAGGCTATGGGTTCAATTGCGCTGTCGGATGGTGTGCGAAGTTGGGTGCTAGAAGAGAGGTCTGCGAAAGCCGAGATACGTCGTTCAAACAATCTGTACAATTTGGCATTTGGCCCCGGAACATTGGGTTTCTTGATAAGGTGCGGGACAGCGTGACACAATAGGAGGTGGGGATACCTTGCCACACTGTGGCTGGGCTCCATCATGCCAAGCCAAAATCTTCAAGGGCTCCCGGCTCCCCCACCTTTCGTCCCCAGACCAACCCCACCACGACACTTCGGTCGACTTCGAGCTGGACGGAGGAATCGCGGGATTGATGAATCATCAATTAGTCTAGCATGTATTCCGTAGATCGGTCTCTATGGGGAGTATCAAACAGTGTCAATGCATAAAGTCAGTCCCTTGAGTTCCATCTGGGCGTCTTCTGCCGACGACGGCGATTTGTCAATGCTTATCTCACTGCATCCGCGCCTCACTTCAACTCCAATAATCTCATCTTGAACATATAACCTCCGCCTCATTCCCAAGTTTCCCCACTCATTATCTCTCATGCGCTCAAAACTCTTCCGTATTCTCTACACCCTCTCACACTTTAAACAACAACACGCCTTCCGAGCATCGCCTCAAACTATCACCACACTGAGATCCATGCCCTCGATCCCCTTTCTCGGCGCCCTGTTCGGAACCTCAGCCTCGTCCAATAAGATGACATCATATCCCGACCAGCGCAGCCCAGATGAGTGGCGCGCTGTCCTCAATAAGGGTGCGTCTGACTTGTCCCCTGAACAAACGGAAAGGAATGAAAAGAAGGAAACCCTAAACCCCCAACAGAGCAATTCCGCATCCTCCGCGAAAAGGGCACCGAACCCCCCGGCTCCGGAGAATACGACAAGCACTACCCTTCCGCAGGCGTTGTACGTCCCACCACCCATCCCCCAACTCCCCAAACCACACCCAAACTAACACCCCCACCTCCAGTACACCTGCGCAGGCTGCCACGCCCCGCTCTACAAGGCCAGCCACAAGTTCTCGTCCGGCTGCGGCTGGCCGGCCTACTTCGACAGCATCCCCGGCGCCGTGGTGCGGCACGAGGACCGCAGCCTGGGCATGGCGCGCACCGAAATTGTGTGCGCCAACTGCGGCGGCCACCTGGGCCACGTCTTCAAGGGCGAGGGATTCCCTACGCCGACCGACGAGCGGCACTGCGTCAACAGCGTCTCGCTGACCTTCTCTCCTGAGGAGGGGGATGCGGGGGCGAAGGAAGGGGAGGGGAAAGGGGAGCCGGAGAGTAAGGCTTGAATCGGTGAGAGGGGGGTTGTGTGTAAGTGAGCGTACTATGTGGAAGGGTGCACGGACGAGAATCGCGTGTGAAGGGCCATCATGTTTGTGGTTATGGTGGTTATCGCAACTTTAACGCTGGGATCAGCAGGCATTGTGATCGTTGGACAAGAGCAACGTCAAATCTGACGGGTATTTTAGCAAAAAGCCCCTTTCTGGCTTAACTCGGTCCACCGACTCAAATACCGTTTACATCACGTCCCACCTTCCATCAAATGCCAGCGACATAACTCGAATCTCAAGATGCAAAGCCTCTAGCCCGAGCATCCCTCATCCTCTGCACAGTGGCAGCCAAAACCGTGTCCCAACGCCGCGCAAACTCACCCTCGTACTTGGCAAGGACATCAGATACCGCCCCTTGGCTTTCGACGGACGCCATTTCAGCACCTGCCCTTCCCATGAAATCATCCCATACCATGCTCGCCTCACACAGTCCCTCGTGCTGAATCTGCAATATCCGCAGCAGCCAGTCGTCTTCCATTTCTTGTCGAGTCGGTAGTTCAGTCAGGGTTTGGCTGGAACTCGTGATGGAAGCATCGTCCAAAGGCCATGCCGCTCTTGGTGTTGCCTCTGGCTGGGAGAACCCAAATTCGGCCTGCCCCTGCCCGACACCAAAGGGAAAAGACTGGTACCTCGTATCGTCAAATCCAGCAGATAGTTTTTGATTCGAGGCGTCATCGATTGTCCGTAATCGTCTCATACCAACCGGGTATTGAGTATTGTCCGGGACGCCTTCCAGAACACTCGCCATTCTCATCAATGGTCGGCCTTCCTGTCCGGGGTTGTGGTGTTTCGCTGCCCGGCTGGGATTTAAGTTGGAGGGCATGGCCACACCCAGAGCAGCGTCGTCAGATTGCAAGCTCGAGGATAGCTTCCGCCCCAGGTAACGATCTGTGGATGCTGGAGCGATGTCCCTTCTACTAAGGGTTTTGTCAAAATGTTTTGAGACCGTGTACAATCTAGGGCCTTGCTGTTCCAAGATTGTCGAAGTCCGTCTGATTCGTGGCCGCCCCGAAGAGGCGGAGCCTATTCTGCTGACCTTGTAGATGCCTTCGCCGAGAATTCCCGGCACGCCCATCGTTGTTGCTGGCCTCAATGGCACAAATGCTGGCGACCAAGGCCGCTGACCGAATGGTAAGTTACTAGGTTGCCCTGCTGGTTGGCTGGGAGGTCGGCGGACGATGGCACCATGCGGGAAACCATCCGGGTATGAAGGATATGGCCCCTGGGAACTAGGCGCAGTGGTCAAAGGGGGTGCCGAGTTGTTGATTTGTCGTAGGTGTTTGACTGGTACGTAAACCGGTGGCCCAGTACTGTCCGCCTGAGCCAAAAGTCCAAAACCAACCCCAGTGTCTTGGCCCCGACCTTGGCTGGCTTGTTCGTACTCAACACTGATGCTCAGAGCACCGAGCTCACGGAGGACCACCTCAAAATCAGACACTTCCTGTAACATGATCCTGAGAATCGAGCTGCCCTGAACCTCGGTTGTGAGCAGAACGAACCTAAAAGGTTGACAAGTTAGGGGTATCTCACGTTCTCTGTGGCACTCGGGTGCTGAAAAATAAAAGACCTCTCAGAAGGTAGGCATCTGACGGAATGTCGTAGAACCGGGTCAAGGACCACCGGAGATTGCTTGAAGGTGGCTAGGTCTAACTTGACCTGGTGTAACAGTTTAGACGAGACTCGAGGTATGCCGGGGGCATTAAACAAACCAGCTCGTCAGCCTTGTCTTTGACATGGACCATGAGGAAATGGCGCCAGACCGGCATTCGAGGCCGTGACCCTGTGTAGGGCCTACGAGGAGCAAGGTCCAGCTGCGGTTTGAGGACCAGCTGAGGAATTTTGTACACATTCGGTTTACCATCGATCATGACGCTCTCCAACGCAAAGCGCTGGATGGTTCGCCTGGTTTGCGTTGCGGTCTGAGAAGCGGGCATTCTGATAACGGCGTAGGCGGAAAAATCATGCTAGAGGGAGATGATAGAGGCAGGAAGTGCTAACGCGCGAGTTCTTTGGTAACCCTTGGACTGTGGTGTTCGATGCGTGGAAGGAGCTACCGACCTACCTCGCGAGACAAGCACACTAGCAGAACAATCTATCCACAACCTTCGGCTCAACTTTCGATTGACAATCCATGTACCTAGTGGCCCAGACTCACTCCCCGTTTCAAGGGCCTGTCTCTCTTTAACCGATTGTTGAATGGAATGGACAAACAATGATCAATCGAAGGGGTACAGGTTCTGGACAGAGACACATGCAATAACCTGCTACTCAACAAAGTAAAGGCATTGTAACACATTGCGGCAAGAAAACACAAATTGATTGTCCAAATTGGTTGTATGATCACCGTGATGAGTTGATGTGTATATCCCCCTGCTGTCGACATCACCGTCAGATGGACCGTGCATAGCGCTAGCAAGGGGTAGCAGACCCACAAGCAAACAATGCCAAGCCCGCTGCAGGGCAGCCAAAAACTTCCAGGTCCCCAATCGCTGCGAGTTGTAGCCTCGCGTCGCATCGCCGAGATTCGCGACGACAGCATCCATCGACTTCATCACCCCTGCGAACCCGCCAATTACCGCAAAACTTGTTAATCGGCATTGAGCTTTTCCTGGTATCTGCTAGCATTTGCGCGCCCATTAATTGTCAGCCCGGCGCCGTGCCACGGCTCGATGCGCCAAAATGGCCCCGACAAAACCCCCCGTCGAGCATACCGTCGATCGCACTCCCGAGTATGAGAAGTTCATCGAAGAACTCCGCGTCTTCCACGAGAAGCGCGGCACAAATTTTGACCCGGAGCCCAAGATGGGGAACATCACGGTGGACCTGCGCAAGCTGTTCACGTACATTGTCGAGCATGGCGGCTACGACAAGGTGTCGGACGAGAAGCTGATGTGGCGGAAGATGTGTGAGGGCCTGGGCCTGATGCGGCACAATGCTCCAGCAGATGCGTACACGTTGAAGCAAATATTTTACAAAAACTTGGCCGCATATGAGATCAAGACCATTCACAACAAAGAGCCTCCCCCGCCCGAAATCCTCGAGTTCACGACAGCCAAGGGCGGGTCGCTCCTGACCCGGACGTTGGAAACCTTCCAGGCCAAAACAAAGGCGGACAGGGAAGGGTCCACAGAAGACGGCACCCCAAGCCGAGAGCGCCGACCCGAAGAGACTCCAACCTCCTCCGCGCGAGCCTCCCGCGGTCTCCGAGAGGCTCCCGCCCCAAGGGTCATCTTTCACCCCGATACCGCACCTTCTCGACCGAGCCGCCACGCCTCGTCCCAGCACGGTCCGGCATCCGGCTCGACTTCCCACTCACAGTCTCAGCCACAATCCCACCAGAACTCGCAATCCCACAATACACCGATTGCAATGCACCAAAACCACCCACATCCCGGACGGGGAGGCGCGTCCCACGTCTACAACCCTCCCGGGCCCGACCCGATCAACCCGCTCGTGCAATCCTACCAACCCCTACCTCTGCAGCAGGTGCCGCTCCGTATCGTCGACACGCCAGCGAGCAACCCGGACTTGTTTGCGAGGAAACAGCGGCTCCTTCGAAAGCCGCCAATCGCAGCACCCAATCCGGGAGCTCTCGTGCGGGCTTCTATTCCTCCTGGTGAGCTCTTCCTGATTACCGACTGTATCCTTCGGGTTGTAAGTCATCTAACGCTTGGTAGGAACCCTCGACGGGCCCAACATCTATGAGAGATGTCTTCTGGCTCTCCGCTCCACCATCCAAGCGGAGCAGGCCTTCGGTCTGAATCACCTGGTCAAAATATCCTATGAGCGCGGCGACAAGTACAAGTTCTCACAATTCAGTGGCCTCGCCGAGGGCTTGACAGAGTTTGCTTTGGGCATCGGCAACCTGTTTTATGACGTCGATTGGACCATCTCCAACGACCCTGATATCGACGACGGGGAAATTGGTGAGCTCGATGGCATCAATGGCACCGCGGACATCCTCGAGAGGATTGCGCAGCTCAAGCCTAAGGATGTGCAGGACAATTTTCAGCCGGCCGAATTCACCGACCAACTGACGTTGATCATCGAGGCCGTGCTGACAATCCGGAATATGGTGATGCTTCCCGATAACGCCTGGCTCATCGCCGAGTATCCGCCAATCAAGGATCTCCTCTGCATCCTTCTCAGTCTCCCGCCCCTCGACATCGTCGTCGAGCTGAAGCACTTCGCTCTGGACATTGCCGAGCAAACCACCCCGCATTTGGTACTCGACTCCGGGGACCCGCTCTACAAGACGCTGCTTGCTCAGCTCCAATCCTCGGATCGGGGGACCATTCTCACCGCGCTCCGGGCCATTGGCCGTGTCGCTATGCATCATCCTACCGAAACCAACAAGTTGGGTGGAGTTCCGCCCTCCACCTTGCAGAATCTCATGGACTGGCTGCTCCTCAACGACGACGAGCTCGTGGACGCCTGCCTCGATTTTCTATACCAGTACACGGCTGTCGTCCCGAACTTGGACGTCATGTTGAAGGAGACCAATGTCGAACATTTGGTGGTGCATCTCGTCCGGTTACTCTCTCACGGAGCTAAGCGGTCTCAGCGCGAGATCATCGTGAGCGAGGCGCGCCTTGCCCATGAGCCGCCCACGGAGCAGGTCGTGCCAATCCCCAAGGATTTGCTGGAGCGTCTCCTTGCCATGGAGGAACCCGAGCGGTGCTACGCGTGGCTCCGGTGCTTCTTTGAGGAAGACCCGGAGGCCCAAATTACGCAGATTGCCATCTGGCAAGCGTACAACGCAGCGTTCCTCGAATCTGTAAAGAGACAAGGCCGCCCCATGATCAACGCCGCCGAGTTCATTCGCCACATCAGCACGGTGTACCAGAGCGCCGGTGCGCAGGTCATCCGCGAAGGGGTCCCCGGGAATGAGTCGCAGAAGTTCATTATGAGAGGAATTCGCCCGAGATCCCACCCCATCACCCCGGATGGCCGCAGTTACTTCCAGTGCAAGTGGCAGCTTGCCCCGGCGCGCTTCGTCCCGGGACACAACAGGCCCGAGCCGCCCGTCCTGTGCGGCGCCTGGAACCTGACGGCCGAGAAAATGTGGGAGCACATCCTCGCCGACCACCTCAAGGAAACCCCCAGCAGCGAAGACGGCAAGTTCCAGAACCGCGAGGGCAATTTTGCCTGCCTCTGGGGCGGCTGCGGCAAGTACCCGCAACCGACAACCATCCATCTTGCCCAATTCATGACGCACATCAAGACACACATCAAGACCGAACAGGCCCGCCAGTCGACCGCAGCCCAGCAATCCGGCGACTCTACCCCAGCAGCGGGGGGCCCTGTTCCGACAGCCTCGCCGTCGAAGCGCCCGCCGCCGCCGAGACAGCCGCGCGTCCTGAAACCCGCCAAGACCATCACCATCACCTACGAAGAGACGGCCAGCGTGCGTGACGAGCGCAACCCCAATGCGCCGCCGCAGGCCGCGGGGATCCCGCTGTCAGCGGTGTTGATCCTGAGGAACATTGCGCGGAATGTGGTCAAGACGGGGGCGGAGGAGGCGTTGGTGAAGGGGAAGGACAAGAAGAGCAATGGGGAGGCGGATGATGATGTGGATGAGGAGAAGGGGTGGAATGAGCGGTTGTTTAGGCCGGTGATGCCGCGGCTGTGGGAGGTGTTTACCGAGAACCGGTTGTTGGCGCCGTACGTGACGAGTCTGTTCCAGCTGCTGGAGAGGGACACCGAGAGGGAGGGGTTTGGGTTTGGCGGTTAGCGGGTGAGGGTGGATTGGCATGGGAGTGAAATGTTTTTTCTTTTTGTTACATGTTCTGTCAATCAAGAGAGTTGAGGGAAGTGAGGGATCTTTTTTTCTGGAGAAACGACGGTTCAGTCAGTATCAATTGAACCTGTCGGGCAGGATGGTGGGCAGATGGGAGGAAGGCAAGGGAAGGGCACACAAAATCCTGGGAATGGATGGCGGTTATGCAGTAGGCGTGCTGTCTTGCGTCTTGGTATGGATGTATTCTGTACAGTAATACCCTCCGTGGACCTGGCGTTTCTGGGATCGATCGACGGGGCAGGGTTCTGAATCTGACGGGTGTCATTGCGCTTCTCGCTACTTTGGTACTGTCAAATGTCGGGAATGTGTGTTTTATGCACAGCTCCGCTGCCCGGTACGTAAAAACGTCGCTTACAACTCTGTTACCTTGTACGGATACAGCGGCTCGCCTACTCTCGGGCCAGATCTCACGATGTTTGCGTCCAGACCGTCGGGACAATCTATTTACGGGGTCTTTTAGCGCGCGCCGGTAGGGCTGCATGCTGTCGTGCGTGGTCCGAGCTTTTTTTCAATGACAATCCATACCAACGGCCAGGGGTGTGCCTGGGTGGCAAGACTGAGGCTATCGTGAGATCTGG
Organism: Trichocladium uniseriatum; assembly: GCA_017139535.1. Taxonomy (NCBI): domain Eukaryota; kingdom Fungi; phylum Ascomycota; class Sordariomycetes; order Sordariales; family Chaetomiaceae; genus Trichocladium; species Trichocladium uniseriatum. The sequence goes on along the minus strand of WOUO01000009.1, from coordinate 248,183 downwards.
GGAAGGAAGCGATTGGCCTTTACCGATCTGCCGGGAATGTGGGCGCGGGAGGCGCATCGCGGCCCCTCCCTTGGCGCGTGCGGAAGCTCGTGCACGATTGAACTTTAAATTCATCGACATTTGTTTCCCATGATTGATGGCGAAATGCAATCCATGGAAATGAAGGAGGTTTTGAGTTTGGTAAAACACAGAGAGACGCATGGTTCGAACGAAGGGATGGGAATAATACCTCAGTTCCCTAACCCTCCCTCTTCTTGGGATGAACGGAGGAAATTGAAGCGATGTTTACCCGCGCTTCTTGGAAAGGTGGGAGGCAAGAGGAATGCATCTCCGAGGCCCCCGGCGCGACTTTCTCACGTCTGCTGTTTTGGTGTTTCCGGGACACGTCACGAGGAGCGAAGGTTTCTCTCCTGGCCCACCCCGCGCAACACGGGATGGGACCCGAACGGCGAAGGGGCTGTTCAACCTTCTGGAAAAGTACTCGGAGCAGGGATGCAAATGGCGGCTCCTGACATCGGAAAGAAAAAAGGGGGGAAGTTTCTTCAGCTGGGATCGTCCTTCTGGGGTACCCTGCTGGGCAACTCCATATCGGTCAGGGAGAGGGAAATCGTTCGGATGTCGACCAAGCTCCCATCCATGTTCCGATGGGAGAAAAGTCTGTCAGTCCTGACGCGTCAACCGAACGCTGCAACAACTACCGCGACGTCGTCTGATGGTGGTGGCTAGACCTCTGCAAGGCGAGCGGGGTCTGCACGTTCTTGCATTGCTGGCAGCTTGGCGGTGTGGTTGGTTATCTCTCCTCAGCTGTCCTTCCTCACCATAACTGTCAATTGTGGTGGAGAGCTCCGATGAGCGGCAAGGTGATCGGCGAGGTGCAGCTCGAGGAGCGTTAGAAGCGGTTCGAGATTTCGGTTTGGTTACATGTGTCCGTGTTACCGGGTGCAAGTTGCAATCCCGCGGTGGATGCTTGCCACCTTGTTGCAGAACTAGTGTCGCAACGCCCCTGGCTTCCGAGTCAAGAAGCAACATGGGGCTCGGGATTCGGAACCTAGGCGCGCAAGTTGCCACATGACCAGCAAGATTTTCTCAGGTGCTGACAAGGAGTGCTGACGTGCAGTGTGACTCCGGCATGTCGACTGCATTCGTGGGGATTGCATCAAGAAGCCTCTCTTGTGTCGAGTCGAAACTCGCCGATAAGGAACGCCGTCTTCGGACGGTTGCAATTCCCACTACTAATGCAAACTGATTCGGAGTGGATGCAGCTACTCATCGCTGCCCCCCCCCAAAGAAGAGGTGAGAAGAGGGGTTGTGTTGGTGGTCACTGTTAGGTCACTCTCGCTTCCAGTGAGAGGCTGAGAGGAAAAGATGGGAATTGCAAGATTCTGGCCCCCCCACGCCCTGCAGCCATCGAATTTCTTTCGCCAAGTCCCGGCGCGCCTTCCTGCATTGCACCCATGCACTGCCGGGGCCCCGGAGCTGCCATGGGCTGACACTGACCCCACCAAATCTACATAGCCGCATCTCGGTTCGGGCTTGGACCAGGATACGATGCAAGTTCTACCTGAGAGTGCAGCGTGCTCGCCTCGAAACCAAACAATTAGGCTCGTGCTCGCTGTAACATCGGTGAGAGTGGGCGGCCCTCTCATGTATCATGTATCGAGTACCATGTTCCTAGTGCCCATGTTTCGATGATCAGTCGAAACTCGAAACTGCTGGGATGCCGTTGTCCAAGATGTGGCGCCGTCTCAAAGTGGGAGTGGATTGATCGCCCGCAAACACCTGCTAGCCATGTCACCCCCACTTTCCCAATTGAGTTAAGCATTTGGAGGAGATAATGTGCAGGTAATGTCAAAACACCATGATTTGATCCCAGTGGATTGCCTTTTTGGAAAGGTCTCAGCTCAGGCACCCGACCGTTCTCTGCACTCGACGGTGCAGGGTTTTGAAATTCCTGATGGTCTTGTGACTTGGTCCCAATCTCTCAGTCCCACAGAACATGCTCACCGCTCACTCATGCTGTGCATCACACTCGGACCTTTCCAAGCCCGTGGTTGTCGAGTGCTCCTGCCAGGTAATCGGATCTGAGGGGATAAATATCGGGGCAAGAACCACCTCGGAAGCGCTGGAACTCGCGCAGTGAAATATTTTCGACAGACTCACTAAGTTCAACCAGCAAACCCAGCAGAAAGGATCCCCGCGAGTCATCTCGAGTTTCCGTCTTCCAACAAAAAAGAAAGGTATGTGGAGTTGCGCATTTCTTGCAGTGTTTCCATTCTTAGCCACCAGAGCTCGGGAGACGATGAACTGCGGCATTAGCGGAGCTGGCTGAGCCCATGTTCGCCGGGCGTTCTGGCCACCATCCATGATGCTACCACCAAAACCGTGCTCTCAGTCCTTAGGGTGCCGGGGACGCCGTTCCCCGCAAAACTGGTGCTTGGCCACCAACTGCGGGCGAGCAATTGGAGGGTTCCAGCGCTTTCGAACTGCCGCTCCTCCCCGCGCCATTCCCGTGCGACGTTCTTTTGGAACCATCCAGACCCAGGCTGACCTTTTTTGGCTGGAAGCAGTACTGAGAGTCGTATTCGTCGGCATTTGTGAACAGCGACCGCTTAGCGTGTGCGCACTAAGGATCGTCCCAACCACACCCAAGGATTCCATTGCATCCCAAGAGCGATCTCGACTCGCGTCCGCCACCGTTCTGGACCCGCTGGATCCCCCTTCGCCTCACCCGAACTCCGGTCATCCCTTGTACCTAGCCCAGCTTGCCTTGGAAACCTGACATCTGAGCTCGCTCGGCCCGCTCTTCAAACCAACCCATCTCCTATAAATATCAAGAGCCTGGCGGTTTCCAATAGCTGTCGGGTTTCTTCATCCACCGCGCAGGTTTGAAGTCGCTATTGAGGAGCTTGGGTACTTTTGACGTACCTTGAAACCTCAACTTACACCTTCGCTTTCGAATACTTCAACCTTCTTCCGCCCCTCCCACCACAGCCAACTCCTTTGTGGGAACCCCTCACAGTCGTGCATAAAAGCAGACCTCGTCCGTACATTCACTCAGCCTAAGCACCCCGCGTCCTTAGGTCTTAGCGGTCATTCACCACTCTCTCTCCGAGTCCACATACACAACACAATGGCTGCCGTTGCACGAACTGCCCGCCTGGCCCCGCGCCTCGCCGCCATCTCCCGTCCGGCTATCGCCCGCGCCGGCATTTCCCCGGTCGCCCAGCGTGCCGCCTTCAGCGTGTCGGCCGGCCGCAACAAATCCGAGGTCATCAAGGAGACTGAGGTGCCCGTCTCTGTGTACAACCCCGATGCCAAGGGCGTCGCCTCGGCCAGCTCCGACCACTTCAGCATCCCGATCAAGCCCGGCTCCCGCGCTCCCGCGCCCATCGAGGAGGAGGAGGATGCCGTCCACCCCCTCCAGAACAAGGTCTACCAGCAGATGCCCCGCACCATGCAGAAGATGAGCGTCATGGGCAAGGTCATCATCATCACTGGCGGCGCCCGTGGCCTTGGCAACCACATGGCTCGTGCCTGCGCCGAGGCTGGCGCCAAGGCCATCGCCATCTTCGATGCCAACCAGGAGCTGGGCGACGAGTCTGCGGCTGAGCTGCACCAGAAGACGGGTCTTCCCGTCTCGTTCTTCAAGGTTGACGTCCGTGACGGCAATGCGATCAATGCTGCCGTCCAGAACGTGGTGGATCTCTATGGAACCCCCGACGTCCTGGTCAACTCGGCCGGTATCGCCGATTCCAACATCAAGGCCGAGACGTACGACCCGGCCATGTTCCGCCGCCTCATTGACATCAACCTGACGGGCTCATTCCTCATGTCCCAGTCGGTCGGCCGCGCCATGATGGCCGCCGGCAAGCCGGGCTCCATTGTCCTCGTCGCCTCCATGTCGGGCTCCATCGTCAACTACCCCCAGGAGCAGTCGTGCTACAATGCCTCCAAGGCTGGCGTCATCCAGCTCGGCAAGTCGCTCGCCGCCGAGTGGGCCAAGCACAACATCCGTGTCAATTGCATCTCTCCCGGCTACATGGATACCGCCCTCAACAAGGTCCCCGCCCTCGACGCCCAGAAGAAGATCTGGAAGTCTCTGACTCCCCAGGAGCGCTTGGGCGCCGTCGACGACCTCAACGGCCTCTGCGTCTTCCTCGCCTCTGACGCCTCGGCCTTCATGACCGGCTCCAACGTCATCATTGACGGCGGCTATACCCTCTACTAAGCTCGGGACAATTGCATTCATCGGCTCATCGGGATACCCTATAGACGGCTTCTGGAATTTTGTGGTTGTGGAAAATAGCTCGCCAGGTCCCACGGCGGGCGGTTAATGGATGGTGGGACGGCCCAATGCGTGGTCATGGCAGCGGTTTGCTTTGCTTCTGATGTTTGGCTTTTGGTGCCTGTTTTATTTGGGCTTCAACTAGGCGTACAGCGGGTTTGACAAAAAGGGCTTGGGCTTCTCGGTGCCCTTTACTTTCGGGGTGTTATCTGCCCAGTTCATCGGGTTATTGGCAGGAACCACCATATTGGTACAAATCGAACATTTAATGCGATTTACGCTATACTCACGAAATTCGCCTATGCCTGACTTTTGCAGTGATGTATTAAGCCAATGAATTCTATGTACCATTCCCTCTTGTTGCCTACCTGGCCCCCTCAACCACCCGAGTCCATCGCCTGCCCGATGCTAGTCACAACCCGGAGAGTACATCTGTCCCCTCTTGGCAACAAAAGGGCATGGAAACAGCCCAACTATTGAGTCTCCAGCATGTCCATGTCCCACTGCCAAGACATTTAGGAGCAGAAACACGAGCCCAGACAGTCCGCGATATGAGCGTAGGAAAGCAACATTTCTTTAGTCTCACAGTGGTGAGGATGTTCACCTGGTCCCGGATCTAAGAGTCCATACCAGAACATAAATTAGGACCCAAGTTTACGAAACCCAGTTTTCAGACCCAAGAAAAACCGACCAGCATCCGATCGGCCTAATCGTATTTGTTCGATTGTGAACCCAAAGTAAAGAAAATAAATAAATAAAAATGAGGCCGGAAATTCGCAATGCACTATGCCTTTCCTTGCCTTGCCTTGCCTTGCCTTGCCGTGCCTCCCCTTGCCTTCCCTTGCCTGCCTGCCTGCCTGCCATGAGTCTTCTGAACAGAGTCGAGAGAAAAATGGTTCCGTAGAAGAGGAATCCACCAAGATTCCTAGAAGAAGGGCAAAAAAAAGGACGATACAAACGTCCCCCCAGGCCCAAAGGGGGGGGAAAAGAACCAAATACCGCCCACCCAACCCGAGTGGTACGTACTCCCAAAACAAAGAACAGAAGGAGGCGGCAAAAATTTCATCATTGCCCTTTCCGGGCCTTTTCCTGGGCCCTGGCTTCCCGTGCTGCGCGGACTAGCGGTGCTAGTGTGGATAGGTCGACGCATGTCTTCATAAACTCGTGCTGTAAGGGTGTTAGATATGTCGAAGGAGGAGAAGGGGAACACATAGAAGGAAACATACTCTTAAAAGATCGTGTGCGCTCGCCCTCTTCTCAGGGTCCACCTTGAGGGCAAAGTATAAAAAGTCGCGGAACACGGGCGACAGGTCCTGCTCGTTCTTGATTTGTGGCGTCCCGTTAGTAGCGATCAGCCACAGGGCGCGCAGCGGCGACTCGGTCAAGTACGGCGGCTCGCCCTCAATCATCTCGATGGCCATGATGCCCAGCGACCAAATGTCGACCTTGCGGCCGTACTCCTTGCGCGTCACCACCTCGGGGGCCATCCAATACGGCGTGCCCACCATCGTCGTACGCTTGTTCTGCGCCTCGTTGATGGTCGCACAGAAGCCGAAGTCGGCTGGGGGGAAAACGTGAGTTAGTACATGGCGAATACATAGAATATGCGGGGAAGGAGAAAAAAGACTTACTCAGCTTAATGTTGCCCTCCATGCTCAGCAGGATATTGTCCGACTTGATGTCTCTGTGGATTACACCCTTTGAGTGCAGGTGCTGCAACCCGCGGAGTGTTTCCCTGCAGACGGACGCAATCTGCCCCTCGGTCATAATGTTGAAGGTCACAACATCGGTCAAGCTGCCACCCTCCATAAACTCCATGACAACCCACAATTCCCCTCCGCAGAGGTAGCTGTCAATGAAATTGACAATGTTGGGATGCGAGCTCTCCTTCATCACCAAAATCTCGTTAATGATCAGGTCTTTCTTTGGTTGCTGCTCCAGGTTCATCTGCTTGATGGCCACCAGCCGGTTGCTCCCCCTCTCGTGGCCCGTGTACACGCCGCCGGAAGCGCCCTGGCCGATCTTGGTGAAGCCGCGGTAGACCTCGCGCGGGTCGCCCTCGGAACATATCCTCTTCAGGGCGGCGACCACGTCAACGCCGTTGCTCTGTCGTGGCCTGTGCCGTGGCCTCGAGCCGGCCTGTTGTGCATGCCTAGCCTGCTGTGCCTGCTGTGCTTGTAGCATCCGATTAACCCCGTTTGTATCTCCTTGCTGCAGGTGCTGGTGCTGCGACGATGGCGGGGTCGGCTGTTGCCGCTTGCTCGCTTGCCGCCCGAGTTGGCCAGTCATGGCCGCTTGAGCCTGTGCCATTGCCTGCTCTTGCTGTTGCTGCAGGAGCTGCTGCTGGTACAGGGCCGCCTGGGCAGCCGGTGAGGGTATGGAAGGTGATGGCTGAGAAGGGGAATAGGGCGATGTGCCATTTGTTCGAGAATTGGACCTCGACCTGTGCTCCTCCGGCAGCATGGGCACATTATCTTTGGGAGGGAGATAGGAAGGCGAAACATCCTCGCCAGGTTGGGGCATCCCAATGCCAGAGTCCTTGGCCGGGTACGACGGTTGCGTCCTGGTCGCCAGACTTGTTGGAGGCTTGGGCGCCGGCCGGCTGGGCATCAGACCAAGGTCCTTTCCTGCAAGAACGTGGCCCTTTGGTACCGGTGGGGGGGCGCGCGGATTCTCGAAGCTACCTTGGCCGACGTTCGGAAACCTTGGGCTGGCCGGCGGGCTGATTAAGGGCGACATGCCGCCATAGCCCGTCTGCAGTAGGCCGGGGGAGGGGAGAGTAGAGGCGGGTGACGGGGTGTTAGAGATGCCGCGGTAGTCTGCTGCGCGCGCATCATGGAACTTTTCTAATTGCTGGTCCTCCTGCGGCTTTTCTTGTGTCTCTTTGTAAAATGTCAGGACGTCGACGAGGATCTGGGGATGTTCTCGAGTGTCCTTTTCTGTAATGCCGCTCTCGTTGATTAGCCGCTGCCACTCCTTGGGCAGCCCCTGTCCCGCCAGTCAGCACAATCAACAGAGCAGGAGGCAAGGAAGCCACGTACTGTAAACTGGCCAGTCGAGCTGTCATATCCGACGTGTGTTACGTGAACCGGGTTCTCTGGCGCCGAGATGAGCGGCTTCTTTGGCGACCCTACCAAGCTGGTCATAAAACCTGAGAAGCCCGACTTCTTTCTCAGTACGCTAGGGATCCGGCTCTCCTTGGTCTCGTCTGAGTAGCGCTTGGCGGGTGCGGCGCCGTTCGTCCGAGATGCACCGGGCTTTTCGCTCAGCACTGGGAGTTCGGTGGCCGGAAAGCTCGCCGACTGGCGGAGCGGCGGCGGCGAGTGGCCCATGGTTCGCGTCCCGGGATTCGCGTGCGGTGATCGGGGGAATGCAGCGCGGGGCGGGGTGTGGCTGCGGCTGTTGTTGTTTTCGCTGTTGTTGTCGCTGTTGCTGGTTCTGTCGTTGTTGTTGTTGTTGTTATGCTGAACCGGGGATTTTGTCGCTTGAATGCGATCGAGGATTGCTGTGCCGTCAAAGGGAGCGCCAATGAGCTCGTCCGAAGTCTTGGAACTGAGGGGTTGAAGGGCGTTAGCCGGGTCGGGACGTGGTTGCTGCGCGTCGGGGAGACGGTGCAGCCGAGACGAATGCGACTGCGACGGGGCAGACAGCGCCGTAGACTCGCTGCCGGGAAGGATGGGCGTGGTGTGCGACCGGGTTGCGGGAGAGACGGCGGGCGAGTGTGCGGCGGGGAAGCGTGGCCACGAGTCGTCGGACGCGTTTGAAGTAGTAGTTCTGGCAGTGACGGGGGCGCTGGGGGCCCGCCTCAAGCTGGCTGAGCTTCGTTTGCTCCCTAGAGATTGGGCGTCAACACGACGACCATCGACACTGGCACGGAAGACGGAGTTGGAAGGGTAGTTTTGGTGCGCCGACGGAGGCTTCTTGGTCAGCCTGCGACGCTGCGAACCGCCGCGGAAGCCAGTCTTTGGACTGTCCATCTCACGGCCCAAAACCAGGGGAAAGAAAGCAAGAGTCGGGTATAATAAAAAAAAAAAACAAAAATCAACGTACAACACAATCGGAGCCAGACAAAGCAACCAGAGGGATGCCGGGGTATAAACCGTCAAGGAGGAACAGAACGAGGGTCGCAGTGTGCAAAATTGCGTTTCTGGCCGTTCGTTCCAGCGTTGCTCCTTCTTGGATCTCGTCCTCTGCTTGGCCAGGACTCCTTGGCTTTCCAAGGTTCCGTCCGGGTGGCCTTCCCACACTGGCCAGCTCTGGTGATAATAGCGGGGCACGGCGTGATTGGCAACCTGCAAGTTATGGATAAAAGCCAGAGACTGACCGACACAGTGCGAAAGTGTTGGCTCCAAAGAGCAATGGGAGCGGCAGGCAAGGAGGGTGACAGGGGGGTAAAACGGGTTGCACATGGACGGTCTTGGGGGATTGATTAAGTTGATGCTGCTCCCTGCCAGCCAGAAGGATGGGACGGCCAAACAGGAACCTGGGCCGAGGAACGCTGCTGCTTTGGGGGGCACGGGCGCGGGTTGCTGTCGCACCACCACATGGATTCTACTGGTCAATCACACACATTTCGCTGGCTGTGAAGGTCTGCTTGATGAATCTCGCAATGCTGCACCACCGTACGAGGAGTCCTGGTCTTCCTCCATGGCGGCCCAATTATCTTTTTGCGTGGGGCTTCACAATGCACTCGACTTGAGGCAGAGCAGGACCTACAGAGGGCACCACCAAGTGATGAGGCAATTTTGTTCCATCTTGCTCTCTTGTCCACCTCTCTCTCCCTAGGACCCGGGGTTCGTTTGAACTTGTCACAAACAGGTGTTTGGCATGTTAGCCGCTTGGGGAGTCTGAGCGGGATGAAGGGGTACAGGTGGAGCTTGAACGGGCCGGCACAGTGGGAACTCGGGCTGGGGCTGGGACCGAAGGCCAGCGGTTTCCGGCTTTTGGGCGCTTGCGGGCGGATGTGGCGCCGGGAAGGAGACTCCGTTGACCGGGAAAAAAAATCGAACCCCCGCCTTCTTCAGCCCGTGGTTGAAAAGCAGAAAAGGCCAGCGTGACCTCGGGCGTTCTCTTCGGGCCATCCAGGATTCCAGATCCCTGGACCACCTCGATCGAGACCTCGATCACAAAACGCCCTAAAGCAGCCCACAAGAAGGAGCGATCGGCAGAGGTGAGCGCCTCGCGACCTCCATGGACCCCACCAGCCGTTGAACCAGAAGCGAAGCGGGGCATCCTGGCAGTTCTTGAGCAATTCTTTTCTCGATGCCAGTGCCAGTCTGCCAGTGTTGCGAAGCGGATTGGAATCGTTCATTGACCGCTTCACCCACAGGAGGGGCCCGAGCTGCTAGAACCGCCAGAGATGCTAAAAACTGCTTCTCGCCACCCGCCCATGTTTCGTTACTTTCTAGTTCCATCTACCAACAGCGGGGATCCTAGCCCGTTCGCGCTTCCTGCTGAGGCTATCGCGATGCATGGAGCAACCCCTGCGTGCGCCACCGCATACAAATAATTCGACGACGGTCCGAACTAGTTACGCTATCAGCTCGAAAGCTGCCGCCATCACCGTGCTCCCAGGAAAACTTTGGCAGATGCACCGTCGAGACAAAGTACCCCATAAAATACATGAGGTCCGCGGGGCTGAGCCCCTCCATCCCGCCCGTGTTCTCGAAGATTGACGCGCCGATCACATCTCATGTTGATCACAACGGCCGCATTGGAGGACAGGCCACCCGCTCGACATCGGCTTCACATTGCAAGAAATCGGCCCCCGCTGCACAAACCTTCCGCTTGCTTGGGACCCACCCCGCGTCCGTCGGCCTGTCGCCCGAAACTATTGTAGGAAAGCCGCCGTTTCGAAGTAGGCAGCCTCTGACATGCAGCTGCAGCGTAGCCAAGGTGGTGCGTATAATGTCGAGTCGCTGGACTGTGCACCTAACGAATTCGTTCGGCAACCAAGAGGGAGTCGTCAGCCAAAGGTCCACGGTTTATGACCCATTTTGCGTGGCAACTGGGACTAGGGAACAAGACCCTCGGTAAAGAGGTATACTGAGATCCAATAAGGTCAAGCATGCCATCTCAAAGCATGCCAGCCGTCCGGACATGCTTCACTCAAATTAGAACTTACGACAGAAGAAGATGGCGCGACTCTCATCTTCGATGCTTCGATGAGCCTCGAACGGACGAGTTGACAGGGTTAGGGTATCCCTCAAAGTTGGGGATGACCCACAAGTCTCGAGTCTGTTGAGCTGCAGCTGACAAGAAACGGCTGTCAGCTGCTGAAAAGCCTCGACAGCCGCTGACGCTGCGGGGCATCAGAAGCTGGCGTAATTTAAGTTTACAGATCCGTCGTTAGTTGACACTTTGACGGGACAAGACGGACCTTTGAACGACTCCTCGAAGACCCGAGTTTGAAACAACCGCGGTCGAGAACCCATCGATGCGAAATGGAGAGTCCATAGCTAGCTGAACCCTATAAGGTTTCTAGGTCACAGATCAATGCCACGGCTCTTTCTCGAGCATTATAAAAAGGCACCCATCCCCCTGCTCTCTCGCCTTCTCATGCCTCCACTGCCAAGACCAAGCACATCCTGGACCAAGCCAATTGACACTCTCCCCTGTCTGGGCTAAACAATTTTCTGGTGAAGCTTTCTGGCATTACCAAAAGTCCACGAGTCCACTCTGGCACTGGCACACGAGACCCAGTCGTGAGCACCCTCACACTCCGCTGCTAGTCTGGCCTTTTCTCTGGCCTCCCACGACGTCGGCTGTTACCCGCTCCTCCCCCCCGTCGCCTCCTAATATCACCGACCATCAATTCGCGCCCAATTCCGCTGCGCATCACATCACCACCCATCCGGCGGTCCATCTTTCTCCGCTGCGTCCTTGATTTCCAAGCTTCCCGCAGCCATCACCACCGAGCTGCGCCGTCCCTCGTCACGACCGGTTGCTAGACCTTGCCTTGCGGGTCGCTTTCCCTTACTAATTTCCCATATTTGAATCCCCATCTCTTCTCAAGTCCGGTAGGTTCGATCCTTGAATCCCCCAGCCGGCTTTGACCTGCAGTTCTAACGTTATGCGCAAGCAGAGGTAGACTCGAGCCGGCCTCCGCCAGGTCAACCAGACACCTAGATATATTTCGACAAAGTCTTTCATCGCCCACAATGTCCGACAATACCGCCGCTGAGCCGTCCGCTGCCAGCCAGCTCCTGCAACAGCACTTGTCCCACCACGTGACCGTTGAGGATGCTGCTGACGACGACCTGCCGCCCAAACCCGCCGCCAGCGCGGCCCCGACGAGCAGCGAAACGCAGTCGACACCAGCAGAATCACTGCCTGCCCAGTTGGCCGAGAACCGAAAGCCCCAGGCGCCGGGGCTGGCGACACGGTCCCTCGATCTTTTCCCGGAACTCGGAGGAACAGCGCCCAAGCCCGTAAACAACGTTGCGCCGATCTGGGCTGCGAGGACCAACGCGAATGGCAGGTCCAATGGCGCCAGCCCGGCCAATGGCACCCCGCCCGCCTCGACGCCGTCCTCCGGCGTGACCACGCCGAATCCCGCCCTGCGTGGGCCCCCAAACCTTTCCATTCCCGGTCGGAATGTCGAGCACATGCTCCTTGAGCCTCACCATGTGCTTCCCCGCACCCAGCTGAAGAAGCCTCTCCCGGATATCGTCAAGGACTTCAACCGCAAGTCGAGGGCCCAGGTCAAGGTTATCACTCAGCCTGACGGCAAGGTCCGGGTCGAGGCAACCGGCGCGCGCGAGATCGCCATCCAAGCATTGAAGGACTTTGTCAGACTGATTGGCACGAAGCTGTCGATCAAGGTGCCCATTCCTCGCTCGGCAAGGGCCCACATCATCGGCAAGGGCGGCTCCACCATCAAGGCTCTGCAGGAGAAGACCGGCGCCCGTATTCAGATGCCCAAGTTGGAAGAGGGCCAGTCCCCCGTAGACGATGACGACGATAGCTCCATTGACGTCATCATCGAGGGCAACTCCCAAGAGGCTGCCGCGGCCCGAAACGCCATCCTCCAGATCGCCGGCGAGCGCGCCGGCAACGTCAACGCTCGCCTGACGGGAATTCCCGCCGAATTTTACCCCTTCATCGCGGGTCCCAAGAACAGCGCGATCAACACCTTGGAGCAAGACAAGGGTGTCCAAGTCCGTGTTCCCGCGTACCACACCTGCTCGTGCCAGCCCCCCGTAGCGCCGGCTCCTGGGCAGCGCCCCGAGTTTCTGCCCGCAGTCGATAGTTTCATCCAGCTGGCTGGCGAACGCGATGCGGTCAGAGCCGCCCGGGAGGCGATTGAGCAGCGCGCTCAGCAGCTCCGTGAACAACTGATGATGGAGCAACTGTCCATCCAGCGGGGTCGCCATCAGTTCATCATTGGCGAGCGGGGCATCCCGATGGACGAGTTCTTCGAGAACACTGGCTGCACCATCGTCATGCCCAACGACGATGACGACGACATGGTCACCATCATTGGTCCTTCTGACCAGGTCCAGGCCGGCCTCGAGAAGGCGATGGACTTGGCCATGAACATGCAATGCTCCAACATCGACATTGCCCGGTTCCATCGTCAGGCTCCCGGTGGCGCCGCTGCCCATGCGCGCAACGTCACGCGTTATCTCCGTCAGAGAAGGGAAATCGAGCGTCTCGAGAAGCTCTATAACGTTCACTTCAACACGCCCTTCTCCGAGGAGGGCGCTCTTCCGTGGGAGCTCTACTCCCGCGATGGCAAGAATGCCATCAGAGCTCAGTCGGAGATCAAGGGTCTTGTCGACGGTCACCCCCCCGCACGGATGGGCACCGTTGGCGTCGACCCCTTCTTCCACCAGTTCATCCGCAACGAGGTCACGCCGCAAGTGCAACAGAATTACGGAGTTTACCTTGTCGTCCCCGACGCCTCCGAGTCCGATGCTCCTGTCCTGTTGGTGTACGAGGGGCCCTCGAGCCAAGATTCTTACCAGATTCCCCGCTCCCAGCCCGCCCAGAGCGACGTCGCCGAGATGCAGAAGCGGCTCCAGGAGGCGCAGGCTCACATCCTCGGCCTGATCAACCAGCAGGAGGCTCTGTCTGCCAACGCAATTGAAGTGCCGCAAAAGTAAGCTCGCCCCCTATTTTCCCATTCAACGACCGACGTCTAACATTGAAATCCAGGTACCACGACAAGCTCCGCAAGTTCATTAAGAAGGAACAGGAGAAGAGGCCCGCCAACCAAATTCCCGTTCGTGTGTCGAACATCGGAACCACCGTCAACATCCGGGGTCCCGCCTCGGCGGTGGAATCGCTGTCGGCCAAGTGCCTCGAGTTCATTGACCAAGAGAAGCAGGACGAGAAGGAGCGGGGCTTCATCCTCGAGTTTGACTTCCCCCAAAAGTTTGCCAACCATCTCATTGGCAAGGGCGGAAGCAAGATTCGCGAGCTTCGCGACAACTTTGACGTTGATATCCAAGTCAACGACGGCAAGGTCCAACTGAAGGGTCCCAAAGCCAAGGCGGAGGCGGCAAAGTCTCACATCACCGCCCTCGGCCGCCAGCTGCAGGATGAGGCGACCCACATCCTCAAGATCGACCCCAAGTTCCATCGAGAGCTTATCGGTGCCAAGGGCGGCCAGATCAACAGGCTGCAGGACCGGTACAAGGTTCAGATCTGGTTCCCCCGCAGCGCCAAGAGCACCAAGGACGACGAATCGGTTGCCGATTCGGCCAGCGATGCCGGAAAGCAACGCCGTCAACAGGCGCCCGACGAGGTCATCGTCCGTGGCCCCAAGCGCGGTGCTGACGAAGCTCGTGATGAGCTGCTGTCACTCCTCCTGTACCTCAAGGACAACTCCTTCACGGCCTCTATCACTGTTCAGCAGAAGCAGGTGCCGTCTTTGATTGGTTCTGGCGGCGCTGCCTTGGAGCAGCTGCGTCAGGCCACCGGCGCCAAGATTGATATTCCGAGCGCCGAGGAGTCGGCCGGCGGGCTGGTGGAGATTCAGCTCAAGGGCACCAAGGCCCAAGTTACTGCGGCTAAGAAGGTTCTCGAGGAAAAGAAGGCTCTCTTCGAGGACACTGTGGTCAAGACTATCGACGTGGACAGAAAGTACCACAAGGCTCTCATTGGCACTGGTGGTAAGTACAGAGTCCGTTGGAGATGATTTCATCCAGCATGTTTTGCTAATACACTACAGGCGCCAACCTCCGCAACCTCGTGGTCGAGGCCGGCGGTTCAGATGACCGCCGTGAACTCGCCCGTACGATTCAGTTCCCCAAGCAGGATGCCGACGGAGACACTATCAAGGTTGAGGGCCGGACCGAGGTTGTCGACAAGATTATCGCCCGGATCCACGCCATCGTGGCCGAGCGCGAGAGCCAAGTGACCGAGGTTCTGGAGGTGCCTGTCGAGAAGCACCGGTCCCTGATTGGCCGTGGCGGTGAGACCAAGCGGAACCTTGAGGCTCAGCTCAAGGTTTCCATCGACATCCCCCGCCAGGGTAGCGGCCAGACGGCTGTCACGATTGTCGGCCAGCCGGCCGAAGTTGAAAAGGCCAAGGCTTACATCCAGTCTCTCGTCAAGGAGCAGGAAGGCGAAACCATCCAGGTTCCCCGGGCTCTGCATCACGCCATCTCCAACAACGGGCAAATCTTCCGCAAGTTCAGGAACGATTTCCGCATCACCGTCGACCACGCCGGCCAGGCTGTCCCCGCCAAGCCCACTGCCCCCGCCAGCACGCGCGTGAATGGCGGCGCCCTGCCCCTCATCACCGACGATGCTGATGCTACCGCCGACGTCCACTCCTGGAACGTCGTGGACCAGACTTCCACCGAAGAGGGCGATATCCCCTGGGTCCTCCGCGGCTCGGCCGACAACATTGAGAAGGCCAAGAAGGCCATTGAGTCGGCGATTGAGCAGGCCGGCAAGCAAACTGCCACCGGCTATCTCGTCCTGCCCGACCCCCGCACCTACCGCTTTGTGATCGGCCAGGGCGGTAGCAAGGTCACCTCGATCCGCAAGCAGAGCGGCTGCAGGATCAACGTCCCGCGTGACCAAGGCCAGGGTGAGGCGATTGAGGTTATTGGCACCAAGGAGGGTGTGGAGAAGGCGAAGGAGTTGATTCTGGCTGCGGTGAGGGAGGGTGTTGCTGGCCGCCCGCCGAGGGACTAGAGTAATCGTGTTTAGGGGTTGGTTGCGGAGTTGACTGCCGGAAAAGAATGGAAAATGGGGGTTGTAGACGTTGGCGTAGAAAAAGCGGATAGCAGGCTGGCAGGCAGGGCAGGAGGCCTGACCAGCTGGGCAGAGGTTGAACTGTTCTTGGTTGATTCATGCAGTTTGATCTCTGCTCTTTCTTCTCTGATCCTGTCATTATTTTGTTATATATACAGCAGCGCTTTTAAGCCTGCCCTGCCTAGCGAGGTACTGCTCTTCTCCATGGGATCGGCCAAATTGTGCTTCGGATTCGGGGTATGGCATGTCATCTAGATGATATCTCTATTATAACTCTTCTCTCTTCCCAGCGTCCTAGACTGAAGACTTCTCTCTGCAATGTCATCCTAGATGAATAACTAATAACTGAGTTGGTTATCTTATGGTTCCTGGGGTATGTAAAACTGTGAATCGAGGGTGTGCGTGCGCCTTTTTACAAGATAGTATTCCATAAACTCTGTGACCTCGTGGTGTGATGGTATCGCAACCAGGCAAGATGGTATTTAGACGAGAGACGGAGGTTAAGGATTTGTTTTCTCTGTGTGAGGACTAAGACTTGTCCGAGTTGTGTCCAGGCTCCGCGGCAGAGTTCACTTGGCCGGTCTGGGTTATTGTCACGGATATGTCCAGGTGGTAGATCGTTTAGGTGTAAAGGTGGAAGAAGGGTACGATGGGGTAGGGGAGAGATGTGGCAAGGTACAAAAGTTAAAATGTGAAGGCAGAGAGCAAATCTGAGGGAAAGGAATGGAAGGAGGAAAGCAAGCACAGGGAAAGGGGCAAAACAAACAGCTCAGGGGAGAGGGCATGGCAGCGATGAACGGTTTAACGATTTGCTCATTCAGTCTAGATCTTAGCCCAACAAATCGACGAGTTTCAAAACAGTCTAGTTAATCAGGGTATCCCCACTGCCAACACCCCCAAACAACAATAACAACAACAACCCTACATAAAATCATCATCCTCCTCCTCCGTCTCATCCGCGTCCAACCGTCCACCCATCGCTAACCTCGCCGCCTCGTCTGCCAACGTGATAATATCGCGTAGCAGCTCCTCCGGGCGAGTCCGCGAGGTCATGGCGCCCGCCCCCCCTTGGATAGGCGGCAGTGTATTGTTACTACGCGCCCCATCCTCATCATCCTCGTGGAGATCCACCGCCGCCGCCATGGCAGCAGCCGAGGCAGCGAGCGGCGGCAACACCCGCGCAGATGCAGGGCTGCCATTGCCGTTGAGCGGCGGTCTAGGCGGGGCGGACTCGCCGGGCGCCCGGAGGCGTACCTTGACCTCGCCGGCGATACCGTCGATTCTGAGGGATGCCGTCGGGGGGGCCACACCCGACTGTCCTCCGTCTGCGGTTTGTGCTGGCGGGGGCCGGAGGTTGGGCGGGGGCGACATGGCGATCAGCTCGCGCAGGTACTTGTTGGCCTCCTCGGAGCCGTCCATCAGCCACTTGAGACAGATCTGGACGCGCTCGCGGGCGTAGCGGTTGTGGTCGTCGTAGACGCAGCAGTTGAGCAGACTGATGACACCGTTGTGGCGGAGGATCTGCGACTGCACCTCGGGGTTGCCCGGGCTGCTGCGGCCGGGCGGGGGCTGGAGAAGGCCGGCGAGGATGTGCAGGATCTGCCCCTTGATGCCAGCCCAGGGGTACTTGTGAGCGGGCTCCTCCAGCGGCGGGGCTGGAGCCAGTGGGTGGTCCTCGGAGTCATACCCTTGATCAGGGTCCTCGTTGGGGTTGGCCTGGTGACGGTGAGCGGAGCGGTTCGGCATTTCCACCATGGGCTTCTTGGGCACGCCGGCCTCGAGGCCCTTGAGCAGGGTAAGGAGCTCATAGGTGGCTTCCCATTCGATGAGGTATTGCCGTGTCTCGGGAAGTTCGTTTACAGTCGTCAGAAGCTCCAGGAACTGCTGAATGCCGTCTTTGGCGCGCTCCATATCCCAGCTATCGACTGGGAAGTCGGCCGGGTCGCACAAATCGTTGCGGATCTGCGCTTGGAGATGCATCAATGCTGCGCACTCGGGCACGATCCGGCTGCGGAATTGAATAAATAGGAAATGGAGAAGCTTGACGTCCCGTAGGTGCTCTTTCGAGTCTGCAGGCGGCGGGTCGTTATTCCGCGCGCGGAACATGTTGTTAACAAGCCTCAGAAGGACGGTTTGAGCGGGAGAAATGATGTCCTTGGGGATCCGCAGGGACTGCCAGGCGTAGGGAATCAGAGCGCTGTGGTGGATGGCCTCGACGATCTGGGTCGTGAGCTGGAAGATCAATGACTGTTCGCTCTTTTCCCAGACGGCGATAAATACGAGGATCTCTCGAAGCAAGCTCCTCCCGCACTCGAGTGCCAAAAACATCCTACACCGAGTCTTTTGCAGATTTTCGCCCGCCCTGCTCAGGGCCAGGCCGGCGTTGTCAAGGATGCAAGATTTGACAATCATGTGGAGCGCCTCGATCTGTTTGGGGTCGAGGATATTAGGAACCTCGGTCAGAAGGCCGTTCATCGGCCCTTCACCATATGATTCGTCGTCGTCAATGTCCTCTTCTTCGATCATATCATCGTTGTAATCGTGGACATAATGACCCCCGTCTCTGCCTTCCTCCCCAGAGCCTTCGGGTAATGGCACTCCATCGGCAGAGTGAACGGAACCCTCGTGATCGGCAGTGCGGTAAGAGTGAGCGTATCGGTTAACGAGGTTTGCCTTGCAGTTCTCGGTCCGTTGTTGCGCAAACTCGACGCTCGGCATGGGAACGACCCAGTCGTCGTAGTTTGGATCCCGAATCTTGAGCCACCAGGTGTCGACCTCCCTCGATACGCGGCCATAGGCCTTGTCTTGTTCAAATTTGTCGGGCTCGTCTTCTTTCCATTGGGGCGTGATCTTGGTGTCGTCGCGTATGTCGTCTGCCCGCACACGCACCGTTCCTTCGGGCAGCCAATTCCAGGCCAGAGGCGAAATGCAGGGCAGGTGTCCCGGGGGTGACCCCTTGCTCGCCACGTTCTCCTCGTAGTCCGAGAGCAGCTGTCGGGCTTTGTCGCAGAAGCGTGAGTTCCGCTCAAACCAGTTTTGGACTTCGGTCTTGGCGATATCTGGGCGAAACTCCCCATAGATGTTGCTGTCTGGGTCGTCTACTAGAGCGTCATCATCGAAAAGGACCGTCGACCAAAATGCCATCTTGTTCCGGTCATTCTTGGCAATCCAGTTGTGAGCCTGCTGCAGACATGTCACCAGCAGCTTCTTGTCTACTCCAAGTTAGTACCATATCCGTGTCAACTTCTAGGGCGGGGACGTACACAGCTCGGTAATCTCACTCAGTTTCAGCCGGGCAGCCTCCTCGAGTACATCCCCATCGTACGCTTTGCTAGTGACGTTGATGCAGAGGATGATGGTTTGGTAGAGCATCTGATCGAACTGGGAAGCAGCACATAGGTCCTGGGGAATCTCGGGTTCTGGCACCACGAGAAGGTTCCGCGCAATGTGCATGAGCTTGATGAGTAGTTGCAGGTCCTCCTTGAGCGACGGGTAGTTCTTAGTGATCAAGACGGTGCTCTCCTGGGGAGTGACGCCCTTGTCGGGGTCATTTAAGCTCGCCAGGGGGCCGATGGACCGTGTTGTCAGGCTCGGAATAGCAGCAGCAAAATCCCTTGTGAGCCAGATCCAAACCTCGACGCTCTTAGAGAGGGTCTCCCTGACGTCTTTCAGGTTGTGAGTCTTTTCCAGCGTTCTCGAGATAAACTTGGTGACATAGGCCATGGTGCGTGGCCCAATGGCCGGGTCAAGTTTGAGCCAGCCCTCGAAGCAGCTCATGGCAGACGTGAAGCAGAGTTCCTCGACGCTCAAGGGGCGCTTGCTGTCGGTCGCTGGGGGGCGGCCCAACTCGGCGAGCGATTCGAGAGAGGCCATGGTGTGCTGCATCGGTCTGGCCCACCTCGGATTCGGGTGGCTCGATCTATGGCCGGCTGTGTGGTTTGTTCTGGTTGCGACCCTTACCGTTGAGCTTTCGGGAGAGACAGTTGCGGGGTGAAGACGGGCCACAGGGGAGAAATGGCGGTTGCGCGTTTCGAATTTGAAAAGGCGAGTAAAATCCCTGAGAATTATTCTGTAGTTTTGCGTTTTATGAGATTGGGGGAAGGAAGTGTCGCCGAAAGTGGTGAGAGATTCGGCGATTTTAAACTTTTGCCCTGTGAATTTTAAGTTCGGTCTTGAGCTTTGAGTTCGACTTTGGGTTTGTAAGTTTGTCCCACCATCCCCTCCAGACTAACCTATTTGAGGTTTAGTGCGCCAAGAACCCTGCGGCTGTGGACCCCTCCGTCCTCGACGTCGTCGCATTGGCGGGGTAAACCCTTAAAACCGCCCGTCAGCCCCTCCAAAAATTGCGCCAGCGGCGGGGTGTCCAGTGTCAATGGTCGAAGAATCCTCGATCACGGCACTCAGAAAAAACACCCTCAAACTCCCGGTCCAGCCGAACACATCGCCCACCATGACCGTTGACCTCCCCGACCACTTTGACAGTAAGCGCTCGACTTCCCCTTCCCTCTCGCCCCATCTCCCTCCTGCAAAAAGTCTCAATTGCTAACCCCTCTCCCCTTCCAGGGCCCGTCCATATCGCCGTGATTGGCGGTACGGGCCTGGGCAAGATCGACGGCTACACGCCCGTGGCGGCGCTCAACCCGATCACCCCCTGGGGCGCCCCCTCCTCGCCGATCCTGATCCTCGAGCACGCCGGCGTGCCCGTCGCCTTCCTCGCCCGCCACGGCCTTCACCACCAGCTGGCGCCCCACGAGGTGCCCGCGCGCGCCAACATGGCCGCCCTGCGCGCCCTCGGTGTGCGCTCCGTCATCGCCTTCTCCGCTGTCGGCTCCCTGCGCGAGGAGATCAAGCCCATGGACTTTGTGATTCCGGACCAGATCATCGACCGCACCAAGGGCGTGCGGCCGTTTACCTTTTTCGAGGGCGGTGTGGTCGGGCACGTCGGGTTTGCCGACCCGTTCGATGCCGGGTTGGGCAAGGTGGTGGAGCGGTGCGCGGCGGCGATGAAGGGTGACGGCGTGAGGCTGCACACGGGTGGCACCGTCGTGTGCATGGAGGGCCCGCAGTTCAGCACGCGCGCCGAGAGCCACATGTACCGGTCGTGGGGCGGGTCAGTGATCAACATGAGCGCGCTGCCCGAGGCCAAGCTGGCGCGCGAGGCCGAGCTGGCGTACCAGATGATCTGCATGGCGACCGACTACGACTGCTGGCACTCGAGCGAGGACGTGGACGTGGCCATGGTTTTGAAGTACATGGCGGCCAACAGCGAGAATGCCAAGCACCTGGTGGGCGCCGTGCTGGACGAGCTGTGCAAGCACGAGAACAGCGACCTGGTGCTGGCCAAGCACTGGGTCGGCAGTGCCCAGGGCGCCGTCAAGTTCATGACCAAGCCGGCCGGGCGGGACCCCGAGGCTATGAAGAGGGTCGAGTACCTGTTCCCCGGGTTCTGGGATGAATAGAGTCGGGTTTGTTGGGCGGTCACTTTTCTGCGGACGTTTCAAATGAAACTCGTATTTGTGTGATAGACAGCAGGTGATAGATAGACCTGAATGATAGACGAGCATGACGACTCACTCATGACCATAGCATGTATCCGGACGGCGACCGTCGTCGGCTGTGTTCCATTACGATTCATCACGAAGGTATATAACTAGGTATGCTGGTATGCAGATAGATAGGTCGACATCTATCCCAGAATATCCATTCATGCTGCCAAGACATCACAACGCCCCAACAGAACCCCAGAAACAAAAATAAAATCACAACAAACACGCACCAACAGTTAGTTCCCACGCCACAACACCCAACACATCCCACCAGACAAAAATAAAAACAAAAACACCACAAAAAATCACATCAACAAATACAACCCCCTAACCCCCTTCTCAGCAACAGCCACATGCCAAGGCCTCACATCCGGGCCCTCCCCACCCACCGTACCCCTCGCCCTCGCGAGCGTCCCCAGCCCCCGGAAATACGTCAGCATTTCCCTCAACAACCCGTCATACATGGCGCGCGAGTTATCGCTGTAGATGACATTGACCTCCATCGCCACCGGCGGATCCTCGGGCCGCGGCCCACCGCGCTTGACCAGATACCCGCTCGCGAGCGCCGGGTTGAGGTCCGTGAGCGAGGGCGAGTTGTTGAGGCGGTGCGAGATGACGATGCCCCAGGTTGTTTCGGTCGTGTCGACCAGGGTAGTGTCGGCGTCGGGCAGGTCTTGTTGGTTTTGTGATGGGGGTGGTTGTTGTTGCTGTTGTTGTTGTTGGGAAGGGGGCAGGTTGGTGTCGCCGGATGGGGTGCTGGCGGATGGAGGAGCGCCGGCGATCGGGGTAGATGGGTTATTCCAGCTTTGGCCATCCGGGGAGAGGACGGAGAGGGGTTGGGGTGTTGAGACGGGGGTTGTGTAGAAGGCCGAGGGGGCCGAGAGGGGGATGGCGGCGGCCGGGGGGATGAGCTGGAGGGAGGGGTCCGTGTCGACAGTTAGCAGAACGAGACTAAAGCTAGTTTTGGTTTCGGCTTGGGCCATGCCCGTCCAGAACTCGACTTCCTGCGGGTCCATGGGCCCGCACTTGGTGATGACGATCCGCCAGTGGACTTTGCAGGTAGAGATCAGGTCGTGCGTGGTTTCCCAGATCTCCTGGACAGCCTCTTTGAGTTGCCGCGACAGGGGCTTGCCTCGTCTTCCGAGGCAGTAAGAAGCCATCGTCTGGTTGCTCCCTCTGTTGTCTGTCCACGCAGCAGTAATCCATCGTTCATCCACGCTCCGTGCGTACGCGACGTGTATGCACGAGTTCTCCCGCAAAAGGTCCGGAGACGGTGTGGCAGACAGTTTGAAGTCGATGCCTCGAGGCAGAGCCCGCTCAAGCATGATCGCTGGCGACGGCATCGGGCCGCCGAAGAGTGTACAGCGATCATACGTCTCTAGGCAAAGTCGAGCGCACTCAGACGGAGACAGGACGACAAGCGACGTCTCCGAGGCAATCGCGTCAAGGGCTACGAGTTGAAGGACCAGTTCGTTGGCGATGGGCTTCTTCCTGTCCATCATGCACCGCTTGTACTGCTCAAAGAGCTCCTGAAACGCAGAACATGAGTCCACGATCGAGCTTGGATTCTCCGGCGCGTACGAAAAGTACGTGACAAAGTTCTTCTTGGTCATGGGCGAATTAGCAAGTGCCATGGCAAGAATCGCCATTTGGTCGCTGAATGCAGATCGTCCCGCGGACAGGCCGAGCCCAGGGGAGACAATATCATGGTCGTTTGCGAGTAGAACAAGTCCGTCCACAATGTTGCCAACCGTTGGAAGCTTCTCAAATGCTCCCAGTCTCAGAGACTCGTAGCTGCTTTGGATCCTATTTTGGAACGCTGACGCATTGTCCCGCATGCCTTCCATCAGAGGGAACACGCAGACGGAGACAATATCTTTCGGCCCCTGCACGGGACCCAGGCCTAGTGTTTCCCAAAACGAAACGGCCGATGGCAACACTGAAAGCTGGTTTTCGTAGCGTCGGAGCTCAACGTGGGGAGCAGGGATGGCGAATATGCTCGGCTTGGGGAACTCGGCAGGCCTCACTTGCACGCGACTGTTGGGCTGAACAAGCAAGGGTATGTCTTGAACCTCGGTGAACGGCCGAAGTTGACACCCAGCCGCGCCCGCCAGCGACCGAGGCAGGGCCTTTTGCAGTCCCCGTACCGAATAGCGGATTGCCTTGACTAGACTTCGGCGGGCGTCCTGCATCTCTGGACATGGAGGCTGCGGAGTCAGCTTAAGGGAGCCGCTCGCTGCTTGTTCGGTGAGGATCTGCGCAACCGTGATGAAATCGTCCTCGGAGATGGATATGCGGAGCGGCACCGGCTCCGGGTCGGCGAAGTACTTTGAGAGGGAAAACTCGGGTATCTCTGAATTGGACAGGCGCGATAAATCGACAGGGGCGTAACCGGGTGAGTCGGTTGACATGTTCTCCAACTCCCTAAAAGAGGCGGCAATGGATATCATGTCGTCGTCCAGACGCCTCCGAAGCACGCTCGACTTTGCCGGGGAGAAAGCACGGCCAGCTGTGTCGCTTGGGTCGTCTTCGTCCGAGGTCCAGCTACTATCGTCGGAGCCGGAGAGGGAGTCGTCTCTCTGCGACGGGGTGTTCGCCGTGCCAGCAGCCATCTTGGCCAGCATGGAACCGATGCCTGACGGTAGATCCTTGAGATTCCTGCGTTGCCTTGAGGAGCCCAAGAGCCTGCCGGTTGTTAAAGGGCCTCCATTCTGGGCCGGTTTGTGTTCCTTGTCATTCAAGGCCGAGGATCTGAAATCGAATGGCCCGCTTTCTTCATACTTTTTGTTCGCAAGTGAAAGGGCTGGATCGAAATCAACCTTCTCAAACATGCTGCGACGCCGGCGGGGAACGCCTCTCCGGGTGTTGAGCGGCGGGGGCGGGATGCGGATCGAAGCCCGAATTCGCTTGTAGATAGTCTCGGGGTTGAAGGGGCTTGGATGCCTCTTGATCCCGATCGTAGAATTAAGATTAAAGCCTTCCATATTAGCTTGCTGCCGATTCTCCTCGGCCATTGTGCTGCGCGCGTGTTTCAGCTCAGGTTTGGTGAACTGGGGCGGCAGCGTGCGTGCATCCGCCTTGTTGTCCTCAGTGCCAGGCGCGACCTGGGCACGTTCTTTGAATCCCCGATTCCCGTTTTCCTGTTCCGGCGTTGCAGACCCAATGTCTGGTAGAACAGGCAAATCCAAATCAACAGCAACTGGGTGGTCATCGAAGAAGTTGAAGTCTGCATCTGTGAGCTCGTTTCCTTCAAACATATCTTCCCCGAGGTCGCCAAAGATGTTCTCCTCGGCAAAATTGTTTGCCGTCTGCTCTGGTCTGGGCTCCGTCCCATCCCACCCAACACCGAAGCCTTCCTGAACGGGAGGATTCTGCTGGATTGCCGCATGAGGATCCGCAGCCACATTGGTCGCGGGTTGGCCGGCCGGGCTATGCGCTAGGCCGCCGTCAAATGAGGGGGTCACTCCGGACGGCTGAACCCCATCCGGAGGGGTGGGGTATATCGTCCCCGTCGCCGGTGGGGGCCCGCCGTTTGTGGACCGCCAGAGAGTCATGGGCGAGTATCCGTTGGTTTGGGGATGGGTCCTCGCGTCTGCATCGACATGTTCCCGCGCCACAGCTGCATCTCTCTCCTTCTTCCTCCGTGTGAGTGCGTCTTCCCGCTCCGATACTCCTTGGCACCACATCTTGGCCTTGTTCAGGGGATCCAAGTTCCCAGTGCCCGATGGGGTTATTGCCTTGTCGAAAGTCGTGTCCAACACCGTTTCGAGCCTGGGTTTGCGGAAGCAGAGAGAGGCTGGCCATGGCGCAGTTGGCCCCGAGTTGAAAAGAGGTGTTCTCTTCCCGTCTGGTCTCTGCTCATATGGTTTTCTTTGCAGAAAGTGTATATTCAGCCAAGAACAACCGTCCAGCAGTGATGGCGACATACCGCGCATCTGGAGCAGCTTGCAGCATGTGGTTTTCCATTGCAGGAACTTGTCGTTGTGGTCTGACCTGAACCGACTGACCTGCGTGTCGGGAGACTGGCCGAATGCGAGGTCGGCCGCCGGGCCTTCCGTGTCTAGAACCCCTTGCAGAGCCCCAAAAGCGCCAAATGGCGCAGCGAGGACAGTCGGACCGGCAGAGAGCAGACTTGACCGCAAGACGTCAGCAGAGGACACCAAACCCTGGAGCAAGGACACATGGAGCGAGATCACAAGTGATCCTGTTGTGGTCAGGTAGGTGCGGAACGTGGCGAGAGCCGAGGTCCGGGGTGGTTGGCTCCAGTCGGCATCCCCAGAGTGGAATGCCGGTGAGGGCAGTAGGACCGTGCGGTGGTTCAACAGGATGGAGCCGATGCTGCGGCAAAAGTAGGTTGTCAAAGACGACAAGGTGGCCGTTATGAAGAACTCGTGAATCTCCCGTGCAGGAACCGCCCCATAGCCCTTGGCATCGCCCACTGGAGTTGATGCGACCTTGCCATCCACGACCACAGGTGTAAGCGGCAAGTTGAAGGCCTGCGCGTTTCTCATGTCCAGAGCAGATCCGGTAGATGACGAACTGCTCGGCGTGTTGAGCGTGTTTGTTGTTCCCGGCGGCCGATTCTTGAGGAGCCCGATGGGTTCCAGATGCCCATCCCCAACAAGACCCAGAGGGTACCCGCAGACTTCCATCCGAGCATGAAGCCCAAGCTGCTCCGGCTGCGTGGATGACGTAGGGTCCCCGGACGACAGGTAAAAACACCATATGCCGCGCCGAACGGCATCCATGTATACTAAGTGGCCATCGTTGCGCAGTGCGTCCTCGACATCGGACGCAGCAAAGGTATATGTCGAGGATTGGGAGGCGATGGGCTCGTAGATGCGAAAACAGATGGCCGACAGGTTGCTCTATAATGCGACATGTCAGCGTCTACGTGCACCTCGGGCCCAAGAGGGGGGGAGAAGCGGCGGTGAGGGCAATCGTACAATCAACAAAGTGTTTGTTTCATATTCGCCAGCGTCCATATCGGAGGTGTCGCGCGGGCGTGGGCGCAAAGGTCGGACGGTATTCCACCGAAGCCGGGGGTCGGAGGGGCGGTTGGATGAGAAGCCGGAGCATACGGACTGAAGGCCGCGGAACTACTTCGTACACTACCGAGACTTGGGCAGTAAGGTTTCCCCCGCGGTAATAGAGATTCGGGATCGGACTTTTGGTGCTCTACGAGTCGGGGTGCCGGGCTCCATGGCAGCGGGCGAAACCCAGGATTGAGTGTGGCCCCGCGAATCACGGGCGATTCGCGGCCGAAGACATCCAGGTCCGTGACTCGAATTATCAGCGATCGTCGCTGGGTGGCCGGCGCGTTGAAAACGACGCGGAGGTGCTGTCAATTCGGTCGTCGTATTGAACGGCGTTCGATTCGGTGTGCACAGTTCCAGATAGCACCAGAACAGGATTCGATGCGATGAGTCGGAAGCGGGCTTGAGCCGGGACGATTTGGTGCAACTTCAGGCACTGGTTGCGTCGGACGGGATATAGATTGCCAGTGCAGCGCGCGGCGAGGCACAGTTGCACGTTGCAGGGAGTGGAGGCGCTGCCAAGCCTCTCCAGTGCCCCCACAGCAGGGGAGAGGACATGGGATGCGTCCTGTCAAGGAAACGGGATAGAATACAGAGTATCCCGTAATCTGTAAATGTGGGAATGTAGTCCATATTTTGCCCTTATTGTGGGTTTTTAAACTTGTTTTTGTCTGTATTTTCAATCTCGCTTAATTCAAATATGGTTTTCAGTTTGTTTTCTTCAAAATCAGATTGAAGACTTGTATCAAAACGTTGATGAAATGGAGGATGAACTAAAGACCCACAGAGCGGATTTTCCCGCCACTAGTCTCGAGCGGGTCTTTGACTCTTGGGACCCTTGGGCCTTTTCTCCCCGCCTTCCTTTTTGAGGCGGAAGTTCGAAACTTTTTGGTTTTCTGCCCCTCAACGCCCAGAGCTTGCAGCTTGCGATTTGCGACTTGGAACATTTCTTGTCCCAAACCGTCGGGAGCATCATCGTCGCCCACCATGAAGTTAACAAATCCAGGGACCGTTCCTGTGTAAGCGCTTCACTACCTATCGATTTTCTTCTACGTTGTTATTAGGGACAAAAAATAGAGGCTAACTCGTTTACAGGTACACTGTCGCGGGGCCCTCGACGGCCAGGCCGCTGCCAGACTGGCTCGCCCGCCGGAGGAAGAGGTCCTCCAAATACGACCCCGAAAACCTCAACAACTTTGAATTATTACAGGAATTCGAGTTTGAGGAAGGCGAGTTACACATGCGCGCCTTGATTCGCAACTCTCAATCTCCAAATACTAACATCATGCAATAGCAAGTAATTGCGTCCGGGCTAGCGAGGATGGCAACTGGATCATGAGCACAGGGACTTACAAACCCCAGTTTCACGTTCATTCGACTCAAGAATTGTCTCTGTCCTTCTCCCGCCACACCAAGTCCGAAAACACAACCTTCCTCATGCTCGGTTCCGATTATACGAAAAGCTTGCACTTACAAAACGATCGGTCGCTGGAGTTCCACACACCCATGGGATGTCACTACGAGGTTAGGCTTCCGAGGTTCGGTCGCGACTTGGCATATCTTCGCCAAAACACCGAAGTGCTGATCCCCTCGGTGGGTGTGAGTTCGGACGGGTCTGGATACGGCGAGGTCTTCCGGCTAGATCTCGAGAGGGGCCAGTTCCTCCGCCCTTGGCAGATTGATGTGGGTGGAGACTATCCGGGCAGCGGCTTGCAGGGGAGCATAAATGCGGGCGCAGTCAATGTTGCGGCGATAGCAGAGAGGACTCACGGCCTCTGTGCTTTTGGTACTTCGATCGGGACCGTTGAGTTTTATGACCCACGCAGCAAGGGGCGGGTGGCTGTTCTTGGAGGCCAGGAGGGCGAGGTCACCGCCTTGGATTACAGCGATGACGGGCTGTCGCTTGCACTGGGAACGAGCACCGGTCAAATCCGCGTGTTTGACCTGAGAAACCCACGCCCGCTCTTGAAGAAGGACCAGGGCATGGGGCTTCCGATCAAAAACCTGATCCATTTGAAGACGCCCACCGAAGAGCGCAAGCTTCTTTCGGCCGACAAGCGGATCATCAAGATTTGGGACGAGCAGAGCGGGGACCTTTGGACCTCTGTTGAACCGATGGTTGACCTCAACCATGTCACTCATGTCAAGGACTCTGGCATGATCTTGACTGCGAACGAGGTAAGACTTTGCCTACCGACAACACCCTCAAAACGCTGATTGCTGACACGCCATGAATTCAGGGCAAACAAATGCACTGCTTCTTTATTCCGAATCTGGGTCTCGCACCGAAATGGTGCGGCTTCTTGGACAACTTGGTCCACGAAATGGAGACCGAGACGCAGACCGAGACCTACGACAACTACAAGTTCTTGACCAAGCCCGAGCTCAAGTCGCTCAGCTTGGAGCACCTTATCGGGAAGACCAACCTGCTCCGGCCATACATGCACGGTTACTTTGTCGCTGCCAAGCTGTACGACCAAGCTCGCCTCATTGCTAACCCGTACATCTGGGAAGAGGAGCGGGCCAAGAGAATCAAGGAGAAGGTTGAGAAGGAGCGCGCAAGCCGTATTAGGGGGACCAAGAAGGTCAAGGTCAACCAGAAGCTGGCGGACAAGATCCTGGCAAGACAAGAGAACAGAGGGAAGGTCGACACCAAGGCTGGTGTTCTCGGCGATTCCCGTTTTGGCAAGCTCTTCGAGGACGAGGAGTTCAAGGTGGACGAGACCAGCTACGAATTCCGCGCCCTCAACCCCAGCACCCAAGTACACGGGGCGGGAGGGGCGCACAACCAGGATGTCGACATGGACGGGGATACGAGCGACGAGAGCAGCGAGTCGGAGGATGAGGTCGCGCCCAGAAGAGAGTCGAAAAGGCCCAAGGATGCTGTCGTCATGCAAGTCTCGTCATCGCGGGCCCAAGGCGGCCAAATCAGGGACACGGCATTCGGTTCCAGGGCGCAGAAACAGACACGTGCCACGAGGACCAAGACGGGCGACATTGTCGGAGAACAACAAATTACATTTGTACCAGAGTCTAAGAAGAAGGGCAAGCCGCAACCCGCGCCGGCCCCGGCCGGCAGGCGCGAGGACAGGAGGAGCGCAAGCACCAATACCTTCCGACGATTATAAACACCAGCTTCTCTTCTGGCCGAGCCCTATATTATACATGCGAAATTGTGGTCTCCCGGAACTCATTCCCTCGTTCGTGAGACGGCCCGCTGGTGAAGCGCACATCATGCCCCCCCAGCTGTCTGACATTCACTCCCAGCCCGACCACCCAGCCAACCCTACATCAATCCTCAACGGTCTCTCCTCATTTTCGACTGAAATTCGCGCGCTTCTTCTTGGGCTTGTCGATGCCTTTCTCCAGGTCAAGATACTCAGGCTTAATTCTAGGCGTCGGCGGCACGTCGTCCAACCTCGACCTTCCCCCTCCTCGGCCGGTGGATTCCTTAACTGATCTCGGGAACTCGCTTCGTCTCGGCGTGAGGGCCGTGGCAACCTTCTTTGCTGACCGCCGGAGGGTTTCTTTGAGTGTCCATTCGCGCTTCTTGGCGACAAAGAAGAGAGCAGAGGTTGCGACTGTGGAGTAGAAATGGTTAACCGCTATGGCGCCTGGGAGACAAGGAGAGGGTGGTGACCAGTCCGGAGCGACTTACTGCCAAAGAGCGCGACTACGACAACGACAACTATGATAGCGATCAGTGCCCCGCGAGAGAGGACGAGCCCGCTGCTCGAGGCTCCGGATGCGCCAGCGGCGTTGCCATCGTCTGGTATCTCGCCGGTATAGGTCCCCTGATTCTCGTCCGCGGCGAGCGGGAAGTGCCCTGTGGGTTGCGCCATGTCCCTTTATCTTCTGTATGGCTTTCCGTCTCCGGGACCGAGTGAAGACAAATCAAAGTGGAACGACAAATCGAACGATGACCGCACGACCAGCAGCGGGAAGGAATTAGATGTGTATGGAGAAACGGCAGGGGAATGGTGTGGGGATGGTTACTCGAGGCGCGCGGCGTATATAGAAGGGGTGGACGGACGGATATCTGGAAGAGTGAGAATCAAGAGGACCTGCCTGGGGATATGAAAACATGTCTCGGAGACCTCGAGACCTTATCTCACGCTCCTATAGGTAACCGACTGTCCATCACCGACACAGCGGGGTCAAAACTTTCCGTCGAGCATCCATCGATCTGTGCCTGACCATACTAAAACTTGTGATGGCTGCCCTGGTTCGCTTGTCGCATCACTCGTCCCGGCACTTGCATGGCCTAGCCCACGCGCCATTGAACGATGTCAAAACCCCGTCCCCTTCACATCGCCGTCGCTTCACTCCTCGTGCAGCAGCTCATTGGCAAACCAGGATGTGACGTGATGCCCCGAGCCGCCCAACACAAACTCCTGCCTCGTCTCATTGGCCTGCCCCTCACCAGCCCCTGTCCCACCCTCAAAGCCAAGCCTAAGTACGCAGGGGTAAATAGGACCAAGACCCCTGTCCCCCAACCCCAGTCGTCAACTTTGTTGCTTGGCACACAGGCCGTCCACATGGTCGGGCGCTTGCAAGAGGGGCGGGATACGCGCCGATAAGCACAGGAGAGGATCTTGCATGATGGTTTCTGGGAACACCTGATGGACGGCGAAACCCTTGGGTTTAAGGGTGCAAACTTTCCTGAAACCGGTTTTTGCTGACCGCCACTGAGCAGATCGGTGATAGCGATGGTTGCTGTTGATGTGAGTGTCACACCGGAGATGTGGTGTGCTGTGATGGATCGGAAAGTCTCGCGTCTCCTGGGTGATGGACAATATCATCGCACTGCATTGAGGTCACACAGCTCATGCCCGTATGGCAACATGTTACTTCGTATGAGATGGAGAAGTCTGTTGCGATGAAAGTGTTCGGCACCTGAGACGCATAATACGCATAATATGCAATCCATGCCAAGTACGAATACTAACTAGGCTTTCGTCAGTACCTCGACGTCGTCGACATCCCGGGGCCACTCGCCATTTCTGCAGAGCCGCGGATGTGCATCGCTTGCCGCCCTGCTACTTCAGGACGAGATGGGCAAATTGCAAGGGACATGGAAGGATAACTTGCGTTATTCCTACTGCGTCATTGCTCCCGGTCGAGCCAGGGGAAAACAGGGAGGCCATCAATCTCGAGATGCAAATAATCCAACATGTGCGAGAGAGTTGGTGTACTTGGTTTCAACAATCACGGTTGAAGCCATGATTAGTCTGCACTTGACGGGAGGGAATCTCCCATGCCAAAATTGGCAAGTGTTGGCTTTGGCAAAGAGCCCAAGACACATCGGTATCCCATCCTGCCGTGGAAGAGACTTGGGGAATCAGAACTGCGTCAATCATCAATATCTTTGCCGAGCTTGGAAGATGTGGAAGGTGCTATTCGTCCAGGGGATCTTGGACTTGCACCTTTTAACTTCCAAGTTGAGTCTGCCGCCTCCCAAGTGGGAAGGTACGACGACGACGACGTGATGAGCTATACGCAGGAAATTTATCTTTTTTCCCTCGAATTCCACTGCCGGGCTGCAATCTACCTTGGATGCTGCCCCTTGCTTTTCCAGGCATTGCTCATCGTATGGCATTCCCTCCGAGGGACATGCCTTTACTGTCACCTCCAACGAGCCCGTTTAACTTTTCGTCTATTTCTGATCCAGGGAATTCCCCTTCAACAGACAACAGCAATCTCAGTTAGCCTTGCAAATCGGCTGAGCAGCTACTGTTACTTGGGCCATGGCGCACTCATCGCCGGGGCATGCCCGGGTAGTCGATCCCATGGCACAACTGCCCATCTCTGGAAGTCTCGGTAATTCTCCAAAGGACGCCATGCACGACGGCGATGGCAGCAATCCAGAACCATTCCCTGAGTGGCAAGAACCGATCCCCGCAACTCACCCCCTTAACGACAAGAGCGAAAAAGACCAGATTGGATTGGATACACAAGAAGAGGCAATTAACTACAGCGCCGAGAATCCGATGCTCTTGGCAAGACCTTCTGCCCTCAACCGGCCGGACTTGGAGAGCAGTAAGGGATACCAGTTTGGTCCTGCCATTCCGTTTGCCCCTGGCCAGTTCACAAAGCGGCCAACCAGACCCGGCCCCCTTCACCGAGATGATGGACCTCACAAGACCCAGAGCAAGTCGCCTCTCCCCCCAGCCCAACAAGGATACCGCGGTAGTTCCTCCGTTGCAGGACTGGGGGGTGGTCCAGTGGTGAAAACCGTCGGAAGCAAGTTTCTCTCAGCCGAATCTTCCGATCAGAACGGAGAGAAGCCCATGGCAACGTGCCAAGTCCTTGCAGAGAACTCCAGCAACAAATCCCTTGGAGCTGTCGGGGCGAAAAGCGTCCCAAATACGGCCCGAGAACCTCCTTTCCCCGATTCCTCACCAAAGAAAGCAGCGAGGCCACCTACTCAGGCTCCACCGACGCACAGTCACACCCGGCCCCCGTTTTCTCCAGGCAACGAACAAACGAGGTCGCAAAACTCAGTCCTTCAGCCAGCCAACATGAACAGATTTGATCTAAGCCCAGAGCCACGTTTGCCAGAGCACATCGCACACCAGGGTGTCCACAACACAGCACAGCATAACCACATTTCAAATCAAGATCAACAAGTACCATCCGGCAAGGTTGAGAAGGAGAAGAGGGCCCACAAGCACCATCATTCTCTGATGCCTTTTTCAGGAGGTTCCCGCGGCTCTGTGGGAGAAGCAACAGACCGCAGTCGGAACCGGATAGTGAACCGGCCTTTGAGGGAGACGGCACAGGGGAGAGCTGCCAAACCGATTTACCGACCTCGCCCAGAGTCAAGAAGCTCCAATGTGTCGAAACAAATGTGCGTCCTTGATCCCACCCATCGTGTCTCGTAGGCATTAACCCATGATCAGGTCCAGGAACGGATCACTTGTGTCAAGTCCATTGCTACGCCAACGAAGAGTCGATATCAGTCATGAATTTACGAACGGCCTGGCTGGGGTGATCAACCAGTTCACGCAGAAGCAGAGCACCGCGCTGGAGGAGCAGAAAGCGCAATATCACAAGTACATCAGAAGGCTCAAGCGAGATCTTGCAGAAGGATCTGGAGTCATTGCGCGACAAATCGCCCGAATCGATGCCCAGACCAAGGAGACCAACGATCTCCAAGTGTCGAGAGACCAGCTGGCGAGCCAGATGCAAGACATTGAAGCCAAGCTGGCGGCATCTGAGGATCGCGCTCGAAGGCTCAAGGAGAAGTATCAAGTCTGCAAAACACACCTCAACTCTGCAATCCAAGAGCAGCAGGACCTTTACACCCGCTCAAAGAAACAGTGGGGCGAGACGATTGAACAAGTGCGGACAATGGAGAAGGCTCAGACCGCCCAGGCAGATATGGCAGTTCGAAAGGCGGAAGCGATACGGGAGCAGATGGTTGAGAAGGTCCGCCAGGCCATCGCTCAAAACAAGAGCGAGGCATTGGAGCGTAAGTGTTTGCGTTCGTCAAGTATGTCGGGTCACTAACTGCTGCCCCTAGTGTACACCAAAATCGATGCCTTGACACGGGAAGTGCAAGCAAAAGACACTGAGCTGAGCCAAGAAAAGGAGTCTGTTCGAGCCTTGTCAAAGCAGCTTCAGGATCTCCAAGCTACTTCGAGTGGGTTCGAAGAGCTTGCTGCTCAGAACAAGGAGATTCTTGACAAGCTCGAGGAGCAGCATACAGTTGCAGACGCCCAGCGGGAGAAGTCCGCACTAGAATTCCGTGACAGGTAAGGGGTTACCCTTTGGAGAGTGGCTCTTGGCTAAACACTTGCAGACTTGATTCCATCGCTGATCGCCTTGAGGCGTTGTCCAATCTGACAACTAGTCAACCGGATGCTTTGTCCAGCATCCGAGAGGCTCAGATTGAATCATTGCGCAGGTAGGCGCCCGTGACATATCCCGATTCTAGTGTTGGTTCTAATTTGAGAAGTATCACGACTAAACTGGACGGTATTCTGGAGTCTCGCGATACTGCTGGGGATGCAACTGCCCAGTTCTCGGCGGACCTTGAGCTCCATATCGGGAAGGTCTGGCAGCGCCTGGATAACCAGCTCGAGTCCCTGGGCAAGCAACTCGCGGAAAAGGCCGAGGAAAACGGCATGGTTTCGACTTTGTACAAGAGGAAAGAAGCTGAATGCGCCAGGCATGAAAAGGAGCTTAAAGCCTTGAGGGAAACCACTGGAAAGCAGGCCGAGCAAATCCAGGAGCTCGAAGCAAACCTGGTTGCCATGGATTCTGCCCAAGATGACAACGAGGAGACGATACGGCGACTAGAGGCAACTGGAACAGAAGCAATTCGGCTCAGGGAGGAACTGGAGTCGAAGACAGCTGCGCTGGCAGAGTTACAAAACCAGCTCGACGCCAAGGACAGGGAACATGCTTCTGAGGCAAAGAAATATGCCTCAAACATGCTTCAACTTGCTCAGTCACTCCAGGAGAAGGAACAGTCGTCGAGGATTGGCGCCCACCAGGCCGCGGAGAATGCTCGTCGCGAGGCTCGGATTGAGGTCGAGAGATCTCATGCAGAGGCAGAGAAACTCCTTCACGATACACGACAGCAACGAGATTCCTTGGCTGGTCAGCTAGAAAGTCTCAAACAAAAGGTCCACGAAAAGGAGCAAAATGAGTGCCGGGATTCATCCACAATCACCTCACTCCGGAACGATCTCGCTACGGCAGAAGCCAAAGGGAAGCTGGTGGCACAAGAGCTTGCACAATGCTCGGCTAACCTCGAGCAACTGGAGATTGCGCTGACATCGAAGGCTCAAGCCCTGGAGGTAGAACTCGAGGCCACCAAGAAGCGAACAGCCGAGATCGAGGGAGAAATTTATCGTCAGAGTGCAAAATCCGAAGCCCTTATTTCCGGCCTGAAACAGTGGGTAGCTCAGGAGGGCCTTGATATTGACGGCCTCGACTTTCTCAACGACAGCAACACAAGTGTAGAAGAGATCAGTGCTGGGCTTGTACGGGCTTTGGAACAACTGTCACTTTCCCAGAGGTCCCAAAACGCCGACCATGAACGGCGTCCGGACGATTTGCTGCTGCCCGGCGAGGATTCCAAGTTCTTTTCTGGCGAGAATGATGATCCGCCGCATCCAAATCAAGGACGCCAAAATAGGCTCAATCATCCCACGACCCATGACGTTGACAACGCATTGGCCGAGTACATCAGGCTACATGGGGACGCTGTGGATGATTCTGTTGGAAGAAATATCCATTCAAGGTTGCAACATCTCAGGCGTGTCGTCGTCCGCAGCCCCGCGAACGTCCCGAACGAGCCACTCCCGCCATCGGTCGACCAGGAGAAGGTGCGGAGAAGAGGGGCTTCGCAACCGAAATCCATCATGAAGCGTGTCACTCGAAGCACTTCAAGCATGTTGAAGCATGAAGAAACAGATGGGGCTGCAGGACACGGAGCGTTTGTAAGAAGCACGCAGGACCAAATTCCTGCCGACCCTCCTGGTTTGGCCAAACCGGGAAGCAAGTCTTCAAGCACTAAAGCCCCTCAGACATCTGATACAAAGTCCCGCAATGGCTCAGACAGAGCAGCATCCACCGGCCCCAACAAAAGGAAACGCTCGGATACGTTGAGACCCGATACTTCAAACGGGCAGCCCGGGGGCTCCAAGCAAGCGAAGAAGACGGAAACATCAACACCCAGTATGTCTCAGACGGAGGAACCAACGGCATCGAAACGTGGGGTGTCAGACGTCGAACAACAGGGCCGTTCAAGAAGCCAGCGTCAGGAGCGGCTCTCGGGTGTGAATGACCTTCAGACCATATCTGTTACGACTCATAACTTGCGAAGGAACTCGGTCCCTACCTCACAGAGCTTGCACAGAGCATAGCCCGGGAATATCACCCAAGTTCTGGGCTTAAGGCAATCGAACCTGCGGACTTATGGCTCGCAGAGGACGACAGGCCCTTCGGATGTTGACTCCCAGTTTTCTCTTCGGTCACAGTCACAGTCACAGTCACAGTCACAGTCGCAGTCGCAGTCGCAGTCGCAGTCGCAGTCGCAGTCGCAGTCTCGGTATTGGCCAAAGTCCAAGGAGCCTCAGGATTCCATCTTATTATCGCAGGGTGGTGCCGACGCCAACGACAATCTGCTGCTCCCCTTTCCAAACTTGATTTCTTGACGTAAGCATGTTATCGCACTCACATATTTGCTGATGGCCTCGGGGATATTGCCTCAGCAAGTACACGAACCCCCTGGCCTTCGACTCGCTCTGCTTTGCTGATGGAGGGAAAAAAAGGAGGCAATGGGCAGTAACACTACATGGTTGCTATTTGGAGGGTAGATTGTGAAGGAACTATAACCAGTTTTAATGCAATCTTCTTAGTAGATTTGAACTAGGAGTCACGGGATCTTGCTGTGACGAAGTCAAGTTCTGAACAGGCCCAATATGCGAACTTCCACGGGTGCGGTGGAAGGCGAGTGGACATGCAAGCGGTCCTTTCGTTGGAACACAGCCGTCACTGCACTGACAGGGCGAAGGGGGAGACCATCTGATAAAGGCATCAACGGGATTCCTCTATATTGGAACCTTATCCCAAACCCTAAACGCCGGCCATGCTGTGACGATGGCTTTCTTTGTACACTGGCGAGCCCCATGGTATATAGTACATAGTACACTGCAGAAACTGACTGGCCGCGTGAGCCGACGGTCCTCCCGTGCCCTTCCCTTAGCTGAGACAAGTCGAGCCGGACTGAATCAAATCGAGTGCCGTTTGTTGTGCTTGGTGTCTCGTCTCGGGATGCATCGTTCGTTCGTTGACCCGCCGACCCTCGCTCGCTTTGTTTCGCTATGCCACCCTTCTTTCCCTTACGAACTGTTCAATCCCTTTATTTGCCCTTTCGTTTTTGCTCGAGGAAGAGGACTCTCCTTCGGACTGTGCAGAGAATAGTGGTGTTGGTTAGCTGGGGAGTCTAGTTTTCTCTCGGAGCATTGCTAGTTTTGGTGGTTTGTGGGATCGGAATCCGGGGAGGGTTTGTACCAATCGGATCGTATTTGATCATGCTCATGGGCAGCGCCGTCCGGGGCCGCGTAAAGGTATAGAAGAAGCCCGTCATGGCCATGGACAGGAGGCGCACGTTGATGATGCGCGTCTTTGCTGTGCGGTTGTCAGGCTCTCCATTGGTTCGGTGCTGGGGGTGTGTTGTGGTTCAACGGTGGGGCCATACCCTTCTTTGCCATCTTCGCGACCTGGGACGGGGACCTGCTGTGCTGGGTGTGGTTCCTTTGGGGGAGACGTTGTCGTCGGCGTCGTCGCGATGCAGGCGGGTCGGTAATTCCCAGGTTTTGCGCTTGTCGATTGATCGGCTCGGAGCTGCGAGCACGGACGGCGAGCGCACGGGCCGGCTTGCCAAAGTGCAGGACCCTTGAGGTGCCTGCCAAGCAACCTGGCTCCGCTAACCACCGCCAGGGGGTTAGGGTTATTCCATTGCCTTTAGACGAAGCCGCTACTTGTATGGTTCACGTCGACGGCGCCCGTTGGCTTTTCTTTTGCTCCGTAGAGGAGGTTCAAGTAGCCCAGCTCAACTCATTCAGGCCTGTGTTCGGGTTATATTCGAGGTCGTGTCTACACTCTCACACTGCTGACATGGTTTCCCTCCACCAGCAACCACTGAATACACAGGTGGACACATCATAGCTCACCGAGACAACTCTCCAAGTTTGAAGGGCTTACACCGCCCATTCACAAGGCGACTCCATGTATTGATTTTATTTCATTCGCCCTAGTGTCTGTAACTGCTATACGTATTAGATCACCGGCGCGTCTGGCTTGCCTAAGCGTCCCGACTGACAGCAAACGAACCGTAGGAGATGGAATTTGGCAATGATTTAAAATATCAAGTGGCTAGGCAAGGTTTTCAGCTTGAGCGGCTGAGAGCGGGATCTTAACGGATCACGGGAGAGACCACGGGGACGTCCCGGTGCCGCGCCCCACTTGTTGCCGGGCTTGCTGCCGTGCCCGGCAGTCGCCGAAGCAAACTATGCCCCGGTCCAAAAAAATAATTAAAGAGCCCCTTTCCGTTTCTTCACCGACTATCTCTCCAAAAAGGAAGCACGCGAACAACGAGAAGCTACGAGGCAAAATGTAGGATTACATCGATATTTGATGTGGCCCTTTCCTTCCATATCCACCCGCTGACAACTTCAAAAAAGCGATCAGACGAACCGGCCGAGCAATCCCGAACTCCACCACCAAATCCAGAGATGGAGATCTTATCCATGCAAATCGCCAGCGACAACACTTCGGAAAGCAAGTACCGCGTCCGGATCGGCAACCAGATCAAACATTTCGTGGTCGCTCCGGGGACCGCCGACAGCGACACTCTCACGCGCCCGCTCTCGTTCCTGCCTTCTTTCCCTCCCGGTCAGGAATGGACCGTCGCCTACATCTCACGGGACAATAACAGTGGCGACTTGGTGGCGCGCTTTTCAATGTGGGCGCTAGCCGAGGATAGGCGTTGTCAGAGCTGAGGCAAGGTTACGGTCTGGATTCGAATTTTCAAGGTCGCTCGGGTTGCTTGTGCTGAGAGGATGGGGTCAATTCGTTGTCTTTGGGTCCGCAAGGATGGGATCGTGGGTGGCGTGGATGACGGTGGTGACAAGAAACTCTAGATCAATGGTAATGGCGTGTCCTCCTGCTCAAGGAGTGCTTTACTTTCGAACTATGGCGGCAAGTTGAAGTACAAAGATGCCGTTTTGAGGTTTGGGTGTTCAAGATTGCCGCCTCGAAGTGTGGGGGACGGAAATCGAATTGGTCGAGAACACCGTGACCCACAATCGAGGGTGGGGTGAAGATGGCCCCTTCCAGCGAATGGCAGAATCCAAAGAGAGAGACTGCAGACCAAGTCCGTGTCAGACACTGGCAGACAGTTTGCCAACGTCGATCCGGATGTAACTTCAGATGCCGTACTCGGAGACTTGGCTGTCCACACTCCAAGCACTTAGGTAAAGAAGCCCATTAACAGAGATTCCAAGTTTCTATCCCGAGTTTTGTTAGATCGCACCCTCGGACTTAGCGTTAGTGAGAGGCCCCGGCCGCACACCGCCGACCTCATCTCCTTTTTTCGGAGCCAGGCCGCCCGGAGTGATACAAAAAGGCCAGGACGGGACGAGGGCCATCCCTCGCTATTTTTATCAGCACCGTCCACGGGCCATTTCTCTTACACAGTCCAACATCATGATGGCAGGCCGAAGCTGACAGGTACGATAAGGCAGGCACGAAGCCACCTAGGTGCCACTTGCCAGCGTGGAGGCGGGAACGCACTAACAGCATGATCAGCGACATCCCAAATCCCCCAAAATCCCAACAATCCCGCACCTGCCACAACCCCAACCCGCGCAGCGCCTCCACTTCTCCAACTTTTCAGACCCCGATCATCCAACACCGTCACGCGAATGGCGCCCTTGGTGGTGCAGATTGCCCGTCGTGGGACGACAGTTAATCGCTCAGTGCTGAAGCATGGCGCCAGGCTAGTACCTGCCTTGCAGCCGCAGGGTCCTGCCTGCCGGAGAGGTAACGAGAACAGTCTCTCATTTTCGTTTCTCAGACCCTGCTTTTCGGTTTCGTAACGACTCGCATTTCTCCGCCATCTGCAAAGGCTGCGGCGCTGAGCTTTTCTCCATTTTGAAACATCGAATTTGAAACCTCAAATCTGGCCAGGAGACCACAGCAGCCGGCCGTCGCGAGCACCCGGTTTCGGCCTGCATCGGGCCAACAGGGTGTTCGGGATGGGCCGCTGAGGCAGCACATCGGATGACAGGAGACAGATGCAGAACAAATGCGCTGATTCCCCTCGGGATGGTTTAGTCGCCTCCTGTAGCCAAGCATATCTCTTCAACATCCTTCACCTTATTCCCCCCTCTTCGGATTCCCTTTCTTGTCTCTGAGAATACCCGTTACCTCATCTTCTCAGTGATTCCCCTCACTTCAACCCGCCGTGAACACCTGACTCATAAGAAGAACCCCCCTGTCCCTGGTGTTTTTCTAACAGTCCACTCTTCGTTCCCGTAGACGTCTCCAGCGTTGCCGTTGCTGCCCCGCCATCGTATTCTGCTACCCCGCCATCAGATCGTGTAGCAAGACGCGACTTTTCACCTTTTGCCAGAACCCTTCCGTCTCACCAGAAGCGCACCATGGCCTCCAACAGCACCTCCGGCCGCCGGCTGAACATCGACAACATCAACCCGCACGTAAGGGCAGCCAAGTATGCTGTGCGTGGTGAGCTGGCCGTAAAGTCCGAGGAGTACCGCGCCTACCTGCAGAACGGCTCTACCGACCACGGCGCGCTGCCCTTCGACCAGGTCATCTCGGCCAACATTGGCAACCCCCAGCAGCTCGACCAGAAGCCCATCACCTTCTTCCGCCAGGTCCTCAGCATCCTCGAGAACCCGGTCCTGCTCGAGAAGGCCGATGTTCTGGAGAACCAGCTGGGCTACAAGCCCGACGTGATTCAGCGCGCCCAGAGGCTGCTCAAGGAAGTGGGCTCCGTGGGTGCCTACAGTGCCAGCAATGGCGTCCCCTCGATCCGCCAGAGCATTGCCGACTTCCTCGAGAGTAAGTTTTTCTACCGCCATGTCTTGGAGTTGAGCTGCTTTGCTAACCACACATAGGGCGTGATGGCTTCCCCGCTAGCCAGGCTGACATCTATCTCTCGGCCGGCGCCTCTTCGGGTGTTAACACCCTCCTGCACGTTATCTGCGCTGGCGAGAATTCCGGCATCCTCGTCCCCATCCCCCAGTACCCGCTGTACACGGCCTCACTCTCCCTTCTGAACGCCGTTTGTGTTCCCTACCTTCTGGACGAGGCTAAGCACTGGGGTACCGACTTTGAGGTCATCAAGGCGTCGTACGAGAAGGCCAAGGCTGAGGGCGTTGATGTCCGCGCTATTGTCGTCATCAACCCCGGCAACCCGACGGGCGCCTCGCTACCCGAGGAGGACATCCGCGCCGTGATCGAGTTCGCCCGCCAGGAGCGGCTTGTTGTCATCGCCGACGAAGTGTACCAGACCAACGTCTTCATCGGCGAGTTTATCAGCTTCAAGCGCATGCTGCGCCAGATGCAAAAGGAGAAGCCCGGTGTCTACGACAACGTCGAGCTCGCCTCGCTGCACTCCGTCTCCAAGGGCATGGTCGGCGAGTGCGGCCACCGCGGCGGCTACTTTGAGCTGGTCGGCTTCGACCCGGCGGTCCAGGCCGAGATCTACAAGTTTGTCAGCATCATGCTCTGCGCCCCCGTCATCGGCCAGTGCCTGGTCGAGCTCATGGTCAACCCCCCCAAGGCCGGCGAGCCTAGCCACGAGCTCTACAAGCAGGAGTACGACGCCATCTTCAACGGCCTCCGCGAGCGCGCCAACGCCCTGCACAAGGCCTTTGAGCAGATGGAGGGCGTCGAGTGCGGCCCCCCGCAGGGCTCCATGTACCTGTTCCCCACCATCAACCTGCCCGCCAAGGCCGCTGAGGCCGCCGCCGCCGAGGGCCGCACCCCCGACGAGTTCTACTGCATGCGCCTGCTCGAGGCCACGGGCGTTTGTGTCGTCCCCGGCTCCGGCTTCGGCCAGAAGGACGGCAGCCTGCACTTCCGCACCACCTTCCTCGCTCCCGGCACCGAGTGGGTCGGCAGCATCGTCAAGTTCCACAAGGAGTTTATGGACAAGTACCGCTGAGCTCGAGATTGCTTATTAAAATAGTAACAAAGCGGTTGGACATGATTTGGTTTGGAGCATAATGAGATGGAGTAATGATCCATATGGCATGCTTGCCTTTGCTTGTGCTTTCGAACCTAAAACATGGTACTATACCCTACGCATGCATTTTTTCGTCTGCCGCATTCCTTTCTTGAATCGGGCATTGGAAGACAAAAATCATAAACAGGGCGGTGGTTGGCTCTTGGAGGGCGCGAATCATGTAGCGAGCGTAACATTCAGTTTACAAAAAAAAAGCATTGCGAACCATTTCATGTCCATGCTGCGTTGTGCACTCCGCGGCTGGTAGTGGGCATCCTTCTCCCGCTGCATAGATATGGCAGGTATCATCCAGCTATGCACTCCCATACCTTGCCTCATTTCTCTCTCAGCCTCAGTAACAAGCACACGCTACCTCTCGGCCAAGGTACAACAACACCAAACCACATTTCACCTGACGCGGCTTGCTTGTTCAGAGTGGCCATACATTGTAGGTATTGTGTATCTACTTCAACTCTCCTCTCACTCCCTTGCCCTCACGCCCTCTCGCTGCCCCTCAACCGCACCGCCTGCCCATACTTTTGCAGCTTGGTAATCAGCTGGTCGCCCTGGCGCACCACGTCCTGGTACTGCTTGTTCTTGTCGTCGGGCCGGTTCGTCTCGATGACGCCGCGGCCCGCGACACGGTCAATCGTGCAGGGGATGCGGCCGGCGGCA
This sequence comes from Trichocladium uniseriatum, assembly GCA_017139535.1. Classification (NCBI taxonomy): domain Eukaryota; kingdom Fungi; phylum Ascomycota; class Sordariomycetes; order Sordariales; family Chaetomiaceae; genus Trichocladium; species Trichocladium uniseriatum. The sequence goes on along the minus strand of WOUO01000009.1, from coordinate 205,661 downwards.
ATGAACTTGGCAAGGTCGCTGTAGAAACAAGTCAGTATATATATACAAGAAAAGAAGGGGTAGACTGAGAGAAGACGTACCGGTCCAAAAAGTCCACCGTCACACCAAAGTCATTGGCCATGCTGTCCAGCCCCACCACACGGTAGCTCTGCAGCAGCTGCTGGTAGGCGCGCAGGCGCATCTCGCGGATGAACCAGTTCTTGTGCTCGTGCAGGTACCGGTCCTGGTTCAGGAACTGCTCCTCGACCCGGGCCAGCGCCTGGAAGAAGAGCTTGTACCGCCCGTTGTACAGGCTGCTGACCAGCTGCGCGAGCGCCCCAAAGTCGACCGCCATCTCGGCCTCGGGCTGCTCCGCGCCGCCGCTGCCTAGCGTGGTGAGGTTGACGACAGCCGTCGGGGTGGATTTTGTGGCGGTTGCCGACGGGGAGGACAGCGACTCGGCCGCATCCTGCATCTCGGCGTCGGCGCCGGGCCCGGCGGAAATAGCGCCGGACAGGGCGAGCAGCTTGTCCTCGCCGTCGCCGAGGATGGCCTTGATCTCGGGTGCGTCAACGACCTTGGACTTGAAGTCGACGCGCTTGAGCGAGACGGAGCCGGCGAGCACGGCGTAGATGACGAGGTTGCTGTAGGTGCAGAGTTCGTACGAGGTGAAGGTCGAGAGGCTGTCGAGGAGGAGCGGAGCGGCGAGGTTGTAGCTGCGCGTCGTGAGCAGGTACAGGCCCTCGTAGGCCTTGAGCCGGTTGCGCCGGTCCCAGTCGCCGCCACCCTCAACCAGCGTCTTGGCGCGCTCAACGTGCTTCTTGACCAGGTGCTTGTCTCCGTAGAACAAGCCCATCCGAATGATGGCTAACACGAGGTCGATCTTGGTGCCGATGCCACCAGTCTTTTCGAAGACGTCCTCATATGCGGCGATGGCTTTCTCCTGTGTGAAATAGAAGGTTAGTCACGGCTCAACATTGAAGCGCATCTGAGAGGGGTGATGGCCAACCTTGTCTCCCACTCTGGCCCAGAACTCGGCCCTCTTGCCCCGCGCCGCCTGGATCTCGGTGTCGCCAGCCTTCTCAACCGCCTCCTCCTCCTCCTTCTGGAACTCCTCCAGCTCGCGGTCGTTATCGGCCTTCAGCGACTGGTACAGCGCCTCGTCCCAGGCCAGGTTTATGCTGGAAGTGGGGCCCCTAGTCGCAATCATGCCGACGGCGCTGCTCTTCCTGCTCAAGGGGTTTGAGACGTTCGCACTGCCCTCGCCGACAGCATTGAGGACCCCATCGAGGGGGTGGGCCAGGTAGCGGTAGAGGGGTGCCATCTTGTGTTCCGAGATGGCGTCCTGCAGCTGCTTGGCCGCCGACTGTTGCGCGGGGTGGGTGGCGTAAGGGTTGGTGAGAGTGAAGACATGCTGGGCGAGCGGCAGCAGAGGCCATTTTGCGTACTGAAGATCTGAGCCCATGATTGCGGCGGTTATGTGGAGGTGTGATGCGGGATGTTGTTTGGGAGAGGGGTTCGTGATGGGCAGCGTATTTGAGTCGGGAGTCCGCTGTTTCGTTCAATGCGAGATCCGAAGGAGAGATTCGGCGATTCGTGAAATGGGGTGTGTACTTGTTGAACTAGTTTCGCTTGGGGTGGTTTACGGCGCAAAAAAGGCCGTGGGTCGTTGTTTGGAATGCGAATGCAAGTTCGAAGATCGAAGATGGAAGGTGGAAGCTTGGGTTGCTTGCTTGAGAGCTCCAGTGCCTGGCAGTTGGCTGGAGCATCCGCAAGGCTGCAAAGCTCGCGTCACTGCTGGCTGCTGGCAGGGGCATTCAGCTGCCCCTCCCTGATTCGCTGCGGCGTGTGTGGGGCCAGCACCCTGCAAGTCCCCATTTGTCTTGGCTTGCCTTCCCTGTCTCCATTCTTGAACAACACTTCAAAAGGACCAAAGACAACATTCCTGCCGACTCTGTGATTTCCGCATTCACAATTTCCTCCTGCGGTACCGAATCGAAATAAAAATCTTTTGCAATTCAATTCTCTATTGCGGAACAATCTATCCGTTACCTGCATCTCGGTCCTCCCGTTTCCAATCTCCGTCAATCGCCATCAACGGCCACCACGACCGCTGCGTCAGCGGCGGAATCAGAACCAGAACGACAATGGCGTCTAGATCCCGAGGCGTTGGCCAACCTAACGACAATGACCTCGACGACCTCCCGCAGCCGTTCGACGCAAAGAAACTCGCCCCCGCCAAAAAGCGGCAGCGTTCCGCCTCCCCAACCGCCAGCGCAAGTGCGAGCGCCTCAGGCGAAGCCCCACGCAAGCTCAAGCGGCCCGGGCAGCGCGCCCGCGTTACCGACGCCGAGCGCGAGCAGATCCGGCAGCGGGCTCTCGAGCGGGAGAAGCAGGCCGCGCAGCAGGCCGCCGCCGCCGAGCTGCAGCAGCGGGCGGGCATCAATGACGTGGTACGGGCGCATTACAATGCTGTGCCCGAAAGGGGCCGCGAGTGGCGGAAGACAGACAGCCAGATCAAGGGCCTACGGTCGTTTAATAATTGGGTCAAGAGCTGCATTGTGCAAAAGTTCTCGCCTGACGAGGACCATTCGCCGGGGGCCATGGAGCGTGGGTTCAGCTCGGGGAATCGGCTGCTTGTGCTGGACATTGGGTGCGGCAAGGGAGGAGATCTGTTCAAGTGGCAGCAGGCGCCACAACCAGTGGACTTGTATGTGGGGTTAGACCCGGCTGAAGTGTCGATTGACCAGGCAAGAGAGCGGTACCGGAGCATGAGCAGTCGCGGTGGCGGTGGACGGGGCGGTAGGGGCGGCCATCACCGACGCCCGCAGCGGATCTTTGATGCGCGCTTTCACGTTAAGGATTGCTTCGCCGAGTCGATCGGGGATCTGGACATTGTGCGGCAGGTTGGGTTTTCGTCAGAGAAGGTCAGCAGCAGCCGCGGTTTCGATGTGGTCAGCATGATGTTTTGCATGCACTACGCCTTCGAGACCGAGCAGAAGGCGCGCCAGATGCTCAAGAACGTGGCCGGCTCCCTGAAGAAGGGCGGCCGTTTCATCGGTTGCATCCCCAATTCCGACGTCATCAGCTCCAAGGTCGCCGCGTTCAACGAGGAAATGGAAAAGAAAAAGGCAGCCAAGGCCGCTACGGAGGAAGCCAAGAAATCGGCATCCCCCGACGCCGCGACCAGCCCAGAAGTTCCCGAACCCGCAAAAGAGGACGGCGAGCTCGAAGAGGAAGAGGGCGAAGTCGAGGAGACGGCCAACTGGGGCAACAGCATATACCGCGTCCGCTTCCCCGGCAAGACACCCACCGACGGCATCTTCCGGCCCCCATTCGGGTGGAAGTACAACTTCTTCCTCCATGAGGCCGTCGAGGAGGTGCCCGAGTACGTGGTTCCCTGGGAGGCATTCCGTGCGCTGGCCGAGGACTACAACCTAGAGCTGCAGTACCACAAGCCCTTTGATGAGGTGTGGGAGACGGAGAAGGACGACCGCGAGCTGGGCCCGCTCAGCGAGCGTATGGGTGTGCGCGACCGCCACACGGGCAAGCTGCTTGTTTCGGATGACGAGATGAAGGCGTCGAGCTTTTATGTCGCCTTTTGCTTCTACCGGGTGTAACCGGGTTGGGACGGGAGCGTGGGATAGGCGTCTGTGAGCAGACGCTGAATGACCTCGGGTGGAAGTCATTTCGAACATTCAGTTACGACCGGAGGAAAAGGGGCCGGTTTTATGATTTCGAAGGAAATATTTTTCTAGTACCTAATCTTATACTGCTTCCCCGAGACTCCAGCCACAACGCCCGACCATTTTTGTTGCTTCATTTTCAGGCGTGAACGTTTGTCTTTGTGTAATCGGCAACGTCTATGATTCTGGCCATACAGCATACAGGGTCATCTCTTAAACTTGAAGGATCAAGACCATGCTCAATCGCGTACGCGATGACCAACTTCTCTCCAGATCAAACCGCTTTCTAGCTCCAACCAGCTGCTGTCTTGTCTTAGTATAGTCTTAGGCGTCTCTTCATAGTATGCTAAGAGCTTGAGTACTCCTGGATCAACATACACACCCAGGGTGAATAGCTTGTAACCGACTAGAATTAAACACTAACGCTATGTTTACTACAAAGCAGATTATATAAAGAGGAGTGGGTATCACAAACCCCCTTCCGCGCCGAAAACGGGGACAGAGAGCACAGCGGCCGGGCCGATACTAGCCAGTATCAGTCAATACAAAAATGCCCCGAGCTGCCTTTCCCAAAGCACATGGCCGCAAAATAGACTCCGTGAAATGCAACTCCCCTTTCCCAATCCGCCGTCTTATCCGCACACACCACCCAAACACTTTGCTGCTGACCTACATGGAGTTGGTCGACCGCCTCCAAATCATAAAGGCCGCCAGGGCAGCACAGCTCGTCGCGCCAAGGGCCATGTACAGGCTGGTGCGGTCCGGGGGCTCCTCGGTCTTGGGGAAAGCGGTGCTGGGGTTGGTGGCGGCCTCGGCGAGGGCGATGAAGAGCTCGCTGATGCTGTGCCAGGTGACGCTGACGTGCAGCGGGGCCGACATGTTGAGGGCGGCCGTGTAGGCGTCGGGCTGCAGCTCGCTGCGCTGCGTCGTCTTGTCGCGGTCGGCCTTGAGGGCGGTGTAGATGGCGGGCAGCTCGTCGAGCAGCGGGTAGCGCTTGCGGAGGTCGACAATGTGCGAGAAGGAGTCGGGCTCGGACGAGTCGTAGGCGTAGCAGATGAGGTCGCAGGCGTCGAGCTTGGCTTGGTTCTCGAGGATGGCCGGCTCGAGCTCGCCTAGCTCTTCGAGGATTAGGTAGCACTGCTTGCCGCCGTGCAGCTCTACGCTGTTGACGGCGCGGCGGGGCTTGATGGTTGGGTGGTAGAGAGAGTCGAAGGGCCGGTTGAGGAAGGCGTCGAGGAGAGAGGATTTGCCTGCCCCTGACGAGCCGAGAAGGTAGCAAAGGACCACGTTCCGTTCGACACGGCCCGGTCTCCGCCTACGTTTCCGTGGTTTCGTGACTTTGAGCGCGGCTGTCGTTGAGTCGCGCGCGTTCGGGCCCTCGAAGCCTAGGTAAGCGAGGTATTCTAGGGTGGTCTTGGGTTCCAGGAAGGTTGTCATGCTCCACTGTGCAAGCCACCCCTGCAGTGTGATGTGACCGGCCTCGTTCCGAACAGTAGATGAGGGGAACGATGTCTCCATCCACGAGTGCGGAAGCCCGGGTGTGGGGGCAAATAGCGCCGCGAGTTCCTGGTCGTTGAGGCCGCCATCGTTATCCTTGTCGAACGTCAAAAAGAGATCCATGAAGAAGCGGTATCCAGCCGGGCTAAGCTCTGCCGATGAATACTCCGGAACATCAAAACGCGGATGTAGGAAGTTGTCCTCGAGACTCAAACTATCCGTGTAGTGATGCTTTCTCAGGATAATCCAGATTGTCTCGTGACGCCCCTTTTCCGCATACAGCTTGTTCAGCTGCAGGAACCCTTGAAGGTCGAGCCCCTTCTCAGTGGTGGACGACGGGATAGCCTTGCTGACGGTCAATTTGATATTATCTAGCTCTTCCGGCGACAGAGGCTTGTCGAACGACTTGGACTGGAACTCGTGCATCTCGTGGTCGTTCAGGTAGCCGTCTTGGTCCTTGTCACATAGATAGAATATCCTCCTCAACGCGGCCACGCATGCGGGTTTTAATTGCCCTTCCTTGTGGTCATATAGAGGGGCAATCGGATGCGTGACGGCCTTCTGGCAGAGGTAAAAGACCTCGATGACGTTGTGCTGCTCCTTGGCGCTTGTGCGGATGCAAGAGTCAATCTCCCTGAACTCGGCCATGACCGGAACCATCTCCTCCTCAATCACCTGCGCCGTGTTGCCGGAGCCCGCGAGGTCCGATTTATTGGCGCAGAGCACGACGGGGACGTTGACACCGAGGGAGCGGAAGTAGGGCATCCAGAAGAGGGCGACGCGCTCGTAGCTGTAGTGGTCCGAATAGACCAGCAAGATGACGTTGCATTTTCGGATCTCTTTGCGTAGTGTCGTTCGGTCTTGAGGGCGGGCTGACGTATCGACGATGGTGGTAGTGACATTTTCGGGGGTGCCGATGGTCGGAGGGATGGTGACCTGGGGCAGCACAGACTGGATCTTGTTCGCGACGAAGACGTCCTTAACTAATGAGGCGATCAAACTGGATTTACCGGTCCCTTCGTCGCCGCAAACACAAATGCGGACTGCTTTTGCCCAGTTAGCTTCATGCCCACGTCCCTAGCTAGCTTTGGGCTTCGGGGGTGCGGTACCGGTCGTCATCTTTGCAGCTCTGTCTGTCCCTCTGTTCGTTCAAATCGTTCGTCCAATGTCTGGTTAGCGAGATGCCATGGTCAACCGGCTCGGAGTAGCCGGGGTCTGATATTAATGGACGGGGGTTGTCGATATGCTGTCGATGAAGGGCACAAGCAGATGGACTTCCCGGCAATGTGGGTTGGGATCAGGCCATCGTGGGCTTGTGTTTTGCCAGACGTCGGTGTTGAGATCAGCTCCCCCAGCTAGCGCCCTTTTTTGGTGCTAACGTTAGTGTCGTTGCTCAGGGAGTCCAGTGGTCGCCCCGCCCCCCACGGTGCGGGCCTGTCGGGTTGCATTTGAAGCCGAACGCCCCACAGCGATGCCGGTGTCAAATAACGAACCCCTGTTCATTGTTGGTTGGCCAGGCTGCCGTCGGCGACGGAGGACAGATTCCCTTTTTTTTTTGTACTTTACTCTTCTTTTCCGTCGTTTTTGGTGCAGAAGATGAAAGAGAGAGAAAGAGAAAGAAAACGAGAAGAGTTGTGTGCGACGTAAGTTCCAAGCTCTTCTGTTACTGTTTTCCCTGCCTCTCTCTTTCTCCTCTTCAAACACAGGCCATACTTCCCCTTCCTTTTCTAGTAAAACAGAGCATCAAATAAACGGAGGTAGAAGAGGAGAAAACTAGTCGAGATCACGGGTATTTGGAAATAGAAAAGTCACCGACCATCGAGCATACACACGAGACGAGCTCTTAGGGTCGATGACCGGAACAACAGGAGCTAACGTTGCCCAAGTACGAGAACGCGGCCGCCTAAACTACCTACCTTACTTCGCATCCTATTAGAGTGCCGTTGGCCTCCACACTGGGACTTTACCGCCAACGCCTGATGACCCTCCTCCAGCTGCCCACTGAGCTTTTGCTCCACATTCTGGGCTTCTTGGGCGCCGACTTCTTTATCCAGGACACCCGGCGCCTGGCTGTTTCAAAGCGATGGTACGATCTAGCATGGACTAGCTTTGTCCGTGACTTGTCCTTCACGGCAAGATCACTTAGAGGATTCGTAAAGGACGAGCATTTCCTCACGAGGTGCCAACCCTACATATCCACAGTTCAGCTGTATTTTGCCGGGTACGATGATGCAAGGCCGTTTTCGCCAACGGACCCTGAACCAGAGCCCTTACTCGATGGGTTGGTCAATTTACCTTGTCCCTGGAAAGGCTGGCTGCTATGCTCCAGCAATGTCCGGGCGTACGGTCTCTGAAGCTCAAAGCAAGATGCCCACCGCTCCCTGGAAGAAGCGGTATTAATATACGATATCTGATGGCAAAGCCCCTGGTTGATCTTCTCTCGGTCCGACATCTGACCTCTCTGGATCTCGACACTGCGAGCGCTCACCCCCATTACCGCCAGAACGTCGATGATGGTCTCCATCTTTGTTGCTCCATCAATGCCCTACTTCCGTCGCTGCGGCGGCTCCGCTGCCGGATGGACAAAATATGCGAGAACCTGCTGAAACCCCCACCACAGGACACACCCCTGAAGCTCGAGGAAATCATCATCAACTTTAGCATTTCCGGCCTCTATGACCCAGTTACGGCTTATCATTTTTCCCGGCTGTGTCTGTCTAGTTCTATGACGAACTCCAGGTTGGAAAACACCGTTGAGGCGCAAGCGACAGCACTCTCACACCGGCTCAACAACGCTCAAATGGTCAGGGTGATATCGCACGTGTTCCCATCACTCGACCTACGAGTATTTGATGCTATAACGGGGGAACGAAGTCGGTTAAGACCTGGAGCGGCATGGGATGCTCCTGGGGAAGCGCTGGATGAGCCTGGACAGCAGGAGAGAGACCTGTTCGACGACGATTCGCCGTCGACCCCTGAAACCACATGGTGATGGGTTTGGTTTGTCCGAGGTTGTAAAACTATACTACTCGCTTCTTCATATCCGAGTGAGGGCTGGCTTTCTAATTTGATCATCCTCAGTTTTCTTCTTCGGTTTTGTCTTTATCCCTCTCAGCTTCTTTTTTCTTTCGTTTTCCTCGCCGTTTATCCTTTGCCCAGTTTTGTGTCTTTCTTCTCCTCATCTTCGTGTTTGTAGGATCTTTGTTACTCTTCTCTTTGTTCTAACCCCCTCTTTCCTTTTACTCTCCAACCATGAGCTCGAAAACGACAGTCATGGAGGTATCGTTTCGTCGAGTCTTACAGCATCTCTTTTCGGGAGAATAAGGAGGCAAAGATGGAAAGTTGTTCGGCTTTTGCTCTCTCAGTATGACGCTATTCATTGCCCTAGTGTTGTTTCCATCTTACAAAGGAGTATGAGTAATTAGAAGCTGATAACCTCCCAACACACTCACTGTCCGAGAAGTTGGCTGTGCAACTGCTTGCACCCCACTTCCCCACATCTTACACCGTCCCGCAGATCCCTGGATCCCACGCAGCAAGCTGCAACCCCTGTTCTGGCCCTTGTTCCGGGCCGGTCGTCCCATGGAAGTGTCCCATTGCAACGTCTCACCGGAAGGCCCTCCTTCGTGAGCTGTTGTTCCCAACCTCGCTCGTAGCTTGGTGTCACTTGTTCAAACCTATTCTATACAGATGCGCCGATCCATTTGCAAGCCTCCGACGAGTCTCTAAGCCCGCATTACTAGCAATCTTGGCAACTTGACCTGCCCACCACGCCAAGCGCATCCAGCGCACCCCAACCCCCCGGAGCCCCCCCAAGACAGTGCTGGGAGGACCACCACAGCCCAGCCGCCATGTTGTAAGAGAGAAGAATACGCGCAAAGAGCTCGCGACAACGGCGAATGTCTTGCGCTACCGATATCAAAGACGGCGCACAATGGCTGACTGCTTCCTCCCAGCGTTCTCCCACCCCCGCCGAGATTCCCCCAACAGTCGTATAATGGCGCCGGATCGCCTCCGCCGCTGATTGAGACCAACAACATCCTCACGAACCCGTCGGGTCCTGAATACCAGTTCCTGGTCGGCGAGGGTAGGCTCCGTTCCACCCCAATGGCACTCACTTGGTAGCCACGTGCCAACACAGTACCAGGTCTCTACGTTTTGAAGGAGGATCTGCATCTTGCAACCCCTCCGCCGCACCCCTCCGAGGCTCCGATACTCAATCCGAATCCTCTCTCGACAGCTCCGCAGCCAGCGACTGCTGGTACCCGGCTTTCGCTGATCAATGTGGGCACCATCTCGCCCGCTATCTTCCGGACAACTTCGCGGTCAGACGGGGCAGGGGCACAAGGGGGGAGCATAGCAGAGCACCCGGACGAAAGCCAATCGTCGACAGATGTGCCCGAGAGCGGCAGCGAGGCAGGGCGGTTTAGCTCAACCGACTACCTGCATTCCACGTCCAACGCCCCCGCATTTGGTGAGGCCAATGCTCTCCTGGCCCCCGTGCCGCAAAAGGACGTAAACAAGAGGCGGAAACCCAAGAACAATATGTCCAAGAGCAACTCGTCCTTTATATCGAGAGTGATCAACCACGATACCCTAAACAAGCGGCTACAGGACCGGGCAAGAGATGGTCTCTTTGCATTTGCCAACATTAACCGGGCTTTTCAATGGCTTGACCTCTCATCTCCGTTAAAGGTAAGGGACTCGAGCAGCTACTGAAAAAGACACCCCTGTTGACTCTCTGCAGGTTGAGTACTTGACCAAGATTCTATTCACTAAGGCACACTGTCTGTGCCACGATGTGAATAGGGTGACCAAGGGCCCAACACATATTGACATGATCATGGGCTTTTCGACCGGCGAGATCATCTGGTGGGAGCCCATCTCGCAACGGTATACGCGTCTCAACAAGAATGTAAGTGTCTAAAACGGACTCGCCAACAGCCCGTGGCTTACCCATGACAGGGCATCATCAACGGCACGCCCGTTTCCGAGATCAAGTGGATCCCCGGTTCCGAGAACCTCTTCCTCGCCGCCCACATGGACGGTACCCTGATCGTCTATGACAAGGAGAAGGAAGACGCGGCGTTCTCTCCCGAGGATGAGACCTCCTCCCGAACCAGCGGTGAGACCAACGGCACGAGCAAAGTCAACCACTCGACCCACATCCAAGTCAACAAGTCGGTCCACTCCAAGAACCAAAAGACCAACCCCGTGGCAGTGTGGAAGCTCTCCAACCAGCGCATCAACGCCTTTGCCTTTTCACCGGACCAACGGCACCTTGCTGTCGTCTCGGAGGACGGCTCCCTCAGAATAATCGACTACCTCAAAGAAGAGTATGCCCCGTCCCCTTTTTCCCCACACCAACCCCGTTCCAACATTGTCCCTTTACTAACTCCGAATCCAGACTCCTCGATCTCTTCTACGCCTACTACGGCGGCCTGACCTGCGTCTGCTGGTCCCCCGACGGGAAATACGTCGTCACCGGCGGGCAGGACGACCTGCTCTCCATCTGGTGCCCGTCCGAGTCCCCCGCGCTGGTCGCCCGCTGCCAGGGCGGCGGCCATCGCTCGTGGGTCACGTCGGTCGCCTTTGACCCCTGGCGCTGCGACGACCGGAATTACCGGTTTGGGAGTGTCGGGGAGGATTGTAGGATCTGTTTGTGGGATTTTAGCGTGGGGATGTTGCATCGGCCGAGGGCGGTACGTTCTTTTCTCTCCCTCATACTCTCTTACCTGCCTGGTAAAACCGGTCATCAAGGTTGTGGCGCTAACGATGCATCCCCCCGACAACTAGGCATCGGTCAGACACCGCGGGTCCATCTCGTCGCGTCCCGGCATGGTGCCGCTGCAGCGCGCCGAGACGGCGGCGACCTCTGGGACTGGAGGCAGTGCGCGGCTGAGGGCGGACTCGAACCTCTCGGCGGCGGGTGTTGTCGATGGGGACAAGGACGCCGTGGTGCCGCACCCGGTTGAGTCCAGGGCTACGACGGCCATGTTGCCGCCTGTTTTGGTACGTACTACGACTTACCACTTGACTGACTAAGCGCTTGTGGTTGTGTGGTGAGGAGAGGGCTGACACTGGGGCAGAGTAAAATCGTGGATCCGGATCCACTGTGCTGGCTGGGCTTTACGCCGGACGCTATCTTGACGAGTTGCAAGTCGGGTACGTATTTTCTGTGTAAAGTGTCTAGACCAAGGGCTAATGACGTTATGTCCAGGGCACATTAGGACTTGGAACCGGCCGTCGGAGCTGGCGCCGCAGTTGGAGGAGAAGAAGGATGCTGCGTGATTTGACCCACGATGAAGTGCTGGGTTGTTGATTGGTGTGGTTCAAGCGGCTGTGTATGTACATATTGGATATCTTATCTCAGCGTTGGGCATGTTGGACAGCGGCGTGTCTTCGCATCGGCGAATCAGCTCGGTCTGCCCCAAGTGTACCCTCGGTATCATGCTCCAAACGATATCATGAACAACCAAGTTAGAGAACCACACTGCCGAATCTGCCAAGGTTCTGCGCTGTTTCCGAGGTTCTGCGAGATCATGCGCTTTGGTTTTTGCCGGAGCCTGGCTCCCTGTGTGGTTACAGCCCTAGCGGATGGATCATGAGAGTTCTGGAACCCGGCTGCTGCGTGCCGATCCGGTCCAGACGCGGGCCGGAGACAGGTCAAGTGGATCCTTTCCCCTGCATGTTCATCAGGGCGTTCGTTTATCTTCGTCGTTGCCAGAGGAGTCAGGCGGTATGATAAGTGGGTATTGATACGAATACACGTCACTGCAGGATCGGTCGGGCCAGTCGTTTTGCTGCTTGCTGCCCGTGGTGCGCTTGGGCGGCCACAGCCATCTGTCATTTTTGTATCGATTTGTAATGTACCATGTACAGGTCCTCACTAACGGTTGGGTCCCAAGACACCCAACGAATGTCTTGTGTGTTCTGCGTCATGCAGCCGAGACACAGGTGTGTATGATCCTGGCGCATGCATCGGCTTGTGTCTCTGATTGTGTCGGGTTATTGATACCGAGATTCCGGGACAGATGAACCCGAGAGCCGTTCGGGAAGTCGCCCGTCTGTCGGTTTGGCATGTGCTCCTTTCGTGTGATGTTGAACCATGGCATGGGAGACTGATGGTGTTTCGTCCTCGGCTCGGGACTCTCCCGACCTGTCGGTCAGCTTCCGAGAGGATCAACAGAACCAATGCGAGGAGACGTCGGCATTTAGTGAACAAGGAGTGTACACTCCCGGCAGACCCCTGTCTAGGTCAATGTCTTCAAAACATCCAATGACACGACACCCTGCTTGGGCAGGCCATCCGGATGGGGCAAATCAGTCGGCAGGTTGTTGTCGGAGCCCTTCCGAGGGCCAACTGCCTGCAAGCTCTAGCTGATTAATCAATGTTCACAGCTCACAAGAGTGATGCGGCTCCTAGGTGACGATGCAAGTGCCGTCACATGCCAAGGGAGCCCAGATGCTGGGTAGGACTTCCCAGATGGCCTCATCAAGATGGAATTGCTGGAAGCGAAGATGGCGCAATGCCATTTTCACGTTTCAGCACATGCCGTTGGGCCCAATCGCCGCGCGAGGCTTGGCTGTTGTCTTGCGGTGAGTCAGTCCGAGAAAAGATGACGAAGAGGTTGAGTTTTTTTCTTCGTTTTCAAAACGCTCGCGGTTCGGCCAAGGGCAAGGTGACGAACCAATGGCGTTGCCGAAACGCCGGCCGGTTCTCGGAGTGCGGCATCTCACCATGATAGGGTATCGGCGGCATTTCAGGGTATAGAGTCAGAATACCTGTACTTTGCAGTGGACGAAGAAACCAACGAGCCATTCAGGTGCGCAGCAGCGGGCCGCTTCCGTAGGTTTATCAGGTTCAGCGTTTCGCAAGCCTCGGGGATATCGCTTCCTTGGGCTTTCCAGGTCCCTGGTCGGCATCCCGAGCCAAGGCGGCGCGGCGTCTGTCAGTCAGGGACTGGCATTTCGCCGCATTTCGTGCCAACCCCCTGCATCTGAGCCATGCAACATCAGATGAGGCCATTCCCATCCATGTGACCTGATTCATTACTATCCGAAAGCTTCCCGGCTAGACCGTCTGCAACAGCCCCTGCAGAGTCGTACTCAAAGTTCCAGCACCGCTTGATAATGTCTCGAATGACATTGTTGTCTGCGATGGCAGGCATCATGCCGCTCTCAACGATGCCCCAAATGTCACCACTGATCCCCGAGTAGGGCATTTTCCACTCGGTGATTTCGTAGAGAGCCGAGCCAAGTGCGTACAACTCGCGTTGCATCATGGATAACGTGAGTACTTGGTCCTCTGGTAAGGCGGGGCAATACGCTAGCTTATACGTGTAAATCCCGAATTGCGGATACGCAGTTTCGAGAGTAGAGCTGGCAAAGTCGCAGATCTTGAGGCTCTCGTCACCAAAGACAAGAACGTTTCGAGTCGACAAGTCTCCCCAGATAACACCGTGGGAATGGAGATATACGACGCATTTGGCGAAGGCAATCGCCATCTCCAATCGTCGGCGCGTCGAGGGAGTCTCTGTAGCTTCCTTAATAAAATACCGCAGATTTCCCTTCGGCGTACGTTCAAGCTTTAGCGCTATGACATTACGGTCATCGTCGTAGACGAGCCCGAAGCATCTCGTGATGTCCTGATGGCTGCCAAGTGCCATGTAAATATCGTGCTCACGGGAGAGGTCATAATTGGTCTGCGCCGCCATCGAAGGTGGACCGTAGGGCTTGCCGTCGATCCATATCGTTTCCGCCTCAAAGACGATGTTCGGGCTGGCCTTGTCGCTGTATATGACAGAGTGATCCGTCCGTATCAGGACTTCAACGCGGCCGTTGATGAAAACTGCGATAGGCCATAGTGTCATTTTAAGTGGGAGAAAACTGTGTGTCTGTGCGGTTGCGGTTGTGTGTGTCTGTGTGGGTGTGTGGGTGTGGGTGGGTGTGTGTGTCTGTGTGGGTGTGTCCGCGTTTGTTGGCTTGGGTGTAGAGAACCGGGAAGTACTTGTAATACAGAATACCTTACGTACAAATACGGAGGAACCAGCGCGCGGCGTTTTGTTGGCACCCCACGCTGAAAGCTGGTGCCCCACCAAACAATGCCTGTCTTTGGTTTTTTTTTTTCTTTGCTCTTTGATCGTCCTTCCTTGCAGCCCTGTGACCCCCACACTCCTCCAACTTGAACTGGTGACTGCTATCGCGCAATTTATCGACACCAATTGAGCAGATTATTTCCATCCATCTGACACGTCCAACCCTGGCGTACTGAACACGAACCGGACAACGTGCCCTAATAACGCATCGCCCTTGAAACGCGCTCTTAAGAGTGCCGCAAGGATACCGGCTTATACCCGGAAGTACCGGGCGGTGTCTATAAATGGGGCTTCCATCTCTCGTCATGCCCGTATCCCTGCCGTGTCCGATTGCGACGGCAGGGACATGCATAGCCTGGGCCTCGCTTTCCTGCCAAGTTGCTGGAGCCACGCCACCCTGACGATTCTCCATATCTAACCCAGGAACCTAACTTTTCTTCTTCTTCTCACCGACCCGTCCTACATATGAACTCTGTATCCCTAGGTCCCCCGTGGGCCTTGTTCCCTCTTCCTACCTGACCGTCACATTCCCACATTCCCACAACCACGCTACCTGGTTCCTAAGGCCATGAAGTCCTTCAACCCTTTCACTTCGGTGACCGGGAGATATGCCTGTACCCTGTTTGAGATTCGGTGAGTCGGAGACCCTGCCAGAAGGCCTCCTCCACGTTCCCCCTCCCACCACTAACCACCGGTCGCTGCTCTTTGTAGGCTCGACAATGACTTCATCGTTTTTCGCGGAACCGATCACGAGGCTTCGGGCCAACTCCTGCGGGGCACAGTCGTCCTCTGTTTGGCGGCGCCACTAAAGATCGAAGACATCCACCTAAAACTCACGGGAACAGTTCATTATGGGTATGGCGCCAGGCCAAAGATTCAAGGTACGCGCGAGGAAGGTGCTGACCCTAGTCGCTAGCTGGACCGACGCAAAAGTAACCGCCACAGGCATATCGACGACCAGGACCGACAAGAGCGTGCAGTTTTTCGAACACCGATGGCAACCATTCGTCGGAATCGGCGCCGGAGATCGCACGAGAGGCCTCACGATGCAGCCCGGAAACTACGAATGGCCATTCGAGCTGATGCTCAATGGCGACATGGCCGAGAGCGTCGAGGGCCTGCGCGAGGCGAGCATCTCGTACAAGCTCAAGGCGACTGTGGCGCGGGGCAAACTATCACACGACCTGCACGCGTACAAGCGGGTGCGCATCATCCGGACCCTCGAAGCGTCGGCTCTCGAGTTCTTGCACGCCATGAGCGTCGAGAACATATGGCCTAACAAGCTCGAGTACTCGATCATGGTGCCCCAGAAGGCGGTTGTCTTTGGCAGCTGCATCCCCGTAGAAATGCGATTCACACCCTTGCTAAAGGGACTCGAGCTCGGCGACATCACGATCAAACTGCTCGAGGCCCACGACCTCGTCGTCCTCAGCCCGACAAGCAACGTCGGCAGAGAACACAAGAAAGAGAGGGAAATCGATTCGTGGACCATCCAAGTGAGCCGAGAGGAGCATTGGGAGGATATGATCGATGAGAACGGCCAGGAAGGTTGGGTGGTGAACACATCCCTGAATCTGCCTAAGAAGCTAGACAAGTGTCTTCAGGATGTCAACATCAAGGGGATCAAGGTCCGGCACAAGCTGAAGCTGGTGGTGGCGCTCAATAACCCCGACGGCCACGTTTCAGAACTGCGCGCGACGCTGCCCGTGACGATATTCATCTCGCCCAACATGCCACTGGACGACAACGGGGCCATTGTAAGACAGCTCCCCAACGGGGCGTCCCGGGAAGTGGCGACCATGGCTCCACCGACCTACAGCGAGCACGTCTTGGACCAGCTGTATGGGGATATTGACCCCGTGAGCTTACAGACGCCCATCGGTGGCCGGTCCGGGGTCAGCAGCCCCTTGCGCGGCCACTCGAGGGCGGGCTCGTCCGAGAACCTGGCGGCCGTATTCCACGGAGCACCAGTCTCTCCGGCCCTGCTCTCGTCTAGGTTACAGAACATGTCGTTGGAGGAGCGCAACCGGAACAGCTCGTGGAATTCGAATCTCTCAGGAGCCGGGGCAGCCCCGAGCGCAGACAGCCCGCCGCATCCCACCGACGCCGCACACTTCTCCCCTCCCTCGTCCACCCCGCTCACCCGGCACAATAGCACTGACGGGTCTTCGGGATCCCACACGCCAGAGCACGTCGACTTCATCGAGATCTCGGAGCTGTCCAAAGTTCCGAGTTATCAAACGGCCATAAAGACACCGGTCCGATCGGTAACCATTTCGGACACACTAGCACTCCCGGACTACCAAACAGCCATGAGCGCGCCGGGGTCCCCCAACCTCCATGGCGCCGTTACCACGCCGATTGTCGACACGCTCGATACCATCACCGAGTGCGCTCCGGAGGAACCGACTCCGTCGCCGGGAGAGTCGAGTCCGCAGGCGGCGCGCAGACCCCCGCACCGGCGACAGCTGTCGTTTCCCTTTCCGCATGTCTTCCACATGCCGGGAGACGGGGATGAGCGCCGTCGGGTGCAACTGTTGCAAGCCCGCGAGCGGGTGGCTTAGGAAGCTGCAGATGCGGAAGAGGAGGCCGCCGATCCGGCGCGCCGCCAGTCAAACTGAGGTGGCGGGTACCCTTGTTTGAGTATAATTATTTCCTTTGTTATCGTGCTTAGTTAGCATGGGTTGGAGTTTTGGAAGTCGGCAATGGTTTTAGATGGGCGGGAGGCAACCAAAAGTTATGATGAGGAAGGAAAGCAACGGTGATGAAAAGGACTTGGGCTGGCGCATTCTCCTCTTATTTCCTAGATACCCCAATTAGCTGGTCGACCGGCAGTCCTAATACAGGCGCATTTTGCATTCACCAAGCCCATTTTAGCTTCGGGTTTCACTAAAAGCTCAGAGTGCCAACACTGGCCTTCATATGCATAACCAGGGCCACGCAGGATCAGGATTCGGTGGCACAAGAGGTGTATTCTTGGGAGAAGGGCCAGTGTGAGACCCGACGTTGAAACACCAAAAAGGGTCGGACGACCCTTGCTGGTGAGAGAGCCATCGACGTCATGGCATGGGGGACCCTGGCTGGAGTCTAAGTGACTCCGCAACACCGTGGAAGTGTTCAGTTTTCATTTCAGAGGTCCCCATTCTTCAACAGACCATCTCGTTTACCCCTCTGCCCGACTCAGCTCGAATATCTCGACTCATCTCCCGTTGTCGCCAACACAGAGAAAATTGCCAGCTGGACAGGGTCCTTTGATCAGCTCGCCGCCCCCGCCGAGACCCAGCCGATTTACGTCATTGCATGAAGCGATCACGATGCGTCCAATGTTGATCGTCGCAGGGATCGAACGAGGGGCCAAGGACCCACTGGTTTATCTTGGCCTGATCTCTGGAGTGGACCCCACAAGAGGGGCAGTCCGACAAGAGAGGTGCCCGAGGCCCGGCCCAATGAACCCGAACCCGCTCAAATAATAATTGATTGACCAAAGCCATCACATCACCGCCTCTTGAGGTTGATCAACCGACTAACTAGTCGACACCTACCCTCCCTCCTTGTTCTTCTTGGATGCTCTCTGCTTGTTTATGACCTCATTGATGAGTGCATTGTTTTCTGGTGCAGCAGTAATCTGTTTGATTTGAAGCGCGACTTGGGACGAACCGCGCTTTTTGGATTTTCTCTGGTTCCTGTTTTTCCAGATTTGTTGGGCACTTGAAGCTCCCCCACGCCAGGTACAGACAGACCAAACAACCTTGACCGCAACACGAACCAGCCTTTTTGGAGACCCATTTTCTTACACAATGAAACGATTCACTAGCCTTCGCAAAGACAAGCGGAAATCCGTGGAAAAGCCCCTGGAAACCACCCCGGAACAGGCCGTGGTAAAACCAGTGGAAAAACCTCTGGAAAAACCAGCAGAACAGTCCGCGGCACCCGCAACAGAAATGGCGACCCAAGATGCTGTTCCTCCCCGGCAGGAGACCATGTCGAGCATCGCTAGCGACGAGGCCGTCCCTACCGACACGAGCACTGTACGCATGCCCAATCGCCAACCCTATTGTTCTATCTGACCTTTATCTGACATATTCGATAGACTGCCGGCCTCCTCACCGAAAGACTGGCTGCGTGGAAACATGCCGTCGTCTACCTCGAGGAGTATATGGAAGCTGCCGAGAAGCTCCACAAGATCCAGGCAAAGGAGTATGAGAAGGTGTTGAAGGTGCGTCACCCCTCACTTGACTCTCTGAGTACCGCTCACTCATCCGCCTGCCTTTCAGACCATCTCGAAACCCCTTAGGGAGGGGCAGCACTTTGACCAGACCCTCGGTGGTATGGCCGGCTTCTTCGAGAACATGCGCGTCAACACCGAGGCCCTAGTCAACAGCAATCTCGAGACGGAGAAGAACATCAAGGGATCCGCCCTCCCGGTCGTTGAGCGCTTGCATAAGGAGATCAAGCACAAGGCTAAGGAGCTGGCCCACGGCGCCGAGAAGACGGCCAAGGAAGTCGAGAAGGCACGCAACAACACCCAGAAGCACATTGAGCTGCTCGGCCAGAACGCCGCCGCCTTTGAAGCCACCGGCGGCAAGGCGCACCCGAACGATGACCCGTACATCGTCCAGCGCGGCGTTCTTCACCGCCTCAGCAAGCAAGTCATTGAAGAGAACAACCAGCATAACGACCTGGTTGCTGTCCAAAACAACTTTGAGGTCTTTGAGCGCCACATTGTCGAGGTGATCCAACAAGCCATGGAGACCTTCACCAACCTCACCGGTGGGCAAGCCCTCAAAGTCCAAGCCCTGCACGCCGATATTCTCGGCGCTGCCCAGCGGATCCCCCCGACTTTCGAGTGGAAGGCCTTCCTCAAGCGCAGCTCCGACGCCCTCGCCAACCCCAACCAGGCGCCGCGCACCGTCGAAGCCATCAACTTCCCCAACATGTCCCACCCCTCCACCAAGCCCCTCATCGAGGGCTCCCTGGAGCGCAAGAGCCGCAACAAGCTCTCGTGGGGCTACACCTCGGCCTACTACGTCGTGACCCCCTCCAAGTTCCTCCACGAGTTCAAGGACTCGGACAACGTCCGCCGCGACCCCGTCCCGGAACTGAGCATCTACCTGCCTGACGCCGTCCTCGGCGCCCCGCACGACGGCAAGTTCAACGTCAAGGGCAAGGACCGCTCCGGCCATATGGGCGGCAAGCTCGCCGGCACGTCGGAGCTCGCCTTCAAGGCGCACTCGCCCGCCGAGGCCGAGAAGTGGTTCGAGGTGATCCGCAAGGTCGCCGGGACCACAGGCCCGCCCATGCCGTCGCCCGGGAGCGAGACCGGTAACCCCGTTGAGGCTTCTACTTCTGCTGCCGCCGCTGCTGCTGTGCCGGTTGACGAGAAGCCCAAGCCGACTGTGGCAGTGCCGGCATCGCCCGTGCATGCGCAGCAGGAGACCGGGGTGATTACCGGTGGGGAGACAGTCGCCAGCCCGGTTGCTACGTCGGCTGTGAGTGAGAAGGCGCAGTTGGCTGCGGCTGATGTGAAGGGCCGCGGGGATGCGGCTGTTGCGTCGCCTACTGCTGCGGCTGCCGGGAAGGAGGAGAAGGTTTAGTTAAGGAGGGAGATTGATTGGGTTTTGCGTGACGGGGGTTGAAGTGATGGGCACTTAGTTTGTTTTGCAGGGTTAATCGTGAATACCCCCGGTTTTAATGTGGCGTGGAGCTTGGTGGGAGTCGGGAGGGTATATTCTGCTAGTTTGAATACCAGTATGGTTGTTTGTTAATAGCCTTTACCAGGCTTTTGAAGTGTTTGACTTGGGAATCTACCACGCAGTGAAATGGAGGAGACGTGAGAAGCGGGAATGTCAGTAGGTAAGCATACAATTTCAAATTATAGCTAACTAAAAGTTCAAGGCGGGTAATTATGTGTTGTAGATGCCCATCTTCTTCATCACTTTGTCTATATTTCCGTTGGTGTTCGTGTTCCTATATCCGGTACGGTTCCTTTTACCGCCCCTTGAAGTTGTGTTACCTACAGGACCTGTGGGATTGCTTCTAGAACCCGAAGTCCTGGTGTCGAATCTTCCACAGCAAAGGCTCGCTACCCTTTAGTAAATACCACGCATATGCTGTCATTGTCTGGGGAAGGGAAGGGGCTGCAACGATTCTAGTCATTGGGGTTCCCAAGTCATCTGGTGTTACTCAAAGCTCGGCCTAGTGAGATTCATTGCAAGGGATGGTTGGTGGCTGACTGGTTGTCTCAGGGGTGTGAAATTTGTGGACAAAGCTGTATGTGCTGGAGAGGAGACGTGGACAAGGGAATGAATGGCTGGTGGTGGCTGGTAATGCGCTTGGGGGTTGGTTTGGGCGGTTTTGTTAACGGGGAGTGTGTCTCTCCACAAACACATTGTGTGATGGTCCTCACCATGGTTGTTTGGTGATGGGACGAGATTAGTTAGAATACTTTGCCTTGCTGTGGGTGGATTCACTGGTCGTGAATGCTTGCTCTAGAAACTGATGTGGTGAAGAGCGTAGTAATGGCAGTTGGAGGATATGCCGTCCTACGTGACAAGTAACCGGACGAAATAATTCGGCTCTGCCGAGGAGTCAGGGGCTAGATCGAACCGTTGGGATGGGTGTGGACAGTCGCAGCAGTTTGAGATGACAGCAGAAACATCCAGCGGACGAACCTAAGCCCAGAAGCCAGTAACAAGCCTTTAGTGGATGGATATGCAACCGCGAGGCGCCTTGTTTGTGCTCTCAAGGTCTCTTCTCCTGTCGATGCCGGCAATGCGAGAGCGACAGCGTGTTGTGGTGTGTGTGCGTTGTCAGTAGGTGAAGATCGGGATGGTGGCACAGCGGAAAACGGGGCTTGGTGCAGCAGGGTATAGGATGACGGTGATACATATACGTTGTTGGAGTCAGCATTAGAGTGTGTGGGTATGGTTGGTCAGCCCCAGTTTCCCATGCCTCCTCCCCAACGAACATAGACACAGCCCGGCGGACATGAGAAAACACCCGAGAGAGCCAGACAGCGAGGATGGGAAGCCACATCATATAGACGTCGGGTAACCACACCTTTCACCTCCCCGATCCATCACACCGGTCCGCAGCCACCTGGCAGCCTCGATTTCCTCCCGGCGTGCGCGGACCATAAACCAGTCATTCACCCACTCACCTACCCCCCTAAGCCAATTCCCGCGTGTCCCGCGGCCTGAAGGGGCCGACCCATGCCAGCGGAAGAAGGATGCGCCCCGCATGGAAAGAAAAGCTGTGAAACGGCCCAATCCGGAGACACGGGAACGGACGTGAGGCTGAAGGGTGAAGCTGTGACCGGCTTGGTTCGCTGGTGGTGTTTAATAGCGGGGAAGGATGGAGGGTGGCGCGGGGTTCAGACTGGTCGAGACGAGAGTGGCTGCCGGTGGATGCATGCATGCAGGACGCACAAGGACTCGAGTGAGCGAGCCAACCGCTTGGTTGTTGGATTCGGGAGCCTTGCGCCAGCCTTGCCGAAGGACTCGACTCGGCTCGACTCGACTCCACAGAGTACTACTTTGTACCCGCGTGCGTCTGTCCTCCCTTTTCGGAGGATCTCTTCCGGCAGAACAACGTGGATGGTAGATAGGGTGACAATTGCAGTGAGAAGCTCAGGGCCAACTGCTTAAGAGAGCAGAAACTTTATCCACTGCCACTGCCACTGCCACCCGGCTCACCCCTCACCTCGGGCCGTCCACAGCCTTGCTCCTAGCCGCCCTGTGCCGTTGAAGATCCGTCGGCCAGCCATGTGGCTCCCGGCAGTTCGGATGCAGGTATCGATCACGGGACCCTCAGCAATTGGTCGCCTCACTTGGTATTATTCGTGGTCATGCCTAGACAAGGGAAAGCGCATCGTGCTTTACAACAACACCGGGCAATCTAGGTGAGCAAGAGAACATACATGCTGTCCAGGGGCTGCGACACGTCAATTCCATTTGCACAATCCCGGGATATGACGTCTATATCACCAACATACCCATTCTTGCCTACTGCCCTCAGCATCCAGCTTCAACACGGTTCCTAGCCTTGCCCCAATAGCTTCATTCGTCTGCCGCCCTGGACTTTAGCAGCCTCGCGCCGCAGATCGAAATCTTTGCAATTTGAGTGTCGTTTTGTTGATTTTTGGGCCCTCGAACCCTCGCCGGGATTGGCACACCATGACGAAACCGTGGGACAAATACCGCGAGATCATCATTGCCGAATACAAGGAGCAAAACAGGCCACTCCACGAGGTGCAGCGAATCATGAAGGAGCGGTACGGGTTCAAGGCCTCGTACGTGCAGTCCCGGCTGCTTGTTGTGGCCCAACTCTCAGGCATGCCGTGCTCTTGCGGCTTGCTTGGGAAAGAAGGGAGTACCGCTGACCGTTGACGGCCAGTACCCGCGCGTACAGATCGCGCTTCGACAGGTGGGGGATTCACAAGTACTCGCGTCGCAGACAGTGCTCGGTAGCAGGCGACGCTGTGCGTCTGCCGGTGCAGCAGAGCTCTGATGTTGAGGAGAGTAGCTCTCAAGCGGCCTCGCCTATTGTGTCGCCACTTGAGCTGCTCAATCCCAGCCTGTGTGAAGCAACGCCGTCGGTGGGGTTCAGGAGGTGAGATGTTGTTTGTGGCAACGTGTTATCGCTCGAGCGCTGATAGCTTGTCATTGTCAGTTCTCTTTGCCTCAAGGCCGAGTTTCCGTACGGCTCGGTGACGCCGTCGCCCATCTCAGCCGTCGACCACAGCCTTGCGTCGTCGAACCAGTTCGGAATCCAACTTGGATGCCCGTTCAATTCCCAAAACCTCGATTGCTATTCGGCCGGTCCAACGGGAGTATATCGACAGGTGCACCATGTCCCGATGATTGCGGATTCATCATTGACAGGCCAAGGCAGCATCCCCCAAATTGGCATCCAGGCGGGGTATGCATATTCTCTGGGTCTTGTCGCCGGCTCTCGCGGATAGTGCGAGACAGAACAACTTCGTTTTGTTATATATTTCTGGTTGAACGGACAGCTTCTCCGCCTCTGGACCCTGGCTCTTCGTTTCTTTCTCCCTATAGTATCTCGAAAGGTTCGAGGGCGGTATTCTGAGCTCCTTTGCTGACACAAGGTTGGGTTTGACAACATCAAAACCAGTCGGCGGCGGGGAAACGGGGTGAGGTGATCGCAGGAGGCGAGAACAGTCGCTGTGGAAACAGATAGACAAGAAGCCGGATTCTCCCCGGCCTATCCCTCGGAGCCTCCTATCATAAGGTAAATAGTTGGGTACATATTCGCAGCAGTCGGCTGATGCTCAAATAGGGTATAACCCCGGCTTTCCTGGCATTCGGGGCAACATAACGGCGCAAAAATATCGCTGGAGTTCTGTTAGTTGCGAAGGAATGCTCCAAGCCCATTGGACGCATGTCGGAGGAAGGGCGTTGTTGTATGTTTATGGACGAGGTCGTCAGTTGTCATCGATCTCCTCCATCCGGCGAGGTCGTCTCTCCTTTTTGATGTTGGTAGAGCGCCCGATAATCATGCTAGAATCACCGTCGTCATCTTCAGCCTCAATATCGGATGTGTCGTCGACTCCTCGTCTGGCGGCTTGCTCTGCGCGCTTGATTTTGCGCAGAATCACCTCGTCGAGGTACAGATCCTTGATGCGCAGGTCCTAAAAATGCGTTAGCACTGTTACGACAATGGGCTTGCAGTGTGGTTCGTACCTTAGAGCAGACGGGGCACTTTGCCATGCCGTTATTGCTTCTGATAAATTCCAGAATGGCAGCCTTCTCAAACGTGTGCTTGCACTGGTGGTTGCTATAGGGCTCCTTCATGGTTTGCAACGACAGCGGGCACTTGAGATCAATGATCTCGCGCTCAACAACCAAGTCGTCGTCCTCATCAGCATCGGCGGGCACGCCCTTGGTAGGCCTGCCGTGCTCGTCGAACCAAGTCGATGCGTCGGGGAGGGGAATCTGGTCCTCGGGATGCAGCGCGTCGTGCCAATTCTTTTTGAATGAGATGTAGTCGTTGTTGCGGGCATATCGCTCGTGAGCCGTCAATTGACTGTACTCTTCCAACTTTGCTCGGCGGGCAGCCTTCAACAAGTCCTTGACACCCGGTATGGGGGGTGCATCCTCGTTCACCTCGTCAGCCTCATCCCCTGTCTCATTTTCGCCCTCGGCCGAAGCCCCATCGCCGTCATCGTCACTACCAGCCACACGCCGCTTGATCGCCTTCTTCGATTTCCGGGGCTTAGGTTCGGGCCGTGCCTGCTGCGAGTTCAGCCCTTCCACCACCTTCTCTAGCACCGCCGGTTGGTCCTCGAGCTCAGCACGGCAGTCAATTACTTGACGCATCGCCTCTTCGGACGAATCGGTCAGTTCGGTGATCATGGCTTCCAGCTCGGCCACGTATTCCTCCAGTGACGCCTCGGCCTCGGGCTTCTCCTCAATGCCCCGGGCCCGCCGCTTCTCGGTCATGTGGGCCAGGGCTCGCTTGCGCGCAAACAGCACGTCGTTGATGGTGCCGACACTCTCAAACAGAAAGGTGGATGACTTGGAGAGGTGCTTCTCGTAGGCCCGCCTCGAGCTGTCGGTGTCTCGGGCACTGGACATTGCGGTCACCCTTTGCTTGGTCCTTTCGTCCATTGGATGGGCGGGCGGTTCGTAGGGCGGCATACGGAGAGGAGCATCCGCATCGGCTGAGCGCCCGGGGGTCGCATCCGGCCGACGGACACGTTGGAGAAGCCGTGGCATGGTGGGGCACTCGACAGCCGATTGCCGGAAAATTTAAGACGATTTCTCTGAACGTCTGGTCGAATATCGGGAAGAATCCGGTTGCTGTCAGTCTAATTGAGTAGTCCAATGGAGGGCATCGACTGAGCCCAAAACTTTGGTGCAGATGAACGTGATGCTGCTGGCTGATGGGGTTTTGGAAAGTTGGGATAATTACCAATTGCGGGGAGACGCGTGAAAGCGACCAGGCGCGTGAAAGAGAATGGGCTTTGCCGCCAAGACTTTGACAACTGCGCTTTTCTCTAATGGGTTAGCGCTTGTTACCCATGTTCTCCACTTAACTCCATCCCTGTCAGCTTGACGTTGTCACAACCCTGAACTTTCCAACCATCATCGCCGCTTGCCGGCTGCTCGTTCCTTTGTTCTTCGATTACATTTTTCAACGTTTTCTAACCTTTCCCACCAATTCCTGGGCAGTCTCACGTCCAGGTTGCCCAATTGTCTAGAACGGTCAGTCCAAATATTTGCGACGAGTGATCCATTCCTGCAGTCATCATCCTGCCAGCTCCCAGTCTGCGGCTGCGATCTCTGGCCGATCCTCGCCCAACCCTGCAATCTTCCGGATCGGGACATCAGACACAACGACGGAAGTGCCGCTGCAGTACAGATCGGGACAGAGTCCGCATAGGCCTCGATCTGTGAGCTTGATTGGTCTCGGCGCCACCCGATCTTTGCGATGGCCCTGATCCCAGCACCTACCGCTCGATCTAGCGATCGAATCTACAACCGCCATCGATAAATCTCAACCAAGTCCCCCATTTCGATGAACCACGTCAGAGAGCACAAACATACAAGTTCGTAATCATCTGGCCCCACGATCCTGTTTGTTTCCCGTGTACCACTCCCACGCCAGCCGAACCAAGCCTTCTGGGTCTTGTTTCTCCACGATCTCCGTACTTTGGCCACCCGTCTTGCACCAATTTGAAGGAACTTTATGCTGTCTCATCTCATCTCCCCACAGGGCCCTACGATCGGTCTATCGTCTGGTTCTGGCCTCCGTTGGATGAACGCTAGGGCCGGGTAGCCTAGGGAGCTTAGCTTAAGCTTCGTTAAATACCATCAACAGTTCTCACTTTCTTTCTGTCCATTGGGGCATGGCATCTTCAACAGTCAACCCTCTCCGTCTTCCCCATCCCAAGAAGCATATTGCCGCCCCATGCCTTGTTAGTGATGGCATCTTGAATAGTTTCAGCGACGCTCAGCCAAACCCCAATAGCCATACCCCAAACCTCACATCCGCCATGAACTCCCCACTCACATCCGACCTCAACCCCTGGGAGGAGCAAGCCTTAAAGGTACTTCCTCTCGCATCAAGTCAACATCCGCACCTGCTCACACACAGCCAACAGCACCTCCATCACCGCCACGCCGTCCACCCCCCCAAACTACAAACCTTCGACAGCCTAATCTACCCAGGCCTCTACTCCCCCAGCGGCCTCGACATTCTTACCCTCCTGGTCAGTTCATCCCTTCCCCCCCACCCTCTTCTCTCCCTCCTACAACCCATGCTAACAAAACAAAGGCAACAATCCACCGCCGCCCCAACCCTCAAATCGCCCTCGGCCCCGTCGACCTCTCCTGCGCCATCATCATCTGCGACCTACTCCAGCCCGACAACCCCATCGTCTATGCCACCGCCCCATTCTTTACCTTGACTGGGTATACTAGGGCCGAGGTGCTGGGAAGGAACTGTCGGTTTTTGCAGCACCCGCCGCCGGAATCTGTTCTTTCGAAGGGTGCAAAGGGGAGGGGAGGGGAGAAGGTTGTGGGCGGTCATGATGATGGTGACAAAAAGAGGGAGAT
The DNA here is from genome assembly GCA_017139535.1 of Trichocladium uniseriatum. Lineage (NCBI taxonomy): Eukaryota > Fungi > Ascomycota > Sordariomycetes > Sordariales > Chaetomiaceae > Trichocladium > Trichocladium uniseriatum. The sequence goes on along the minus strand of WOUO01000009.1, from coordinate 178,820 downwards.
TATGCGGAGGGCGGTGCAGGTGAATGCGGAGGTGCAGGTTGAGGTGGTGAATTATAAGAAGGACGGGCAGGGGTTTGTGAATTTGCTGACTATCATCCCCGTGCGGTTCGGGAGTGATCAGTTTAACTATTCGGTGGGGTTTTTGTGTGAGATGGAGGGGTGAGGGGGTCGGGGTAGGAGGAGAAAATGGGAATGGGCAAGGCGGTAGGTATGGCGATGATGGCGTTTTGGATGGGTTGGGACTTGGTTATGTATGCTTGCTGCTAGGCACGATGATACCCTGGGGTTGTTGATGAGACTTTCTTAGCTTGGCAAAAAGATGCAACATTATCGCATAGCTTCTGGCCACTCTTTTTCTCGCCCCAACTATTGATTTTCGGAAAGTTGACCGAGAACTTGAAACCAGGGGTTGAAGATGGCGCCGCCGAACTCCGGGCTTAGCGGACTTAGGACCGAGCGCGACCCGAGGGCGAGGGCCCGGGCGACGAGCTACTGTAGTACAGGCAAGCTGCAGGAATCGAATGCTTGTTCGTCTCCAACCAGATGATCCGGACATTGGTAATCCAAGGAGAATAAATTCGTCACACAATCCGCGCAAAACCATCTATTGCTAACAATGAAGGCCATCATCCAAGCCAAACACTACGAAATCCAACAGCCAAACCCAAGATGCCGCTCCGAGGCCCCGTCCCAGTCAAGCTCTACAAAAAAGAGGCTGCCGAAACCCTCCGCCTCGGGCCTCTGACCATGCGCGTCTATGAAGACGGCTCGTTGACCGAGAACCGCATCAGCAGCGTGCTGCTCGAAGTGCCCCCGGGCAAGAGCGGGCCGCCGATGCACTGGCACCGGTTCCATGACGAAGTGTTTCTCGTAACAAAAGGTGAGGTCATTCGTTATGTTGGGATGGGATTCGCCGTGGGGGGAAGATGTTGAACCAGACCCAGGAACCATGGTGTTTGTGACGCCCGACGGCGAGATCACCGCCTCGGCGGGTGACCTCATGACGGTCCCGCCCGGCGCGATCCACACGTTCAAGAACGCCTCTGAGACGGAGGACTGCGAGTGCTACATGACTGCCACTCCAGGTAAAGGCCCTCTGAATGTTTCCGCCGGGTTGTGTTTGCTGACTGTACGTACTAACGGCTGTAGGACATTATGTGGATTGTGAGTTGTCCCCTTACTGCTGTAGAATGAAGGTCTGTGTTGACAGAGCGGCGAGATTTCCGGATGGTGTCCAAGGCATCCGAGGCCGGCGAGCAGCTCACCGCGAGTAATGTCGAGCATCTGATGGCGTTGTTTGGGACATTCCCGCCAAATGTTCCGTCAGAGCCATGAACGAGAGGCTTATTCAGCCAAGGAGAGGATCGATACGATATAATGAAAAGCGAAATAGGCAGCAGTAGCGTCGCAGTGCAGCCAAGTTGTTTTGGGTCTAGCAAAAGCTTTGGTGCAGTGACCGTTGTGTGCTTGGTCGTTGGCAACGCGTCTGGAATGTCGCCATGTTGGGCGCTGCCGTGAAGCCGACAGCTTCGGACCTCAACTGTCTCATGCCAAGTACCAGCTCAGGCGGACTTTCCCTGCAACCTCCCTGAACGCCGCGTGCCAGGGGCCAACTTGGTCTCTGAGGTGGCGTCTTCGACCCCGGCAGTCTTCTTTGCGCGTTCCGCCAGCTGCTTCTTTGCTGGGCGCTCATCTTCCTCGGCCTTCCGCTTCTTGTTTTGAGGCTTGTTATCCTCGACCTTGACACGCTTTGCCGGGTGGTCATCTTCCTCAGCCTTCCGCTTTTTGTTGTTTTGGGACTTGCCACCCTCTGTCTTGACAGTCTTTGCCGCGGCCGCCTTTTTGACCTTGGGTTTCTCTTCGTCAGATTCGGGCTCTTCCCCGGATTCGATAAGCTCCTCCTTGACCCCCGACACAATGCGTCCGCTCTTCTGTTGGAGCTTTGGCACGTAACAGCTCGTCCTCCCGCCGACGGTGAGGAAGGCCAATTTCTCGCCAGTTGGTAGATGACCGACGGCGCCTTTTACGCCTTTGCTCCATCGGTGTTGGAACAGCCAATTCTCCGGGAATTGATCGGAATCCCCAAGTTTGTCGACAGCAAACTGACAGACGTAACGGATCGAGTTGTAGAGCTTCTCGATCTCCCCGTCGCTGAAGTCGTCGCAGTATTGCTCAGGATGGAGCTTTGAGTGGAAGAGAACCTCGTCAGCAACCCAGTTGCCAATCCCACTGATGACCTTCTGATCGAGAAGGAGGGCCTTGATGGGTACATGCCGGGAGCGCATCTTTTGTCTGAGGAACTCCCCGGTAAAGACATCGATATCGACGACTGGGTCAGGCCCGTTTTCTACCAGCGGTGAGTGATTCCTGATTTCCTCGCCCGGGCAGTCGACAAGACGGACGCGGCCAAAGCGTCGGGGGTCGGTGAAAGCGACCTCGACTGGGGGGTTCTCGGTCTTGAGGTGGAATTTCCAGTGCTTCGGCGGCCAGGCATCCAACTCCTCTACCCAACAATATCAGCCATGGCTTCCCTTTTCGGGACAGCTCGTGAGCAAACACAGTGTCTCGGTAGCAACTGTCTCGGCAGAAAGATGGTTCGAGAGACAAGTATAAAAGCAATACAAACTTGACATACCGGGCTTCATCTTCTTATAATAGTTAGTGTAGGCTGTCCGGTCCCCTTTGATGTGGATCCACCCTAGGGGCGGTGTTAGTAGTGAGCAAGCGGCAACCTGAGTACTCTGAAGATAGGCTCACCGGTCATGCCAAAATGGCAAACTAAATGACTGCCCAACAACATTAGTCTTACATTTCCCTCTTGGAGAGATTCGGGACTGGCAATGTAACTCGTGTTTGACGTACGGTGGGCGGTCGAGAACGATCCTTGGAATAATTAGCTGCATGCTAGAAGCCCCTGAGCGTTGACACGTACCAAAAGTACTTTCCCTGGTTCCCCGCAGAGAGTACCTTGTTCAAGTCAGAAAGCGCACATCTTGGTCAAGCATCAAGCGGACCTTCTTGCCGGCCAAGGCCGCAGCGACCTCTGGACCGGTAGTTCCGACTTTGCCAAAGACACTGGTGTCTTCGATCGCCTTGGCCGACTTGATGGTCTTGCCAACCAAGTGGAGGCGCAGGAAGTGGACAATCCGAGCAACTGCATTGTTTTGAGTTTATCAACGGCGGATACGAGGAATGTAGATGTAACGTTGGGGGCGTACCCTCGGCAATTTCAGGCATCTTGTAAATTTCAGGACGAATATGCGATAAGTTCCAGGTGGGTGTTGTGACACCGGTCGTTCAGGTGCAGTGCTCGCGCGTGACAGGGAAGGGCCATCAAGATACGCAAACGCGAATTGGAAGCGATGCCACGTGATTCAAACTTCCACGCATTCGCTCCTCCTTAGACCCACCCCGCGCCGGAATTTTCCTCCTTCCCCACATGCCGCACCAGCTTCAAAAACTCGGAACCTGCAGCTTTTTCCTCTGCTTTTTTTCCATCACCAACAACAGCTTCTGGTAAGTTCCTACTTTTTGCCCCGCGACGAGCAACAGGCGACTGCCTGATGACACCCCAATACCGCAAACTAGAGTCTTTGATCTACGGACATGAAACTAGAAATTGATACGTCAGTCTGATCAATGTCGCTGTTGCCGTCGCATTACTTCGAACTCGAATGTATCGATCAAGAAGCTGACATGAAACCAGGACTCTAGCTTCCCACGAGCACCAGACGCGTTGGCGATCACGGGATGGCCCGGGCATTCGTTCCGTGAGGCTGATACTGGCTTGGCATCCGCCGAGACGACAATGGCTCGTGTGGCGCCCTCGATACCCGACACGCGGCAGGTTAGTGCGCGACCTTCTCTTTCTTGTCCTCATTCCATGATGATCCTATCTTTGCTTCGGCAAGTTGGAATTACCGACTGATACCCACTGAAGAAAACAAATGGCTGTTTCTGATTTTCTCTTCATTTTGCATTGACCCGACTCAATTCTGAGGTCTTCAGCCGCTGACCTTCCTCAAGCAGATCCTGTCCACCTGAGTAAGTCGACGCCTTCTCACACATACACCATGCTTCCATGATGAAGCGGCACTGGGCTCCGAACATCAATGAGCAGATATGCCACTTTGCGACAGGCCTAGAAAACCTCGTCCACTGATCAGCATCCAATGCTATCGCCTGCCTCCGTTGGAGACTGGGGACTCGGGCTAACGGTTTGGAAAGATTTTGACATTCGCGGACATCTGGCTGTTGCAGCTGCTCCATGGTAAGTTGATGCAGTAGTTCTTTTTTTCCTCTTCATGATGATTTCTAGATGACGAGTCTTATCCGGGATTCCCGATGCAGACAACCTTTTTTAACTACCATTCATGCCTTTCTGATCTTTCCAACGGACATTTGCCATTGCATCCTTGTGTCCCGAGCCTTGGTTGACCGTTTCCAGACCCAGCAGTTTGCCAACCGACCCGTTTCACGCGGTTCATCTCGCCTGGTTTCCATCTCCGTCTGGTATGTTGCAGCGTTCCCAGCCTCTTGCTTCACTGCACACCCACCTTCCATGATGACTTGACTTTAAACGACAAGCATATGTCAGAGCTCACGCGAAGAAGACAATGTCATTTCTGATCCCAAACCCGACACATCACATTTGGCCTCCTACTGCATGGACACTCGCTGACCATCACAGCTTCTCGCACAGACTCAAACACCCAGCGTGACCTAGGCATGAACCTGAACAGAGACGGTAAGCAGTTTTTCTCTTGATTCTCTCGACTTTTAATGATGATTTTCAATTTTATCACGACGGTCTACATAGCTTATGCGTTGATGAGACTGCCGGTGACACGGCTTGATTCTGATAAAGTCACCGTTCAATGGATGCTTGTTTTATCGCCCCCCTTCCGTTTTGGTGCTAACATGGACAAGATTGTAGGGCGATTGGCTTTGCCCTCCACACGCGTACCAATGTCAGTGCCACAGGCAATAGGTGAGTTCCCCTTGTCCCAACAGGCAACGGCATTTTGCCGTGTCGTTACTTATAACTTGTGATGATTCTGGTGACATGTTCCTTCGTTCACGATGGGGAACACGTGAACTACTGCTTCATCACTGTCTTTGTATAGCCACATATAATTGAAAGAAACGTCAGGAAAGGCTATTATCATCGTGTTCGCTTTCTGCCATGCTTTCCTTGATGCTGACATACCTGTGATTGGCCTTGACGCTGATGAGTTGTGGTCAACCCTGCACAAATCCAACACGAGACTCGAGTTTCGGAGAAGAAGCGAAGGAGATCCGGATCACAAAGTCCCCGGATCTCCACCCAATATACAAGGTCCCACGTCATGTGGCGCAGGACGTTGCGCTTGCCGACGCGCCCGCTCTGCTGAGACGGGAGGACGTGGCAATCACCCCAGCATCAAGCAGGGCAAGAATACGACGACCCGGCCTCCAAGGCCGAAATCCCGTTGAGACTGGAGGACAGTGACAATCGCAATACCTAGCGAAAGGAACAACTCTATCAGAGCGTCTCTGACTTTAGCTATACTAGCAAAGAGAAAAAAAAGAACGCCACAATGCCATCATATTCCCCAGTCCCCGTCTCACAACTTCCTCCTGCTTCCAAAGAATATGCTCCCCTAACGCCATAAGCACAAACCCATGACCCTCTCTGTAAGCATACCATTCATATCTGGCGTCGCCTTAGGACGAACCCTGCGGACCATGGAGGCCGGTGTGTTGCGCATGGGTGCCACTTGTTCCACCACGCCGAGGCAAATCGGTGTTTTGGTTGGCAGCAGGAGCTGCGCTTGACAGAATAGCGCCACCTCTCCCGGCCGTTGTGTTTTGCCTCGCCTGGGTGCTGCCGGTAGCGGTGTTTCTGGTAGCAGCACCGTGGCTCCCAGCCGTGTTCGCTGCTCGGGGAGGGGTAACGTTGCTAACTTGGGCGCTCCCAACTCTTCTCTCGGGCGTAGCCTGCCTAGGAGGGGTGGTATTTCCAGCACGAGCAGTTCCAGCAGCACCGTGGCTCCCAGCCGCACCATGGCTCCCAGCTGAGTTAGCTGCTCGGGGAGGAGTAACGTTGCTCACTTGGGTGCTCCCAACTCTTCTCTCGGGCGTGGCCTGCCTGGGAGGGGTGGTATTTCCAGCACGAGCAGTTCCAGTAGCACCGTGGCTCCCAGTAGCACCGTGGCTCCCAGCAGCACCATGGCTCCCAGCAGCACCGTGGCTCGCAGCTGAGTTAGCTGCTCGGGGAGGGGTAACGTTGCTAACTTGGGCGCTCCCAACTCCTCTCTCGGGCGTGGCCTGCCTAGGAGGGGTGGTATTTCCAGCACGAGCAGTTCCAGCAGCACCGTGGCTCCCAGCCGCACCATGGCTCCCAGCCGCACCATGGCTCCCAACTGAGTTAGCTGCTCGGGGAGGAGTAACGTTGCTCACTTGGGTGCTCCCAACTCTTCTCTCGGGCGTGGCCTGCCTGGGGAGGATGGTATTTCCAGCACGAGCAGTTCCAACAGCACCTGCCCTGGTGCTTGGCCCATTAACACCCTCTTCCACGGGGCTTGCGGTTGGCTCGGGACGTGTGGTGTGCACTTGGGCGACTCTCTGTTCGCCAATCTGCTGCTTCGGCTCGCGGAGCGGGATACAAGCCATCCAACGAACGAGCAACAAGACGTCGGACGCGTTACATTCCTTCGAGTCCATCCTTAGTTCGCGCGATTGACGGAAGGTGATGGTTCCGGATTCGCCGTCCCAAAGTACCTGGGTGATCCGAGCTGTCTCATTGTGATACATGGAAGAGACAAGCACCTGTACCCCGGTTAGATTCACGCATTGAACGGGATTCTAAGAACGAGTATCTTCTCAAAAGATAGACATACCGGAATGGATCGGCGTGTATTCCTAGTGACCATCATTTGTTGTTTAATCATGGAAACGGCGGCGGTCATTTCGCTACCCAAAGATGTCAGTCATACTCTTCCTTTTTGGAGTGGTATTGAGGCAGTTCAGGAACAAAATGAACCCCGAGAGAGTTGTTAAAGCGACTGAGATTTGACGAACCTGCGGAGCACCTCGCCCCTGTTGCGGCGGTGAGAAGTATTGTCAGCGATGCAGCAAGCAATGTGGCACATGTCGTATTTGTCGGGGAGAGCGGACGCCGAGCAAGTGAACCACTGGGGAAGGTCATTCTCCGGGGGATAACTCTGGTTCTTGTTGAAGTAATCCTGTGCGGAAGAGAACTTGGGGAGGATATTATCCGGCCCGTAACTATAAACTCGAAAGCAAACATCGGTCAGCTTCATGTAGGGCGCCGGGTTTGACTGGTGCAAATACCAAACTCGGTACCATCTTGGGCGGATGGAGTTAAGGCGGGAATCCTTAGTCACGCCGTCGGAGACGCTTTCGAACCAGCGTAGCGTATGCTGAGCGCAACTCAGATCTTCGTGTTCCAGGACATGCGGGCAAAAGGACCAGTTGAGGTCGTCTGCAAGGTCCTCGACCACATCTCTGAATTCGGGGCTATCTTCGACTGGCTGGAAGAAGACGGGCAAAGAGTCAGCGCCGGGATTTTCGACATCAAGCTGAGGTGCTCGATGAATCCCCATGGCAGCGAGCGTCTGATCCGAGACGGTCGTGTGACTCTTGTCAGTATATGGAAGCGTGTGTGGCATTTCCACAAGACGTTTCTCAATCTCGCAGACGCGTAGAAACGCCGGATTCGCTGCAAAGCTGTTGGCTGACATGGTTGCGAAGTTGTCGTGTGTTGGTCGTGTGTTGGTCGTGTGTTGGTCGTGTGTTGCAAGTGGTTGATGATATGTTGATTGGGATTGCGGGTTGGTGTCGGATAGATCAGTGGTTGCCTGGATGATGGGCGGGAGATGCGGATTAAATACTGACAGGATGAGCCTGGATAAACCAAAAGAATAAAAAAAATAAAATAAATAATAAATAAATAAAAAATAAATAAAAAAAATAAATAAAAAATAAATAAAAAAATAAAAAAATCCGAAGTTGGATGCTTGCTTCCGTCTCATCCATCATCACCGCAGCCCGCACTCCCGGGCGGCCAAACCGCTGCGTCTCGGTTGGCGGCCAGAACGGAACCTGGAACTTGTTTGACGAGTGGCCGCTGAGGTCGCCGAGCGACGGCCCGTGGGTGTAGTGCCTGCAGACCTGGCCAGGTACCTGGGACGGCTATGACCCCTTCCATGTTTGGTTGTTAGCGCAAAACTCAACTCAAGACAAGCATCCCCACCTCAAATTCGATAACCACAATTTCAGGACTTAGCACAAATAGAAACCGTGTAAATTTCGGACGAATATTCTTGAGCAATGCTTTTTTTCATCAAAATCTATTCTCGGCTGTTGAAACGCTGGGCCTCGATCTCCTCATCGGGCGCCCGCGAACAAACTAAAGTGGGGCACAGTCCATGTTGTCGGAGTATCCTCAGCATCCAATAGGCTAGGTTTGGACGCGCACAGCCAACACACATCTGATCTGGCCCTTCACGCATTCGAGAACCCTCACTTACACAATCGGTCCCTATTTGTTAAGCTACAATTACCTCGTAATCTGGACAAAACAATGTTTCCAGATTCCGCCCGCTATAGTCGAGCATTGCTAGGCACTAACAGAGTCAGTAGGTCCGTTTGTAGGTATTCGATACTCTGGGTTGCGGGCTGGGCCGCCGTCTCATGTTGGACGCACTGATGCTGGGATGAGGCGAGTGCCTCCCGACAATTCGACGCCCTTCCATCCCTTCCCATACCCATACATGGCTACGGCAGGATCTGAGAAAAGAAACAGAAATCCCTTACCGACGGTTGGCCTGGCCGAGGCTCAGCAACCCATCACAGAGACCACAGTCACCTCCGTTGGTCACCTCCGCTGGGGACCACTTCTCATGGGCCTTCCCCTAACGGGCTGCTTCGAGACAGTTGCCGCGGCCCGGGGCGAGGGATTGAGTTGTGCCGCCATCAACAATACGGCCCCCAACACCACTTAGGGCGCCATTGCCTCGAGGCTGCATCAAGCACTGTTGGTGTCTGGGCGTTGCTGCTCCAGAAATAATCACATCTGAAGCATGCAAAGCCGCGGCCTTGCGGCTGCCGGCCGTAGCAGAAACAATTTGAGGTCTCGCCATGATGGTGAAACGAACTGACCAACCTCACTTGGTTTGACTTTCATGCCACCGGAGGCGGAACGGGGTTGGAGAATGGCCGGTTTGCATGGGAATGGTCCTGGAAATACGTCTGGAATATACCAGCGCATCACACTGAGTCCCTTAGCGTATAAAGCGTGGCCTCTCCTACTCTCAATGCTAATAACCTGACTTTATGTAGTTACATGTGCACACATCCCAAACCACCAGATCCTGACATCAGCAAGAACACCTAGCAACAGACAGCTCGTACGTCGTCGACCGACACTCCACACTTCAACAATGCCACAAAACCCACGACCTGTTCCAACGTCGAACCCAAATACGCCTTCGGCCTGGGCCTCTGCGGTTAAGATTCGATTTCCCAAGGTCAACCCTGCCGACATCCTTCTTTCACACCTCACGCAACGCAACTCGGCATCGAAGTTGACCTACAAGGATTTCCTCTGTCTCAAGGTTATCTACAAAGTCTCCAAGGCCACTGACTTCGAACTAAACCAATATGTCAACGCAGTTGTGATTTCTGAGGCCAAGAATCTACTCACCAGCCCCCAGTGCAAACAGTTTTTCGCCGACGCGGAAAAATTCAAGAACGCCACGGAGCATCCGGAGGATTCCATCTTTGGACTGGTCGGACTGTACATGAACATGGTGTTCAAACTGAACGGGTCTGCCGTCTCAGATTTTGACAAGGTCCTGCTGACCCCACGTCCCGTCCGGACAGCGGCCCGTGATGCAATCCCCGCCGCGGTTCCAGATTCGCCCCTGGCACACAAAGGGGCCCCATGGGCCGGAGACTCGGATATCGACATGGAAGATGCATCGCCGCCGCCATCGTTCTTCCAGCCCGCGAAAATCCAACCGGCAACACCGCCAGGCCAAGTGTCCGCATCCATCTCAGCGACCTCGCCGGAGGGCTGGTCTCCGGCTCAGCGATCCGAATCGGAGTTCACGCGTAGCGAAGACGAAATGCTCGTGAACATGGCTTTTGTTTTGTTGCTCAACGCGTTGACTGAGCGGAAGGACAAGATGAGGTCAAAGGGCTACCGATGGGTACCCAACCGAGATGTCTTCAAGATCATGCAGTCACCCCAAGCAGCGAAGCGAACCGCCCCCGCAGGCGACGACAACAAAGACTCGGAGCCTATCAAGGCGCGTACTGATGACTCCCTCGGGAATACCAAGCACAAACGTTCAGACGACGAAAAAAAGCTTATCGAGGCGCGTACCGATGGCTGCCTCAGGAATACCAAGCACAAACTTTCAGCCGTCATTCTTGAGGTCAAGCCGTACCTCCGAGCGGACAGTTTGGTCAAAATCCAGTGGCAGGAAGGAGCTCAGATGGCAGCATATATCTATACACTGCTGCATTCTAAAACTCCCCCAAGCGCCTCTTTTGGGCTGCTCCTCTCCGATCAGGAGGAATTCCAGCGGTAAGCAATCACCCAACATTAACCCCAGGGAACAACCTACCTTACTTTTAATTGTCGTTTGCTGACGTTCAATCTCCTCAACTCAGGAGACTGCTGTGCTCCCAGGACCATGGCGAAATATACATTACGATCGCAACTTACGATAAGGCGTATGAGGAGTACCTCGGGAAACACCACCCGCCCCCGGCAGCACAGGCAGGATCGACTCAAAATGGCAGTGGAAATACTACCGCCCCGTCTCGGAGTGGCAGTGGAAATACTTCGCCGTCCCGGAGTGGCAGTGGAAATACTTCGCCGTCTCAGAGTGACAGTGAGGATACTACCTCGGCGTCTCGGAAGAAGAATAAGCCTGGGAAACTCGAGGGCAGCAGTGGCTTTTTGACCATGCACACCTACGGGCCATGGCAGGTCGGTAGAACTCGGGACTTGAAGAGCTTGTGTGAAACGCTCCTAGCGCTGTCTTTGCACTTGAGCGGGTGTTAACTACCTAAAGTATGCACTTCGCACTCTGATATAGGTTGCCATGTATTATTAGTAGTACGAATAGAAGGGAATTTGCATTATAAAACCGCACCGTTGTGATACGAGCAAAAAGAAGAAGGAGAGGAGGGAAAATGAAGGTAATGAAAGAGGAAAGTGAGAGAGAGGGGGGGAGCATATAGAGGGAAAGAAAATAAACAATGGATGGCAGATGATACGGCACTTGCTGTCACAGTGCTGGTCGTCATCCATTGCCTGACGTTGTTCTTGGTCACCTGACGACGTTGCGGAGGCACGACACCTGCAGTGATTCAGGGGTGAATTTCCGGTATTCGTACCGTATTGTACGGTACGTCGGTACGAAGTAACAGGCTTCATGAACGTCCAGGCCATGGTAATTACAATAAATACATGTGTTCAAAGTTACCCAGGTACGCAAGTTGCATCCCTGACAGCGTCGCGCTGGCTGAGCCCCCGGCCCCTGATCTTCTGGTTCGCGAGGCTGACTGGCGTGCCTTGTCCCTTGCAGCGTACACTAGCGCAAGCTGCAACGGTACCTGAATTTAAAAAATGACGGAGGTCCCTCTGGACTTTCAGCTGCAGTGAACGGCCACTCGCTCCTTCTCTCCGGCATCACAACACTCACAGGACCATCGCCGCAGCCATGGCCGACTCGGCGGGCGAGCACAGCGCGACTGACATTATCACCTGTACGTCAGATCCTCCAAGTCAATACGCTACCTCCACCCAGAAGGAAAATTACGTATGACTAACGTTGTTGAAAAGATATTGGCGTCCCTCTGGCAGTCCTGGGCGTGTTGCCGATCCTGTACAATACGATCGCTACTCTAGCAGCACTGTCGCGTATCCGGCGCATGCTGCGGTCCAGCAAGCTGTCGGCCCTCACGCGCAGCGACGTCGTCAACCGTGTCATCGAGGTCCAGCTGCCCCGTTATGCCGTGCGCCCCCACGACCGCTTCGTCGACAGCGGAAAGTACTGGTCCCTTTCGCGCCACGCCTCTAGCATCCCCGGCGGCAGCTGGACCACCTTCAACTGGCGCAGCAACGTGATTGGCTTGAACACGCAGCGCGTCGAGTATGCCGACCAGCTGCGGCAGCCCCAGGTAGAGGTGGCCTTTGACGAGCTTGTCTGCTACCTGCTCGATCTTGGAGCCGTTCCGGATCCCCAGGGGTGGAAACTGCTGCGGTCGACCGGGCTGTGGACTCCCGTCGGATGTGCGCTGATGATGTCGCCGGATGGGAAGCAGAAGGCTTTGACGATTGCGCCGCTCGACGACTCGGACGGCCATTTGAGTCTGGCGGTTAGTTGGGCTGGGCCATGGACGACGCGCGACTACTCACAGTTGCCGCCATACTGGGTCCGATTACCCCCTCCACCAGTATCACGGCCCCAAGAGGCAGAGGATGACGGTGAGTCGACCAAGACCACCTCCGCCGAGGAGGAGTCCGAATCAACAGCAGCAGCAACAGAACAGCCGCATGATTCATCCGCCAGCCTCATAAAACCATCCCTCGATTCTGCCCGCCAGCGGGGTCTCTCCAACTCCCACCAACCCATCACCTGCCAAATCTCCGTCGACGGAATCATCACCGCCCTCAGCCAAGGCGACCACACCCCGCAACACAGTACCACCCACCTCGACAGCCTATACGTCGAACACCTGCGCGTGCGGCCCGGACGGTCCGACGGCGCGTGGTTCGCCAGCGCCGCGACAGCCTACGGCACCAGCAACCAGACCATCCTGTGGAACTACAAGATCCCAGACGAGATTCTGGCGTTTGCGCGCAAGGAGACGGTACCGTGCGGCGTTCTGGTGTTGCTGGGCGCCGTTGAGGAGGACACGACGCCCGAGTGGTCGTCGACCAAGCCCGGTGTCAACTTTAGTGTGCCGATTGATATTTTTGCGAAGCGTAGTCGTGAGCAGCGCGAGGCAATGATGGCCGAGGCGCGGATGCCGCCTGCGCAAAAGGCGCAGGCTGTGAGGGAGCGGATGGCGAGGGAGAATGAGATGCGTTTGCAGGATAGTAAGTCAAGCCAACTTGATATAGCCCCTGGGGCTTGTTTTTTTAGGGCAGGGCTGACTGACTTGACCAGTGCGTGATAAACTGAAACTCGACGCTCAGCGCAAGGAGACTCGGACGATGGAGGCTCTGCAAAGCCCCAAGTGGGACACCAAGCTTGTGGCCGAACACAATCTGACTTGGTTGAAGCAAAAGGGAACAGTGTCCGCTGAATTGGGACTGAGAGAAGCCGTGGGGACGCTGCTGCACCGGATGGTTGTCGAGGGCGAGTTCTCTTCGAAGTTGTGCCGGATGCTGGATCTGTGGAAGGCCTGGGCCGAGAACGGCGGCATGAGGAAATCGGACCTGAGCGCGCTGCAGGAGGACCAGACCACGTTTGCGTATGCCACGCTCTTGGTGGCCATCATCAAGGACACGTCAACTGCCCACGAAGGCACCCTGTCGATGGACCTGCAGAACTGTCTGCAAATGTGGAAGATTATCCGCTTAGGTTAGGATTAGATCACAACGTTGATACCCCTCACCGCCCATCGATCCTTTTATTTTACTCTGCCGTTCCACTATCATGATCAAAGAGATCAACATGTCGAGAAACATCACAATACAGTACAACGACTATCGTTCGAAAAAGCGTGATTCTTCATATATACAATAATTTTACATGCGTATAACACCAATTTGACTCCTTGCGCTATCTCACAGCCAGACTTAAAGTGCATATTAAGTCGCCGGACCACTCCCCTTCTTTCAAGCCTCCATCCAACACCCTCCCCATCAAACATCTAACCTCTGGCAAGCCCAAAAGTAATTCCCCACCTTCTCTGACCCTTTCACCTCCTTCCACCCAAACCCGGGCACGAACACGACCCCCATGACCCTCGGCGGCCCCCACTTGCCCCTCTGCTCCCCGCCCTCAAACCAGGCACGCATCTCGTCCACATTCACATACTTGTTCCAGTCGTGCGTCCCCTTGGGCACCATGCCCAAGATATCCTCGGCCACCAGGTTGGTCGTCACCCAGCTCGTCCACGTCCGCGCAATCGTGCTCAGCACCAGCCACCCACCCGGCCGCACAAACTGTGCTAGACGGGAGAGGAACTCGGCCGGGTAATCGACGTGTTCTATGACCTCAAAGAGCGTCACGACATCGTATTTCTGTTCTGGCACGGGCAGTGACTCAATCGTTTCGTTTAGGTAGGTGAGTTTACCCGCGAGGGCCGGGTCGCGCTTGGCGTGGGCGCGCGCGATGGTGAGGATGGTCGAGGACGGGTCGATGGCGGTGACGGAGTGTGCGGAGGGGTGGCGGGCGGCGGACTCGGCAAAGATGCCGCCGCCGCAGCCGACGTCGAGGTAGCGGAGCGGAGCTTGCGGCGAGGTTGGTGTCGAGGCGAGGCAGGACTGGATGAAGTCGTGTCGGAGGGGGTTCATGAGGTGGAGGGGGCGAGACGGGCCGTGGGGGTCCCACCACGAGGAAGCGAGCGCGGAGAAGTGGGAGATTTCGGTTGCATTGACGGAGGAGGAGGAGGAGGAGGAGGGGCCAGTCGTGGAGGGGTTGGGGCCTGCGGTTGAGACGGGGGAGGTCGCGCTGAGATGTCGGGATGGTTGCGCTGGCCGCAGAACGAATTGTGCCGCGCGGCCGGCTGGCTGCGCCGTGCGGAGGATCCGCGGGACGTGCCGCAGTGATGGCCGCATGATGGGCGGGTGTGGATGTGGGTTGGTTGTGTCGGTGGGCACTTGGCCGTGCCGCGCGGGACGGGAATGTCGTGCGGAGCTTGGTTCTCAGTTCCCGGACTTTTTTGAAGGTCGCAAGGGTTGCAGCTGCCCCACACCGCTCTAGAACAATTCTAGCGTCGCGCAGCACGCCCCACGCCAAGATCCCCAACTTTGGGACCGAGGGACCCAAGCGACCATCCCCCTGCAATGCACGAGACAAAGGCGAAAATCACGGGATAGCCGAGAACGGAGGGTGGAAGAAGGCCAGTATTCATGATGAGCAGGTATGATAAGTATAATGTAATGAATTATTAATTGTTTGACGAATGGTATATGAATTGACTTCTTGCGACGATTCCTACCTTGTTCCTGTACAGTCGTCCGGCACTTCTGTCGGCTTAACACTCAAGCCGAGCCTTCGGCATCTGGGCTCCGCCTGCGCCGAGGATCCCTCAAGTTCCCGCTGACTGGACCCTTTGTCACGGCCGACTCGGACTCTCCAATTGTCCCTTACTTCTTCAGAACCGATTGCGCGCGACACACGACGATACGACAGAAACAACAGCACACATCAGACGGCTGAGTAATCCATCTGTCAGATCCTGCGCGACTCAATTGGCGACTCTAAAACCGTCCCAAACTTTTTTCACGCCCCTCACTCACCACCAACCATCCACCCCGCCAACGTTGACTCCCTCCCGCAAGCCGCGCAGCAACGATCAAACCACCACAACCGCAATCATGCCTTCCACCGCCTCCCCCGACCAAATCGACCCCTCACAATTCGACACCATCCCCGACACAATCGAGGCATTCCGTACGCCCCTCCCCCACCCCTCCGCCCCCTTCCTCCCACACTCACTAACCACCCCTCCCCCTTAACCAGGCAATGGCGAATTTGTCGTCGTCCTCGACGACCCCTCGCGCGAGAATGAAGCCGACCTGATCATCGCCGCCCAGGACATCACCCCGCAGCAAATGGCCTTCATGGTGCGCCACTCCTCGGGCTTAATCTGCGCCCCTCTACTCCCCCAGCGCGCCGCCGACCTCAACCTGCCCCAGATGGTCGCGCACAACGAGGACCCGCGCGCGACCGCCTACACCATCAGCGTCGACTCTGCACACCCGTCTGTCACGACGGGGATTAGCGCGCACGATCGCGCGCTGGCTTGTCGCGCGCTGGCGGATGAGGGGACGGGCCCGGAGGGGTTTCGGCGTCCGGGCCATGTGTTTCCGCTGCGGGCGCGGCCCGGTGGCGTGAGGCAGCGCAGTGGGCATACCGAGGCGGGCGTGGATCTGTGCAGGCTGGCGGGGAAGAAGCCGGTGGCGGTGATTTGTGAGTTGGTGGATGATGGCGCGGAGGTTCCTGGTCAGGCGGTGCGTGAGGAGCCTGGGATGCTGCGGGGTGAGGCGTGCGTGGCGTTTGCGAGGCAATGGGGGCTCAAGGTGTGCACGATTGCGGATATGGTGGCGTATTTGGAGAAGACGGAGGGGAAGCTTGAGGTGAACGGGTCGTGAGGAGGTTCTGAGGGGAGGAGGGAGGTTGTGGGATGGGACGGTATATACAAATATGCATATATGGTGTTGTCACGTCTTACGGGTTTTCCTAGGCAGGCGGTGGACATGATGTTCGTGTGTAAATACGGCTTTGGGTATTTGGGCGCACTGAGGCATCGGTTTGTTTGGTAGACAAAAGGACAAAACCACGTTGAGATCGGGTATGCTGTCCTCGGGCACACTACAGACCTAGCACAAGTGCTTGACACTATCATTCCGGACAATATCTAATCTCATGTGGCACTACCCCTCCCTACCTCCCCATGAAGACCTGCGTGTACCATATAGCCCAGAGTGCTAGGCGTGAGAGCCATTTGCCCCGGCATTGGCGCCACGCACCGGCAGGTCGAAGTTCTTGTCAGAAGCCGGAAGAGTAGTCGGCATAGCCGCGCCACCTCTCCCACTAAAAGGATCACCACCGGTCTTTCCCTCAGGCGTGTCAGGTCCAAGATTGTTGGTCTCTCCAGCCTGTGCGCCTTCCGCAGCATTGGTCTCAGGCGCCTGCTTCGGAATGCAGGACATCCAGCGTATCAGCAAGAGCAAGTCTGGGGCGTCAAACGCATCGGGATCTATCCTCAACACGCGCGACTGACGGATTGTGATGACTTGGTTTTCGCCGGTCCAACAGACTTGGGTGATACTGCCAAACCGTGTCAGTTATATCATACTAATTTGTGTGTGGGTGACTGGTGACTGGAAAGGAAGAAAGAAGGGCATTGATTGACGTACCGAGCTGTGTCGTTGTGGTACAGAGAATAGACGAGAACCTATTCTTCTGTCAACACTCACATCCTCTGAATCGAGTGTCTCATCTGGAGGATACCGCTTACCGGGATAGTCTGCCGCGCGTTTTTAGTAATCTGCATCTGGCGTCTGATGAAGGATACGGCGGCCGTTATGTCGCCAAGGAGGGGTTCATTCTCATGGGGACTATTCAGTAACCGTACTCGAGAACCAATGAATAGTTATCATTGCGCAGGCAAGCCTGTCCACATGCCCGACCTTTTTCGGGCAGTGAGACCAAAGCTTGACCCCGTTCTTGGTACCCGCGACGGCCTGTCGAAATTGGGGACTGTCTGAAAGTGGCTGGAACCAAATGTCCGTAGGACCGGGACTGTCGATATCTAGTTGTGGCCCCTGGCGGATGCCCAGGCTCTCAAGCTTTTCACCGGTGAGCGTTGTATCCGTATAAGGGGGCCCCGCTGGCATCAACTCTTCCTCGAGCCTCTGGACGCACAAGAACGGTTCTTCTTTTAAAAAGCCGTTGGGTGCCATGGTGTGTGTTGCTTCGTAATCGGGCGATATAAGAGCTAGAGCAAAGGGTAGGAATACGGTGAAGATGTTAGTCATTCAATCATAGACCGTGCAGTGTGATGTCGACGTTGGGCATATGTTGTTGGTTGGGAGAAATGATAATTAACCAATTAAATACCTGGTAAGGCCAGGCACCAAAGCGGTGAGCAAGTGTGAGAGTTCATCATGGACCTGAGTTTTGGACCTCGATACTCCCAGCGTCTTCTTGTCGCCACCTAAAGGTGGTGCTAAGTTCGAAGAAGCCGTCAAGGTCTTAGAGGACAAATTCGAATGTTGAAGCCTCTGCCTCATCGGAGCCAGATATATACGATAATGGACGCTGACGCCCGTCATCGCTCCACGTATCACAACGAGACAGCTCGAGTGTCATATGTTTGCTGGCAGGGAGCAGAACAAATCATTACTGTCCGTCAGTCACACCTGTTACAAATGGATGTCGGCGGTTTCGATGAGCCAAACGTACGGTTGCTACTTCCTTGGGTAGCCAGTATTCCGAAGAGGACCATCCAGCCCGAGTCGATGGAAGTGATGGTAGAAACGCCGACTGGACTTCCCAAGGTAGCTGAAAAATAGCGTCTAGATAATGTCTTTTCTTTAGAACTCTAAAAAAGGATACGTGCCGATGCTTGGGGAATGTTCACGGTGTTGTTGAAATCGACAAAAAGATGGTTTGTAACCCTTGATATGTCTCGGATACGGGGAGTCGAACCCCGGGCTGCTGAGAATGCGCACTTTTTAAGTGAGAGTCAGCGATGTTACCGCTACACCATACCCGATTCAACCGTGTATGGTTCCGACAAGGATTGGTTGTTGGAAGAGCGCCCGGTAACAGACCATATATTCCTCAAAATGAGGGGCTGAGGGGATTTTTTTATCAACGGCCCCACGAGAGGTGGATCTACACAAGGCACTTTGTACCAGCAGACCAGCCTTCCATACACTTGGAGAAAAGCAGACATGCCTAATCATCTCATTTTTGTGTATCCCGTCTATAATCATCCCTACACGGAGCCAGCTCCCTACAAGACCCTTAATACATAGGCTTCGACATGGGCGCAATAATGCCCTGCTTGATAATAACCCGCGGCTTCGTCGCGTCCTGGAACGTTTCCTTGGTCCCCCACTCCGGGCCGACAGGCAGCCGCAGTGACCGCTCATACTGCTGTTGCGACTCAAACGGATGTGGCAGCTGCGAGGCGAGGTACTTGTCGTTCTATCATAAACGTTAGCCACTTGTTGCAACGCTTCAACAACCATATGACATACCTTTCTGATGCGCTTCTCGTTGATAATCACATCCTTCAGCTTGAAATCCTTGCGGTCCCTCTTCTTGACGCCCTCGACCTTGGTGATGAACCGTCCCTGGTGGCGCTTCTTCTCGCGTGCGCTCACACCCTCGCCAGCCCAGCTACCCCAGCCGGGCAGCGTGTTGTCGATCTCCTTCTCGTCATCCTCTTGCTCAATCTCGGCTTTCTCTAGCGCAAACTCGCTAGCAACGTCCTCACCGGCAAAGGCCCGGTTGACCAGCTCCTGGTCGCGGATGGCCAACGGGAAGTGCACGGCGTGTTCGTCGTCCGAGTCTGCCGCATCGTCGACGGTGCCGGCCTTGACGCCCTGAGATTTGACTTTGGGCTTGGAAGGCTTGGCGACAATGGCGCCTGCGACAGACATGTCAAGCTCCTCGGCCTTGGGCTTGCTTGTCTTTTTGCTCTTGCGGGTGTCCTTCTCGACCCGAGACCATGCACCCGCAGCACCAGGGGCGGAGGAAACCGGCTCAATGTCAGCCTTGAGCTGGAAGTCGGATGTCGATTCTGTGCGGATTGCAGTTGCTTTTGACGGTGCAGACCCCGGAGCGTCGGCCTTGTTCTTCTTGGCTGGGGCCGCATTGGCTTTGGTGGTGGCCGCTGCGTTGCCCATACCGAACTGCCGGCGACCAACTTCCGTCTCCTCATCCGAAGCCCCTTCGTAGTCCGAGTCAAGCTCACGGCGCATCTGGGCCACTAGCTCGTCGTTCTCCTTCTTGCGCAGCTCTTCGCCTCGTTGCATGAATTTCATCGACATGAGCGCGGACCGGGGCTCTTCGTCATCATCGTAGGCAGCTGCACGGTCGAGCTCTGCAAGGAGACGGCGCGGGTCGGCCTCATCTCCGGACCCTGACACATCAGAGCCGTCATCGTCATGGTCGGACCCATCCGCCCGTCCCTCGACGCGACGCCGCAGCTCTTCCTTCCTCCGGGCCATGTCGGTAAGGCCAGCCCGGAAGTCGTCGTCCCAGACCGCGCGCCCGGCCTTCTTTCCAAGCTTGGCCCACTTGCTCTCCCTGTGCCGAGTACCCATGCGTTCCTGTGCTCGCCTCCGGTCTGCAGCCTCACGCTCCTCTTCCGAGTCAAGCTCGCCGGCCTCCAGCGCCTCAGCGTGTGCCGCCTGCTCTTCACGGAGGAGTTCCTTGCGGTGGATGCGCCGGTAGGCTTTACTCTTGATCTTCTTGATGCGCTTCGCCCGGGCCATCTCGCGGGAGTGTAGTTCCCGCTCACGTCGCCTCTGCCGCGCGATCTCCTTGAGCTCCGCTTGGGTTAACCCATTTCCTTCGTCGCCAAGGCCACCGCTCTCCTTCTTCTCGGCTTTGGCGCTGGGGCCCAGACCGCTCTCCTCCATGATGGCCAGGATGGTCTGCTCCAGCTCCGTCCCCGACGTCTTCTGGGTGATGGGCATGAGCTCGCCGCTATCCAGCCCTGCGTCGTGGGCATTTTGAGCGAGAGGGAAGACGAGATGGTCGGCCCGCCGGTTGTGCTTGACTGTCTCAATCCACTTGTCGAGTGTTTCGTTGGTCTTTTCGTACGCGGCGCTCCGGAGCAGGCGATCTTGCTGGCGCTTGGCCAAGGGAATCTCGAGCTTCTTGGATGAGCCAGGCTTGACGGCTTTTTCCTCCTTGTTCATGAGTTTCAGAGATCGCTTGATGTGCGGATCCTTCACACCAAACAGCCCAAGGTCCTTCAGACTCAGCTTCGGCTTGCCGGTCCCGGTCTGCTCTCCGTCGCTACCCTCTTCATCGTCACCAGCAAACCCAGCAATCATGCTTTGCAGGGCGTCCAGCTTCGACGGGTCCTCGTCGTCCTCATCCTCTTCACTCTCATCATCCCCATCACTCGACTCGTCATCCTCCTCTTCCGATCCAGACCCCTCCTCCTCATCTTCCTCATCCTCGGAAAACTGATCCAGCGCCGTCGCAAGATCAATCGCGTCGGACCCAAGCGATTCCAGATCATCCTCGTCTTCCTCTTCCTCCCCCCTCTTCTTCCCCTTCTTCTTCGAACTACTCCCCCCAAACGCAAACCCCTCAAACCGCTCCTCATCACTCTCTCCAAACGCCTCATCCGAATCCAGATCCGAATCTTCCTCGTCCCCCTTCACACCCACATGCCACTCCTCACTGTCCTCACTCCCGGCCCCATCATCATCCGAAAACCCTTCAAAATCATCACCCCCGCGCTTCACCCTCTTCTGCCTCCCGGAATCCATCTCATCCTCATCCATATCATCACCATCCTCGTCATCGTCATCCTCCCCTTGCCGCCGACGCTTCTGTGGCCGACCATCGTCGTCGCCGTGGTCTTCGAGGTCGCGGGTGCGCACGCCGCGGGTCGAGTCCGGGCCGGCCTGCTCGACGGCGATGGCAAAGGCGTCGAGGGCGGTGGCGCGGGCCTTTCTGGTGCTGGGGCCGCGATTGGGGTTGTTGGATCGTTTGTTATTGCCGTTGCCGCCTTTGCCTTTGCCTTTGCCGGCGGTCGGGAGCAGCGGGCGCCCGTGGGATTGGCGGCCGGCCATTTTTTGGTTAGTTATGGGCGGTCGGTGGGCAGCGAGGGGTTGCTTGCTTGCTGCTGCTCGCTTGCCTGCAAAGTTGGGGGATATTTATTTTTCTGCCGGGAATCGATGGGACTTTTTTTTGGGCGGTGAGGTTCGCTGGTGTCTTGGTGGGGTGTGGGAATTGCGGGGCGGAGCCAGTGAGCTTGATGCTTGGCGTGCATTGCCTGCCGGAAGTTTGGACGGGACACGGCAAGTCCCCTCGTCGCAAAATTTCCCCGGGCCGGTCCATCGCGAATCTTCAATTGACGCCGTCCGCGCGACAACAACAACCACCATCACCACGACACCCCGACGACTTCGCCCACACACACACCGCCACAATGCAGCCGACCCGCGCACTCCAGTCGCTGCGCTACCGCAAGCTGCGGCTCACGACCAAGGATGTTAACAAGGGTTTCTACAAGGGCACGGGTTCCGGGTCCATGGGTCGGCACACCAAGCACGGTGGATACATTGTCGAGTGGGACAAGGTGCGCACATATGTGTGCCCTCCCCTCGAGGGCTTCAAGGTGCGTCAGGATCATACGAGGCAGAATGGAAGGGGGGCTGGGACGGGAATTGGGTGCTGATACGTGGCGTTTAGCTCACGCCGTTCGTGACGAGAAACATGCCCCGGACGTTTGGCCAGTACGAGGGCGACAAGCTGGGTCCCAAGAACCCGGCGACGTATCTTGCGCGCTGGAAGTCGGAGAACGGGCTGGATTAAACTTTAGGCGGAAAGAGCTGCTGTGTTGGGAGATGGCGTTGGCTTGGTCTGGTTGAGGCCCAGGGTGGAATTCAGGAGGTGTCATGGCTATGGATAGCCGCTGAAGAAGGGAAGAAGAGGTTATTCCGATGTCTGTTCATGCGAGAATCAGAACACATCGTGTCATGGGATGGCGTTCACAGGCGTTGGTGTACGAGTAGATATGTAAATTGCACTGTACAATCACACCACCTCTTGTCTTGATGATACAAAAAGAGTATCCATACAATATGCGTAGCGTCCCTCACTCCTCGAGGACTTGCCTCTTCTGCGACCACCGGCTTCTTCATCCGAGGCTTCACACCTTAGTTTTCGCTTAAGGGAGCGCGGCGTGGGCGAGCTGGAGGGCCATAGTTGACCGTTTTCGTCCAAGGACCGCCGACTGCCGTCGAACAGGATGTTTTGGCGTCAAGCTGTTGTGCATCCTCTTATCCTTCACCGGCTCTCCGCTGGGTGCCATCATCCTCCTTAGGGTTTCTCATCCATATATGTGTGTGGTATTGTGTCCTTTTCCAAGGGTTCATTCACCCCACTGGCCACGTATACCCAAGTCACCACCAAGACCTCTGAGCCGAGGGAGGCACCCATTGGTCGTCTTCCAAGGAATACTTTTGGATATCCGGAGTGAAGGGCTTCCTCTCTTGCTCTGCATCCACTTCCGGCGCAAGCATCTGAGTCGAGGGGGGCACCCACTTCTCTTCTTCCTGGGAAACGCTTTCGACAGCTGGTGTTGGAGGTTTTACCTCTTTCGCTGCTTCTGCCTCCGATGCCGATGTAGAACTATTCTTTCTCAGATGAGAAATCGGAGCATCCGGAAGTGGATTTCTAGCTGCATCAGAAGCAATCTCGCGTCCCTTGTCTACCGCTCCCATTCCGGCAGCGCTGTCGTCCTGTAAACCGAGATGGCTCACTCGTCGTCTCTTGCATTGACTTGTACTCGTCTTTTTTTCAGTCGGTATCCTTGTGTCCTTGTGCAATGCACCCTTGGTGTCCGACTTGGCGTCCTCCTCTTTCTCCTCGGTTACGGCAGGACAATTCACCGTGGCGCCGGCGGAATCTCGCTTCTTCCCCACGCCATTGCCTCTGATGACAAACCGCGCAATGGTGTCCTGACTTGGCCGCACATTGACAAGAGGCAATCCCTTGCGCTTCTTCTCCTGTAGCGCCTGCTGTTCCTTGGCCTTCTTCTTCTCGCGTAGGGTGCGGGCCTTGGCGGCTTGCTTTTCCTTGTCGAGCTCTTGTCGGATGCGCTCCTGCTCCTGGCGCTCTATGCGTCGCTGTTCCTCCTTGGACATGCGCGGCTGGCGGTTGGCTTGCTTGTAGAGCTTCTGGGCCTGCTTGGATGTCATCGGGGGTCGGCTCGGAGGGCCGGTGGCGTTGGCGGGACGTGACATGAGACCCTGCATTCCCAGCGGGTTGGGCACCAGCGTGAAGGTGTTTTGTCTGGGGGCCATGGTGTCATTGCTAGTTTGGGCGCTGGATTGACCAACTTTGCTCTGTTTGGTGATTTTCGACAACTGGTTCGCTTCAGTTTTGAGTCGCGTCAACAATGGCAGCGCGTTGGTGGGGCATCGCAGACAGCGATGGTGGGGGCCGTGGGGCAAACATGTTTCTGCTAGGCCCTAACCCTTTTTTGCTCCTCTCATTCCTTGACTTCAAAACATCGATCTCTTCCATTCCGACAGTTCATTTTAGACTGACATAAGTCGAGGTGCCGACCAGGCGCACTACCTGGCTGGCCATCTCACCGCTCAAGGAATGGACTGGGGTTAGAGAGACACACTCTCGCTGCCCATATCAATTAGGAGCGATTCTTCGGAGTCATGCGGAACCGTCTTTCCACTTCTCGTTGTAGACAAAACGTCATTAGCAATGCAGACTGTCAACCTTCCCAACCATGGAATATAACTTCAATCACGAAGAGCCTGACTGCTATAATTGCGAACCTGAACGCCTATCTACCGGGTACCTATTTCCGCTTTTGTGTTCAGCAAAGTGGACTTGACTTGCCCAGGGTGTGGACTTTGGCGCACCCTATCATGATATCGCTCTCAGTAATCTGTATATCCAGTAAGACATGCAAGCTCCTTAGCCGCTAATGGCCCGGAGTGTAAGGGTGATGGGACTACTGGATTAGGAAAGTGGAGTGCCGAGACGGCGCCGACGGGCTCCCGGAAATGGCCAAGTGGGTGTCCGAGTTTGCCCCACCTTCCCCGGTCAGGCAGCGACAGGCTTCATGCAGCGGGATTAATAATCTGAGTTCGTTGTCGTCACACTCTTTTGCTGTGGGAAAAAGTTTGACCGTCTGACAGGCTGTGCGGGGCGTCATGCTTCAAAGCTCGCTTGCTGCAGCGAACTTGTGACGAATGAGATTGATTTCTCAGCGTCGTGTCAAAGAAAGGATGGCTGAACGAGTGACGAAGTCCAATTGGCAGATTACTCAACTTGTGTCAACCGACTGCGGCGGCTCTGACGAGCAAAGATATGGAACTGTTGCGACCGTGTTCTTCTCCCCCCAGACCATAGGCCTTGGCTGCCGCGTGAAGCTCAGTCTTGGCTCGACGTTGATGACGAGGCAGCCAAGAATTCTCGTAATCACTTCTTTTTGACCACCGTGACCTGTGTTAGTCGTGCCGCAGCAGTGAGTCTGGAGAGCAACATATAAACCACAGCTCATCCACGACATCTCGACTTGAAATCCACCAGCATCTTCATCACCATCTCAACTGTCAACAGCACATCCAACTCAACTCCAACCCACATTCCATCTTATCTTCCCAGATATTTTTCTTAACCACCATCACCATGCATATCATCGTCGCTCCTGCCTCCCCCAAAACCGGCCAGGCCACCATCCGGGCCCTCCTCGCCGACCCCACGGCCCCGACCATCAGGGGCGTCTACCGCGACCTGGCCCGGGTCCCCGCCGAGTTCCAGGGTAACCCACGCTTCGAGGCCGTGCAGGGCAACGTCGAGGACGGGGCCTCGCTCGACTTTGCCGGGTCTGACGCCGTGCTGCACATCACGCCGCCGCTGTACCAGAGCGAGCAGGACGTCATTGCACATGCGCAGAAGGTGTCGGAGAATGTGAAGGCGGCGGTGCAGAGGGCTGGGGGTTCGGTGAAGAGGCTGGTATTGGTGTCGAGTGTGGGAGCGCAGTATGAGGAGGGAACGGTTAGTGCTCCTAGCTGGACTGAACTGGGGAATTTTACTGACTTGGTTTTGTTTTGTAGGGCGAGATCTTGACCAACCATGTGGCTGAAGTGGCGCTGGCCGACGCAGCCCCTGAGGTTGTGTTTGTTCGCTGCTCGTACTTTATGGAGAACTGGGCCATGTCCGTCGAGACGGTCAAGGAGGCGGGTTTCTTCTTTTCGACGCTCACGCCGCTGGATAATGCCCTGCCGATGGTCAGTTTTCCCTCCCCTTTTCTCTTCCTCCACATCCGACTGACAGACACCCTTCAGATCGCCGTGCAAGACATCGGCACCACCTGCGCCGCCGAGCTCCTCGCCACCGGCAACGCCCCCGCGTCCAAGCCCTACGTCTTTGAGCTGCACGGCCCGCGCACCTACACCACGGTCGACGTGCAAAAGGCGTTTGAGGAGGCGACGGGGAAGAAGGGCCTGGAGATCCGCGAGATTGGCAAAGAAGGCCTGGTCGAGTTCTACAGCGCCGTGTTCCCGCCGAAGGTGGCCAAGCTGTTTGCCGAGATGAATGCCAGCTATCTGGAGGGCGGGATTCTGTACAAGGACCCGAACCCGACCGGGGAGGTGCGCTATGGGAAGACGGAGTTGGTTGAGGTGCTCAAGCAGCTGTGCGCTTAGGAGGATGGGGGGTTGTTGGTATAATGTTTTCAAGTACTTGGATGGAAGAGGAGGGATTTCAGGGAGGATAGGATCTCGACACAGTACAATATAGTTCTAGTGACAATACTCTCCTGCCAATTCTTGTGTTCAATATCTACATGTCTGAATGGTAATACTCTCCCTGATAATCCTACCCCTGATATTGTACACCCTCAATATAAATCAATACATGAACAGTCCCACTCATACCATCCCCCCAGTACCATACCTACTTCTCCCCAAAACTCTCTGACCCCAAGCCATACACTCTCGCCATCCTTCTCCCAAGTCGTCTCGCATCCTCAAAAGCCATCTTTCCCGCCGGGTGCGGCTCATGGACACTAATCCCCCTCTCGGACAGTGCCTTCAACTCCTCGCCCACCGGCTTGAGACTCCACACCGAGCCGTACAGCTTGTGTGGCGCGAAACCCAGCGTGGTCATTGCGTGGACAAAGTCGCGCCACACAAGCTCGCCGGGCTGGTTGTGCTGCCACGGGTGGTGGAAGATGCAGCGGAAGACGCGCAGGGCGCGGCGGTGGGGGAGGAAGATTGGTAGGCTCTGGGTTGGGCTTTCGGATTGGGGTTCTTCTTGGGCTTGATCCTCGTTGGCGGTGGGATTAACAAGATGGTGGGTTATCATTGGTGCTATTTCCAAGCATACGTCGGGTCTTGACCTTCTCCTTTCCACTTGGCGCTGCCGAAATGTGTTTCTTCCCCCCCGATTGTTCGTTGTCGTCACCCAGAAACACATTATCCAACTGGTTTGCAATTGCAGACACAGGCCGCTCAGCAGGCAAAGGTTCCTCAACCCAGTCCGGCGTTCTGCTCAGCTTCCGCTGCTGAAGGTTCTCCTGGATCCACCACCCTAGATCAGGCCTTTTCGGACTTGATGAAGGCCTCGTCCAGCGGTATCGCCTCCTCCAACAAGCCGACGGTAATCTCCCAGCTCCTCTTGGAGAAGTAGGCGCTCCGGACCATATCCTGGATGGTCTCGTTCCACACTTTGGCATGCCGGTTGGAGTTGAGAAGGTCCGGATGTCGTTTGCCTTTGGCGTCGAGAAACTGCTCGACCTGGTGCTCAAAGTGATCGCGGGCGACACGGGCAAAGTAGCCCGGGTCCTCTCGCAGCTACCAGGTGTGGTCCCTGCCCGGTCCAGCTCGGCTTGAGCAAGAGATAGGAGTTCGGTTAGACGGACCTTCATGGGGTCTTTGTACGGTCGCTGGGATGCGAGCTGCACGACCGAGTCCCACTCGCCGTCGTGTTCTGGTAGGAGAGCCGGTTGTGGCTGGGATGGGAGAGTTGGGTCGTCAAAGAGGGAGGTCTTGTCGTGCAAAATGGTGTTGCAGGCTGACAAGGGAAAATCGAGGATCTTGGCTTGTATCTCCAGGGCGAGGATGCCATCACAAACTGGTATCGCCTTTCCACTGATGATCGGATCATGGTGGCCATTTCATTCGTAACGGCCATAATTCCCTTGGCTGACCGGAGACCTCATGTCGATGGAGCCGAACATGAACACAAACTGTAGCGCATGCGGCCATCTGCCCAGTCGGGTGCTCTCGAGATCGGCCAAGGCAAACGCAGCTGGCTCGTTTCTTTCTCGGGAATTCAGCAGGCGCAGAAATGTGTTTCCGTGGGCAAGATCCTCGACGCTCATATGAGGCCAGAGGTAGGCATCTCGGAACTGGGTCCCCTTTTTTCTCTGGGCGTCGCTTTCGAGCCGGAATGCGCGGAGATCGGGTCGTCGTTCAACAGGCATGTTGGGCCACGCTTGTAGTAGGATCCTTTGCCGCTCAATGCCGCGCTTCTTGGACCAGCGCTTCCGTATCAGACCCTCAAACTTGTCTAGGATGCTTTGGAGGCGGGGATATGACTGGGAAATCGATTTGGCGCGCTCCTTTCTGGCCACTACTCTCGCGGTGTAGTAGTCTAGGGGTGCTGGAATGTAGGTAGACCAAAGCTCTCGGTGGGTCAGTGGTAGTGGTGAATTGACAGGACAGATAGTCGACTACCGGAAAACGCATACCTGCATATTGTTTGGGATTCTCTGAGCGGGAAAGAAGGAGGGCATATGTAAGTTTGTAAACCACAGTCCACTGTCGGAAGCGAGGCGGTGGGGGATATTTGTCCATGAGGGATTTGTACATGGCAAAGAGTTCCGAATCCTCAGATATTGGCACCTTCTCTGCTATCGCACAGCTATGGCTGGCATCATTGCAGGATTGGCCGCAGCCTTGATCGCAGGTCGGGTGCGAGCTCATGGTGTGTAGGTTTGGTTCTGTTGTTTGTTGGTTGTTGTTTATTGTTTGACGAGATGGTAGTTCCAAGGTAGGCTGATTGGCTATGAAGAAAATCGCCAGTCGATGAAAACTAGAAGAAAAGAGTAGACGGCGGAATAAGTTGCAGAGGCGGTATATATTGAGGGGTGGCATGTCAGGTAGTAGATAGATATCTATCTATAGTCAGACAGCAAGGCGGTAGAGGTATAGAGGTAATCAAACTATGTTCAGACCAGACTCGGAACATGGTACCGCGGCGGTTACCGGGTTGTGAATAGAGCCCCTCATCCACCATAGGCCACATTGGAGGGTGAGCTAGGATTATGATAAACTGAGCTACCAAGACGATAGAAAGAATTTATATGATGGAGCAATCGCAACCCAAGGCATGTTATCCAAGCCTTTGTTGACCTCCGTGTCAAATGAACAATCAGAGTCAGTATTGCAGCAATGGTTTGCTGTTTTATACATTATTTGATTGCTTTTACCATCAGAATATACACAAATTCTACAATTTAATGGGGCATTAGAAAGTCTCTAGTGATAGGTACAAGTGAACTGTGACTAACAGGAGTTGCTCTATGACTTAGACTAGCAGTGGCAAGTCAAAGCATTGTTGGATACCAGTGAGTTCGAGCCCGTGTAGCTCAACTTTAGGTGCGCTATCGTAAAATGTCCTTCCCTAACTAACTCTAAGCGCTATCCCGTAAAACAGACACACCTCAATGGTCTGTCATGAAGGGGTAAGGGAGGGAGTCAGTTGCTGGGTGACGTCATACTCCCATTTCAGCGGAGGTGGGCCCACAGCGGGAGCAGCCGCGGTGCGACCAAACTCGAGACATTTCTGACCACAACACTCAAAGTTGAGAAGGGATGCAAAAGTTGTGACGATAGCTTCGATATGTAAGGTTACTAAGAGGAGAAACGGACAGTTACGAAACACATTCTTTCTACGAGACACATTCTTTCTACCCCCACTCTTTCCTTTTCTTGTCATCACCAGCATTGTCCAGGGTTGGTGTGGAACTGATGCCCCACTCAGCAGAGCCGGGGGATTTACTCCGTCTACCGACGTCATTCACGATCGAGGCTTAGCCCCAGTCGACCTGTTCATGTTGCCTCCTCTCTTTTCTTGAATTCCACGATAATTTGAGACTGCGTACAAAATACGTTCAGATCCCTGAATGATGCGTGGGCTCGGATGACCCTCACAGTATCTACAACACTCTTCCTCATCCGTCTACCAATTTGAGTCTCGACGTCCTCATTGACCAAGTTCCCAAATCCCTTCTTCTTTCAAATCACACAAACCAGCAAGCAGCCATCATGGCGTCCGTGGGGCTGCTCGACTCGTTTGTCGGGGCGATTCAAGCTAGCCTCTCGGTCCTCCTTGTCATGTTCTACGGCGGAATAGCAGCACACTTCAAGCTGATCAACCGCACAGACACCAAGTCGATATCCAAGATATGCGTCCGCATGTTGCTTCCAGCACTGCTCATCACCAAGGTTGGCTCTGAACTTCATGCCTCGTCCGCTCATCGGTACCTCGTCATTCTCATCTGGGGCGTGGTCTGCCATGTCATCTCGTTTCTGGTCGGCATGGCGGCGAACCTCGGCCTAGGGCTCCCGGACTGGTCCAGGGTCGCTATTCTGGTCAACAACACCACAAGCTATCCGCTGCTGCTCATCACCGCCCTCGAGGACACGGGCGTCCTGAGCTCGTTGATAGTGACAGACGAGACCACCAAGGATGCCATCGAGCGCGCAAAGTCGTACTTTCTCGTCTTCTCCACCGTCTCCAATTGCATCACCTTTGCCGTTGGGCCGCGCCTAATCGACTCCGAAAACCCTCCCGAGTCCGACGACGAAAGCACCGACGAGTCTGACGCCGACAACCTCAATAATGAGGACGTGGAAGCCAACGAGGAGACCCGCCTGCTTGATTCCCACCTGCCGAACTCGATTGTATCTCCAGATCCGTTCCGAGACAACTCTTTCTTTCCAGCGAACCTCTCCGTGTCAGACGACCACCCCAAGTCGGAACCCAAGCCAGACCACAGACGGCCATGGTTCGTGCCACGCCGCCGATGGAACCGACTGACTCCCCGCGCTAAGTGGTGGCTGCTCTTCATCGTCGACTTCTTCAACGCCCCGCTCGTTGGCGCCATCATCGGTGCCGTCCTCGGCCTGGTCCCCGTCTTCCACCGCGCCTTCTTCAACCCCTCAAATGAAGGGGGCATCTTCACCGCTTGGCTGACCGAGTCTCTCAAGACGATCGGAGGGCTGTTTGTCTCCCTACCCGTCGTCGTCGCCGGTGTCTCCCTCTTCTGCTCCACCAAGGAGGCCAAGGACAACAACGAGAGCCTGGTGAGCATGCCCTGGGGCACCGTCAGCTTCATCCTGTTTGTACGCTTCATCGCCTGGCCGGCACTGTCAATCGGTGTGATTTATACACTCGCCACAAAGACCAGCATCTTGGGGTCGGACCCGATTCTGTGGTTTACCCTGATGATGATGCCCGCCGGGCCGAGCGCCATGAAGTTGATCACCCTCGTTCAGGTCGCTGAGGGGTCAAGGGACGACGAGGTTCATATTTCGAGGATGCTCACGGTAGGCAATCCTGTGCACGCAATCAGGAGGCAATATTAACTGATTGATAGATATCGTACATCATCTCGCCGCTGCTGTCTCTCACCGTTGCTGGCAGCTTGCTGGCGAGCCAGGCGGCCATCCCACGATGATACAGTATTCTCGGATCTGTTGCATCTTTACCTCTCAACCTGCCGGAGCGAACCATATTGTTTAGCGTCTGTGTGTTTATCTCAAGAGGTTAGATGTGATAGTCCAAGGTTCAGGCCTAATGTTACTAGCGGACGACGCTTTTAAAAATTGGATGCTGGTCCAGCAGTTCTAGGAGTTGAGACCCATCGAGCAATTAGGAACTTGCAGTTTAGTTATGTTTCCCGGGGATTCCCGCGATGCATATAAGCCGGGCTCCCGTTTCAAGCCATGCCCCCTGCCTTGAGACACTGACATGGTCGTGTGATGAAAGCGTGACGGTGCAGGCCGGTCGGGTATTTAGCAGAGTGCGAGGAAGCGGTGCCGGGACTCTCGGCTTGGGCTTGAAGGTTGTGGTTCAAACCCTGAAGCGATAGCTAATGCCTGAGCTGGCATCGGTCTTCCTATGATTCGGTCCGTCTCCGAGGTGGCCTTCTCGGAGAAGCCAACTGAAGCCGAACGGATGAAAGCCCGCCATTCGTTATCTCCACTTCTGGTGAGACACATCCCAAGAGACTGTCGGACGATGGCCTTGCTCAGGATCGGCCTCAATCACCCGCTTCATCTTGAGCCCGCTCTCAAGTACGACCAATTCCAGGCCGCCAAAGTATTTTTCCACTGCCCACGGCAGCACATGCTGGGAGTATAGTACGTGGATGGCGCGGCGCTGCAGCAGGGGCAACCTCTTCTCCCTCATAATGTACCGCTCCATGACGTGTCGGGACTCGAACGACCAGGCGTTGAGGGTGTAAGGGAGCAGAGCCGTCTCATGATGGAGCTGCCGGCAGACGGGCGACAAAAGCGTCATACCGCGCGGCGGCGGAGGCTCGATGGCCTTTGGAAGCCGCCATGGGTTCTGGTCCCTGCCTAGGATCCGGCAGCAGAAGCCACCCTCGATCGTGTCAAAGGAGCGCGGGCCATGTTGGGTACGTAATCGATGTTGCCATTTCTTAAAGCACACGTTGACCTGGCCGACGTCAAGGACTAACTCGTAGATTCGGTTTCGAAGTTCGGGTGGTAGACGGAGGAGGGGTGAGATTTGCTGGTTCCGTTCCCACCTGAAGAGGAGCTGTGGTGAGCAATAGGAACTGTCGGGCTGCGGCAAACGAAAGTCGCGGGCATTGCTTACAACTCGAATTCAGGAGTGCCTTGCTTGGGCAGCGACTTGTGCAATGTGTGACGGATTTTTCGTTGGCGTTCTTTGTTGAATTGCATCTCGCGCTGGCCCGGCGCGACCGTTTAAACAATTTGGTGGACTCGGGCTCGAACGTTGGATGGACTTGAAGACAAGTCTGGTGGTTCGGTGCTGTGGAGGTCTGTCTTGACCCACCCTGACCCGCCGTCGCTTCCCTGTTTGGATTTGCTCGAGTGGGTCACAATCACAAGGGTACGCGTCGAGTTTGCAGTTCTTTGAACCAAACTCGCGGGCCCTGTGCCCAGAATCTGACGTCACGATTGAATATTGCCTTTACACCACCATTAAACTTAACGTTCCTGCATCGTGTTGTGGTTTTCTCGCTGATGGGTCGCGATTGCTGATGTTGTCCGGGGCCAAACCCCCCGGCAGTTTCCAGGTTGGTGGAGCCTTATGCAAGGACATTTTGAGCCCCACAAAGCAGATCCCCACCTCGGTCCAAATTTCAGCCAACCAACTTGCCCAACCAGTGATGGGGACGGAAGCTGCCGAAGAGCACTGCCTCAACCACACGATGTCATCGGACCTAAAGTCTGTCCGGCCTCGGCTGGCCCAACTGTTCGCCGCGGCTGGATTCGTGGACTTTTGCAGTGTACAGATTCGAATTCGGGGATACTTAAGCTTGCAGACCACGGGTGGATTGATCATTTTCTTCCGAATTTCCATTTTGGAGGAGAGACCTGCAAGGTCTTTTTGCCGCTGTCCACTTCACTTCGGAATTCAACACATTTGACACCATCAATATGGGCCCGCCAAAGCCCGATCTGCAAAAGCGTTATGCCCGGCCAGAAGACTGGGAGATCCATCGAGAGACCATCACCCGGCTGTACCTGCATGAGAAACTCCCACTGCAGGGCGTCATGGAGTACATGGCCATGAATCATCTCTTCTTTGCGACGTGCGATCCCTGAGCGGAACCTAACATATCGTGGACCAGGCGCTGACTCTCTCCAGAGTTAAGATGTACAGGACGAGAATCAGAAAATGGGGCATCGATAAGAACAACAAGGCCGCCGAGGTGTCCTACATGCTTAAGCTAAAGAAACAGCGTGACACTCTGGGCAAGAAATCGTGTTTCTTCATTAGGAACCGTCCGGTTGATTGGTAGGCTGGCGTCGATGGCCGGGCTACGCGCAGCCGCTGACCAAATTCTCTAGGGAGGATATTGAGCGCTACCTGTCCCGCAACCCCGACTTTTGGACAAAACACGGCCGCGGCTCCCTTGACCCGAGGAAAGCGGCCGACGAAATCACCTGCAAAACGCCGCCCCCGGATGAAGTGACGATGATGTCGGTGCCGCGAAAACTCGACCCCGCTCAACACCTCCGCGTTCACGAGGAAATACTGCGCTTCTACCGAGCGTACACCGAGGGATCGTTCGAGCAAGGGGTCTGGAGCCTTTCGACCGCCCACCATCGCTACGTTGGCCCCGGCGGCTTCGAAGCAAATGCACGTCTGAACTCATGGTACGACCAGGTTCGCAACGTCTCCGACTGGCCCGGTCGAGATGCCGACGCCGTCCGGCTAGTCAACTATTTGTTGGATGACCTCCCCCAGCTGCTCAGAGACCAAGATTACACCGTCTTCCCCGCGCTCATGCGGTGCTGCTTTTATCTATCGGCCCGCAGACCTGCTCTTGGTCGAGAGGTCTTGCGCTTTGTGGCCAAGCTATCCAGCATCATCCTCGGGGAGCGCCATCCGATGACCCTTGCCTGGTCTCGCATCACATCCCTTTCAAAGTCCGAGTACCTGCTTGTCCTGCAAGGGACCGCCAAAATCCGGCTCGACGATCTCAACTCTCGGATCACTGACGATGTTGTCGACGAGAACAAAATAAATGCGTTGCGAGAGTATCTGTTGATTCTCAGGCTGAGAGGCTCGGCTGCGGTCGACGAGATGGAGCGCGTCACTTGTTGGGCAACCGAGAAGATTTGCCAGCCGAGTAGTGCCCTCACCAACTCACATTACCGCTTACTACTCGGCACCGCTAGCTGCTACATCACCTGTCGGCGGTTTGACGAAGCCGAGGAAATCTTAGCCCGGGTAGGCGCCCATCTCTCGGCGTCGTCAGTGCATCCTTCTCACCCACAACGCAACCGTTCGACCTACCTCTTCCTCATGGGCTTTTTGCGCTACGTGACCGGCAGACCGGACGAGGCAGTCAACTACTTCTTGCAGACATACCACGCACTGGAAAAGGCAGCCGGCCCACACAGCTCGGCGGTTGCCGACATCTTGCTCGCCTTGATTGACTTCCCTGGCCTGCTGCGGAAACCGGAGGACCTTGAGCACTGGAGGCGCAAATTCGCCCAGGTGCAGTCCGAGATGCTATGTACCGCCAAAATGGGCGTCAAGGAACCGGCGTTCGAGTCAAGTGAAGTGTTGGATGGGCCGCTTGATACCGACGTCAACACTGGTCTGTGGTGAGTTGTGCCAAAAGAGCACGCCACATTGCGCAGCTGGTGACCGCTGAGTTGACTTTGGGCCGCAAAAATGCTGGCTTGGCAAGGTTGGCGCTCTTCAGTTGTTGCGATAGGCTGGGCCAGCCGTGGCGGTGCAGCACGACCGCTACTCAGCTGAGGGGATTCAAAAGCCCTGAATCCCATCTCAAGGCCGGGCTGCGACGAGTTCCTCCTTCAACTCGGCATGGACTAATTTTCATCTCGCTTCCTCTCATCAATTGGTATCCACGATGCGACGGCAAACCATGTTTCTGGCCACACTCGTGGCCTTCACCACTCTGCTATCAACCTGCTTTGCTGATGACACGAATGCCATCTATCATCAGCTCGAGAGACTCCAGCATAATCTCACGGCTCTTCAGGAGATCCGAGCGCCGCCATGGGTTTCAGCAACCAACATGCGCGGAACCAGTAGCATCCTCTACAGTTGTCTTCTCACGTTGTTCGCATGTGTTTACACAGCCCTGCACCTCAACACCCCCGAGCTAGGAGCCGGATTCTCTCGCGTTCTCGGCAGCAAGTGCGTCTGGGTCATGGTCACTATCGTCGCCCCCGAGGTTATGCTGTACTACGCTTCTTCACAGTTCCTTGAGGCTCGCAACCTAGTTAAAACCTTACGCAAGCACGAATCTGAACAAGGGCTGGCGTCCCGCTCTGAGGACCCGGCCTGTTCGGCGGAGTCGCAACCACGGCCAATAGGTCTCGCATACGACGACGTAAGTGATTTTCCCAACCATCGTCATACTCATCTTGAGCTAACGATGCTGGACGGTAATTCCTAGTGTGAATTCGACCTCAGCTACGGCTTTTTCGTGGTTATGGGCGGCCTAGAAATTGAAGTCCCCGACCCCGAAGCCGCCGAAAGACTGATCCGGACACTCTCGCCTCAGGGAGTAGCAAAGTTGGCGTCCAAAACTGTCGTGCCCCTCAGAGTCCCCAAGTTTGTAATTGAGGATCGAAGCAAGGCCGACACCCTTCAGAAACTGCTGGTCCTCCTCCAGGTCAGCTGGATGGTCATACAGTGTATCACTCGCAAGGTGTCTGGTCTGCCACTCACACTTCTGGAACTGCACACAATGGTACACGTTGTGTGCGCTATTTTCATGTATGGGTTCTGGTTGAAAGTGAATCACCCTCATGAATACTGTTGCTAATGTCGGGAACTAACCGAATTTTCCTTGGTTCAACAGAAGCCTCTTGATCTCAGAAGCCCCGAAAAGGTTGACAGCTCCGAATACGATACTTTGCTTATGGAGCTAGGCGCCGCTCACTTCTATGAGTTCCGCGGCGACTTTCCAAACTTCGAGCGGGATAACCCTTTTCCGGACTTTGAGCGCGATAACTCCTTTCCGGACTTCGAGCGGGATGACTCCTTTCGCGTCAACATCGTCGAAAAATATCAAATTTTGCTCATCTCAACGCTTTCTATTGCTTACGGCGGAATCCACCTCTCGGGCTGGAACTTTGGATTCCCCACCGCTGCTGAGCAGATGTTGTGGAAAGTTGCCTCCATCTTGACTGCGGCTGCTCTTCCGTTTAGCATTGGAGTACTGTTTGTTGGGGCCTGGATTAACGCTATAGTTGAACTTTGTCTAGGCGTACAGACAAGCTCGTTAGAGAATATTTTGATTGGCATAGCGGTCATTGTACTCGTCCTATCAGGAGTCTCCCGAGTATACATTGTGGTCGAGGCTTTCATCAGTTTGCGGAACGTTCCTATCGGAGCTTACTGGACGCCGTCTTGGGTCCAGATGATACCGCATGTGTAGGAGCAAGGCGCATAATAGGGGTGACTCGAGGTGGAAAGTTTACGGAGGAAAGAGAAAAGGGGGAACGATTGGGCTAAGGATTGTCTTCCTGGCACGCCTGTTACTACATATGGGTAGAATATGTTTTTAATACCTACATATTAATATCAATCTATCTGCAAGTCCCGCGACCTTCTGGATAGTGGTACCGTTTTCCAAGCTAAACATTCCCATTTACCCCAGTGTGCCAGACCATCACCTCTTCAAATAACCTCCAACAGTCACAACGCGCCCCTATCATGCACCTTGCGAACCTCATACCTCCAACCCACATCCTTCAACAAACGACTCAAACTTGCTCCGGTGTGCTGCTTGGCGCCGTACATAGCTCACCGGCATGACCATACTACCTTACCGCAACTCACGCTCCCAGCACCGCGGCACGGCCCGGGCTCTGGCATGGTGTTAATCAGCAGCGGCATATCTGGGGCCGAGCCCTCCAGCCCGGGGCCCGATCGCCTTGAACATTGTGGCGTCGCTGTCGTCGGCCCGGTTGTGCGTTGTGCGTGCATTGTTCGATGAGGTAGGCCGCTATGCCCTGGTATGGTTGTGGGTTGAAGAAGCTTGATTTGGAGAAGGTGACGCGGGTGCGCTGGGCATCGGGTGTGGGGGGGGGGGCCTTATCGGAGCATGTCGTCGTTGTCATACGAAAGGTTAGGTGGGAGGGAGGTGGTTGGGGTAGTGTGTCTGTTACGAGAGTGAGGGTTAGAAGGTTGGTTGTTCCTTTTAAGCCTGGACATTCTAGCTCCTAGCACGCCTGCATATGCCCGGAAGGGAAAGACGGGTTTCCGCTAACGTGGTTGTCATTAGGTATCTGGTTTAACCAGCTGCGAATTACGGGTAATGCCACAATACGGTTGTTTGCACGGGTACTGGAACAAAAACCGCAGTGTGTTCCCCCATTAGATCTTCCCGGCCCTCTTCCCCGCCTGGTTGTTGATATGACGACGGTACATCTTGGCAGTATTCTTTCTCCCAAAGACATGCTTTATACCTGGTTAGCAGCAACCGGGAGGCCGCTCGAGTCCTGTCACTTTTGTGCATGACTATGCTGTCTTTTATCAATATATTGAGATTAATGAGAACAAGTCAAATGAAACAGGAGAGACCGAAAGCAACAAAACAAGACGATGACTCGATGGCAGAGACGTTGATGTGCGCTAGTGTAGGCCTCTTGGGCCTGATTGGTCAGTGGTCACCCTAACGGCACGGCCCGGGGCTCGGGAGACTCCATCAAGAAGGCCGAGGCGACGGGGCCGGACGGGCTAAGCACCCCCCACTTGGGACCCTTGCCCCACCGTCGAAATCGCAACCTCAAAATCCAACCCCACCGTCGATCCCACGTGCCTGTGATACCCAACCACCGCCTCCGAAGTACTCGTTGGGATTTTGACGGGAGGTTTTGACGGGGGTTTCGAGGAGAACGGTGTGCGGGGTCAAATGAAGGAAGCGCGCGGGCAGCAGCCATGTGCAGACTGCATTGTTGTGATGCTGCAATTCTGGTTTGGAGAGGGGATGGTCACATTGCATCAGTCGACATCTGCAGTGCTCGCAGCGCAGTTCTGCAGCAAAAAAAAGTTCAAATTGTCGCAACAAACACTGTGTACACGGAGGAGAATAAGCAGGGATTTGGGGGGAAGTATTCCGTAACAGGGGCAACATGGCGCCGGGCGGCTTCCCCGCTGCAAAGCCAGAGCCTGTTTGACACTGTGTAAAATGCAAGAACAACTGGCCGTTGAGCGGGGAACTCTCAATGGAGATCCGGGGCCGTTCTGGAATGAGAGACCTCATTTGACACCTTGTCTGTTCGACTGTCACATTTCATGATGGAACCAGACCAGATTTGGGTGCCCTCCCCCGGGGCTTGCCCATACACAGTACAGAACAACAGAATATAGAAGGCTGTTCGGGCCCGCATCCCTTCGACTTTTGCTAGCTCCCATTCAAGTTACCCTCTTGATCAAAACTTTCGACATCCGTCCGAACTATTACCCATCATGGCAGAACCCGGATCTCAGCCCACCTCGCAGGGCCAACCAGCATCACAGGCCCAACCCACCTTACAGGCTCAACCCACCTCACAGGCTCAACCCATTTCGGCTGCCGATATTGCCGCCGCCGGCATCCTACCCGCGTCCCACTGGGAGCCGGTACGTTCTTCCCCCGCACCTGCTAGCCCCATCTGTAACCACTAAGCATTCATTTGCAACGGGTTCAGATTGAGGAGGAGATACTGGACGACGGTGATTCAGCCTACAGTGATGTAGCCACCAGTACAGCCTCGCTTTCGAACAGCATCCTCGAGTATCGGAAGATCCATGGCAGAACGTACCATAGTGACGTCGGCAGGGCTGAGGCCTGGGAGCCGAATGATGACCAGCACGCCGAGGCAATGGACCTGCAGTACGCCAAAGTTACATCCGTCCCATGCGCTCCGTGTGTCCCATTAACATCTCCAAAAGCCACCACATGTGCACGCTCCTCCTGGATGGGAAGCCATTTCTAGCACCGCTCAAGCCCGAGAATCTCAAGGTACCTCATTCCGAGAAGAGCTTCTCATGTTGCGTTAGCACACTGAAACAAAGCCCAAGCTTACGGTTCTTAGAAAATTATCGACATCGGCACTGGCACAGGAGCGTGGGCAATGTACGTCCCTGCCACTGAGGTTTGATTTCGGGGCTGACGATGCCGGTTGTAAACAACAGCGACTTTGGGGATCAGTTCCCCACTACCGAGGTGATCGCCACCGACGTGTCACCGATTCAGCCGACCTGGGTCCCCCCCAATGTCAAGTTCGAACTTGATGACGCCAACTTGGAATGGACGTGGCAAAATGACACCTTCGACTACGTCCACCTGCGCTGTATGTTGGGGACTATATCCAACTGGTCCAGATTCTATCGTGAGGCCTTTCGTTGCTGCAAACCAGGTGGTTGGTATGTCAATTCGGAGTTGACTCATATAAATCCCGTTTATGGCTGTCTCAGGGCAGAATGCGTTTCGAGACAAGCGCGTCTACCTCTGGAATGCCCTCAAACCATTCAAAAGGCGGAAAATTGGGCTGACATTACTGGGTAGGGTAGAGCATCATGAGGAGTCGGCCGAGTGGCGCGCCGAGCAGGGCCTACCCGACGAGAGTCCAATGGCACAATGGGGAAAGGTTTATGAGGAAGGTGGCAAGAAGTTTGGGCGTATCTTCACCATCATTCGGGATGATATCCAGCGGAAATGCATGGAAGAGGCCGGGTTTGTTGACATTGTTGTCAAGGACTTTAAGTGCCCCATCGGGGACTGGCCCAAGGACGTGAATAAGAAGCAGATCGGCATCTTTGGCAAGGCGACCCTTGAGGCAGACCTGGAAGGTATGTTCTCGGAACTCATGAACCATATTACATGCGGGCCCTGTTCCCCTTGGGCCTTGCCTGCCTTGCCAAGCTGATCTAACTGCGCCCACAGGATACATTCTCTACATGTTCAACGCTGTCATGGGCTGGAGTCGCGAGGAAATCCAGATCTATCTCGTCCATCTCCGGCGGCAGATGCGCGACCGCAGTCTGCACACTTGGTACCCCCATCGCGTGGTGTACGGTAGGAAGCCCGAGACTGCTTAGTTAGGCAAGAGAACTGTTCCATTTGCGCGTCAGAGTGTGCAGCTGTGCGCTGTCATCTTTTGGATTAGAGGGCTCCATGCGCCGGTTGATATGTGCTTGCACTCAAGGACGGCTTGTGCAGAAAACAGAAAATTCAGGTTTGGAGAAGATTATTCTACGGCGGGGAAGGCGACGTCGTGCCCCGGAGCCCGTTCTTTCCCCTCCAGTTCTTGCCTTCCCAAACTGCACACAGTGCCCGCTTCTTTCGACGAGCTTTCGGGTACATACTGAAGCGGGGTTTGAACCTGTCACCCCTGTCTGCGCCGTTCTGCGGCTGCCCACGTTTCCGTTGCCATGCAAGCTTCGTCCCGCGCTTTTCCAAGAACAATTGGTGTCAGCCGTTGTGCGGGACCCGTCTTCGAGGGGGCTGGCATTCTGGAAGCTCTCCATTGGTTGCGCCTGTCCAACAGTCACATTGTCTGCACAGTCGGCATGAACGTCGTCAATTCAAATACGGAACCAGCTCCGATTCGGTTCGTCGCCACCCGACAACGGTCAGCCAAGGACCCCGGGATGCCAACAGACGAGACGGGAAGATGATAAGAAAAAGCAGTACAAGAAGAGACCAAGGCCCGCTGCGGCCCGCATTTCCTGTTTCCAGCTTTTCCGTTTAAGTCTGTTTCTGCGGATCGAGATTTGGCTGCAAGTTCAGTGCAATCGTCCCCCAACATGGGAGATTCCGGAACTTCAGCGGCGGCCAAGTCGCCTTCCTCTCCCAAGTCGCCCAAGTCGCCAAAGTCGCCAACAGCAGGCACCGAGACTGGTCAGCCGCAGCCCGACTTGCAGCTCGAGACCCCCGGAATCCTTCCGGCATCGCAATGGGAACCTGTACGTTTCATTACAACTCAAAGAGCCAAACCATACTTGCTCCACTACTAAACAACCGGTTGCCTTGCTCTTACTAAACAGCTCCCACGACACGAATTGGACAATGATTCGACATACAGCGACCTTCAGAGCAGTACAGCCTCGATCACGAGCAGCATCCTCCACTACCGGAACATCCACGGCAGAACTTTCCATAGCGACGTCGGGAGGGCTGAGTCCTGGCAGCCGAACGATGCCCAGCACGTTGAGGCAATGGATATTGCGTAGGCCGTTATCCGATCCAGGCCCTGCATGGAGCCCTCAGCTAACCTGTGGGAAAAAGACACCACTTGGTTCACCTCATGCTGGGAGAGAAGCCCTTTCTGACACCAATCAACCACGATGCTGAGGTACTCGGGACCATGAACCGTGTTATCGAAACCCGAGCTTACAATGGCCCCAGAATTTGAAAGTCCTCGACGTTGGCACTGGCACGGGTATCTGGGCCATGTACGTCCCATTTTCTTACGGACGTGATGCACCATGACACGGTGTGCTAGATGAGCTAGACTGCTAACCTGACAACTCGGCTTTTCTAGTGACTTTGCGGATGAGCACCCAAATGCCGAGGTGATTGGCACCGACTTATCCCCAATCCAGCCAAGCTGGCTGCCGTCCAATGTCAGGTTTGAGATTGACGACGCCAACCTGAATTGGACGTGGTCAGACAATACCTTTGATTTTATTCACGTGCGCTTCCTGGTTGGAGCTATTGAGAACTGGGGCAAGCTCTTCAAGGAGGCATACCGTTGCTGCAAGCCGGGTGGCTGGGTGGAGAGCCACGAACCTTCGCTGCGGTGGCAAACCGCCGTCGGTGAGATCCACGACGATAGCCCCATGGGCCAGTGGACCAAGGTCTACCACGAAGCCGGCAAGAAGCTTGGCCGTACCTTTCGCCTTGTCGACGATGACCAGCAGCAAAAGCTGATGGCGGAGGCCGGCTTTGTCGACATTGTCGTCAAAGACATCAAGGTTCCTATGGGAAATTGGCCCGAGGATCCGAAGCAGAAGGAGCTTGGCATGATTTCACAGCTGGCTGCCCTTTCTGACCTTGAAGGTGAGTTGCCTACCTACCCTCGACCGCTTCTCCAGATAGATAGCATTCAGGGCTGACGATTATGTTCCTACTATAGGATACATCCTCTACATCTGGAACGCAGTCATGGGCTGGAGCCGTCCCGAGGTCCTGGTATACACGGCCTATCTCCGGCGCCAAATCAAAGACCCGAACCTGAAGCCCTGGTTCTTGCGTCGCGTTGTGTACGGGAGGAAGCCTGAGACAGCTGCTTAATATGTTCGAAGTCGGAGGCTGGTGGTTGGAATCAATGGTTTCAAGCCGTTTATCAATGTCCAGCAGGTCGTTCTCCTCTGCAGGTAGCTTCTCTTGCAAAACAACATGCACTCTTCCACACTGGATTCTCCCCCACTGAGTTCAAGCCGTCAACAAATGCGCATCCCTCCCAGACTCGTCCCAAAGATCATCCCTTTTCGCTAGCACCCTTACACATGTACATCACCCAGGACGACGCGGTGCCTCGTTTCGGCATAGGAGTCCGTTCGTTCAGTTCCAAACACTTAATACACGAAACTGACACCAATGAGT
Source organism: Trichocladium uniseriatum (assembly GCA_017139535.1). Classification (NCBI taxonomy): domain Eukaryota; kingdom Fungi; phylum Ascomycota; class Sordariomycetes; order Sordariales; family Chaetomiaceae; genus Trichocladium; species Trichocladium uniseriatum. The sequence goes on along the minus strand of WOUO01000009.1, from coordinate 136,019 downwards.
TCAATACTGAGACATGTTACACTGCATAATAGCTGCCAACGAGATGCAGGTACCACCTAACTTCCCCGACTCGCGAATCGTTGCCCCTGACTGCCGGGCTGATATCCCAGGCCACCACCCAATATACCCTCCTCTCTTATGCTATTGGACACGACAGACCCTTCCGTTAAATTCCATTCAGTTCAATACTTGTTCTGTCACATGATCTGGGAAGGTTGACCACAACGAAGGGCATCCAAGGTGCAATAAGGGCTAAAGATGCCTGTGCTTCGAACCAAGATATATTAACGAAGAAAAGAAAACCTAAAATTTCTAACGAAGGCAGAACTAATCTGACGGCCTTGAGCCGAGCTGGTATCCATGTATGTTTTATGTATCCGAAAACAAATGCAATCAAACGCCGTCCTGAAACCCCATCCCTGTCTCTCTCTTTCTCGCACGCGCGCTCTCAACAACATCAAACTTCAACCGCCGACGCCGCGTGGCGGTCGTGCATGACGGGGTTAATCACCTGCGCGTCCCACTTGAAGCCAAAGTCCTCACCGAGCTCCTTGCGGCACGCCGAGGTGACGGCCTCCCACACGTTGGGGAACACGCCAAAGTTGGCCGGGTTCTCCTCGTCGTTGTCGCCGCCCTGGAAGACGCCGGTGCGCACCAGGCACGTGTTCCAGCCGTACATGTTGCCGCCGATGATGTCGGACGCCGGGTTGTCGCCAATCATGTAGATGTTGTTGGGTACGCGCTCCTCGCCGTGCAGCTCGTCCATCCACGAGGCGATGACCTCGTCGGCGTACTTGTAGGTGGCCAGCTCGGGCTTGCCGTAGACGACGCGCTCGAGCTCGACGCCCGTCAGCGCCTTGTACATGGCCTCTAGACCGATGCGGAAGGCGCCCTGGCTCATGCGCGGGATGGGGTGCTCGGTGGGGCAGAGGAGATCGCCCTGGGAGAAGTAGATGGGGATGCGCTGCGAGACGGGGTCCTTGGCCGTGGTGCCGAGCCGGCCGTTCTCGGACCGCAGCAGGTCCATGATGATTTGCATGTCGGTCGCGTAGTCGCGCGAGTCGGAGAAAACGAGGATGGCCTCAATGTTCATCTTGCTGAAGTCGCGGGGGCGCGACGTCGCGCGCTCGGCGTCGGTGAAGACGCGGTAGGGGGCGATGGACTCGTCCCAGGCGACAATGTCGTTGGGAACAATGATGTCCTTGAAGCCGTACTGCTCGGCCACGTCGCGGCAGCGGTAGCCCTCACCTCCGACGACCAGGACGGTGCCGTAATACTCGGCGAGCGCGCGCATGGGCGTGTGGCTCTGGATGAACTGGTCGGTGTTGATGGGGTTCTTGAGGATCTTGGACAGCTGTTCTGTGCGGGCCAGCTCGGGCTTGCCGGAGCCGTTGGTGAGGAAGATGTGGGGGATCTTGATGCCCAGCTGGTTGTCACCGTTGAGCATGTCGAGCGTCTGCTTGCCCTGGGGGATGAGGCGGTCGCCGTGCACCAGGACACCGTCAATGTCAAAGACAAAGGCCATGTTCTTGGCCTTCCTGACCTTCTCGGCGTGCACGTCCTGCACCTGCGAGGCCAGGATCTCGCGTGTCGCCTGGATCGGGATGGCGCCCGCGCCGGTCTTGAGTGCCTCGTGGCCCTCAGGGTAAGCGACGGCGCTGAGCCGGGACTGCCGCTTCGACTTGGGGATGGGCAGAGAAGTGCCGAATGAGTTGCGCGACACCCTCCGCTCCTTCATGGACGGGGTTGCCGAGAGGTTGTGCATGAATTGTGTCGAGTCGGCATCGGGCGACCTCAGGGCCGGCACCTCGATGGTGTTGTGAGAGCTCGGCGACAGCGGGACGGCCAGGGCGCCCTCGAGGCCGCCCCAACTTGTGTTTCTCCCGTGGACATTGGCCGCATTCCCGCGGCTGTCGGGCCTGACGTGAGCAGCGTTGCTCCCCCGTTCCTTCGTCTTGTGAAGCGGAAGCTCCATGGGACGGTGCTTCTTCTCAGGAGAGTCCGGGGGCGTGTGAATCTGTCCCTGAGGCTGACCCGCCGACTTGCTAAAGTCGACGTCCTTGAAACCCGGCTTCGACATGATGGTGGTAGTATTTCTTTTTCAAAACAAAACGGTGAAAGAGTGTCCCGTGGAAGGTGTCGTGAAAAGGTGTGTGTCGTGAACTTGAAAATCACGGGGGAGGTTTGACACTGATAGATGGATGATGATGTTAGATAAGTGGACAACGTCTTGGGATGAAGGGGCTCTTATACCAATGGATGAAGTTTGATCCTCGTACTTCTTGTTGCCGTATCTAGCCTGGCGTGATTTTTTTCAAGCGGTAAAGCCGCGGTCCCTTGATGATGGCCCGTCTGTCCGTCGGATAGAAACCCCCTTACTGTCCCTCCAGCAGCGGTGAGGGAGTGTCAGTTAAAGAAGGCATGATCCACCATCAAGGGCTCCATTATGACGACAACCATCTGCAGTGGCGTTTGAGAAACAATCCACAGCGGACACAAAATGGATATCATGTCCACCGGCCGGTCCGGGCAGTCTCTCCTTCAGTCCATTCAGAGCTAGGCTCGAGTTGGTCAAGCACATTCACCGCACATTCACGTGCATCATCGCCCTTCGCTGTGTTGGTTTTCCGATCCATGATGGCGATTAACCTGGTCCCAACCGTCCCTACCAGGCTGATCACAGCGGGTCCAAGGGGTATGGTTTGCGGTGCACCAGTAAGCATGCAAAGCTTCGCTGTCGGTACAAACCGGGAGGCCCGGCAGGCGATTGTTTGAGCAGGCAATCCGGCCACACCTTGCCGTGTCGTAAGTCAATGTCGTCAGAGGCTCCAAAATCTTCAGCCGCTGGCGTGAGCTCATAGGTGAATGCGAAAGTGGAGGGGTTGTGAGCGGAGTCCAATGCCGAACTAAGATTCGCCCCCGTGGCACTCGAGATGTCCACCTCCGTGGCGCTCGGATGTGATTGTCAGGGACATGCCAGCTCGGCGACAACCGTCTTCGGCGTTCGACCCGAGCGTTGACGTGCCAAGACAAGGATTTTTTTGGCCCAATGCGACGGCAGGGCTGGCGGAGAGAAACGGGAGATTCACTTTTGACATGACTCGGGCCTGACGATCGGGACCCCTTTTTTAGCTGGATCGGCCTAGGTGTGGAACCCGAACCACGAGAAAATGGAGTCGTCTCAAGATGTTCTCATGCGCCATGCCGCCGGTTGCCGTTACAACCTTGGTTAGGCTTATCCTGGTGGATCCGCAAGCGACCCTGAATACGTCATAAGGTGGAACCGATCTGTGACGTACGGCCGATCGGGACCCTGCGAGGTTGCCTCAGCATAGCGTCGTAAAGGTTTCCAACTCGGGCGTTTCGAGACTCAGAGATGCCGCCACAGCCGCGGGAATTTGCCAACAGATGCCGGGCATGGCCTTGGCTTGGCTCAGGTTTTATTTGACGCACCATCCCAGGAAAGTGTGGACTCAGGGGCTTCCTGCATCCAAACTCGGACAATTCCCATCATCCTCTGCTCCAATCACACCTTGCCGGCTCCCCGAGAAATCCCTAACACGACGCTCAGCAAGATGGCGGCCTCCTCTAAGACATACACGCTCAACAATGGCGTGAAGATCCCGGCTGTCGGCTTCGGCACGTTTGCCAACGAAGGGGCCAAGGGGGAGACGTACAAGGCCGTGACCAAGGCACTGGAGGTCGGCTACCGGCATCTCGACTGCGCGTGGTTCTACCAGAACGAGGACGAGGTGGGCGACGCGCTGCGCGACTTCCTCGCCAAGACACCCAGCGTGAAGCGCGAAGACATCTTTGTGTGCACCAAGGTGTGGAACCACCTGCACGAGCCCGAGGATGTCAAATGGAGCTTTGAGGACTCGTGCCGCAACCTGCGCGTCGACTACATCGACCTGTTCCTGGTGCACTGGCCGATCGCCGCCGAGAAGAACGCAGACCACAGCGTCAAGATCGGGCCGGATGGCAAGTATGTCATCAACAAGGAGCTGACCGACAACCCGGAGCCGACATGGAGGGCAATGGAGGAGCTGGCGTCGAGCGGCAAGGCGCGGGCCATTGGCGTGTCCAATTGGACGATTCCGGGGTTGCAGAAGCTGCTCGAGTTCGCGCACATCAAGCCGACGGTCAACCAGATCGAGATCCACCCGTTCCTGCCCAACAGCGAACTCATCAAGTTCTGCTTCGACAACCAGATCCTGCCGGAGGCCTACTCGCCGCTAGGGTCGCAGAACCAGGTGCCGACGACGGGTGAGACGGTCCGCGAGGACCCCACGCTCAACGCGGTGGCTCAGCGCAGCGGACACAACCTCGCACAGGTGCTGCTGGCGTGGGGGCTCCGCCGGGGCTACGTCGTGTTGCCTAAGAGCTCGACGCCCAGCCGCATCGAGAGCAACTTTCAGGTTCCCGAACTGTCGGACGAGGACTTCAATGCGGTTGAGGATGTCGCGCGGGGCCGCCACGTACGCTTTGTCAACATGAAGGACACATTTGGCTATGATGTGTGGCCGGGGGAGAAGGTCATTTCTTGAGGTGGTTAGCGGTTAGCGGTTTGGTTCGAAGTTAAGAGATGTAGGGTAGTAATCGCAAGCGAAATGCAACCTTAGTTTTTGGTGTTCAAACTTCAAAGTGCCTGTGGTTGGTTCGGTAGTTACTGTGGTTGCGAGCAAAAAGAAAACCCCCTGTTAAGTACCAGTGGGGCATAACAACTGACGCGTTTGACCAATTAGGTAGCCTTATCTAACCACCTTTTTTCGACAGGCCTCCTAAGGTTCAACAACATAGTTATCACAGTCATCACACTCATCGCAGCCATCTGCAGGACCTGTTGGCCTCAATGCTAGAGCGTTGCAAAGCTGTCATTGCGGCAGGGGGGATGCATACAAAATATTAGCCACAGTGGTGGCTGTTTGGCCTGTTTATTGTACAATAGTGTGGATCCAAGAACCTGGCTGAGTTCGGTACCCTGCATGGATATTTTCATTACCCATTATACCACAGTACCTGTGTGCGTGGGGGTTCAAGTGGCCGATTCTAACTGGCCACAATCTGGAGATTGGCGGACTGCTCTTTCTGGATGCGTTGAGGCTCTTTTGACTGGCAGTTGAACAATGCCGGTCGGAAGACGCTGTCGCCAAGAACGCGATTTGCAAAGTGGCTGGCTAAATGGAAGTTTGGAATTAATTCTCGAAGGCAGGCTCGTCGACTGGCCAGCCCCGCATCGGCTCTTCCCTTGATCTCAATTCGTCCAATCCCCCTGTTCTTGCTCCTTTCTTCCTTTGAATCCTTCCAGCCGTTGCAGCCTTAAATGGGCCAAAAATGGCAAAGCGCCGACCGGATTGGGCTCAGAATTGCGCATTCTTGCACCATGACAGACCCCTGGTCCCGACACGCCAAGTTGCCAGCAAAAGTCGCCGGACGACTCGGCTATTGGGTCTTTTTCACCTCGTCTGTCAGCTAATGAAGCACTCCTATAGGTGCTTGACCTCGGTGAGGAATCGCTCACCAATGTCACTTTTATCAAGTCGGGGCGTCTTCGGTCCGTTTTGGCCCTTCATACCTCTTCAGATGCATTCAGTTTTGTCAGCAGTTTAAAATAAATACTAAGTGTAAGTATATAAAGAGATAGCGGCACTTGAATTTGTACTTCTACTTGTAGTCAACTTCTTTCAAACCATTTGAGCAACATCGTGTCATCGTCTCATCAAATTGTCACTCATCTCCCCTCGCCAAACATGGTCAAAATCGCCATTGCCGGTCCCGGGCGTGAGTGAATATCATCCCTTTACCCTATGTGTCGTGGCTACTAACGGCCCTCGTTAGAACTTGCCCGTGAGGTCATTGATGGCCTTGTTGCCACGGGAAAACATGAAATCGTTGTGCTCTCTCGCAGGGATGCCACCCCTGAGCAGCTCATCGATGGGACCACATGGGTCAAGGTCGATTATCACGACAAGATTGCCCTTGTCCAGGCCTTCCAGGGAGTTCACACCGTTCTATCCTTTGTCGTTGCCCATTTGGACGTAGACAATGTTGCCCAGAAGACGTTGATCGACGCCGCCATCGAGGCCGGTGTCAAGCGGATTGCACCGAGCGAGTGGGCCGTGTAAGACACTCCGGATAGGGTACGATACTTTTAAATATGGAGCTAACGTTGTGTTTGTAGCGCCGACATTACCCATTTGAACTTTTATGCCAACAAGCTGGTGATCCGGGCGTACCTGGAGGAGAAGAATAGGGACAAAAAGGTCTGCCCGTCACTCCATTCCTACTGCCCAATCCGTTTCTGATGAATACAACAGGTCATCGAGTATACCCTCTTCCAACCCAGCTGGTATCTCAACTATCTGGCCGGCCTCCGGAAAACTACCAAACACATCGAGGGTGTGGCGCCCGTATTCGATTATGAAAACTACCGCGTCCTGGCCGCAGGCGACCTCGATCGCCCCATCCCTTTCACTGCCATCCCGGATATCGTCAACATCGTGGTGAAGGCGATCGAATATGATGGCGAGTGGCCGACGGTTGGGGGCATCACGGGCACTACATTGTCCACGGCCTAGATCGTGGCGCTTGGCGAGAAGATCAGGGGTAAGCGTCCAGATATGGAGCTCCGACAGCGCGTGTATGGGAAGTGCTGACGTGTTTGCAACGACAGGGAAACAGCTCGATGTGGAGACGTTGGATCTCGAGGATCTCAAGGCGGGCGTCGTCAAGTCTTCGTGGGTGCCAGTCATTGATATTCCCGGCCTGGACGAGGCTACGAAAGTCGAATTCTCCAAAGGCGTTGCCCGCGGCCTGCTCCTCACTTTTGCTACCACCACGTTTCCGGAAAGCCCGGCATGGAACCGTATCTTTCCTGATTACAAGTTTATTCAGCCGGAGGAGTTTTTAACGGAGGTCTGGGGAGAGAAGGCATGAGTTCAACGCACGGCGTTGGGGTGAGTGTGGGGGTGTGGGAACAAAGGAAACGACATGCATACGAACAATTCTCAAGTGGCTGTTTGGAAAGAAATCATGGGGGTTGATAGGTATGGTTAGACACCGGAATGACATTGATGCTTCTTATGGGTTGCTTTGGATGCCTCGCATTTCTAGTCCTCCTCCCTCCCTCCCTATTTAGTAATTACATGTACCTAATGATGTTAATCAGATATGATATTATGATATCCTTGTTTTGAACCGTGATTTGTAGCCTCGGGGGAGGGTTCCGGTTTAAAGTGAGGAGGGACAAACTCTTCATGCGCGGGGTTTCCAGGCGGGTCTATAAGGTTGAGGAGATGTTGCTGGAACGGTGACATGGAGCCCACCGATGGCCTTCTCTTTCTCAAAGCGGCCGCTCTCGGGCGAGACAAGGAAGACCACCATCCAGAGCGTTCTGACGGGGCTGGCCGAACTGCATGATGAGAGAGATATTAGCCATCGGTCAACTGCCGCTGACACTTTGACCATAATGTTCGCAGATATCAGGTCCAACAACATCCTCGTCGACTACTACACCAAGTCACCGACACCCCTCACAATCACCTAGGTTCGCACCTTAGACCTTGAGGACGCAGTGCCTCTTACTAAGGTCCAAGGACTATCAAAGGATATCTCAGCGCCAATGAGCTCTGGTCAAGCCCAGAGCCATGAAATCCTTCAATTCTTCCCGGAGCGCACATATCATCTCATGATCTATTCTTGTACTTGTGGCATGAGAAGGCTGTGTAAGGTTGCGACGAACTTGGTCATGTAGCCTCGAAAAGACAAGGCGTTTAGGATGTAGTTGCAATAGACTTGTCACCCGTAAATTCCTGCTACGCTCTGGGTATCACAACATGAATCCGAGCGCAACCGCCTTTGACGAGAGACCTGAAAGAAGCTGCCAAGAAGACGATGATGGAGGGGAAGATGCGGGGGAGTCCGGGGAATGACCAGCCCCAAACCGAGAACCGCATTTGATTGGCCACCAAGTGGTCAGCTGGTGGGGAAGTGGTCGCAAACCCACTGTGGGGAAGGACCAGGGGCCAACATTCATTGCACCTGACGGCTGACCAAGACCGGATGGCAGGAGCAGCTTGAAACAGATCAAGTTTGTGGCTTTTCAACAGCAGATCCCCGTCTCCACCAACTTGGACCTTTTCGGCCTCTTCCTCGTTACGATTCCTGCCATGCTTCTCTGAGCGACTCCCCAACCCTCGTCCACCTCGTCCATAACCCCAGTCCACAACACGTCAGACGTGACAATGGCTGACCGCTATTCGTTCCCGTCCAATCCGGCCACAAACCCCAAGGCCATTGTCACGGGCAGCAAGGGAAACTCGCATTACCGCTTCGGTCTCTTGACGGACCGGCTGATACGCTTCGAATGGTCTGCGGACGGCGGCTTCGAGGACCGCGTGTCCACCTTTGCCCTCTTCCGGTGGTTTGATGCTCCGAACTATCGAGTTGTCGACAACAAGGACAGCCTCGAGATTGTCACGGACCATTTCCATCTGACCTACGACAAAAAGCAGTTTTCCTCGACAGGGCTCTCCGTCAAAGTCGCCAATGATGTCTGGCACTACGACGGCAAGAGCTACGGGGACCTGGGCGGCACTGCCAGGACACTCGATAGAGCATGGGGCCGCGTCGACTTGGAGCCCGGTGTCCTCTCTCGCAAGGCCTACGCCGTTCTAGACGACAGCAAGTCCATGTTGTTCGACAATGGGTGGATTGCCACACGCCGCCCGGGCCGCATCGACGGCTACCTGTTTGCTTACAACGGCGACCACAAGGCTGCGATTAAGGACTTCTACCGCCTCTCGGGGAACCAGCCCATCCTGCCCCGCTGGGCGTTGGGGAATTGGTGGTCACGATACCACGAATACACGGCCGATGAGTACCTTGAAGTGATGGACCACTTCAAACGCGAGAACATCCCTCTCAATGTCGGGATTGTCGACATGGACTGGCACAAAGTCAAGATTCCGCCCAAATACGGCTCCGGTTGGACGGGCTACAGCTGGAACCGTGACCTCTTCCCGGACCCGGAGGGCTTTCTCAAGGAGCTGCGCAAGCGGAACCTAAAGGTGGCCCTCAATGACCACCCGGCAGACGGCATTCGGGCATATGAAGATCAGTACCAAGCTGTAGCGAAAGCCCTGAAGCACGACACGTCTCGGGAGGCGCCAATCCAGTTCGATTGTACTGACAGGCGATTCCTCGATGCTTATTTTGACGTGCTAAAGCTCAATCTCGAAAAGCAAGGCCTTGACTTTTGGTGGATCGACTGGCAGCAGGGCACGAATTCAAAGATCCCTGGCGTCGACCCCCTGTGGGTGCTCAACCACTACCACTATCTGACCAGCCAGCGCAATGTCGGTACGATACAGAGGCCCCTCACATTCTCGCGATACGCCGGTGCCGGCTCCCACCGCTACCCGATAGGCTTCTCTGGCGATACTCAGATCACCTGGGAGGGTCTCGAGTTCCAGCCCGAGTTCACCGCGACAGCCTCCAACATCGGCTACGGTTGGTGGAGTCATGATATCGGCGGACATTACGGAGGCGTACGATCCAACGAGCTCACGGTTCGGTGGGTGCAGCAGGGTTGTTTCTCTCCTATCCTGCGACTGCACTCGACCAAGAACCTGTGGAACTCCAAGGAACCGTGGAATTTTGAAAGGGGCGCGTTCAGCATCATCAAAGATTTCCTCGTCCTTCGCCACCGCCTAATCCCGTTCCTCTACACCATGAACATCCGCGCAAGCTACGAGAACGAACCGCTCATCCAGCCCATGTACTGGAACCACAAGGATGATGAAGCCTACAAGGTCCCTACACAATATTACTTTGGGCCGGACCTGATCGTGGCGCCCATCACATCCCCCGACAGCAACATTACCTTCATGGGCGGTGTCCGCGCCTGGCTTCCCGCGGGCCGCTTCGTGGACCTCTTCCATCCCCAGCTCGTCTACGACGGCGGTCGTTACATTCACTTGCACCGCGACATATCGCAGTTCCCCGTGCTCGCCAAGGAAGGCACCATCGTTCCGCTGGACACCTCGCCCAAACTGGCCAACGGCTCCCCGCGCCCAACCGAAATCACAATTCTGTTAGTGGTTGGCGCCGACGCGCAATTTGAGCTCGTCGAGGAGCCCGAGAACGACGAGTTTACTGTCCAGCCACCACTCCGCTCGTTTGTGCGCACGCCCATCACGTGGAACCAAAAGGACGGCCTACTCGTCATCGGGCCCGAGTGGAACGGGTGCGGCCGCTGGCGGCAATGGAACGTCAAGCTGGTCGGGCACAGCGGCGCCGAGGCCGTGCAGGCCATGGTCCCCGGGTTCCGGGTGACGCGTGACGACGAGGGGTGCAGCACGACGGTTGCGTTGGGGAATGTGCACCGGTGGTGTCCCGAAGGGTTTGAGATTGCCCTCGGGACGGATCTGCAGTTGGATGTGGTGGATGTGAAGAAGCAGGTATTTGAGGTAGTGCATCGGGCGGAGATGTGGTATGGTGATAAGGATCCGTTGTGGGATGCCGTGGCCCGGTCGGGGGATGCGATTCAGACTCGGGTTGAGAGGCTGCATGGGTTGAATGTAGATGCGTCGTTGAAGAATGCGGTTATGGAGATTTGGGCGGCGGATGGGCGATCCGGGGGGAGTGCGAAGGGGCATGAGAAATGGGCGGAGGTCAAGGGCGGCGAGGTGGAGGAGGTTGGGGAGATGTTGAAGGACTATGTGATTGTGTGATGATACCTTGTTTTTTTTGATGTTGGTTATTCTGTCTGCGCTTGATTTGGTTTACTGATTTGTATGCATTCTTTCCTTACAATTCCCATCACATAGGGTGTTTGTTTCGATCTAAGTTGGAGGACATTCACTCAAGCCCAGCTTGAGAGCTCTCTATGATCAACCGTCTATAATCTAGGTCATTGAACTCGTGAAACTGTCAACTCAATCAGGCAGAGGATGCCTTGAACGGCCCCTCCAACAACCAATCCCCAATCATCTCAATCACCTTGGCCGTCTTGATCCTCGCGTCCTCCAAAAACTCCACATCACCTCCCGTCAGTCCCTCCATATTATCCTGGTCAAACCCATGTACCGTATCCGGCACAAGCAGCCACTTGTAATTCCCACCATCTTCCGTCCTCGTCTCCCACGCAAACCTCTCATCCCCCGTGGTAATCAACCGCCCCTTCCCCACCATCTCAGCACACCCAACCACCTCCGGCACCCGCCTCCCGGCAAGCTTGCACGCCATGCGCTGCGCCTCGAGCGCCAGCATATCCATCTCAACCGCAATCATAAAAATACTCTTGGGCAGCGCCTCCCGGTCCGCATAAAACGGACTCAACAGCGGGTCGTCGCACCGCTGGCCGGGGGTCAGATAGGCCCAGTTGAAGATGCCCAGCATGGCCAGCAGGAAGTCGGTATCCCGCCCGCGGAAGCCGCCCAGCGCCGGCTTGTAGCGCCTCGCTCGGGCCTTGGTCGGCTCGGTGACGACGAAGTCGACGGCTGGGTAGAGCGGGATGGCGGCGCGGAGGAGGGGCCGGAGGGTGGGGAGCTGGGCGGCGGCCAGGGTGAGGTTGCCGCCTGCGGACCAGCCGGCGAGGGCGACGCGGGTGGGGTCGATGGGTAAGGTTGGGTCGGAGAGGATGGAGATGGTGAGGGCTTCGATATCGTGGATGGCGGTGGGGAAGGGGGAGGCCGGGGCTTTGGAGTAGTTGAGGGCGATGACGAGGAAGGAGTGGGTTTTGGCGAAGGCGCGGTTCCAGGTGTCGTTGAGGTGTGGGGTGCCGACGACGAAGCCGCCGCCGTGGATGGTGAGGAGGAGGGGGGGTTTGGTGGTGGAGGTGGGGGTGTGATTAGGGGGGAAGAAGATGCTGTGGGGGTCAGTCAGTTTTACTTTTCATCTTAAAAGGTCAGGGGGGAGAACTCACCGCACAGGAAGCTTCTTGCGCACCGGGTATGTCTTGATCAGATCGGGCTCCTTTTCGGCGCGGGGCTTAAAGTACTTCTTGCCTTCGCTGATCAAAAACATTGGTGTAAGCAGCAGGGCTTCCCAGGCCCAGGCGAGGAAGGCATATTTGAGGCGTTCTGTGAGAGTGTACCGCGGGGCTATAAGACGGGTCTTGTCGCTGCCACCAGCGGTGTCCACTGCTGTTGTTGTTGTTGTTGCTGCTGATATCTTGTCTGCCATCTTGATAACTACTAGCCGAAGGCTTGAACTGTGCGAAGCTGTGATGATGTGAGCGATGAATTGGTTCTGCAACATGGACGCGCTTCATCTCTTAAATATCCAAACTTCTTGAGCCCGAAACGGACTTATGCGCTGCGTTCTGCAACTGATGCTGCTGGTGTGCAGGGGGTTCTAAGATCACTATGATTCACCAATTTAGGTTGCATTCAGGTGGGGGCAGTGAGATCGATTCCCGCAAGGCTTGTGCCAGGCACTGGCAGAAATTTCAGATCTCGGTTGAGTTGGGGTTCAGGAGAAGGGGACGAGGGATTCCGAATGAGAGCTCCTGCGAGGTGTCGAGCCTCGATGCTTAAACATCCTCAGTTTTGTCAATAGGTCAATTATCTGATTGCCGACTAGTGTTTCAGGATTGGTGCTGAGCTCCGTGAAGCTGTGAGCGAACTTGAACAGTAAGTGAGCATGCATTGATTGGAGGCCCGATTTGACGAACCCAGTGTGGTTCGCTTGTTTACTCAGGGAGGTCGGGATTACCGAAGTCGAGGAATGAATCACACCCATCATGTGGGACAAGTGGATCGCCGTTTTGAGACAGCCGACTTCTTTGCGATCTCGAAGATCCACTCTGTGCAACATTCAATCAACCTCATCGTCCAGAAACGGATTCGAATGATCGGGATGTCTGGAAGAAAAGCTTGTCTTCCCCGATGGGAACGAGATCCAGAGCACTGGGTCCTTTCTCAACCGAGAAACAGAATCTCTTTGGGAAGAACCGGGGGACCTTGATGGCTAGCCCCTCAGAACTTGGAAGGTGGAAGGGTGCCCCGCTCGGGTGGTGATGATGTCATGAGACTCGGGGACTCAACTCAGGTCTCGGACCAAGCTCGCGACTGTGGCACAAACCTTGCCATCAACATTGTTTTCGAGGGCTATGAACCATTATTCCACCAAATATTCGGAATATTGATCTCGTTACGCTCATCATCATCGCCAATCCTCCAAACTTCAACACCGCAAATCCAACCTCCACAGCTTAAACGTTAAACCTACAAACCTACCTACTACCTACCCAGGTACTGCACCATGAACCGCATCGCCTTCCCAGTCTCAATGCTCGCCCCGGCGTGTCGCACCCCCAGGACGCCGACCCTCGGCCAAGGAATCACGCTTCAGAGCGCAACACTGCCGAGCATAACCGCCATCCACACCCGCCCCTACACCAGCGGCGGCGGCACCACGTCAGCCCCCAAGTCAGCCGAGAAACCCTCCGCCACCAGCGGCGGCTCACGCAGCAAGGAAGCCGTCGAAACCGGGTCCAGCCCCACGGCGGGCGTCATGCCCGATCCTTTGGCCGATGGCGACGCGCGCGGCCGGACCGGCGGTGGCGCTCCGCTCGAGAGCTCGCAGCATGCCCCCGCGCCGCCCAAGGTCGACAATGCGAAGATTCCGGGTGGGAATGTCAAGTTGAGCAAGGAGCAGCAGGCCGAGGTGGACGAGCACAATCGGGATTTTGAGGCCAAACATGGCCTCGCGAACCCGGCGGGCGATGACAAGGTGGATAAGAGCTTTTGGAGTGGGAGGGGGTCGAGGGAGGTGAATAAGTAGGGGGTTAGTGAAATGGGGTGACCGAACCCTTTTCTCGTTTGTAGTATTCTTAGGAGTCAATACCAAGTTGTATGCATACCTGCCACAAATCAACCGCGTTCATCAAAAATCATAACTTGAACCCTTGCCGACATGCAATCCCTTCAGGGGTTCCCTCTGACACAACCGCAACCCCCAACAACGTACTCGCCAAAGTCCAGCCCCTTGGTCAGTGAGAAAGAACACTCTGCACACGTACTTGACTCTCTCCGTCACCCACGTGTTGCCGCCGCACCCCGTCCACGTGTACACGACACCGGCGGGTGCGAACGGAACCCCGCACACCTGCTTGCCGTACTGAGCGATCACGGTGGAGGAACCCGGGCCGGAGGGAGATAGGCGAGCTCTTTCACCGAGCATGAAGAAATCTTGCCCGTGCCGCACCATGCCAGTGTCATAACACATTGTTTTCTGGGCATTTGTGTCAAAGGTATTGTCAAGTAATTCAAGTTCCGTTGCTAGTGCTAATCTGTAAACATATGGTATAGACTTCCCTATCAAGTCCAAACCTGATGCTTTCGCTCATCCTAACCAAGCGCCCACTCCAGCTAACGTACCCAGGTTATTGCCCAATCGTCACTTACAGCCCCTCCTCCACAGCCTGCGGAATCTCAAATCTCACAATCCCCCCATGCCTCTTAACACCCCACTCCCTCAACCCCTCCTCCAATCCCTTCACAAACCCCCCATCAAACTCCCTCCCCGTCCCAACCCCCGCCAACCGCCCCGTCCTCCACGCCAACCCCTCTTCCACCACCGTACTCTTCCCACTCCCGCTCAAAAGCCCCACCGCCACATCCACCACCCGCTCCCCGCTCCCCTCATCCACCCTCTCGGGGTCATCCACCGCATAAAACACCGTCGTCCCGCACACCCCACAAAATCCCCTCCTCACATTCCCGGACGACCGGTACACCCTCAGCGTGCCATACCCTTCTAGATCATCGGGAACGGGTGGGGAGATGGCAGAGAGGGGGACGAACGTCCAGGGCGTGGCGTGCGCGCCCGAGGTGAGGCGGCAGTCGGTGCAGAGGCAGAGGGTGGCGACGCGGTGGGTGAGGGGCGCGGATGCGGATGGGTTGAGGGGGCTGGGGCGGAGGAAGCGCCGGAGCAAGGGGTGGGCTGCTTCGGTTGGGGAGGGCGGGGAGATGGTGAAGGCCACGCCGGTGCAGTGGCATTGGGCTAGGAGGGTGTCGTCGTTTTGAGTAAGGTTACTGGTGGCTGTGGGTTCAGGCTTAGGGGGGGAAGTGGATCCGGGGGCGGTTGGCGGGGGGTTCCAGACGTGGATGGCGCGCGAGTTGATGTGCGGGAGCCAGGTGGCGAGGTTTGGGGGAGGGGCCGAGTTGGTGAAGGCGTGGGTGCGGATTTGGAACGTGTCCTCGTCGTGGTGGGAAAAGATGGAGGTTGCGACGTGCCACTTGGGTTTGCCCGTGTCCGGTTCGGGCTGCAGGTCTCGGTCCCCGATGTTGCAGCCACAGGTCTTGCAGAAGAAGCGCTCTGACAATGCGCCAACGTGGCGGTACCCCGTGAGAGAAGAGGCTACCGAGGACGGGGGAATAAACTCGGGCTCAACCCCCTTTGGCAAGGAGGCATGGAAAGAGCAGAGAGTCCCGTGGGTGCGGCGGCAGATACTGCAGTGGCAGAGGTGGACGGGGAGAGGCAGGGCCGAGGTGGGAACCGAGACGATGAAGTGGACCGATTTACAGTGACACTGCGCCGTCAGCGTCTTGTTGACTCCGGTGAGTTGGTGCGGGAGGTGGAGGTCTGCTGCCATTTTGACGGAGCTGTTGTTTGGTGCACGATGATAGACTGATGGTTGGGAGTCGGGGAATGCGGAGTAATTAAAAGGCTGAAATTCAGGACATGCGTCATTGGGTTGGTCCGAGTCTGACCTGATCTTGATTAACCCCGCACAACTCAACAGATCGGCGCTCTTTGGAGTACAAATTCTCGGCCTTGAATAGGTACGTGGTGTTATATCGGCCGAGTTGTTCCAGTAGGGTGATCGGAGTTGTCTAGCAGGTCGCGACCTAACTTAGGTATCGTTCCTGGGACCCCAGAATTCACGACCACAACAGTTTCAATGATTGCTTCTTAATTTACCAACTGTTTTTTGCCTGATGCTGTTTTATGGTTCCTAACGCGAAAGGCACCCTGTTCCATCCTTCACATTGCCCTTGATACGAGGCAGTATCGGTGCCCGATCAGGATGTCCAAGGTTGTTGTACGAGGATGGTAACAACGGAAAGGTTCAATGATCATGATTCACCTCTAAACTGTGATTAACAATTATGGTCATACATCAAATAATTCATGCCAAACAGACCTGACGTCCAGCCAAAGACCGCTTTTTATTTCCCTCGCCCCCTATCCCGCTCACAAATCAAAGTCTCCCTCGTCGCGTTCGTGGTCGGTCAACGAGCCGTCCCGATCCGCTACCAAGGCTGTTGTTGGTCGGAGATGAAACTTCAGGCAACCCACTTAGCGTCGGTCAACGGCGACCGTTTTGAGGGCCCTTGTACCCCTACTAGGCTACATACGTACATACCTACATACTAACCCCCCATGTCTCCACCACCCAGCAACACGCCGCTGGGCCCCTCGACAAAGGCCTAAAGGCGACAGTTCGTTTCTAGCGCTGTGCAGAGTCCCCCGGAAACCTCATCCGGCGCCGCGCCATGTAGTCCCGAATACGAGATCCTCATCTCCTCCAGCACGAAAAACAAAACCCCCTTTTCGCAAGCCGACTTGTCCACACAAGACTAAAAAGCCTCCATTTCACGCGCTCGGAGCTGCTGGTGCTCGGCAGACCTAGGCACCCTTGCAGACAAACGATTCCTTCCATCGAAAGCCGGCGACCTCAAGATGACCGCCGTCATTAAGCCAGACCCCCAGAGTGGCAGAAACCGCGATGGGGCTATGTCGTCGCCCTCGCAGCTGTTCTTCCATGTCTCGGCCCACGATCATCACTACCCCATCTTACGCTCCTCATTCAGCATCCAACAGGATCCCGGCTCGGAAACCCTTTCCTGCTCCATTGTCCCCAACAAGAATGGTTTTGTTCATACCGTCATCCGCGCCTAGCAGCAGGACCTACACCTACAGCTCCGGCCAGACGACGTGTGGCTCGCCATTCTAACCCAGTTCAGCTTCTTCGTCAACGGAAACGCCGAGGCTCTCCGCCCCATTTTCGTGGCCCACGAAGGCCGGTCGGAACTCGTGGTCGACGCCCGCCCTAACACCATCGAGACGGTGGACCTCGGCGCCGTCGCGCAGCAGCTGGCGGCCATGGTGGAGGGGCGCCTACAGGATCTCAGCGTCGCCACCACACTCCTGCCTAGCTTCACTACCACCACGCCGCACGATCGGGCCACAGCCGCTATGGCGTTTCTAGGGACTATGAAGGAATATTTTCAACTACAGGATTCGCGTCGGCTGCAGCTTCCCGTCGGTAACGCTACTAGGCGAGAGGCGTGACTGGGCTGACATGCTCCGGCGTGTAGCGTGGTTCGGGACTATTGGCCACGACGAGACTACTGCGTGGACGGTACGGCTGACCAAAGTGCTCGAGTATATGGTGGCTAGCTTTGACCGGCCCGACGAGACGGACGTTAAGCACTTTTGGACGCGCGCGGTCCACGAGGCGGGAGCAGGTATGTCGGGCGGCCTGGTGACGCTATCGGGGTGGTTAACGGCGTTTTGTTGGTGGGGGGCGGACGGCAAGAGGGTACAAAACTATAGCGACGAGGAGCTTTCTGAACATCGGCATTTGCGCGGGCCGGGCGGATATCGGAGATTGATGCTAGACGGCGTCGAGTTCCCCGTTATAGACCGGAAGAAAGTCCCGAAAGGGTTCGTGAGAGTCCCTTTGACGTTGTACCAGGACGGGGAAGATCCCAAGGAAGCGGCGCTGTTGGCTGGGTCGATGGGGATGCAGGTGCTGGAGAGGAAAATGGCGAAACTGCGGCACAACCTACTTCAGGGTGGTGGTTGTTGTCAACCTCGGAGAGGTTGCCGAAGCCCGTGACAGAAGCCCTAGTACGGAACGCGAGAATGTCGTTGGGCCTGGACAAACGCCTCCCGCCTGGCCGCCAAGAGGGCCAGTCGGGGACGGCCACGAACGGTGACGCGGGCCAGGCAAAGTAACATAGTCCAACATGTACCAAGTCAGACAGAGGTGATCTCCTCTCTCCATATTATTACTCCGCCCTCGTCGATAGAGGCGGCATGACCAGTTTCGACCAGATCAGTTCCACGTGAACATCTTGGAAGAGACGTTTAGACGCAGGGAATTTAGAAAACATATTTTGCCCTGCAAACCACCTTGGGTGCTCGTGGACCTGTTATTCATCGTTCTGCCTCTGAAGAGTACCTAACGTTGCTCTTTTTGGTCTCAGGTTCCGTGTTGCCTTCTCGATCTCTGTGGAGTTCTGCTGGCATTACCATGCCCGCCTGGCGTGAACTATTCCCACTCCCCGGCTCTATCCCATCCGTAATCGTTGCATGCGACCCCATCTCATCCGAAACGTCACTCGCATCGCTCAGATTATCATACCACTGCCGTGTCCCCCTCCCCGTCCCCGTTCCCGTCCCTGCCTCAGTTCCCGTTCCTGCCCCTGTCTCCCCCTGATGACTTGCCAGCTCGTACGGCGGCGGCGGGTCGAGCGCACCCGAGGTCGTAACAGCCACGGCGTCCGCACTCTCCTTCATGGCAAACTCGTCCTTGGCCGCAGCCTTGCGCTTGCGGTGGTGGATGTACGCAAAGATGGCCATGACGAGGGCGAAGAAGACGACGACGGACACGACGATAGCGGCTATAGTGCCGGGTGAGAGGGTAGTCCCGTCACGGTCGTCGTCTATGTCGATGTCGTCGGCATCATCGTCTATGAATGGGCCCGTGTCTGGGAGGTCGTCGTCTAGGTCTAGGTCTAGGTCGTCTGGTGGGATGAAGGGTGGGATTTGGAAGGGTGGGCGGTTGCTGAAGTCGGGAGTTTGTCGGGGTTGGAGAGTGTGGACGGCGTCGCCAGGTATCATTATCACAGCTGGCATGATTGAGAATCGTGTGGTTTAACTGAGCTTTTTGTCCTTGTAGAAACCGGGTAGCCCCCGTGTGACGCTGACAAAGTCGGATCAAGTGAAACGAACTTGACAGAAGACAAGGGATAGCCGTCACGTATAATATAAGATCGACCTCCGAACACAACCCACCAGAGCGTTCGGGTTCTTCCGACTGCTCCGCAAAGCGTGCCAAACACAGTCCACCCTCCCCGACCAGTCTCCCTGCCTCACCCTCGGATTCCGCAGTTGATCGCCCACGCTCACCACCTAGAAAAGCCGTGATACAGCGCCACTGGCCGTTCGGCGCCGAATGCCACATGCTGTGTCACGCCGGAGCCCCTCCACTTGGCCGGTCCGCAGCGAATAGGAATCTGGTGGGTGAGATACGGCGGCGGCAATTGGTGGGTGCGCCTGTCGTGCTGTTGTTTCTGAAACAGGCTTCCGAAATGATACAAAGCGGCGGATGAGAGACGATACCGAGTATGCAGATCTGGCGCTGAACAGGAAAAGCCTGCTTACGGGTTGCACGACGAGAGATGGCGGTGGCATCTGCCGTGGAGATTGGGGCCTAGCTATGCTGTGTCTCCATAAACTGCCGCCGGTGCCGTGGTTTGTTTCAAGTAAGCGACTAGATTCTATGTCAAGTCATCGATATCCAAGAAATCTTCCATCTCAATGGGTTCCAAGGTTGGACTTGCTCAGATCTGAAGGAGTTGATCCGATACCAAACACAGCCTTTGCTACTACTTTCTTACTCAACAAGCCAAGCGTTTCAATTTTTACACACGCTCTATGCTCCTCTGATCTAATTCCTGAGCCATCATGTATCTCCAGGTATCCAACCAAGCAACCTCCCGCACCTACAACTCCGCCTCATCCATATTCCTCACAAACAACATAAACCACCTCACCGAATTCAAATGATTCAACACACTAACCCGCTCATCCACGGTATGAATATTCCCCAGCCCGGGCCCATCCTCGGCATCCAGCCCCGGCGCAAACCGGAAAATATGCCTCGTCAAGTCCCAATAATACCGCGTGTCCGTGTTCCCCGTCATGATGCCCGGCGTAACCACCACCTCCTCGCCATACAGCGCGCGCACCGTGCCCGCCAGCACGGAAAACGGCCCCGCGTCGGCGCCCGCCGGCGTGATCGGCGCCACTTCGAGCTCGTGGGTCGAGGCCGCGAGAACGATGGACGAGGGTTCCTCCTTGCCGTCGAAGGCGTGCAGGGTCAGGTTATGCTTTTTCGCGAGGGCGCCTGCGAGGGAGGTCAGGCGGTCCTTGACGACCTGGGTGGTCTCGCCGATGTTGATGCGGTGGTTGACGACGACGGTGGCGCGCTCGGGGAGAGCGTTGGTTTTGATGCCGCCTGTGATGACGTCGACGGCTTGGGAGGTCTGCATGAGGTATTTGATTTCGGGCCCTTGCTTGGCGGCTTCGAGGGCGAGGTGGTCGGGCTTGGCTTTGCAGGTGGCGTGCGAGGATGGACGGCGGCCGAGGAGCTTCTTGAGCTTGTGAGGGAAGCCGGGTGAGTAGGCGGCGCCGCATTGGAGTTGGGTGTAGTAGGGGTTTTCGTCAGCGAGGCGGGTGCGGTACTGTTCGGATTCGATCTGGGTGATGAGTTCGCTGAGGATACCGATGCTGGTGTGGTCCGAGGGGACGGATGAGTGGCCACCGGGCATGCGGACCGTGATGTGCACGTCGGTGTAGCCCTTCTCGGCCGTGCCGGGCTTGGCAAAGAGCGTGCCCCAGGCTTGCTCAAAGCTGCTGCCCTCGTCGACGATGACGGCGATGCCGTCGTTGCCGTAACGCTTGTGGATGAAGTCGGCCAGTTGCGCCGCCCCGCGGGTGCCGGAGCACTCCTCGTCAAAGCCAAAGGACAGGAGGATTGTGCGCTTGGGGTTGAAGTCGGCTTCCAGCAGCAGCTCGAGCGTCTCCATGAGCGCAATGAGCTGGTTCTTGCAGTCGCTAGCACCGCGGCCCCAGATGTACTTGCCGTCGTAGGCCCCGCTCCAGGGCGGGTGCGTCCAAGAACCGACAGTCTCGGGCGGGACGGGCACCGTGTCTTGATGCGCCATGAGAAGTGTCGGCTTCAGCGACTCGTCGCTGCCCTTCCACGTGTACAGCAGGCCATGGGTGTTGATTTTTTCGACCAACAGCTTCTTGTGGATGAGGGGAAACGTCTTCTCCAGATAATCGTGGAACGTGTAAAAGACATCCCATCTCGGGTCCTCGCCGATGGTTCCGAGGTCATCAAACGACTCAGTCTTGACCCGGACAGCGCCCGAGAGGCGACGAATGCTGTCATTCCTGAAGGCGGTGCTGGAAATGCGGTCGTAGACCTTGTCGAGCTCCGAGTCCTTGCCGGGGAACAGCGGGTCTGGCTGTGTGCATCCGGATTTGAAGTCGGGTTCTCGTCCCAATGACGGTCGGGGTAGCGTCTGGGGCCACGATGCAAAGTCGGGAAAAGTCACCAGCAGTCCGATCAGGACGAGCATCGCAATCAAGACGGCATTTCTCCTGCGCGACGGTCCGGCGTTCCCGGGCGGGGAGCCGGTGTCGACGGGCAAGACGGGGGCGGCTTCGGACTTCATTGTGCTATGCTGTCCACGTCGCTGTTCCGTGTTTGTGGGTTGTCGAGAACTGTAGAAGAATTGAGTCGAGACAGTGACGTGATCCTCCTGGTGGGGTCCGATCCGGGCATAAGCCGAGGTCGCTTCCGACAAGTCCGTGGACCTG
This sequence comes from Trichocladium uniseriatum, assembly GCA_017139535.1. NCBI lineage: Eukaryota > Fungi > Ascomycota > Sordariomycetes > Sordariales > Chaetomiaceae > Trichocladium > Trichocladium uniseriatum. The sequence goes on along the minus strand of WOUO01000009.1, from coordinate 114,389 downwards.
CTGTTTTGAGTCGATCGGCGGGCCGGGCGGGGTGTTTTGGTGCGAGGATACCAAGTTACGTAAGATACGGCCGAGCCAAGGCTGCTTGCTCACCATGGTGTCTTGCTCTATTGTTTTCAACCGACATCTTCCTCTCCGCCGTTTCCGCCGTGAAGGACGTGAAGATACGGAGGAATTCAGGTCTGCAAAGCACCATGGCAAGCTGGAGCCTACAGAATAGGGGGAAGGTCAGATGACTCAGCATCGTTCTAGGCATCAGTCGAGGCTAGAGCATCCCCCGTCGGGATGAAGTGAGGTGAAAACTTTCAAAAGTTTAAATTTGTTGCAGTGAACCATGCCCTCAACTCACCACTTCCGTCTTCGGCGCTTTCGCAGCTCACCACCAACAGTCAAGATACTCTGTTTCCGACTAGTCAGCCCACCGCCGGCATGGGTCTCTTCAGCAACCTCCCCCTAGAACTCGTCGAGGGAATCGTCGCCGCGTTTTGCCTCGAGTGCACGCTGGCAGAGGAGCGCTGTTGCATCGACTCCAATTGCTATTGTGTAGACGACGATAAAACCAGCGCCGAACGCATCGCGTCCCTCGCCTCTCTCTGCTTGACGTCGCGCCACCTCAACAGCGTGGCGACGCGACACCTCTACCATCGCCTCCCGGGCACCTGTAGCAGATGGTGGCTTCTCGCCCGCACTCTCATAACTCACAGGGATCTCGCTCAGTTTCCCAAGGGCATGCGCTCTGACAACCACGGCAGTGTTGACAAAAAGGACTGCCCCCCAGAGGTCCTGGCCTACTTCGAGGAACAGCGAGAATCCTATCTGGATGGAGTGCCGGAAGAGATGAAGCAAGGGGCACTGCGCCGACTTGAAGAGAGCGACTTATACAAGGGAAGCGGCAACATTCAGGTCGACATTATGGCCAACCTCTGCCCCAACTTGGAAACCATCCACGCCACCATCGGCTACTTTGAGGTCTTTCGCTTTTGCGCGCCCGAGTCAATGATGCGCCTACGCTCTATTGTCCTTAGCCATGCCGATACAGAGCTCGGCATGCACCTGGAACACTTCGCGCCGCTCTTCCGAGCCGGCCCCAACATCACCAACATGACCTTCCACATGCTCGCCTCCTCTGACAGGCTGGACTTCACCCTCGACAAGGTCACCACCCTAGACTTGCAACGCAGCACCCTCGACAGCCTGAGCCTGGTCAACGTCCTCATGGCGTGCCCCAATCTCGAGACATTCCGCTATGGCATGGGCGGCGCCTTGGTAAGCTACGAGCAGTTCACCGTAGCCGAAGCCAGAGACGCCTTCCTCGCCCACGCCCCGAACTTGAAGTCCCTGTGCCTCGATGCTGAGGACAACGACCACTGTGACGAGGAATGGGATGAAGCCGAGATGGAAGAGATGGGGCGTATGCTGGAGGAGCGGGGGGTCCGCTTTGAGTTTCGTCCGTATCAGTGGGGGAATCAAGATGGCACAGTTCAAGGTCTTCAGCTATAAACAACATATAGACAGGCAAATCAAAGATGCTCGAGAATTTCGTGTACAAACAATCAGGCCGCCTTCTCCATTTGTCCACATAACAATACAAAACTAGATAGTCATGATCATACAAATTCCAACTCTCTGGCTTAACCAGCCCACCAACAATCCCCGCAACAATCAGCATCCCCAAAATATATCCCCCCTGAGATCCTTGACTCAAACGAGCTGCAAAGGACGAGTCTGCCGTGGTCGTGGCAGTTTCTGAACCAGTCGTGGGAGACGGATCTTGGCTGCCCGTTCCAGTGGCTGGCGTGGTGGTCGCGGCCGTAATGGTGTCGGATCCAGTGACTGCAGTTGCGGTGGCCTTCTCGGACGCAGCCAATTCGGTGGTAGTCGATGTGGCCAAGTTGGCCTTCACCGCCGCAAGATTAAGAAGCTGTGTCCGATTGCTCTCCCATCTTCCATCCGACAACCCCCTGAAACTGGCCCAGGTTTCACCCTCTGAGCTGTCCTTCAGCGACATGCAGTCTTCATACTTGTTATCGCTCGCGCAGAGGCTGAACCCATCACTGGTAATATTGCCCCCGGGGCAACCTGGTAACCCTTGTTCATCATTCTGACCATGTTGCCCCAGAAATCGTCGGTGCCCGTTACTGGCAGACCGCCGCGGTAGGCGTCGAGGTAGGCATACCAGCCGTCGTCGCCGGGGATGCAGACGCAATTTCTGACCTCGTCCCCTATTCGGCCAGGCTGCGTGATCTGTTGGCACTGGTAGAGGTTGGTGTATACGCGTGGGCATGCCGCGCACTCGTCGAGCGCGTTCGGGCCATCCTCCACTCTCTGACATTAGGTCGTGGTGGTGTAGGGGAGAGTGAATAGCGCGGCGAGCGCTACGGAGCGAAGAGAATGAACCATTCTGGGGAGATGTTGATGCTCAGAGCAGGAAAGGTGGAAGACGTGGGAAAGGTCTCCCACCGAGAAACGAGGAAGAAGGGCTGTTTTTTTCGTACCATTTTTGTTCCTGACTCGAACTGAGCCCACAAATCTCGCTTAACAATCCGCTATGTCTGCAGGCAACTGGAGTTCGCGATGCGTTGAGAATACATATGTGGATACCGTCGACGGAACAGGAAGGTGAGCTCGTTGGGGAAAACTCGGGTGGCTATACTGAACGGTTTCCCGTCCTATTCGTCCTCCCAGGTCTCGGTTCTTACCTCGGTTTTGAGAATGTGGAGTAGCAAAGGAAGCCCCAAACTCTCTTCATCTCGAGTGCTCAGGAGGCGTGGATAGAGCTCGTGGGTAAAGTTAAACTGCACAGGCAATGCTGGCTGAGGTGTAGTAGAGTCACAGGTATTCAGGGCTGTTCAAAGTCTAGCTCAAAGAGAGCAGTTCGCAGTCAGTGCGAACCAGTCCAGTCCATATTTAAACATCCCAACAGTTCAGTCCATCCTTCAACTTCGACGAAAGTGTATCGCAAAGCGGGTCGATAAAGCCATTCTAAAGTCGGAGAGGTTTACAAGATCACGTCGTTGAATCGGGTATTTGGCCCTGGAAGGCCTACTTAACAACAAGAACAACCGACCTAGAACACCTCAGCAAATCAGGGATGCCTCATCTAGGGACTCAGCTGACAGCTTGATCTACAGTCCGCAAGGCCACCAAAGTCTCCGCGACTGACCCCTCCGCCTCCACCCTCCTGTTCATCTGCTCGTCGGTTTCAAGACTGCCGTAAGCGGCCGTAATCCTTTCCTTGATCTTGTGAATCTGAGCGCCTAGGTACTAAAAATGTAGGAATAGGAGTTCTTTCCCAGGTCGCTTCGAAACGATATCTTTGGGGTTGCGCGAGATCTTGGCGTTAGTCGTCGAAAAAGGGGGTGGACTTTTTTCCGTTGATGCCCAAGATTAACCAGGGTTAAAGCTGTGCATACTGCACTTATACCGATTACGGATACTGAGAGTTAGTTTCTAGTCTCAACACGTCTTCAAACCCGCCAGGCCCCGACCAGCACAGACTCTGGTCTTTGTAACATTCGATAATGCCTCAATTTGGTACCAACTGGTGGCACGAAGCGCAAGAGTCTAGGGCCGCGTCTCGCACCACCCCGGCTTGTATTAGTCGGTCAACTTTTCTGTGTCCTTCGACTGTCTCTTTCAACGTTCCAACTTCTTGCCGACAAGCGGGCAAGATCACTCCGTGGGTTAGCGCAAATTGCACATTGTGAATATCAACAAACGCTACCATTCCGGTCCGGATCGCCAAGTCCTGCTTGCGTGTTTGCGAGCTTAGCGCACCGAGAATCGAGATTGCAGCAAACATGAACGCCGGTTCGGTCCGGGGTCACAAGGTCAGTCGCTCGGGGGTTTTAATGGAAAATTGAGCCACCCTCAAGGTCTTGAAATTGCGACTTCACGTGGCCCCTCGTCACGTTGCACTGACTTGCACAATCGGACCGCTGATGGCTCCACAAGGGCGCTGTGATGACACCCCACCTCTGAGCCAACGAGAAAGGGCTGCCTACACACAGGCTGACGGGCAGTGCAAGGTGTGCGCCAACAGAGTTCTATTTTTAAATCACGCAAGGCGCGGAGTTTTCTGACAGTTGATGTGACTCGGTCGAGTTGCTTGCGTGCTATCAGTTAGTCTACAATGTGTCCATGTTGCCGCAATTGAAGAGAGGTCAAGTTTGAACTTTGAACGGTGTCAACTGAGATCTTGTCGGGACGAAGCCCCGGAGACAAGAGAGGGCCAGGCCTGGAACCTCGGCGAGGAACCAATCAACAGCTGCACTCCCACCCACCATTTACCAAATGGGACTCGTCAGTTCCATTTTCGGGCATCCAAGGGGCACAGTCAACCGTTGTGGAGATCATCAGCAAGGAATGTTTGACCATTTTCCCCGCAATGCAACGCGGATTCTGGACCAACAGGACCAATCAGGGCTAGGATTTTCTGATAGTTTGCCTGGGCATTATCCGCTTCTGGATCTCTCCGATCCCAGGGTGGTTCAAGGTCTCGGCGACGGGGAATTCAAGGCGTCAACAAAAGGTCATTGTCGTCCTGTCCAACCGAGTCCCTGGTGAATTACATCACTTCCATCGTCCACTCGATTGCCAGCCACCTCTTTGACTGGCTTTATATTCCATCTTTCCCAGCCGTTCGAACGACACAACAGCTTAAACCACACACTAACAGCCGGCGCATGTACCCGGCCTCGTGTTCGACACCTTCCTCGCTCCCTTCTCGCCCCGGTTCTTCCTTGGCGCCCCATAGTGCCTCGTAAACTCGAAACGCGAAGGATACGAGGATCCACAAGCCGACGAACCATGGCGGGCTGTCTTAAAGCACTGCGTTTCTGGAGACAGAAGAAGCGAACTGCCGACTCTGCTTCCACCCGTGACAAGTTCGCGCCTCCATCGCGGCCCAAGTCTGCCGACCTCTACAACCTCGAAAAGCCGCACCACTACACCGCCCTAGCCACCGGCGTCCAAGCCCACGCCGATGACAACACCAGATACTCGACTTACTCGACCTCGGGTGTGTCAAGAAAGGCATCACACTTGTCGGGAGCCACACTGCACGAGGAAGCAGACGGTCTTTTCAACGAGGAGCGGCAGCGGCAAGCCGAGCAGGAGGAGCAGGAACGGCTCGACTTCTTCCAGATGATGTGATCTCCATTTCGAGCTGCCAATTGTGCGGCACACGACAAGAAGACACATCATTCACGGTTTCGCCGTGTCCCTCGCCGGCGTCAGCTCCAGGGCCGTGACGTCATGATTTACGAGAGGTCGAATGGAGAAAACCTTCGGTCTCTCGTTCAGCGCGTGAAGGCACTCGACTGCAAGATGGCTCCAGCGTTATCTTGAGCTCAACTTCAATAGCTTCAGCAGACAGGCACTTGGCTTGTTGTCGCGACTCCTTCACGGCGTCCTGTCGTCGACCATCGCCCATACCGCCCCGGCCTTGTTGCGATCAACCACTGACGTCACACCAACCACCGAGCCGGCGTCTGAGAGGGCTGGGACGCACTAGCTTCTCGTATGATCCCTGAGAAATCTGGGATGCATGAGCCTCTCCGATTCCCGAGAGACCGGGATGAGCGATTGAGGCCTGCGGATTGGCCATCGTTGCCGCCATCGACGTAGGCGGACGTCAACGCGCTTTTGTTAAGCGTTGGCTTGCTGCGCCCAGTCCGATTCTCCCATTTGGTTTGAGGTTGGGCCCGGGATGCCCTATGGCGGGGGGTTGGTTGGGGGTTTGGGGGGTTGGGGCCGGGGGCTTTGGGGTTAGGGGGCTTGTTTTGAAGGCTGGTGCTGCAGAGATTGGAGATCAGCGGAAGCCAACGAGCATGGGGACCCAGGATGCAATGGATTGCGCATGACTGGGAATGCTCCTCTGCGGGGGAACTTGACCGCCTTCCAAGAGAGCGGAAGGAAGATTTTAAACAAGAGTCTCTGGTCAAAGACCACATGGCAATTCCGTGGTTAAGACGACCAGGACAAAGTTTGACATTCAAGATGTGTGCCAATACAAGAGTAATACATCGAATATAATCTGCTGTGATGGCAGCTTTTTCATTTGTGACTGGTCTTTCCATTTGAAGTCTGGTTGCTTACCATTGTGTCTCTCGGGAAGTGTTGTTGATGAAGTTGATCTGTTACCTACTAGTCCTCGACACTCATTCATACAATATCTAGCAGCTAGAGAAATAATGCCACAACTGGCCGAATTTGACTCCTTGCGGTATGGAAGCGTAAATGAGATCAGGTACCTACCTTAGTCAACTTGAATGTTACTTAACCCTCGGGAGGAGTCCATGAGCTCATTCACAAAGAGCATGACAAAGTTGTCAGCGATCTATCAGAATTTTGCATTGTCGTCTTCAATACCAATTAGGAAGATACCTTATCTAAGATCGGTCGTTTCGGGGTTGAAATTTACCACTGGTGCTTTCAATCTCTTTGAGTTGCGCACATCGATCTCGTTAATTCTATTATTGTAGACGCCACGGGCTCCCGACCTTCAAGCCCTCGCTGTCTTTTGCCAGAAGGTTCCTTGTCGGAGTCGGACGCTCTGCCCTTGAGGCTGTGCAGCTCAAAGTCAATGGCAGGTTGTGGCGTGACCCTCAAAAGACAAGATCCCGTGAACCAATGAAATCTGGGGCTGTGAGTCACCTTCGTCAAACCTTCCAATAAACTCATGCGAATCATTATGATTCATAAACTTTAGTTCAGCACATCTAATTAAATGTTAATGTACAGCATCAGTGTTCAACCACAAGTAATAATAAAAAAACCCCCATCAACCAAAAGATCAACAGGAATATTTTATTCCAAGCGCTGTTCACTCTCTAGCTTTCTGACAACTGGAGAGATCCGCATCCTCTTCAACCCTTAACTTACCTCACTTTCCAGGAGCTCCGAGTCTTTTCATACCTCTCATCAACTACATGAGCAACACCACGATGGATGTCCTTTCTCCTGTTGCCGCTCGGCCTCCGTTACTGGACTGCCGATTGTGCGATCTATCATTTGATACCGTTGAGGAAAAACGACAACACGCAAAAAGCGAGTGGCAGTAAGTTCCTATCGGTGGGATCTTGCAGTGGTTTCTCCAGTTTCAGAATTGACAATCATCTAGCGTTTATAAGATTCGCTGTCGGGTTGCAGAGCATGGAACCACCATAACTCCCCCAGACAGCGGACTCGGGCCCAAAGGTCCCAAATCATCACCTCGGCAACACAAACAAGTCTCAAAATCACCATCCAAATCACCTCGGGTCACCGACTCGGAGAGTTACGACGAAGAATCCGAAAGCGACACATCATCCGAGTCGTCCAAGGACATGGTTGAGTTCGTCGTCGAGGAGTGCCTCTTTTGCAACCACACCAGCAAAGACTTTGACGAGAACGTGTCACACATGCACCAAGCCCACAGTCTCATCATCCCCTACCAGTCCTCACTCACCGTAGATCTCCAAACCCTGATCTGGTTCCTCCACATGGTCATCTTCAGCTACCGGGAATGCATCTGCTGCGGCAAACGGCGGCGGACGGTCGAGGCCGTGCAGCAGCACATGACATCGATGGGCCACTGCCGGTTCGACGTGACCGACGAGACGAACGAGTTCTACGACATGGACTCGCTCGTCGGCCAACAACTCGAACCCCCAGCAACCCGCGGCGGCAGTCACCCAGACGACCGCACCCTCAGACTCCCCTCCGGGAAACTCCTCGCCCACCGTTCCTACGTCGATCCCGCTCCCAAGAGCAGACCGCCACCGCGGGAAAAGTCGCCCGCTGGTCTGTCCGTATCCGGTTCACCCCAGCTCGCTCCTCAGCAAAGCAGCACCACCGAACCCGGGCAATCTCTCACCAAGAGAGACTGGAAAGACCAGACGCTCACGACACGGTTTTCGCAACTACGCGCCGGGGATCAGACAAGTCTCATGCACCTACCAGAGTCGCAGGTGCGCTCGCTGCTTGTGGCGCACAAGAAGGGGCTGGACGAGGCGAAGCGGGCGGAGCGACGGAAGCGAGGGCGGATGGATAACGTGGGGAATAAGACTGCTGTGCATACAAAGTATTACAAACAGGAGGTTCCGGTATATATGGGCGGTTAGCTGGGGTATTTGTACAAGACCATGATCTAATGCATTGATGAGTTGCCTCAGCAACGGCTCATTGACAAAGGGGCGGTGATGAGATGCTGGCGGTGATGAGAAGCGGTGGACCGGAGGTAGCGGGACAACACCTTCTCCTCGACAGTCTGACGGCTTGGCTTGAGAACAACAGGCCGGTGATGTTCCAAATAGCATCTCGCCCGAGACATTGGCGCCAGCGGCTCGGGCCATGTGGCAGCGGAGATCGATGAAGCAAAGGCGTTGAAGCGCGATCTGGCTTCCGTGGTGGAACCTGCCGATGCGAGCTGAAGGCTGGAGACTGGAGAACGGAAAAGGAGCCGACAAGGTTGGCCATTGACCAATAGTTAGGCCCTTGTATGCAAGATCTGAGGCTGTCGATGGGGCTGGGTCAGATAACGCGAGGTTGGGGCTGACGGAGACAGGCGAATTGGTTTTTTTTGGATTCGCCAATGAAGGGATGAACGACGAAGCAAAGGGGTTGGTACGTCAGGCGGTGTGTAGAAAGTCGGACGGAGATGGCTCGTGGAGTCGTTGGTGCACCGGTCAGCCTCGGGCAGGGTGGGGCGGCAGGACTCGGAGCATCGAAGGCTTCGAGATGATCGAGATGCTTCTTCGATGCGGTGGACCGTGGTTCGCGTCGACGTGGCGCGGAGGCGAAAATTGAAATTGAGCAGTCAGTTTCGGGGAACGGGTGAGACCGGACCAAGGGGCAATGACAATCAAGCAATTCGGGCTGGGAAGGTCGTCAATTGGCAAAGGTCATGGGCTGGTCCGGGCTCACGGCGCCAGTTGGCCGTAGGACCAATTTGGGCACTGGCGTCGAATTGTCGAGGGGGCCCAATGCTTGGCTCAGCTTTCTGAGCCTCGAGGTCCGGCCCGCGACGCGGTTGGCGGAGCCGTTGCCGAAAGACGGTAAGACCCAGTTCACCGGCGCCGATGGCCGACGGTCTGTCTGATACGCAGCCCTGGGGTTGGAGAGTGGAGAATTGGGTGCCAGCGCAGCCAGTCATGGGGGGGGCCTCATGCAGAATGAAGGGGGAACCGGCATCTCCAACATCGCCAGCGTCGTCCGAGACCCTCTTCTGGGTGCTCTCCACCAGTGAGCTGGCCGTTTGCGGGGATCGGAAGCGGCGGAAGCGGGGCCAATCAGCGCCAAGGAGGATCCCCTGTAGCAAAACGCTGGCGTTGAATGCTGCCACGTCAAGAGCCTCGATGGAGCCCCGTCGACGACAAGTCGACCGGCAGGCGGCCCAAGCCTGTTTCGAGCCAAGCTTGAATGAGACTGGGAAGCAGTAGATTGCATGGATTGGCGGGGCGTTTGCAGTGTTTTGCACATTGCAGGCAGGAACAAGGCTGGTTGGACAGCGTTGGGCTCCAGTCGCTGCTGCCACATTTGGCATCCTGTGATGGGGCAGATGGGCCAGCAAGCAGGTGGGACTCTCTGCTTTCCAATGCGCGCTTTCGAGCCCAATTGGCACCCACAATTTGACAATTTGGGCCGAGTTTGATCTGTTGTTTCCCAGTGATTGCTTGAGGCCTTTGCTGCGTGTGGTCACTCTGACTCAATGCCAGCCACCCCAGGGGGCCCCGGGGACCCTAGCCATGTCCCATTTCCTCAGCCTCCCCATCATCGTCGGTGACGGTCAGTCGGATGCCTGCATCGGTGCCGCCTCACGCGAGCAGAGGCCAGACTCGGTTCCCGTTCCTTCCAAGTTGTATATAGCCAACCGGGCGTCGTCCAATTCCACCCACTCCCGCTCACCATTGAACACCCCCCGCCCCAACGCTTCGTTGCCAGATTGGCCATCACACCACCACGAGACCCACGAGAGTCAGTCGTCAAGCACTGACCAAGCCATCATTGGCCCTTTTTTTCCTTTTCATTGACCCTCTCGCTCTTCCCCATTGACAACCCTCGGCAACCGCCCAAGCTGGCTACCGCCAAGGTCCGCGGTTCCCCCTATTCCTCTTCTTATACCACTCCCAGGCCGACCACTCCAAGGCCGACCACTCCCAGGCCAACCACTCCCAGGCAGCCGTCCGCGCCGTCCACGCCGTCCGCGCCCAAGCCGAACATGGGCTCTCACGTCGACGCCGACCCCACCCAGGCGGTCGATGGCCTGGTCCGCGCCATCCGCGACCTGACGTCGGATCCCAACTACAAGCTCGTGGCCGACGTCTTCAGCGAGTTCCTCTACGTCAAGGAGCAGAACAACAAGCTCTCGAGTTCGCACCAGGTCGTGCTCGAGGAGTACCGCAAGTTCCGGAATGACCTCGAGGACCAAAAGAGCGAGATCCAGAACGAGAAGCGGGAGCTCGAGCTGCTAGTGCAGGAGAAGGTGCAGGAGATTATCCAGCTTAGTGCCACCAGGACAAGGTTAGAAGGTGACCTCGAGGACACGCAAAAGAAGCTCGACGAGGAGATTCAGAGGGCCATCGAAGCTGCCGAGAAGGCGGCCAACGAGTATGCCGAACTACAAGCGAACACTTCCAATGCCTATGCCGAGCTCGAGGCCACTACCGCCAACGCCTATGCTGAGCTTGAGGCCAAGACTGCCGAAGAGTACGCGGCGCTCGAGACCAAGACTGCCGAAGAGTACGCGGCGCTCGAGGCCAAGACTGCCGAAGAGTACGCGGCGCTCGAGGCCAAGACTGCCAACGAGTATGCCGAACTTGAGGCCAAAACCGCCAACGAGTATGCTGAGCTGCAAGCTGCCAAGGCCGCCGTCGAGGAGGAGAAGAGACTGGGCGAGGAAGCCGCCGCCGACGCTGCCGCTAAGGCCGCCGATGAGATCGCCGCCCTGACCGAGGCCAAGACGGGTCTCGAGGAGGTTAAGGCCAACAACGAGGCCGAGATCGAGGGTCTCAAGGGGAGCGTTGCCGATCTCGAGGAGGCCAAGGCCGGCCTGGAGCAGGTCAAGGCTGACAACGAGGCCGAGATTGCCTCGCTTAAGGAGAGGATTGAGACCCTAGAGGCCGAGAAGAAGAAGCTTGAGGAGGATCTCGAGGCGGCGAACCAGGAGATCGCCTCTCTCAAGGAGACGGTCGCCCAGAAGAACAACGAGATTGAGAGCCTGCAGGAGTCGCTGCGGGCGGCCGAGGAGCAGATCACCTCGCTCCAGCAGACGGTCGAGGACAAGAACGCCGAGATCGAGGATCTCCATGGCAAGCTGACGGCCGAGGGTGAGCGCGCCGACAATGCCGAAGCACACGGCCGAGATCTCCAGACACGTCTGGACGACACGACGCAAAATCTTCGCGTCACGACCGGGAAACTCACCGATCTCGAGCAGTACCGTATTGTGATGCACACTGACAACGACGACACCTAGTAAGTTTTTGAACCAATCCTTGAAAACAGTTCTATGTACTGACCTTTTTCAGCGTCACCGTCCTAGACAAGATCTGGACTACAATCGTGACACTGGTCGAGGGCACATTCCGGCCCGACATTGACGAGCAGACCCTGTCGGACCCCTCATGCTGGAGCAACCTGCGCAACTCGCCCTATCTCAAGCATGCTACGCAGCTCCAGATCCCGCTGCCGCAGTCCAACACGCCTGCGGCCAAGGGTATGCGCATCAGCGCCGTGCTGGCCGTGCTCTCGCGCGCCATGCACAAACACCTCTTCCGCCCCGTGTACCTACTTGACGACGACGACGAGAACCTGGTCAAGTTCCTGCGCGCGCTCGAGGACGAGGACCCGACGCGCGAGGCCCACATGCGCGCCACGCTGCTATCGATGATGCCGGAGCGCCAGGTCGAGCAGGGCCAGCGCCGCATCAAGATGGTCGTACGCGAGGTGTCGTGGCTGGTGCAGCACCTGCTCACGGCGCTGCAGTTTGAGGCCTTTTGCTCGGGGCTCGAGACTGCCTGCAAGCTCGCCTGCGAGCAGTGGATGCGCATCCAGCTGGCCAACATGAAGATCGAGCCCTACTTTGGCCCCCCCTACGACGACTTCGACTGGCAGGTCCTCGAGCTGCCCGAGTTTGCCGAGGCCGCTGAGCGCGACGCCGGCGTCCCGCACACGACCGACGATCCGGATGAGGCCATTGCCGACGACCGCCTCGAGACGATCGAAGCGCCCTCAGAGAACGCCCAGGGCGCCGCCGACGCGGCAGTCGACCGCTCCTTCCACGACGGTGCCACGCATGGCCCCGAGGACGAGATGATGGAGGGCGAAATCGATCCTGACGAGATCTTGCTGGTCGTCTGGCCCAGCATGTGCGCCGTCGAGAGCGGCGAGCTCATGTCCATCACCCAGGGTCTCGTCATCTCCAAGGAGCAGGCCCGCCCCGCCCTCGAGGAGCAGCGCTCCCGGTCACGCCTCATCCCCCGCCCAGGTTCGCGCCGCGCCCGCACCCTGTCTATGCCCGGCCAGAGCAGAGGCAGCAGCCCGACGCGCAGCAAGCGCGAGCATTTCTTGATGGCTTCGCAGACGGCGTCCGAGGCGGCTACCGATGGGCCGCATGATGACTGAGAGTTTGTGTGATTGCGACGAGTTGAGCATCTCTGGCATCTTTTGACTGCTTTTTGTCTATCTTTTTTCTTTTCTTTCCTTTTTTTTTTTTTTTTCACTGTGCTGCCGTGGCCCGGGGTGGGTGGGCTGGGAACGGGTCACGGCGTACCAAAAGTCTTCTCCTTCGTTGTATTACTCCATACAGATTGCTGTGTTTGGTTTGACGGCCTAGACTTCTGCATTTCAGCTTTTCTTTTGTCATAATACGCATGGGCGGCGGGTATTAGCATAGCGGGCGCATGTTATCCGGGATGAGTGACGATTCGGCTTCATGACTTGGGGTCGGTTCGTAAACGGGGGGTGACTGGCGCTGGGCCGGTGATTAGGCATTGGGTATGAGAATGAGCTTAATGGGAATATATGAATTTTTATGAATTTGGATCTTTGGTTCGTGTTGGTGCTAGTCGACTAGTCTTACTTGTAGTTACATCCCCAGCTCCTTTTTTCCCAGCTATCGATAATCGACAACGATTCTGGCCCTCCCCATTTGCTCCCCGATCGAATTGTGGCTGAACGGGCTATAGCATCTATGTCGAAGACGTCCGGTGAGCGTTACAGTGGCGCTGATGACATGGTTAGTATCCGTCAAGTTCACTGCCCGAGCGAGCGCGGCTGCAAATTCCCAAGGGACATACTCTACCAAGCGCTTGCCCAGCGTCCCAACCCAGGCTCCGTTCTAATTTTGCTGTAAAGCCCCGAATTAGGTAGGGCATTAAGCTTGCAGTTTGTTAATTAAAAGCATGTATTAATTAACGATAACACTATTGCTTGCCGTTGACAACCACTGAAAAAAGACCTCTAATCCGCGTGTGCCAGGCCGTAACAAACCACAATATCTCCACACGTCCTTTCCTAATCCTTCGCCGTCCAGACCCCAAAACAAGACTCCCTCTCAACATCAAATCTTGCCATTCCCACTGCACTCCACCGCCATAAACCGCTCCATCTACTTCACCTCTACCCCGATCCGGTTCCTCATCCCCCGCGCCATCTTCCCCGTCATCTTCGCCGCCATCTTCCCTGCCATCCCCCCCAACTCAACCTCCCTCCTCCCAGCACTCTCCGTCGCCATTAACTTCTCCAACTCCTCCACCCCAACCCCAATCCGCTTTCTCATCCCCCGCGTCACCCTCCCCTTCATTTTCCCGCCCTCAACCTCCTTCTTCCACTTCTCCTCCGCCTTCTTCCGCTTTTCCTCCGCCTTCTTCTTCCTCTCCTCCTCCACTTCCTGCTTATTCTCCGCCTGCATCTCGCTCACACGCTCCTCAAACGTCTCCAGCTCCCTCGGCGACACGTGCTGCAGAATCTCAGAATACGGCACCAGCGCGCGGCTGGCCGGTCGTCCATCGGTGTATCCGACGTAGTAGCCCACGATTAGTTGGGTTTCGCCGCTGGGAAGGCGCCGGTTGAATTTGGATTTGTCGATGATGTAGCCGGTTGTGGGGTTCTGCGGCGGGAGGAGGGAGAGGGTGGGCAGTGGCGGGCCGGAACCGCGGGTGTAGGTTGATGCCTGGCGGGTTCGGTGGGTTGGTTTCGTAGAGACGGTGATGCTTGTGGTGGCGGTAGGTTGCGGCGGGTCTGTCGAGAGCTGCTTTTTGTTCATTGTTTTGTTTGGGTATATCATCATCGGTTGGGTCTGGATGGATATTAAATCTGTCGAGGTCATTAGAAGTTGCAGGAAATTCGGGACGATTCTGACCCAAGCCAATGCAATATCAAGTAAAGAAAACCCGCTTACATTTGTAAAGATTGGCGAGAGCTCGAAGTTGATGGAAACGTCTTGTCAGCTGGCGAATTTTCAAGTCGTACGTTGTTCTTGAGACGACCATGAACTGCTCGATCATTCAGAGAGATGATCAAAACTTTAGCTGATCAGTCAGTAGATCAAAGTGCCTGCTTAAGCTTCCCATTAGAAATGATGAGATCAAATAGACCGGCTGGCCAAGGTAATAAAATGTGGTTGTAGGACTAGTAGCAAACTTGAACCGAATCGACTTTTGATGGCGGTGCCGATTTTGGGGGAAACAAACTGCTTTGCTGGTTGTTGTTTGTTAGATAGCGAAAGGTGATTCCGCCTCGTAGGAATCTTAGTAAATCGGCGGGAGATAAGTTACCCTTCAGGATCAGAGAAGAGGCCCGCAAAGCGTGTCGGGAAAGTCAACGCGACAGGAACGCGGAGGCACGTTCAAGCTGGTGATCTGATGGCGTGCACTGTATAACAACTCTAAGCAACTGAGAGGATGTGTGACGCATTTATCAGGTATCTAAATGCTTCATTTAATCAAGTCCAATACGATCCGAGGTCTTGTAGGCTCCTAGGCTGTGTTCCAAGCCACCAGCACCAACATAAGGCCTTCAGTTTAATGTTCTGATTCAGTCCTTGGAATGCAGATGTGAGCCACGTTAAAGCTGCCTACCTGTATGTGAGAATCAGCAACACACTGACGCTGTGCACCGCTTTGAAAAATCATAGTTCAAACAAAAATACTAAGCAGGTATGGTAGCCGGGTAATTTCCATGATGTTGACAGGTCGAACTTCGGCCCTCAAGCTCCCCCGAACTGGGCGAGCACTATGGAGCAATATCAGCATTCTTCAAGCAACTGATTTCCCTGCTTTGTTTGATTCTTCCCAGTACACCTGACAAACAGGATCCTAGAACTGTCCGAACAAAGCGATTGTAAGTTCTAAGTGCCTTCTAAGTTCGGGAATATTCATTATGCTAACTTGAGCCGATAGGCATTACTATCATGTTTATATAGCCGCGTTTCATTTTTAAATTTGCATGTACTTAACCAACTACATCAGTTTCAACAGTCCTGCTTCCTCCTTACAAAATGTAGATAACCACTACCAATCATTACCTAGATAATTGTGCCTGGTATGCAACACCTGGAAGCACTGAAGCGGACTTTCAAGTTCAAAGGATCGTCAAATCATGCCCAGTAGCGAAATCAAATTCCTTTGACTGACATTCGTCGCTGCATCGTGGTAGAGGGACGAATCCAACATACGGAGCCCATTAATCATATTCTGCCTATGCAAACATGCCACCCATAATGACGCCTCTGGCCTATTCCAGCAATTATTTATGAGTTTGAAGCAGCGTTTTTATCTTTTAAAAAAAAGACATCCTAACTTCTTGGTGACGCACACTCTGACAATCACATGGGTGTCTACCATCTTGGCACTGGACTTCTCGTGCACCCGACCCGTAGCCGACAAGCTTCACATGCGAGGAATTGACGCCCCACACCACTCTATTCTCGACAGAGAAATCAACCCCACACCGATTTGTCGTCATCTGCTTTCTATTCGAGTTGCCGGGCTGCCTCAAGACAGCTATGTGCGTGGGCTGAAGGCACCACATGTCAATACTTCGTACGAACCGGGTGTTTTCGGCCATTCGACAGCCAACCCGAGCCATTTTCGTCTCGCTCGTCCACTCTCATACCCGGTTCAGCCGACAAACTCCAATGACTCAAGTGATAATGAGAGTTCCGTTACCGGATACAGTTGGCTGGCTGCCTTGCTCGCGGTTGGAGCTTTTGACCGAGAGCCGGGCACGCCAGACAGCACTAGCAGAGTACCTGTAATTGAAGTAAAATATAAAGCAATGACCTCCAGGATAATTCCCCAGAGTTGTCCATGAACCGCATCCCAAAGTCACACAAGCCAGTCCAGAAACCACCAGTTGAACCGCGATGGCATACCGTTTCAGAAGTCACTGCAAGCTCCCGCGGCAGCCCGAGCATGCCCCTTGTTCCCATCAACAACGACGGCCACTTCTCTTTACTATACCAACAACGGCACCAAGGTCTTTGGGGACATCTCAACTCCAAGTCCGCTTCGTCACCAGACCCGCAGCCCAAAAGCAAGAAACCCTCCCAGCCAAGCAGACAGCAGCCTTTGGTTCAAGTACCTTGCACCTGACCTGGCCACACAAGGGCTGGAACGATGAGGTGGTGCGTGGGGTGGTGACGAGCCATCGGATACCACGGACTCTGGGAGATAAGGTCGCCTGGCGGGCTATCCGAATCTGCCGGTCAGTTTCCACTCTTATTGATCGAATGCCACGATCCCTGGACTGACTGATTGTCTCAGATGGGCAATGGACTTTGTCACTGGCATGAGCCCACCGCCAAAGGTTGATAGCGAGAACTCTGGGACTGCAGTAACAGTTTACAAGCCCATGACAGAGTCTCAATGGGTGAGCTTTTACCGAATAAACGTCCACCCCAGGCCCCCAGACCCCCCCGACCCCCAGCCCTCGCTAATAATAACAGATGGTACGCTTCATCTTCCTAGAAACCCTAGCCGGCATCCCCGGCATTGTGGCCGGTACCCTCCGCCACCTACAGTCGATCCGGAGGTTCCAGCCCGACCAAGGCTGGATCAAGACGCTCCTCGAAGAGTCGTACAACGAGCGCATGCACCTACTCACTTTCCTCGACATGTACAAGCCCGGGTTGTTGATGCGCTTCATGGTGTTTGCCGCACAGGGCGTCTTCTACAACACCATGTTCATCTCTTACCTCATGTCGCCGAGGCTGTGCCATCGGTTCGTCGGGTATCTCGAGGAGGAAGCCGTCCACACATACACGCGCTGCCTTGAGGACTTGGACAAGGGGTTGCTGCCGCAGTGGACGGATCCCGGGTTCAAGATTCCTGAGATTGCGGTCACGTATTGGAATATACCCGAGGGTAAGAGGGATATGAAGACGTTGATTCTGTATATCAGAGTGAGTTACCCTCCCCTCACCCCTGCTCTGGCGGGTTACTGAAATCTAGGTAGGCCGACGAGGCGTCCCACCGAGGCGTGAACCACACGCTTGGCAACCTGGATCAGGTGTCGGATCGGAACCCGTTTATTGAGTATGGGTCCACCGACAGCCACATGGAACTCGCTGCCATCAAGCCAGCGGGGCTGGAGAGAGAAGAAGTCGTGGGCAGATGAAGCTTCGAGTTGGGAATGCAATGGTTTGGGATATACCGGATACCTAGAGAGAAGTCACAGTTTAGCAATCTTGTTATGCTCAAGTTCATTTCATTCCAACCCGTTCAGACTCAGATCGGATCCCAAGCAGCCCTTCCTTCTGGTAGCGCGGACGTCAATGTGACCCGAGGAGAGTGGATCCATGGCCGCACAACCGCGATAATCCCAAGCTCCTGTGCCGCCGGACGCCTGCCAGGCCGCATGCTCAGGCCGACCAAAGAAACAACGTGGTCCGATGACAGCATGCGAGCGCCAAATTTGAGCCGATCGTCAGCTGCACTGGCCTGCGTAGTGCATCACGGCAGTCGGCAGTTAGCAGCGGCAGCAATGCACGACAGCAAGCTGTGTGGTGACTGGCCCAACGGCGGAATTGTGCACTTGATGATGGCAAGTCGGATGATCAAAGGTTAAGCGCCCGGTCATCCCGCCTTGGCGACGGAGCCTGGAAGAGCGGAAGGTGGTTGAAGTGTCACGTCGATCATTCCATCGATTGGTTGAGGGGAGTTTTGGCGCCGCCGGAAAATAAAAATGGGGGTCAAATCGGCTTCGATTGTGTGTGTGCGGGAACTGCCCGCCAAGCCGCCAAGAAGCGGTTTCGACCCCTGTCTCAGATCGCCGGGCGCTGGAGAAGGAAGTCGCGAACCTCAGCCGCTCAGGCAGGGCTGGATTTTCCAACTCTACGGAGCAGCTTCGGGTCCCAAGAACCCTTCTTCCCAAACTACTCGTCATGCAGCAAACGATTTGCCTTTTCGACCATTGTGACCGGACTTTCCCTGGTGGACAGCTGGCATGCATGCACTTGCACTTCAGAAGAGGTCGCCTTGGCAGTCACAGAAAAGTCGGACCAGTGGGGAAGTGTGGGGCAGCGGCCTTCAACCATTCTCGATTTTTCTTTGACTTGGACCACGCAGGTCGGGGAAAACTCTTTTGACTCACAGTTCGAAAATCTCCTCAACAACAAACCCGTTGTTCTTTCTCTTTGGACTTCGTATTCCCCAGTTCGATTGGTCTTCAAGCCTCAATGGCAGGCCCTCGTCCCATCTCCTGGCTCGCTTCGAACCCCAGGCCTAGGCCTTGGCGTCTCCGGGCCAATGGCGGGGCAATGTGGAACAGCTTGTGCCGCAGACCCTGGACAAGACCAGACCACCTCCGGCTCGCTCTGTTCCCTCAAACGTCGATCCGACACCGCGTCCGCACCGCGCTGCCCAAGCTGCTGCAAGCCGTTGCATCCCATTGCAATCCTTGTGAGGTGATCACACAAAGCCTTCCACAAATCTCCCCATCCCCGCCAAAATGTCGTCCGACACGAGATTTTGCTCGTTTTTTACTGGCGAGCGAGGCGAACTGTCCGATTGCCGTGTCAGGTCCCGCTCGACCCCTTCCTCCCGCCAGAGCCTCAACCCTTAGATTGCCCCACAAGTCGCCCACTGTCGCACCACTTCCCGGCACTCAAGGTTTTGCTTGCCAGCTTCTCAGGCCCCCAGTTGCCTGACACCATTGGTCAAATGCCTACTTCCATCACATATCCCCTGCCATGTGCCACCATCCCATCCCCGTCTTTGCCCCCCGTTCTCCAAGCCAAGAGATGCCGTGCATCCCGAGGGCCTAGGCCGCCTCTTGCATCTTAGATATCCCCCCCTTCCCCCTTTTGTCACCGTCATGCTCCCCCCAAAGTCTCCCTCCATTATCCCTGCCGTCACATCCTCCGAGTCAGGTTCCTGATCTTCCTGATCTGCCTCGCATAATTCTCTTCTACCCGCTCAGGCAGCCTTTCGTTTCTTCCAATCACTGCTTAATCACTTCGTTCCGCCCTTAGCAACCCTTCGGGCCTTCTCTCTTTCCTTTTCTTCTTCTCCGGCCATCCCTCGAGAGTGGCGTTCTACGTCCTCACCCTCGACTGCAGGGAAACAAAACACGACATCGTACCCTTCGCCGGGCGGGTCCCGTTTCTCTTCGATCACGCTCTCTGAGACCCTTTTGGTTGACCACCTGCTTGCGGGGCTGGTGTGCTGGTGACAGGACAGGACAACCTTTTTCGTTACCACTTCTGTAATCCATTTATCGAATCGAATTGCTCGACGCTTGACTAAAGGCCAGGTAATTCTTGGGAGGGTTGGGTAGGCCAACATTTTAATACACGGGCAAGAGGTGGAACCGCAGACACAGTCACAAAATGCTTTGGCAAAGGACGCTTCTGGCCTCTCTCCTGGCGATAGGGGCAGAAGCTGGAATTGGAGATCTCGTGGTGGATGGTCTGGCACGCAACAGTCCGTCGGTGGAGCGGAGATTACACGATATTGCCAAGGGAAGCCTCATGGTCCGGGGATACGTGCAAGCCAGACAGTCAACGGGGTTGGATGGTGGCAGCGCACCGGTCAACGCCGACGGAAACCTCGACGTGGAAGCCTGGAACGACATGGCGAACAAGGCCTGCCGAGAGGCTCTCAGAAACCTGCCCGTGGCATCGAATCCGTCTGGCACCTGTGTGTGCTATAACTTGCCGATCCTCAACAACAGCACGGGGACGTTCGAGGCCGACTTGAGGTTATTCCAAGTGAGCGAACCGACGAGCGACTTCCAAGGAATTCCACAAGAAAACATCGAAGTCGAGCTCTCGTACAATGGGGCCTCGGTCACCGAAGTCAAGTCGATGGGCGAGACGGACAATGGCCTTTCGACCCGACAGGACAACGGCGACGACAGCGACGGCGATGGCGAAGACGATGGCGAAGACGACGGCCTCAAGCTACTCCAATCGTATCTCTTCCTCGGCCAGGTCGATAAGGACCGCATGTCTGACCAAGTCGACGCGTAAGCAAAACCAAAAAGCCTGCCAAGCAACGTGCATTTAGCTAATTCTCTCTCGCAGAGCCCAACTCCAAGCACTCATCATGCCCGTCGTCACGCTCAAAGCAACCAACGGCGATGGCAAGACGGTCACCACCAACGTGTCGTCCAACGAAGCGGCGTTTGTCACGGGCGAGTTCTCAGAGAAGATCATGAGCAACTTCAGCATGGCGGCGCTCTCGGTGGAGGAGGACATGGCGGCCCTCAAGAACGGCACCATCGCCTTTGTCCTTCCGGGCGTCCAGATTCTCATCTTCCCCATCGGCCTCATCATCACCAGCATCTGGCTGGTCCTCGGCCTGGCAGCCTACGGTGCCGGCACGTATGCGCGGTACAACTTCCGAGAGGCCCATCGGCGGCGGGTGGCGATGATTGAGAAGGGCCGCGTTGCACGTATCTGAGCAGGTGTTGGTCTACGGTTGAGCGTGTTTTTGGATTGCATTTTCTTCTTCTTTACACATCTTATATACCAGTTGCTCCATGAGCACATTGTTTAGCATCCCGCCCCTGTACTCACACGGCGAGATGACGCCGTACAGGACTCGGGCTTGGACTCGGAGGCGGATTAGATCGGGCAGGGCATTGTGCCATCAGCCCCAGGGACTTTTACATTATTACTAGCGCTGCATATATCACATGCATTCCATTTCTATGGCATTTGTTACGGGAGCATCAATATGTACATATTCGGACAGTCGAAAGTCTTTTGCTCGTGTTGAGGAGGTTCATTCCGATGTCAAAGGTCATAAATTCGTTAGTGCGGAACTTACCTCTGGAGCTTGCCAGGACACCCCACAAAGGCCCACAGCCGTTACACAAACTTGACATCGCCAGATTCTGAAACATGGCAGGCTCAACGTCAAAACTCAAGGTCAGTTGACTTCATGCGGATTCTTTACAGGCTTTGCCACGCGCCGCCCGGCGTTTCTTTGCTAGTAACACAGTACCATCTGTTTTATTTAACGATGCCCACTTCGTTGTTACCTGCATGACTGGTAACCTCCCGAGACACAGCGAGCAACGACAGCCAAGTCTGCGTCTGTCAGGATGGAGATATGACCTTGTTTCTCTGCTTCGCGCAGCGAGAGATTTTCACGTTGGCTTGCCCTACGATGTCCCGTAACGAGTACGACTTTTATCGACTTCACCAAGATGAGCTCGGAGACTATCCGAATGCCTTGCCTCAAGTCCAGTAGTACTCCACCTACAACCGTGGCGATTAAGCAATCGCTGCGTTGCCATGACTCTCGTCTTTCAACAGGCATACCTGGTGTTTTGCTCGGCCTCGTTGTGTCAGTGGCATCAGGGAGGCGAGTGCCGTCCAGAGAAACGCCCTGGATCTCTTGAAGAGCAACCCCAACGAATCCAGTCACCTCTCCCCTCCCAGATCAGGTTCCGGCGCTTCTGTTGGTCAAGATTGCAGAGCCGTTTCGTTTCCTGTCTTTTTTCGTTATCTTTATTCTCGTCTGCTTCTTTGATCCTGGAGCTAGCTACTGGATAGCTCATCCAGCTCTAAGTTCTGCCTCTGTGAGTGCCGTTTGCTTCACTCTCTGCTTGCCAGTGTGATCACTGCCCCTTAGACTCGGGCGGACACTGCCGTCCGTAGGCAGGCGTTGGTCATACACCCACCGCACGAACATGTAGTGGTCACCACACATGCTTTCTTCGAGCCTGTTGCTTCAAAGTTGTCTGTCTACCCCTGCGAGGGCAAGCTACACCAGGCCCCAAATCCCCAGGTCCCTGTGACTAGTGACCGCTTTTGGAACCACCCCGGGACTCCGACACAATGGGGTCCATGACCGACGTTTCGTCGTTGGTTGCCCAGATGCAAGAGACTCTGGCGACCATCCACACCACCCTCGCATCGCTCGACACCGCTGCTCAGGACGAGAAACTCGACGAGCTCGAAAAGAAACGCGACGATGCCATCCGCACCCTATCCGCCGCCTTTTCCACCGAGTCAGAGGCTTTACATCGGAGACGGCAGGTGGAGCGCGAAGTCATAGCCGAACGGCGCAGGAAGGAGGACGAGGAGCGCGATCGGAAAAGGCGGGAAGAAGATGCCTTGCTTGCCGCAAGAGAACGCGAGGAGGACAAGGCCCGAGGAGGGAAGCTCAAGGAGGAGACGGAGGAGATTGAGCAGGAGACAGACAACCTCATGAGCCAGGCCGAGGAGGACGCCCGGGTGGCCCTTGTAGAGGGCTACGATAGGTTGAGGGCTTTGCAAGAGAAAAGAAGGGTACGTGCTGCCATCGCCTGCCGTGTGTGTCCCATCGTGCTAACAACGCTGCTCAACAGGAGCTTAACCGGCTTATTGAGGAAAAGATGGAGTTGTCATTGCCCACGCTCCACGCCACGCCGATTAGGTCGAGGAGGGCCGTGAGAACAGGGGCTTTGCCACGGGTTGTGTCCGAACAAAGTCACCCGCCGGAACCCGCGACGGCTGCAGGAGCGCCTGCTGACCATCCGACTGCCTCTCTCTCCCCAGAAATAAAGCCAAGCCCACCACCGGATATCCAGCAGTTAGAACGGCAGGCACAGGAGCAACCCGAAGTTGTAGGGGCTGATCCGCTCCCCACCAGCCGTGGACGAGACACGGTACATGACGACCAGGCTATTGAACACAAGCCGGATTTGGAACCCCGCGATCAGCCCACTACGACAAATATAATAAACGAGTCAAGTCAACCACAGCCCGACCTTTCCTTGGCCCATCTGCACTTTGCCAAATATGGTGCTCCAGAACAGCACCAAAATAGAGACATCCCTGGCACAATAAGCCATGGAGCGGATAGTCCCGCCGCAGAAATGGTTGAAGCCAACACCAGGCTCGCTCACGGCCACGTCGAACCTGTAACTCCGGTTGCCAAGGAGGGAGACGAGCGCGAGGAACCTCTTCCAAGCAGCTCACCCACAGCACAGGATGAAGGGACGGTCCATGAAGGCCAAGTCGCAAAAGATATCTCGGTTTCCGAAGAGGCCGAGTGTGGACATCCGGAAGTGTCAGTGGAGACGGTCGAAGCTCGTGCCGCCCCGCTGGCTCACTATGACGCTGATAGCAATGACGACGAAATCTCGCGGAGATCTTCTCCGGCTCCGGCACCATCCGACAACGGCGCATACCATCAAATATCCGAGGCATCCGGCCCAGCACCCCTGCCGGACATCGACGACACAAGCTCGCTCCCCGCCAATGGTTATTTGTCGGAAGATGTCGATGTCGAGGACAATGTTTTCAACCACCCGGGCCCAAGTTTTATCGAGGGGACTGAGCGCCTTGAAACAGAAGTGTATGGTGGAGAAGCCCTAGGCCCCGCGACGAGCCACGAGGCGGACGTGGAGGTCGGCGCCGAAGCTGATGAGACTGTCCCTCACCGATCGGACGGGCAAGTACCCGTTTCGGCCGTATTTCCAGAGCCCGGGAACAGTCCTCCTTCATTGAAGGATACAGAGAATACCGAGGACACCGAATCTATCGAGGAGGACGACGCCGAAGTCCATCTACAAGAACCACCACCTCCAACAAGTCCCCATCAAGAAGAGAAGCTCGACAATAGCAGTGTACAGAGCGTATCAGACCATGATGCAGAGCCTCAGGCTGCGCACACTACTCGACTGCTTCAGCCTCAGAGCAATATCGACTCGCAAGAGTCAGCTCCAAATCCTTTTTTGGATATTAGCAAAGCGCTTAGTGATCATGAGGCTTTGTCAGAGCCCGAGCATGATGGAAACGGAGACGACGAACATCATGAACACGACGAGTATGCTCTCGGTGGGGTATCGCCAGATCAGTACCAAATCCATGGACCGGCATCAGAGTCTGATGATGACTACCATCATAGAGATCCCGGGACTGTTGAAAAACACGTGTCGGGGGCATATGAACCAGGATATCACGGCGCCGAGCACCATGATTCAGAAGACGATTACACTGATGGCGAATCCAAGCGTCATGAGTCATCGTCCAAGTTTGACGGCAGTTACCAGCATGAAGAGCCTGGGCCAGTTGAACATCACGTATCAGAGGCTAAGCAACTAGGCTCCCACAGCTCCGGTCACCAAACTTCAGAAGATGACTACACTGACAACGATTCCCAGCGGTTCGTCACCCCTTTGCCCTCTCACCAGTCCCTCCGAGCGTTTGGTGAAAGCCAGGTGAACCCGTTTCACCATATCGGTGTCACTAGTGCCGAGGCGGAGCAACACTCAGATGAAAGTGTTTGGCAATACGAGCTAGGGGATCACCACGCAACCACGGTTCACGGTGAAGACGAGCTGTTTGACGACGATGGGCGGAGTGAGGGTCCTATTTCTTCATTTGGAGCAACCGCAACCGAGCATGAAGACGGGCGTGACCAAGAGGCTTCCCTGTTGTCAGGTAGAGGGGAAGTCATGGCGCACGTTGAGGTTGACGCTCAAATGCCTCCCCACACCCGTAGCAGAAGCTGGGTTGAGGAAATCGAGGGCTACTTTGACGATGAAGATGAACCAGAAGCGGAAGGGCTAAGCCCGGAAACGCCGCCCGCACGGCCAAGTCAGATTTCCCAGCACTCAGCAGACCCCGAAACCAGCTGGGTGGAACTGCAACAAGACACACCGTCCTCGGCCAGGAGCCCTGCCAAAAGCCCACATAACGGCAGGCCTCAGACTCCGACCGAGCACGAGTCTCTCGGCTCACCAGAGTACACGACGCCAGAAAACCCGGCGACAAGGGGGGAAACCAACGTGCCATGGCGTGCATCTGATGGCTGGACTCCCCAATCCCTGCGCACCCTATCCACCTCTCCGCCTTCACCCCTCCACGTCATCCCCCAAACGACAAAAGTCGAGCCCGCAATGAACAACCGACCCATCCCAGATGCACCAACCTACAGCGCCCCATCCCGCCCCAGCCCCCAACCACCACAACACCAAGAACAACCCGAAGAACCCCAAGAAGAAGAACCCACCCCCGGTCCCAGCACCCCAGTTTACCACCCCACAAGCGGGGGAGGAGGAGGCGGCAGCGGCCTCTGGCAGCGCCGCGAACCGACCCCCCCAAACGCCATCAGCAGCCACGGAAGCGGTGGCGAGGGTAGCAGCGGCGGCCACGGCGGCCTCTTCCAGCGCATGCGCAGTATCTTTGAGCAGCCACACCACCACCACCACCACCGCAGACGGCAGGGGTCGACTGCCTCGGGCAGGTCGGTGCCGTCGCGGTCGTCAAGGCCGAGTAGTGATGCGTGGGGGGCGGGGCAACTGCCGGAGGTTCCATCCATGTCGCCTGTGCGTGAGCAATGGGGCCAGCAGCGGTTTGAGTCGGTTTTGAGCCCTACTGGTGTTGATTCCGGTGGCGGTGTCGAGGGGCATGGGGAGGAGGAGAGGAGTGGGTGGTTGATGGGTCATCAGGGTCAGCATTGACCACGCTCGGGCGCGGCGGGGCCCGGTGGTGGTGGAGGGGGGGTTCAAGTTGGCATGGAGCGGTCAGAGGAGGGGGAGGGAATGAGGAAGAAGGAGGGGGTTATAGTGCTGGAGAGCAACTTTGACCGGCTCCGTGTCCTTGCTATCACCGCCCAGGTCTCGGTTGATGATGGTGATGAGGATGGGGGGGAGAAGACACATGCTGGTACTGCTACTGCGGCTCACCGTCTGGCTAGGTCTACTACTACGGTCGGTTCGAGGCGCGGTATTCAGCCGCGGCCAGAATATTCGGAGCCTGTTGGTGATGCTCGGTTAGCGTGGCAGTGGGTTGAGGGGTGGCGGGCGCGGCTGCGCAAGGGAGGGGATCTGGTAGAGAAGGCGAGGTGGGAGTGGAAGTTGGAGCGGCAGATGAAAGTGCCGGATGATATGCCTGTCGTTATGGTTAATAATATGCCGGAGATGGTGGAAAATGCTTAGGAAGATAGGGTTATGGTTTGCGCCTTGATAGGTATTGTTGAGGGAAGTAAGGTTATTCACGCTTCGTGACGTTTATGGGTGGACGATTCGATAATGGAACATGTTGCTTAGGTATTCACTGTGAGATTTGCAGGTGATATCTATGCTGTCTACA
Organism: Trichocladium uniseriatum; assembly: GCA_017139535.1. NCBI lineage: Eukaryota > Fungi > Ascomycota > Sordariomycetes > Sordariales > Chaetomiaceae > Trichocladium > Trichocladium uniseriatum. The sequence continues at coordinate 87,871 of WOUO01000009.1, read as the reverse complement.
ATCGGCCCGGCCAACTCAACGATGAGCAAGGACAGCACCAACACCAGAAAGCTGTTCGTGTTGGGCATTTTTCTAGTGGTATGATGACGGTAGGTTTAGATCTTCAGTTGTTTAAGGGACCAGGCTGACAACCCCTAAATCAGAACATCATGGCTGTCACGTATCCTGGGATATTCGCTGTGGCCACCCTCTACCCGAAAACCGCAGCGAAGTGCTTCGGGTAGTCTAGTGGCACCAATCAATCGTGCATACAATAAGATTGTTCCCCCTTTCTCGCTTGAAGGATCCTGATGTAGCCAACACTGTGCAAAGAAACAGATTGTGCGCCAATAACAATTAATTCCACAGCACAGCCCAAGTCAGAACAAATATGGACAAAGGAAGCAGAAACTAAGCCCAGCAGTGATCATAGAGCAGGCGGTTTTAGACATGTGCCCCAACCACAAATACCCGCAACCCAGAAGGCAGATCTACCATGGCCCAGCCGCTACCATGTTCAACTAGAATAACTCAACCGAGACCATCAATCAATGGTGCTTCATGTTTTGGTACGGCTTCACCAACCCCGACTCGACTTAGGGTCAGCTCTCCTCTGTCCCTGCCTACGACCTACACGTTGGGGAGCAAAATTCTGGGCTTGTGTTGGCAGAGAGAGTTGGACACTCAATACCTATGCGTGGGAACGATGACATGAAATAGCCTAGACTATAAGCTCTGATTGTGAGTCAGTATAGAATTTCCTACATGGTTGAAATAGGGCTGAGCTAGAAGCCACCGTGTTACCCAGGTACATGTAAGTATGGGGAACCCAAGGCTTAACCACTGATGGGCGCCAAAGCTTGGACTAGACGATGCGGTAATCAAGCGGCTGACCAGCTCGGCGTAGCAGGTCGGCACGTTGTATTCAATATCCATGTCCTAGACCCTTTTGTGTCCTACCATCATAGCCAGAGATGCCTGTCGAACGCGGCCAAGTCTGTGCGACATGCATCGGGGACAACAACGTCGTGCAAGCGTCAGGCTGAGCAAGTGGTTAAGGTGTATCACTTGGGAAAAAGAGATGATATCAGAGCGGGTCATGGGAATCCTCTAGGTGTCTGGTGGCCATTGTGATAAAATGGCGAAAAGGGGTATCAAAGACGAGTACTCATCAAAGACATAACAAGTAGCTTGTTCACCCTACCCAGTATTTAAACAGGCACCACTCAAATCACACCCACTACTTCTTCCCTTGTATTCCCGGGGCCCGTACGCAAACCACCACGGTAAGACAAACCAGCCACACAGCTACCTGTTGATAAGGTGCTCAGCCGCGGTACATACACCCACCAAACGATTCACAATCTTGCATGCGCCCCTCTCCCAAGAGATACACTACCGAGCCAAGTATAAGATGCCGTTTACGTCCTCCGATAATACCACGCCTCCTAAGCGCTTCACCGGTTACTCGCCGGGCAACCGCGGTCTACGGATACAGTCTCAGACCTATGTAGAGGATGTACACCGCAAGAGAGATCCTCTCTATGATCACGCCGCGCAAATACAGCAAGACGAAAACCGGTCTCTTCGACGAGCAGCCACCAGACTAGCCCAAAGGGAGGCGGTTCTGAACGTCGAAAGAGAAAGACAACTAGCTGAGGACAGGAGGTTGAGAGAGCTTACTGCCCGATCTAATTCTCGGTTCGGCTTGAGCGACAGATATAGCTGTGAGTACAACGAACAATATTATAACCACTATGCGCCTCGGGGTTTTACAGCTGACCGTCATAACACCACAGCCCGCAGCTCCGTTTTTAGCTCATCCCCTAGTTTAAAGTCGCGTTCTAAATCATTTGACTCGGACTTGTCACTACCCTCGCTAAAATCGAAATCATGGAAATTTGAGTACGGCACGCCACCGCCGCCCTCCCCAAGGCCCAAGCCACTAGACGACTTTGACTTCAACAACCCCTTGTCCCCACCGCCGCCCTCACCACGGCCACCGCCTCTCAAGTACCGTTTTGACAGCCCTCCGTCGCGCATATCGCGCCTTCATAGCCGTTCAAACGCAGTCGACCTTGACAGCTTTGACTTTTCACTGCCACCGCGGTCTAAAACGTCCAGATTCGATTTTTCGTCATCTTCTCGGGCTGCTCCTCTCATTACCGAAGAGACAATGTTCCCGCCTCTGCCACCGCGTCGATCTAACATTGGCAGCAAGATTACGGAGGCAAGTGGGTACAGCTCCTTTGCAGATCTGCTTCAGGATAAGGACAAGGGATCGGGCCGGTCAGGAGGGAGTTCATGGATATGAGGGGTCTCTATGAGTCTACGACGGATACGTGGACTGGTGGTCTGCAACGCTCGCAGGAGTAAATTCTAGAGAAGCGTTTCTTTTATCGGTGGTTACAAAGTTCTTTCAATACCTACCTACATGCGTATCGTAGACCCCCCTACCTTATTCCAGTCCCAGCAGAGCTGGTTGAACAGGCCACGACATGGTGGGTTGAGCATTAGCATGGGGTTAGGGTTAATCTAAGAATGAATGAAGAATCTATTTTTTTGATTGGCTTGGCTTGCTCAACTTTGCTGGGATTACCATCGCGTTCGCGTCAACTATCGTGCACACACGCCGTCCACATACACACAAGCCGCAGCATGGAAAACATTGTGAGGGTTGATATACCTCACACGATTCGAGAGAATGTCGTTGTTGGCACAGGACTCTCGTCCTGGGTACTCCGCGTGGATGCCGTGGCCAAGTGCTACACATCGACCGCGGCGAGAGACCGGGAAGTTGCCGTCTATGAACGCCTCGGCCGTCATAGCGCCGTTCTGCCATATTACGGGCAGTTCAATGGGAGCATCCTGTTGCAGTTTGCTCCGCACGGAACGGTCCGGCAATACTTGGACTCGGAACCCTCCACGTCACTGTCCACGAGGCTTCGATGGGCCGAGCAGGTGACCGAGGCCATCTCCTTTCTTCACTCCAAGGGCATCTTTCACTGCGACGTATCCTACAATAACATATTCCTTGACGCTGATTGCAATGCCATGATTGGCGACTTCTCGGGCTCATCCATCGACAACGAAGAGCCGCTGGGGTGGTACGGCACCAGCCACTCGCATCCCGACACAGACGATCCGTCCGAAAAGGTCGAGATATTTGCGCTGGGGAGTACCTTTTACGAGATCCTAACGGGCACTAATCCGTTCCGAGGACGCAACATTGTCGAGGTTGAGAAAGCCATCAGAACCGGCGACTTTCCATCTTTGGACCACCTTCCAGCCCTCCAGGCCGTCATCTCGCAGTGCTGGAGAGGCGGCTACGAGACAGTCGATAATCTCTTAGTTGATGTAAAGCAAGCCAGGATGGACAACGGTATTGGTATGTATCTCCTCATTTCTCTGCGATTCCAATTCCAGACTGCAAGTAGATACACACAGAGAGACCCTGACTCATCTAGAAATAGCGGCAGACAAGAAGCATGCAACGGGAAAGGGGCCGGCGTATGCCCAAAATTGGCCCCTTATTGGCCTCGCCTGCTGCATGTTCACGATACTGGTCGTTCCCGTCGCGTTCCTCGCTCGGCCATCAGGATTGCTGTCGAGGCGTTAGTGCGAGAGTTCCCGGTTGCAGACATACAAAATCCTGGAACTGGGCTCACGCCAACAGGGATGGGCGGAGGGCACTGAGGACACTCCCCCCGTCGTTTCGATGACCCAAACGTAACCGGACCGCCGGTTTGGTCCTCGGCGGGTGAGATGGAGGGGCAGAACGTCCCGTTGGCTTTTGCCTCGTCGCATTCATTAACGCTATACTCGTTGGCGAGGTGCTTGCCGTCTTCTTTTTTGCATTTCGTGTAATAGAATGAGTGTTTGATGTATTTACACATATTTTATTGAGTGCCGCTAATAGCAGTTACTAGGGTCTGGAAGCCGGGGAGGGGGTTGTTGACTGTGCTGAGATCTGGTGGTTCTTGGTTGGGATCCGGAGGCGTGTTGACTGCCCAACAGCTGCGGTTGACACCCAAAGCGCTTCGGGCCCGTGCAATACCACATGCAATAGCCCGAGGAGGTAACGGACCAACCAAGGTTGAGCTCGTATATGTGTGCACCCAATGATCACCTAGGTCACGGCTCGGAGGATTGGCCTTTGGAGAGGGAACTTCGAGAAAACTGTTCTCATTTCTCACTTTGTCTAAACACGCTACAGCCTCCCCCAACAACAAATATACACAAAATATCTACAATGTCCCAAGCTACGCATGTAATTATCGAAACAAGTTTCTCCAACCCAAAAAGTTCCCTGCACCCGCAGTCCCTCCCCTTCCCTTCCCTTCCCTCATCACCAAAATACACCCGGACAACAACAACAAAACACCACAATACACCAATCCAACACCCGATTCCCCGTAATCTCCGTATTCACCTCCCTCTCCTCCCTCCTCCTCCTTCTCTCCCTCTCCTTCCTTTCCCCCTCCTCCTTCTTCCTCTTCCGCTCCTCATGCTTCACAGCCTCCGGATCCTCCTGCGGCATACACATGACCGCCTCCGACCCCGCCTGCCACGCCTGCGTCTTGACAAGACACCACTGCCGGATCTGCCTCCCGCACCCGGGCGCTTGACAGTACAGCGGGGGTGCGGTGTCGTTGTCGGGGCGGCTGCCCCAGTAGTGTTTGACGCCGTAGTATTTGGCTACGCAGGATTTGTTGGTGCAAGGGCCGCGGTGCAGGCAGGGGGCGTGGCCGATGAAGTCGGCGCCGACGAGGTCGGCGATGCGGGTGTTGCAGATGGGGCATTTGTATTGGGAGTAGTGGGCTGCGGGGTGGGGGGAGGCGGCTAGGGGGTTGGTTTGCTTGGGGCGGGTTGTGGTCCTTGGGTCGAGGGGCGGTTCGGGCTCGGGCTCGGGCTCGGGCTTGCGGCGTTTGTGGCCGGGGGGGTAGCCGCGGGTGAAGTTCCGGATAAGGGGTGGGAATACGGCGTTGTCTTTAGAGTTGGGCTGTGAGGGTTTGGAGTTGGACCCGGAGGTCGTTGGCTTCGTCTGGTCATCCTCGAGGACTTCGGGCCCAGAGTTAGAGGTCGTTTGTTTCTTTAGCCTTTTTGCATCGTCCGCGCTATTGGCCTCCAGCCAGTAGCTGTGTCCCTGTGCTATTGGCCTCGTTTGAGGATCCGCGCGAGAAGACGCCAAAGGGCGAGGATCCGGGGAGGAGTAAGAGGGTTCCATGACACCTATGACCTGCGTTGTGTTGGAAATGAAGATGTACAAACGGTTAGTAAGGGTGTGCGAAGGAAGCTTGTCATTTATGACGTCCATCAGCTGCTGGGTTTCTTTCATCGTCATGTCATTGTTACTAGCCAACTTGGCCCGTCTGATCTTTTGGTCGAATAACCTTACAAAGAAACGAAAAAGAATTAAAAGTTTGATGTGCAGCCGGAGCTCCTGCCTTTGCTGGCTTTGTCCTTTTCGAGTCCTCATCGTTCCGCGAGACTTTACCAGACCCTGCACGAACTTCAAAGCAGACGTTTACCGTGGGCGAGAACGACTAAAAGGGCGGCTCCTAATAATTACGGTGAGAGAGGAGCATAGTGGCTTTGTTGACCCCGCTGACCCATACAAACTTGAGCATGGCATCTTCTGTATGGTCTAGTGATGTTCCAATATCCATGGCTGAGCGTAAGCTGCACGTCTAAGGCATCAGATGGGCAGTTTGGCCCGTTATTCAGGCCAAGCGCAGAACGAGGCGGAACCCATGGCAGATCTTGGCTATGCCTTGCGGCTATGGACCCGACAGTTTGGGTCCAGTAAAAAGGGGTACATGCCCTGAAAGTCACGGGAGTGGTTGAAGCTGACAGGGGTCAGGACCGCACCCCATACTCGTGCGTCAAGTGTCACACTTCAGGTCTCTCCATGATTGTTCGTCGTCACTCTTCCACACCGAAACCCAAATTCCCCTCCAAGGGGCGTTGCGCATCTTCGTTGGAGCCAGCCAACATATCATCGTCCAAGCAAGGGCAGCCACGTTCAAATGCGCCACGTGCTCATTGTAGGCAATCTAGGTGTTCAATTGCATATATTGTCACGATCTCATGGCCGACAAAACCCAGACATCAAGGAAGCTAAATAATACATATAATTTCAGGTCACTTGCATCCAGTTCACTCGCATTCAGGTCACTCGCATTCAGGGCAAGTAACATTCAAGAGCCAAAAGATTTGTATTGTCAATTTTGTTTATTGCTTTCTTTTCGCGGCTTCTTCCTCCTCTGCTCTGGGTCCAGTAGCCTGTAGTCCCCCCCATCTCCTTGAGTAGAGAAAGGAGATCGCCGTCCCAAAAAGGCGCAGCCGCAGGGCCAAAAAATATGGTATAAGGCGGCCGTCGCCTATAAAGGCTGTGTCTGGTCTAAACTTCTTGGTGGTTTACTTTTTTTCTGTGTTTCTTTTGTATTTTTTGTGTGATGAGGGGCGGAAGGGGGGGGGGGGGTTGTGTAGCCCCGAGCTACTGCTCAGGGTTGTAGAGGACCTCCCCGCCCCAGGAGGGGTATTCCTCCTCTATCTGGGCCCGCAAGTTGAAGAGAGCAACGTCTCTTGCGCGGTTCGGGTTCACCCCGTCGAGAAGTGCCACCTCCTCTTCCGTGATGTCCGGGAGCGCGGCGCGGAAGCTGGGCACGCTCCCGTCTCTGAAGTGGTCGATGAAGTAGCAAATGCTCTCCACTCGCCGGTACCGGCACTTGTTGCATCGCTCCGGGTGTTTGGCACCTTCGGGGAGCGTTCGTGGGACGTGGTTGAGGAAGTACTGCTCGTCCTCAGGCTTACCGCTGTAGTGCTCGTGGCGCGGCAGAGAATATATCGGGATGTGGTGCCTACAGCCATCCTCCGAATATAGGAGCTCGTGCCGGCAGAGAGGGCATTTGAAAGGCCCTATTTTCCGAACCCGGTTGCTCTCGACCCACCCGTCCATGCAGTTCTTGCAGGTCATATGACCGCAGAGGAGGAAGACGCATCGCCGAAGGTTAGCATCCTTGCTAGAAGGGGCAAGACCCTCGATGGATAGCTCGCTTACCAGGCAGATGGGGCAGGTTGCGATGGGCGCCGGGGTGGTCGCCTTGTCCTTGTCGGGAAGCTCGAGGTATTCTCGAACATGCTTCCAGAGGCTCGCCTCGGGCCGCGGGGTGGAGTTGGCGGTTTGCTCCATTGTCAAGTTGGTGTCGTCGGTCATTGGTTGTCGGTTGTCGTAGAGGGTTGCGTTCTTCGGATTGAAGGTTCGCGTTGTGAAGAGAAAGTTTGATCCTCATCTCGGGAGCTACCATGTTTATTTATAGTTGAGGAAGCATCGAATTCTTGACATCTGTTCCGATACAGTTAGGGCTGTTCTTGTTGGATGATGAGTGGAAGTCACGGAACAGCGCATGAAGTGCTAGTACAGATCACGAAAATGGTGAGTATGTTTCTCTTACATACTGGCATCGGCGAATAGTGTGCGTAGAACTGTGATTAGGTCATGAATAGTACCGGTACTGGGTCAACTGTGGTTAGAAAGAGACCTATCTATTCGTGAGTGATTGAGGATTGTCTGCTATCCTAGGTTTGGGCAAAACATTGAACAGACGAACCTTGCAAAGTTGTAATCATTAGAGGGGCGATGAGCTCTCTCGGTTCAAAAGTATCCTTAGAGTAGTCAGAACATCGGAACACGCCAAATAATAAGCTCAAGATAAGCTTCTCCCTTGCCAGCTTATTAGGCCCGTGTACCTGCCCAAGTTCAGAATTACGAGAACAGCCAGTCTGCCCAAGGATGAGGGTCATCATGATAGAGTAGAGGAAGAAGGACCGGGACGGAGTCAGAACATTCGCTCTCTTAAATATCGGGCTCCGGTCATTCATGGAGCGGATATAATTAGCGGCTGTTCAGATGACGAGTTCAGCTGCCCCCATGTCGGCCGAAACGCACAACAAGCCTATTCTGGATGGTGTTATGTTCGGCATGGCCAGTTCTCGAATACTCCTTAACTCTTAGTAGCGAAATACTGTGCGATGAACACACCTGGCAGTTTACATGGGAGTCCAACTCGTGGATACACGCATAATAATTGTTTTATGAACACTAGGTGTAGACCGTACTTCATGGACTCACGTCAAGGCTGGACGTTACTGGATGTGTGAACCGTGACGGAACAAGTCTCAGGCTTATCTACTGTGCAATATGCCTAGCCCGATGTTGTGGGGGTTGGAGAAATAGGCCGTCTGTCTGTGAAGACCACCGGTATGGCTTCGTTGAGGGCGAATTTGCCTCGTTTCCAATGCAATTGCATTGGTACGTAATAGCCCTTGGTTCGAGGGCATACAAGCCTTGACAGTGTTTCTCCATGGCGTGCAAGCGAAGACTGCCCAATGGGCACCGTACCCGAGGCTGTAGTCTGCTTCCAGTTTGTACGTCAATAGAGAGCCAAATGGAGACATAAAACTGTACCTGACGCGTTTGTTCCGTATGGTTAATTGTGGGAGCCAGAAATGGAGGTGCATATCGCACCGATCACCAAACGTTTGTCGGTGGTTAGGCACCAGGGGTTGTTTCCAGGGGCCGCTGGCATCCCGCGCCTTGGTCCCGGCCTTTGCAGGTCCAATGTAGCAAGTAAAAACCTGGATCTCGATCATGCACCCAACCGTCCAATCTTGGCGGCTGATAAGGGCTGGTGTTGAGGGCAGGAGGGGGCACTGGGGCTCAGTCAATCACGGGTCCGGGAATCGCCCCAGATCCGCCCCTGGTAAAGTTGACTCAGACATCAGATCATGGATCGTCATCCCACCCTTGCCTGCAGAAGTGAAACATGTTGGGCGCCACTCGGAATCCGGGAAGATGAGACATGATGATGGTAGAAAAGTATGGTGAATGGAAAATGGAAGATGTAAAATGCAGTCGTGGGGTGGGAAGATCTACACCAAGTGGCGCCACCAGTGTGTATAAGACAGTTACGATTCTCGTTCCAGCATTATCTCAATCCGTCTCCTCGCTAGTCTCATGGCGGTCTTGGCTGCCGTCCAAGTCGCTCTAGCGCTGCTGGCGGACCAGTTGCCCTGCGCCGTCGTTACCAACGCTTTCTGGAGGTGCACCTCGAACTGCCTCTACAAGACCTGCTCGGACACAGGTGGAGATCCGGCCTGTGTCAATCCGTGTGATGCTGCCTGCGGTGAGTTAATCTCAGTTCCGACGGTTCCAAATCTTGAAGGGAACGGTTACCATGGTTGAGAGGGTCAGACACCATGTGGTTAGGTTAGGGACATCGCGGGGCTGAGAGGGTTTTGTTTTGTAACTAGCATACGGTCCTGACGGGTGAACAGCGCAATCGAGATCCGAGGAAAGAAAGACATAAAGAAACCGCCAAGTTTGTCCAACGTGAAACTCCTGTACAACACTAGCAATCCAACACCATCAAATCACATATCTACCGTAAGCATGTTCACTTCCCAACATGAACAACCAACTTGCCCGCGTTCTTCCCCGTCTTCAACTTCTCAAACGCCTTAGGCAAATCCTCAAGTTCGTACGTCTCCTCAATCACAACCCTGACTTTTTTCTCGGCAATCCACTGCCCCAGCTGCTTCAGGCCGGCTTGGTCATGCTGAATATTGTACGCCACATACTTCCTCTTCCCACCCCCCAAGAACGACGGCAGCAGCATCCTCGACGTAATCGTTTTGGCCGAGTACAAGCTAAAGCTCGCGCCAATCTGTACGAACTTCCCCTCCGGCAGGAGGAAGTCGTCGGCAGCCTTGTACAGATCCTCGGGCGCCCCCGCGTTATCGACAACCAGCGAGAAGACCTGGCCCTTGGCCTTGAGAGCCTGGGACACGTCGGTCGAGGTATAGTCGATGATCTCGTCGGCGCCGAGCGAGCGGCACAGATCGGTTTTGGCTGGTGAGCAGGACACTGTGACGTGGCAGCCCCGGACTTTGGCAATCTGGATGCCAAAGGTGCCAGTGCCGCCGGAACCGCCGTTGATAAAGATCTTGTCGCCAGACTTGACATTGGGGGAGATGGCGTCTGCTAAAAGGTCAGTTTACACATCCCTCACCTTTTAATAGTCAATGAGAGCACGCACGGTACGCCGTCATCCCCGCGACGCCCACGGCCGCAGCCTCGTCAACGCTCACCCCCTCAGGCACGGTGGCGCACGCCTTGGTCGGCGCGACAATGTACTCGCCGCAGGTGCCGTGCTGCTGGGCGTCGATGCGGCCAAAGACGAGGTCGCCAATAGCAAACTCGTCGACGGTGCGCGTGGCCTGCACGACGCGACCGCAAAAGTCCATTCCCGGGGTGGCGGGCATACGCAGCACGGCGCGCGAGAGCAGGCCCATCTCGGGGACCTTGTAGTCGGCGGGGTTGATGCTCGCCGACAGGACCTTGATGAGGAGCTCGGCATCGCCGAGGCGCGAGGAGACAGAGGGCAGCGGGACCGCATCATTGAGCTCGAGGTGGTTCTGCAGTCCGCCTGTGGCTGTTGAGTATTGCCACGCCTTCATTGCTTTTGGGGGAGGCGAGGACGCCATGGTTGAATCTTTTTCCGGGTCGTCTTGGTCGTCACAATTGTTTCTTGTTTCTTTCAAGCTAGCAGCGACGTTGTCACGAAGCGCGCGGGTCTGGAATACTTCGTACGGTGGCAGGTGTTGAATAGATTAAGTGGCTCCAGATTGGCTGATGATTAGGCATTCGTCTCATGATGCCGCACGATGTGCACATGCGACGACGTCACTCGCTAAACGTTCGCTCACATTCGTCGCAAGCAGCGGCCCGAGGCTCAAGGGTTGGGGTTAGTGTGCGGACAGGGTAACATTGCCGTTCCTGGAGTTCGTTCAGGGACGGACGGGCGCCACCCGCCTGCCGCAGGCTTCCCGAAAGCTGTCACCAATCGCACATCTGATTTGGATGTGGCGATTTAGAAAAGAACGTGGCCACATTTTGGATCTTTTGACTAAAATTCGGGAAGTCCCCGAGTTCCCACAGGCCGGAAGCAATAGCCGAATATTTCTCGCTTGCTGAGCCGGAGAGCCCTAAGAGCCCGAGAGCGAGAAAGCCCCACCGCAAAACTCGATCGAATTATCGAATCTAATCATTCATTGATCATGGCTGTTAGCGCCGTTTCATCAATATTTTTTTTTTTTTTCCAAATTTTCCCATCTGATAGCGCATCTCCTATAGCACATCTCAATCACGTATCTCGTCGCGGTCCCACGATGCATCCACCCAACCTCTCGGTAACCACGTCGGCTTGGGTAATATCTCCATCTCGTGTATTTCAGTCCCTGCCGATCACTGGTGCCAAGCGCAACTCGGCCCTCGGCCACTGTCACCCGAAGAGAGCAGGGGCCCGTGAACGTTTTAACCCCACGGCAGCTAACCGAGCCTGGTGTCTTTGAGGTCGATCCTTGACATGCAATTCTGGTTTTTTCAGCAGCTGACATATCCAGATGAGCCGGAGTCCAGACTGGCCGCAGAAGTGCCGATGGCAGTGTTCCAACTTTCGCTTCGCCAAGCCCTGCCATGTGGACACCGGGATCCAGTTCCTTCCCAGATGCTCGGGCTGGACCATGTTCTGACCCCATCTCCCCCTGCTCCGGGCCCACCGCTTCGGGGCTCTCGAGGGGGCTTATTCCGCGGAAACGGCGACCTGGCGCACTCTTTGGTCAAACGGCATGTTTTACCATGCCAACTTGGGAGTAATAGACAACAGTCCCGGTCAAGCCGGGAGTCGAGATGCACCCACTTACCACATACCCAGCTAGTCGCGGCCATCATGTCCGCCACCACGAACCAGACGCCTCGAGGGCCCTCCGACGACACGAGCATCAAAACCTCCCCGCATTCTTGCTACTGTCGGCAGCGCTGCTATTTCCGCGCCCAGGATAGATGGTGGGCCTTGCCGCGCCATTGTTTCCGGGATGCGACGTCAACTCATCCCTGCGGACCAACACGGAGTGTCCTCGGGAAGAAGGGACTGTCCTGTGAAAAATCCTTGCCATCCCAACCGTTTCCCCAGTACCACAAACCCATTGATGAACACAGCAAATCTTGGCTCCTCCTTTTAACAGTCCCAGGGTCCCTCCTCCACCTCCCCCACGGGTTTGCTTCCTTCGTCCGATGACCCGCATCCGCGCCCGCGCCTGCGCCCGCACCTCGATGTGATAATACTAGCCGTGCGCCTTGGTTCAGAACCGTCTCGGTAGGCGATCCCGGCCAAGGTCCTTCCTTTCCTTCTCCACTACCCTCGATACCATGGAGCACCATTACGACCCTCTACCGGCCAAACTTCTCGGCGTCAACATCGCCGCCTTGACGCTCGCCACCATCATCACGTCCCTTCGTTGTTATGTCCGCATCTGGCTTATCAGGGCGTTTGGGGTGGATGACTGGCTCATGATGGGAGCAATGGTATGGCCCTTCGGCGGCCCGATTCGGTTCAAGACACGATGCTGACCGCCGCACCCTAGGTGACCTTCACGCTGTATTGCACTTTTTCCATCTCGGGTGTCGTCTATGGAACGGGCCGGCATGTAGCAGATGTCTCACAGGAAGACTACGCAACCGCCAAAAAGGTGAGTGGGCACTGGCATGCATAGCCCGTCCGGGTTTACTCTACCATGGCACGACGGCAAAGACGGTGAAACTGACACGCAAACTCTCCAGTGGTGGTGGGGCTGCTACCTCACGTATGCCTTGGCCATGATCTGTGCCAAGCTGTCCATCGCCTGGTTCCTCCTGCGCGTCGCCGTCCGGCCGGCCCACCGATGGATCATCCACGCGGCCGTCTCGCTGACAGTCGTGAGCTGCATCTGCTTCTTCTTTGCCTGTCTATTCCAGTGCTGGCCAGTCAGCTACTTCTGGGACAAGTATACGCAAACGGGCAAGTGTATCCCTGACACGGTGGTCATCGCCCTGGCCTTCGTCTATAGCGCCATCAGCATCATCACCGATTTCGTCTTTGCCCTGCTGCCGGCCTGGATCATCTCGCACCTCAACATGAAGCTCAAGACCAAGATGGCCCTTGTCGGTCTCATGGGCATGGGTTGTGTGTAAGTTGGACCTGCAGCGTTGCGAGAAAATGCCGGGACACCGCTAACAGGACATGATGGCACAGCGCCAGCGCGGCCGTGGTAGTCCGGCTACCGTACCTCCACTTCATCGCCAGCGACGAGTTCTTGTACGACACATCCCCAGTCGCCATCTGGTCGACGGTGGAGCAGGGTCTGGCCATCTCTGCCGGCGGCCTCGCCACGTTGCAGCCGCTGGTTAAGCTGATCGGGTACAAATTGGGGCTGGCGAGTTACCCGGCGATCCCGGCCTCGTCGAGGTACGCCAACCGGTACGCCGGGGGCGCGATATCGGTCAGGAGGTCTATCAGCCGGCGCACCGAGGCTTTTGAACAAGTCCCGGAGCAGCACGACCAGGTCGACCTGAAATTACAGCCCGGCACGTCCGGGTACTCGGCCACATGCTACAATACAAGTCAGGAGGAGCTACGGTTGGGCACGGCAGGGTCAGAAGGGAAAAGGTCCAAAGACTCGGATGCCGGGTTGGTGAGGGGGGAAAGGTCAAGGTAGAATAAATGATGCTTTCACTATATAATTTTAATTTTCCCAGCCAGCCCTGATCAAATGCTTATGCTCTTGCAATGAGCAATATACGGGGGGGGCAGTGTCCTCTACATACCCCAAACCCTACTTCCCCCTTAAGACGTCCGCGCTCCCTGAGTAGTAAGTACTCCTTGCAATCCGCGGGACCGGCCGCCCTCACGATAAACCTAGCAGTTCGGTGACATCTCCATGAGAGTCTCTCACACCTTACCCACGACAATGTTCCCATGGATTATTATTACTGTATTAACAAGTCTAACATATCTACAATCCGCGAGCGAATATACAACCCGAATACCTTAATACAGGAGTCAAGATGCGATACATCCTACTCCAGCTCCTTCAAGATATCATCCGCCGCCTTCTCGGCAGCCATATAAGTCGATACAGCCGTAAAGGTGCCGGGGATCCGCGGATACACCGACGCATCGACAACCCTCAACCCCTGAACCTTCCTAACACGGAATTTGCTGTCCAGCACAGCCATCGGGTCGTTGTCGGCACCAATGGGGCAGGTCGAGCTGGCGTGGTGGCCCCAGCTGCCGTCCTTGAGGAACTGCTCAATCTCCTCCTGCGTGTTGGCGGCGGCGCCAGGCAGGACCTCGTTGGTGCGCACAGGCTGGCGGCGCAGGGCGCGGCGGGCCAGGTCGATGGCCTCAGACATGGCTTGCAGATCCTTCTTGTAGTCGCCGCTCCCCGTGTCAAAGTAGTTATACTGGATCTCGGGCATGTCGAGCGGGTCGGCCGACCGCAGCGTCACGCTGCCGGCCGTGTTGCGCGGGTGCGCCTTGAGGATGGCCCAGGTCCACCAGTCGTGCTCGGCCGTCGCGTGGTACGAGTACCCCGGCCAGTAGCCCATGAAGTTGACGGGCCCGCCAAAGACGAACGAGTCAAAGCCGCCGTCGGCGCTCGCGCTCGACTTGTGCAGCATGACGACCGGCAGGCCCGACGTCACGTACGTGCCGCGATCGCCCAGCACGGGGTTCTGCCACCGGTCCAGGCACGCGTCCTCTTCGGTGTTGTTGAGCTGGAAGGTGCACCCCTTGAGGGCGGCCCACTCGTTGGGCGCCTTGGCCGTGACCGAGGTCTCGTAGTGGTCCTGCAGGTTGGTGCCGACGCCGGGGAGGTCGGCGACCAGCGGGATGTTGAAGCGCGCGAGCTCGTCGGCGGGACCGACGCCCGAGAGCTTGAGGATCTGCGGCGAATTGTAGGTGCCGCCCGAGATGATGACCTCACGCGACGCCGTGGCCGAGCCCGGGGTGCCCGCGGTCTTTTTGCTCAGCGGGCTGGCGCGGTACAGGTGGGCGCCGTCGAGGAACTCGACGCCGGTGGCGCGCGGCGGGGTGACGGACGTGTCAAAGACAACGCGGGTGACGTGGCAGTTGAGGCGGACGTCCAGCGGGTACTTTTTGGTGCCGTCCTCGTTGCGGGCATCGCGTACAGAGACAACAAATTCGCGAGACCCCGTGCGGGCGCCGCCGTTGGTGTGGATGGGGATCTGGTAGTAGTTTGGGTGCGTGTCGCGGGTTTCCGTGTCCTTGTTGAGGTCGCCCGCGAGAAGCGTGCCGATGTTGAGCAGTTGGTTGGTGACATCGCCGAGGGCAAAAGCGCCCCCTGTGATGGTGGCGAGGAGCTGGGGGTCCTTGAGCGGGATGGTGAGAGGGGCGTGCTCGGTGGTGAGCCAGCCGTCCGTGCCGTGGCCCTTGGGCAGGCCGGGGAGGTACTGCTTCTTCTCCAGCTTGACAAAGTACTTGCGCATGTTGTCGGGCGACCACGAGCTGTCGCCGGTCAGGGTGGCCAGGTACTCAAAGTCGGACCTGTGTGGGTAGACGGCGACCATGGCGTTGTGGGCGGTGCAGCCGCCGAGCGAGCCTGTGCGGGGATACAAGACGCCCTTCATCTTGGACCCGGGCGGGGGATCAAGCCCGGTGTAGATGCCGCCATCGGGGGTCTCGTAGCTGGTCTTCCAGTCGCGGGCCTGCCGGGCGTCGTCGGCGTAGTGACGGACGAAGAAGTTCCAGGTCAGGTGCTCATCCTCGGACGCACGGGCGCTGAATGCGGGAACCGTGTAGTTGGTGTTTGCCCCCTGGTCGTCGCCGGCCTCGATCAGGAGCGTCTTGTGGCCGGCCAGAGCCAGGCGTGCGGCAAGCGGTCCGCCACCGGCGCCGGAGCCGACGACGACATACTCGTAGCCCGTGAGCTCAACGGCGTGGGCAAGAGAGGCGCAGACGGCGCCAAGGCCAAGAAGTCGGCCAAGGAACATTGCGTCAAAGATAAAGTTATTACCAAGTGTCGGTACCAAGAGTGAGACACTGGGTTCGATTGGGCCGAGAATGGTGGCTGAAGGGCAGCAGCTTTTGACTTGTGAGAACTGCCACCTGTGCCGCCTGCCTGCGGATTCCCCAAAGCTCTCTCGCGGCCCATCCTCATTTTGATATCTCGCCGAAGCGGCCAGGATCGGCCATCTCTCCGTCACCCCGACCGCGGAAACGGGCGACGGGCCCCAGAATCTTGACTATTTGCGGGGTTTTGTGGGATCGCCGCTCGCAGCTTTGCCAAAAACGAAAGGATGCAATTCCCCTTTCTGGCGGGGTAATTGAGGAGGTTACATGAAACAGCTTGGCATCTCCCCTCCCATTTTCACATGTTTCCTAGGGACAAACTGCGGTATGAAGTGCGAAGTATTGGTGGACGGGGCGAGTGGGAGAAAGAGCTTGTATGCATGGTCCTGATCTTGTACGGATATCTCCAAGAGTCCAATGGACATGTAGGATGGAGGTATCAGGGGTTGCCACCGGCAGTTGGAAATTGGATGTGGAGCAGAGCGTTGAAGATGCGGAGAACAAAACAATTTTTGAAATTTCAAGGCACCCCGCAGTCATCAATCTCCTATTTTCGAGCCCAAGCTAGTAGGAGCACTAATATCCGTAAGGCCGTGGCAGGCAAGCAGCTCAGGCTGCTGTACCCTAACCCTTTTGTTCCCCCTTTCTTTCTGACCCCCTTTTAGGCATGACGATGGACGACACAATTAACGCAAGCAGCGCCGTCCCTACAACCCCAGCAAGGACGGAATAGACAATCATCCCCGGTCTGCTGTGCGCAGGGGTGCCAGATGCTAGTTGAAGCCCCAGCCCTCCGTTGACTATCCCCAACAGGATCAGGAGGCGGCCGTACCACACATGGAGGTGAGTCCAGGCCGTTCGCTTCTGCGTCGAGAGGTATCGTCGGTGGTGTATGTACCCAAGGAATGGCTGTAAAAGGAGAGCAGCGACAACTATCGTCCCCAGGATCGTGTGTGCATTGTTATGTAACTGTTCCAATGTCTGTCAGTCCAAAGCTCAGAACGGGGGGACAAAGAAAAAGGGGTGACACAAAAAGGGATGACACAAGGAAACGGCAAACGTACCCGATCGATAATCTTTGCCATGCGTATTCCCGTCGCCAGACCCGTCACCATGAGTGCCAGGCCCAAGAGCTGGCAAGCCGCGTGGATCCAGACACTGTTTTTGGATCTGACGAACCGGATGAGAAAGACGCCGAGGGGCATCACGACGATAAAAGCGAGACCCATGACGGTTCCATGGGCCGTGGCAAGAGATGGCAGTTTGGGGAGGTCTTGAAAGATGATATTCGAACCCGGTGGGCTAGTCGATCGTCCTGGCGGTGTCTGTGATGCCATGATAAAAAGTTGAAGTTATGGCTGATGAATAATAAATCTGATCGTATCTGGACAAGAAATAGACTCTAAGCGGCCACTGCTTGGAATCCATCTGTCTCCCTTTATACTCTGCGTCCGAGTAGCGCCTCGTCCATGATTCCGACCAGGAAGGCCGCCCCAAGAGGCAGCCCTCAGCCATGACACTCTCTCGAACTCACGGTTCGGACCAATTAGAGATTGAGGGATTGAGTTTCGGAGGGTTTCCGGTCCCTGTCAAGACAAAAATGCCATGCAGCCAATCCCGTTGTTACACAGTAATATCCCAGCTGCATATGGCCAATAGCATACTTTCTACACGCCACAAAATGTCTCTGCATGCAAGCCGGGGCGAGCACAAAACATCCCAGCATCTGATGGTCGGAACCAGGAATCTGAGGCTGTGGCATGGACAAAGCCGGCCAAAGATGCCCAGGATGGATGAGAACTAAATGGAACGTGCAGCATATTCTTTTCTATCAACGTCGAGTGACCGGGGGCAGGGTCATGTCTGCTTGTTTTCACCATACGCACAGTCCATGACGCCATCATCACTTCAAGATTTGTTTCCAAAATCTGAGAGTTTCTTGCAACAACCATGTCCGGGACATATTCTTTTATTAGTCGCCAAAGTCAAACAGGACCATGTAGACCTCGAGTTGCACCACCATGAATTGCCACACTGTCTTGTCTCGTCTCATCCCCATCAACCGCCACCTCATCGGGCTTGAACAAAACTTGCAGCACAGCCATGTAGATTATATGCTTTTAATAACTTCTGGTTATGGCTGGTTTATTCGACTCTTGCCTCCGTAATGGCGCAATGCTTAATTAGCGTTTGAATTCACAAGAAGTCGTTGAAGATCTGCTGTCCATCTTGGTCTTCATGGGACTTAGAACCTCACGTGATGTGGCCGTAGAGATCGCATCCCTGCCGGGGCCTGGATGCTCCCGTGGATTTCGTTTGCAAATGACAAAAAGACGAGGACGAGCTGCGAAAAGCCGTATTGGTGAGCGATCACCCCCCTGGATCAGTGATAAGGCTGACAGCAAAAAACCGCAAAACAGCGCTCATTGGGCTGTTCAAGCAGCCAGAGCAAACGGATAATATTACAGATCCCTAGGTCGACGGCGACCCCCCCGTTGCAGCCTTACAAGTCGTTCTAGACCGAGCTACCACTGTTCATAGAATGCCCTTGCCATACCCTAGGTATGTAGAGACTTCCATAACAGGTCGGTTAGTGAAATACCTACCTACGGATTGTGAGCGTCGCTTGACCCCAACACTTGAAAATTCACCCCAGTGCCACCAGAGTGTGGACAACAACAGGTAGGTACGATTGGCCAGCGGCAGTGAGGCCTACAGTTCCTTGCCCCAACGCGCCGTAGTTTGCCTGCGGCGGCCCGGTCAGCGGCCCCGGCGAATGAGCAACCAACATTATCGCTTTCTGCCTCTCTTAGGCATAATCCTACCGCGCACATTGCTGGGCTCTCGGGGGACTTAAATTGATCCAACCAGCCTCCGTTCTGTCCCTCTGTCAACTTCACTTCCACACACCGACAGTTCAATGTTGAAGACATCTTCGCCATTCCTCACGACCCCCTGAACGATCGGGGGCTTCATTACTTCCCCACCCCCATCTTGTCATCTATACTGATTTGCCATCGAAATCATGGTCACCTTCGCGAGTGATGCCTTGAGCAGGCTCTGCTCCAAGGACCAACTCGCCCTCTTGGACTCAATTGATCAGCTCCGTCTGCAAGGCATCAACAACTATGTCTCTCTCCCACAAATTATCGTCTGTGGCGACCAGTCATCCGGCAAGAGTTCTGTCCTCGAAGCTCTCTCGGGCGTGTCCTTTCCCGTTAAGAGCAACTTGTGCACACGTTTCCCCACCGAGGTCGTTCTGCGCAGGGCATCCCACCTCAGCGCCACCGTCTCCATCATTCCTCACGAGTCTCGCGCCGAGTCTGAGCAGAAGGCTCTCCGCGGCTTCCGAGAGGAACTGGCCGGGTTCGATGACCTTCCCAAGCTCATTGAGAGCGCACAGTTCGCCCTGGGCATCACGCCACACGGCAAGGCCTTTGCAAAGGACATCCTTCGCATTGAGATCACCGGCCCTGACCGTCCTCACCTCACCATCGTCGACCTCCCCGGCCTCATTCATTCCGAGACCAAGACCCAGACAAGCTCTGATGTGGAGCTCATCAGGGATGTCGTCAAATCCTACATGAAGGAACCGAGATGCATCATCCTTGCCGTGGTCTCGGCCAAAAACGACTTTGCCAACCAGGTGGTCCTAAAGCTGGCCAGGGAGGCAGACACGAGTGGTACCCGGACCTTGGGCGTCATCACAAAGCCCGACACCTTGACCGCCAGCTCCGAGAGCGAGTCCCAATACGTGTCCCTCGCCAAGAACCAGCAGGTCGAATTTCTCCATGGCTGGCATGTGTTGAAGAATATGGACTCTGAAAAGGGGTCTTGGTCTCTTTCCGAGCGGGATGCCGAGGAGGCTAGATTCCTGGCTTCGGGGGTGTGGACTGAGCTCCCCCTCGCCTCTCTCGGGATTGACAGGCTCCGCAGCCGCCTCAGCAAGGTCCTTCTCCAGCAGATTGCCTCCGAACTCCCCAGCTTGTTGCAGGAGATTCAGAGCAAGTACAAATCCTGCCACCGTCGACTCGAGACACTCGGGGAACCGCGGACCAGCCCAGATGAGCAGCGCCGATTCCTGCTTCACCTGAGCCAGGAGTTCCAGTCGTTGGTCAAGACGTCCGTCAGTGGGAACTACCACAACACTTTTTTCGTCGACGCCAAGACCGAGGAGGGATATGAGCAGCGCATCAGGGCCGTCATCCAGAACCTCAATGAGGATTTCGCCTCCGAAATCTCGGCCCGTGGTCACTACCGGGAGATTGAAGTCCCAGGAGAGGCGTCAACGCTCCCGTCGGCCAGTTCCCGCGGCGTGATCAGCATCACCAGAGACGACTTCATCAGCCATGTGGAGTTCTTGATGCGCCGGACCCGGGGCTGCGAGTTACCTGGCACCTCCAACCCAATGATAGTGGCTGATTTGTTCCTTGAGCAATCGCGGCCATGGGAGGCCATCGCCCGTCAGCACGTCAGCAAGGTGTGGAACGCTGCATCCAGTTTCATCCACCTCGTCATTGCACATGTCACGAATGCGTCCACCGCCAAAGCTCTCAACCGCGAGGTCTTTGGGCCAGCGATGAAGGGTATCCTGAATGATATGCGCGACAAGACCACCGAGTTGCTGAACCCGCACCAGCATGGAACGCCCATCACGTACAATCGGGATTTCACTGAGGCGCTGGAGAAAGTGCGCCGCGACCGATGCACAAGGAGCCCCGAGGAAATCCTGAAGGGCTTCTTCAATGTCAGTACCCTTGGACAACAACATCATGTCAACGGTTACTACAATCTCTCAAAACTTGCCAAAAGTCTGGCGTGGCCCGGGCCCAGTGAGCAGGACACGAAGCTTTTTGCCGCCAACGAGGCCCTGGACTGTCTGGATGCCTACTACAAGGTCAGTCTTGTAATTTTTTTTCTCGTTCTTTTTTTCCCTCCCAACCGTTATTTGCCGCACCATCTCATCCCCTAATGGACCTCGCTAGCCGTCATGGCATAGTCCCAAAAAGAAATGACACTGCGCCGATATTTTTGCCTTTCTTGCTGACTCCTTGGGGATGGCAGGTTGCGTTGAAGCGATTCATCGATGACGTGGCCGTCGAGGTAATCGAGGCTAAGCTGATCTCCGCCCTGGACAACATCTTGTCCCCCATGTCCGTCTACGACATGCCTCCTGACCGAGTTGCTCGCATTGCGGGGGAGTCTAAAGAAACCCGCGCCGAGCGTGAGCAGCTGACCAAGCAGATCGAGGTCCTGCGGAGTGGCCTGGATACATGCAAACAGTTCGTAGGCTTCAGGGTCAGCGGAGGTAAGAACAGGATTGATCCGTTGTCATGGCCTATCTGACGCGTTCTAGATTCGGTCTTTGTGTCTGCTGCTAAGACACCCGACCATTCTGACACCGCCCTTAAGAGTTTGGACAACCACTATTTGCAGACCCCTGATGATGATGCACAAAAACCGGCGGGGGATCTCGGGGAGCTTTCGGTCTTAACGAAGAGCAAGAAGAAGAAGAAGGGCAAAGGCGCCAAGCCCTTGAGTTCTGTCCAGCCTGAACCAGAGCTTGAAGCTGATGAGCTGGTTTACTAGTAGTTCCAGACAGGCCCTAATCACAATCTCTACGTCGCATGTATTATCTAGACTAGAGAGACTCAGAGTAACCCTGACATGGCGAAGCATTCCAATGGAAGGGACACAAGTACAAGCTTCCTTGGACTTTGGGTTGCAAAACTCTCTCCAACACCCACCAAACTACCATCCCCATCCCCTTAGTCTCTGCCACCCTTCCGCTGCCCTCGCCGCCAGTTAATCAGTTCATGAAGGTAACCAGCCGGCACCCAGCCAAGCTCTCCTCGGGAATTCCCCACAAGCCACCAGCCTGTTGACAAGGGAACACAACACGTTAGCACCGCCACGTTAACAGTATTAGTCCTGACAGAGAGAATGCGGCTGTTCAAGGAGCCGACTGACCATGATCACCCTTCTGGACAATATTCACCGTCTCGCCCACTTCGACAGTGAGCTCGTTATCTGCTTCTCTCTTGAAGGCGTATATGATGCGTGCTTTGGGCTCTGCGTCTGTCTCTGCGTTGGGTTTGGCGGGAGTGGATGTAGGGTCTGGGACCTGAGGCTCAGAGTCTGGGACTGGGTCAGAGACGAGCAGTTTCTTGAGCTCCCTCTCGGATCGCTGGATGCCCTTTGCTGGGAGGGTCGTAGTATCGATTGTGGTGAGTGTGTCGAGGGGTTCGGCTAGAGCTTCTTCACGCAAGTTTGGGTCACGGTGGCTCGTGACGCCGGAACCGGTGTGGTTGGTGCTTGGTCGAAGGCGAGCACGCTCAGAGAGAGCATCATACTGAGACGCGCTGGCAAGGTTCCTGTCTACAAAGAGAATGGATAGGTTTCTGTGAACGTTGATGCGGATGTGGAGCGACGCCGCTGTTTCCGGGACGACATGGTCCGCCATCCCAAAAGTTGTGAACTCATACGTCATCGGTCTTGATTGTTATGGCGTTGAAAGTGGACTGTCGGTTCGATCTAATATTTTCTATCGTCGTCATCAATGACACCCGGATTGACGGGGAGAAGAAAAGTTGAAAAGAAGTGTCAGAAGGCGACTGGCGCTACATGACGAAGCACCTAAAAAGTTAGCCCGGAAAGTGAGCAGCACACGCGTTTCATTTATTAGCTTCATCCAAACTTTGAACTGCTGCCTAACACTTTTTTGATGTGTGCCTTACGTTACACATGTGACAAGCCTTGCCGTCGATGAGAACTCGGGAAGGCTGCCATCTAGGCCGCAGGCTCTCACCGCCTAACACCCAGCCTCACTCTTGGCCTTTTATCTCACCCTAGCGACTCGAGTCTCGAATTGAGATTTTATTCGAGGATGTATTGCAATAAAATTTCGGGTCTCAGGCTTCAGGTAATGGTCTGTTTATTCACGTTACGATAAGAATCTAATTACAATCTGTGTAAGTCTACAATGTGGATGCCATTCCTTACGAGAACTCACTGGCGGAGACGCTCATTCAACAGCTTTGCCTTCTCGACGAATGGGCGTATTTCCCCATATACTGCCAATAGCATTTCCATAAAAACTCCAATCTCCCCCGCCTGTTCCTCAATAGCGACCAAGCTACGTTCCACAGTGCCGATTTCGGACATAATGTCGCCGGAAAGATAATAGTCTTGCACAGAAACCCCCGCAGTTGACTCCTTCGTACACATCACTAGTGTCTTGAGGCCGTCATTGAACCGTTCCATCAGAGTGTTGAGATCAGACATGGCTATGACAAGGTCCTCTTTTACGTCTGCTCCCATTCTCTGGATCTCGTCAACGGTAGCAGTATGCCCACCAACTTGGTGATGATCCATCTTGGTGCAAGATTCAGGTGTTTTTCGACATCGTTGGGTTTTTGGAGTACGTTCCGGTTGATGAGGCCACATTTATGGGTCATCTTAAATATGAGAGCATTAACCATGGCGAAGACGACCCCAGAGAATGCAATTGTACGACCGGATTAATAACAAAGCCATTGTTTAGCACCATGTTGTCCCAAGTATCAACCATCCGTTCAGTTGCTGTGTTTGCTACTGCTTCAACAAAGGCCAAACCCTTTCAGACTGTGTCGGTTGCCTCTCGATCGGTGGTGTACCATGCGAAATCTGATCAAAGAGAAGAGAGGAAACCGGAAAGGAAAGGACAAGATAATACACCCACTCGGCCCAAGCTCAAACAAAAAAATCTTTCGAAACCCTTCCCTCGGCTCATCTTTGTTGCCCACCTAGTAATTGGTTCAGCCCGTGGATTCAACAGCTCGGTTGCTAAGTCCGGTAACTGCTCTTTGTCAAAGACGCGCAACCAACCCGATGGACCAAAAGAACTCCCTTTGTCCACCAAATCGATACAACCTCAGCCATGCAGCCCTGACCAATCTTGAGAAGGCATCTTCCCGAGTTGCCCGAGGTGCCAGCAGCAGCTCTGAATAGCTCATCCAATGGAGGGAAACGACATGATCAAATTAACCCCGTTCTTTCCTCCTAACCCAGCTCCGCGTGGCCTTCAGCGACGAAGACTAACACGCCACGGCTTCCTGAGCAACACATGGGGCCTTCGACGGAACGCTCGTTCTCTAACTTCTTCGATGTCTGCACAAAAGTACTCGGGAACATTGCGAGGAGGTGCCAGTCTGTCTTCGGATACCGGAGGCGACGCGACGTATATGAAGGCGATCGAATCCAGAGTAGACCACAACTTTAGCGTTCTTCGGCTCGAGTTTCATAATGTGAACGACAGCGTACGGAAGCTGGCCAAATCGGTGGACAAGATGTCGGAGCAGCTGTCGGAGCAGCTCACGGAGCACATGGACACAATCCTCGACCGGCCTACTGATACCGCCATGATAGAACGCCTAGAGACAGTCCATGCCGCTGAGAAGGCTAATTTAGAAATGAAGTACCGCCTCGCGGTCGAACGCATGGCGAAGGAAAGGAAGGCAGACCACGAACATATCGTGAGCATGGAATCGGACCTGCAGTTCGAAACCATGAGAGCGGCAATGGCGGCGGAACAACTCGCAGAAGCGCGATTGGAGATGGAAGAGTATGCCATGCAGCTTGAAGCACAAAACAAGGGCGGGATGCAGGAGGACCCTGACAAGGTCGTCAAAGATGCGTTTCTAGGCCTGAGGGACTCGATCCTCGACTTCGCCAGAAGCTCTTCACTTCAGCTAGGCCCCCTTCCCGACGTCCCCGAAGATGTGGACAGTTTCTGCCACCCCCGGATCTGGAATGATGCGAGCCGTCATCAACGAAAGCGACGAGTCATGGCACAGATCTTCTACCTGTTGTATCGACGCATCCTACGGCCCGGTCTACGCGTCTTTGGTCTCCAGGCCTTCATCAAGAGCGGCGAACACCCAATTTCCACTGCGGAAGCCCATCTCCGCTCGTTAGAGAGAGAGCTTGAAGCGCGGCGAGGTAAGCAGCCTACTTTTTTGCTATACTGTCAAATTATCTTTGTTAACCCAGTATCCCAGTCGACGATGCAACCCTCGTCTCCTGGAGGGCCACAACCCTCGACACAACAGCCCCACTGAGAGACATCCCGCGCCACGTCGAGGGCATCACAGAGGAGATCCTGGAGACACTGTCGCTGATAGTAAAGCGCGGCCTCACCCGCGACGAAACCAGAGTCAGGCAACAAATGTCAGCCATCTGCGAGGCAGCCGTCCACCTGAAATTGGCCATGAGACGATACGCCGGCAACTACAAGATCGAAGTGCCCTCACGCGACGCCAAGAAATGGGGTGAGCCCGGCTGCGATAACGAGACGCGCGCGCTCGGGGCCGGGCTCTGGCTCAGTGTGATCGACCACGAAGACAACACCGAGACTGGGGGTAAACGGGGGGACATTGCGTGTATTCCCTTTGGTGCGTTGACAAAGGTCAAGGCGGGGACGCGTGGGGAGGTGAAGAAGGTGATACTGGAGAAGGGGTGGGTGATCTCGAGGGGCCCTGCTGGGGCTCGGAAACGAGCGGCGTCTGAAGCCATGGCTCGAGAGGAATCGGAACAGCCTATGGCGCGTCTCGCGCCTCATGTGGAGGTTTCTTCGGCACAGCATAAACGCCTCAGGGCACTGATGAGTGAAGAATGAGGAGTACTGGTGTTGTTCAGGAAACAGGACGTTGTGAGTCAGCTAGAGGGTCCGGAAATAGGTGAGGCTAGAAGGGGGGCGGGAATGCCATCTTTGTTTGAGAGTCACTAGTCACTAGCAATACGAGGTACCGTTCTTATTTTGAGCCAGATCAAGTCAGTTCCCAGTTTGGATAGCATATCGCACTGTTATGGCAGATTGTTTGTGTGAAATGGACAGTCCTCCCGATGTGCGTCGTTGTCCGTTCGAGTGATCTCCTTGAAGTCTGCCATACACTCCCTGTGGAAGTGTCTCAGCATTGTCCCAACCGTCTATGCCATGGGACAGGAGAATCAACCAGAGAGAGGCAAATGCTTACCAGCAAAACTGATACAAACACTTGATACCTGCGGCGGTCGCTGCATATCAGTACTAAAACTGCCCGCAGAGCCTCCCATGGGTGAAAGCTGTGGACTAATTGATCGCTGGACAAGCAGAGTGCAAAACCCATTGGCCAAGGCAAAACCAGCAGAACTGATGCCCGCAGCGGGAACCTGAGACACTGTTAACAGTTCCGCGTCAGGAGTAGGCATATCTGAATGGTTTCCTCACCCCTGAACAACATGCTCTGCATGAAGCACGAAATCAGGGTGTAGTGAATGGCAGAGAGATGATGAAAAGCAGGAGCTTACAAGTCATGTGTCCGCTAGGAACTACGTCAGCTAAATGCCAAACATCCAACAACTAAAGAGCCAGACCGCACTCACCAGCCCCCATTCTTCTCGATATTCCATGCGCACTTGGGGCAAGATTTCGTCGTCCGCTCAATGGTCTCCTTGCTGGCCCGGAGCTCTCGGGCTCGCCGGAGAAGCGTCTCCTCAAAAGTCTTATTTGCCGTAGAAGAAGGCGCCAACAACGAAGACCACTCATCGCATGTCATGCCGGTATGCCACGGCACCTTGTGCAAGAAGCATGTCTGGCCGCCGCATGAACCACATTTGACAATGGGTTGATCGAGGCCTCCGCTGTGGATTTGGCCACTGCCGCACCCCGCTGCGCACTTGACAGTTTTGTGATCAGTCTCTGAACTTCTTGTATTATACGAGTGAGGGAGCAAGCAGGCCAAATACCAACCCATATGAAGTCGTCGTCCTGCTCCAACGCGCGGCGCACACAGGCCTCATCGTACCGCTGCCGAGTCTCGGAATCCGCATAACGCTGGACGTTTTCGTATGTCAAGATGCCAGTGCACTCAGGGCACGAGACGTCGGTGGAGGATTCATTGCTGATTTGCATGCGAATGGCCCTTGAAACACAGTTGAGGCAGGCGCCCTGAGAGTGTTCGCAACGGCTGGTTAAAGGCGCATCAGGGAACTCGACAGCACCCTTCGACTCGGCACAGACGACGCATTCTCGTTTAGGGGCCATGGGGGCGGAACAACGTGGGCTGTTTGTTGAAGATAGCAAGGTGTTTCAGGGCAACCTGAGTTAAAGGATACAATTTATGAGGTTTGCGCCCTTATGAAAGAGAAGGTAATCGCCGTTCAACCTTCCCGACGGAACTGGAGGAGGCATATCGTTGTGTCGAGGGCCTCATGAGTAACCCCCAATGACTCCATCGTGGGCCTCACTGCGTGTTTTCGAACGACAAACGCAAGTTAAGAGATCGGCAGGGAACGCAGAGATGGCATCCAACCACACGGTTGGGTGCAAACAACTGGATTGATTCCAATCAGAGGACAGTACCTAACATAGTTGAAGTGGCTCCTCAGTTCGCAAACCCAGTCCGTCACTACTTACTGTGCTATCCCTGCTCAAATTAACCCTAATACAACCCTGTAATTCACGTAACAAGGACTTCTGTGCTCTTTAGGGTGCAGGGGTTTACTCAACGAGCAATCCATGTCTGCTTCCCATAATTTCAGCTCACGATTGTGGCAGAGAACCGCTTTCGGAGTTAAGATGCTGACCGGGTCCCACTAACGCCGACTCATAAGCCCGGAATCATCAGACAACTTAAACTTGCCATCCTCCCCCAGGTTTATCGAATAAGACTGAACCCCTAAGAAATTTTATACTCCTGAATAGCAAAATACCCCTATAATCGACAACATGCATCTCATCTTGACGGGGGCAACTGGCCTGATAGGCACAGCAGTGCTTGACGCCATGATCAGAACCAAAGATGTCACCAAAATATCCGTTCTCACTCGCCGACCTGTCAAGTTTACCGACGACCGCATCAACGTCATCATCCACAACGATTTCACAACTTACGACGATGATCTGCTCGGAAAACTCCAGGGCGCCCAAGGGTGCGTCTGGGCACTCGGAATCAGCCAGGCTCAAGTCAGCAAAGAGTCGGTCCATCCCCAACCCACTCTGAATGAATAAAAACTAACATCGTTTATCACTGACACAGGGAGTACATCAAAATAACCAAGTCCTTCCCCCTCGCTGCCGCCACAGCCTTCCAATCCCTCTCCCCGGACTCGGACCCCAAAGAGCCCTTCCACTTTGTCCACGTCTCCGGCGCCGGCGCCACCACCTCCCCGGGCCGCTTCACCGCCCTCTTCGCACGCGTCAAGGGCGAGGCCGAGCTTGCGCTAGCCGAGATGCAGCAGGCCAACCCGTCGTTCCGCGCGAGCACCGTCCGCCCGGCGTTCATCGACTGGACCGGCCACGCCGAAATCAAGCCGTATCTGCCTGATCTGGGAGTGGTCAAGACAGTGTTTCCCTGGGTTTTCTCACCGCTTATGAGGCTCGGCGCTAAGGGGTTGTGGAGTCCGACGGAGCCGCTTGGGAGGTTCTTGACGGGTATGGCGATGGGGAGGTTTGATGGCAAGCTGGCAGGGGAGGGGATTGAGACGTTGCCGGGTGGGATGACGGTTGTGGAGAATTCGGGATTTAGGAGGTTGATGGGGTTGGATTCTGTAAAGGAGTTGTGAGGGCGTAGATGATGGCTGAGGGCAGGAAGGGAATGTAAGATTAATGGTTCGATTCATACCCATGTTGGCTTTCTCGTAGTTCCCAAAATTTAGGCAGTTTTATGTTGTAAAATTCAATGTCATTGTGCCCAAGATCCAGCGACAACTGTGTTCTGAGTTCTCTAAAGAAACAACCACTCTCTGAAGGACAGGTACCATCGTGTGCTGAGGCGCAAAGGGAGTAGAATCCGCCCAATTGTTTTCAGGTTAATGAACTCAGAATCGTTTTAATCTAGAAAGTTTGATAACATATTGTCTCCGTTGACCACTCTCTGATGCCAAAATGGCATGTGCTTTCAGGGACTTCGTCTGTTCGTCTCTTCGTCCGGACTCGAGACGAACCGGGACAGGTCCCCTGGTCGATGACGTCGCGCACGATAACGGGGCGACCCATCCAATCAGCAATAAGACCGGCAGAACGTTCTAGGAACCCCACTTTTATCCGGGTGCCCCGCACCGCCGAGACGCCGAGAACGAAGAGGCACCGAGCCGGCAGATTCGGGGTCAACGGGATGAACCAAAAGCACGAGTCACGGAAGAGACAATATCATGGAAGTGGGTGAGGACAATTGAAATGAGAATAAATGTATTTCCTGGTTATCAAACCCCCTTCTTGGCGAGAATTCTTATTCCCCGAGTTCCCCTTGCACAACCACCAACGGGGCCAGCAGCATGGCTATCCCTGCAGCAAATCCCCTCAACCCCTGGACCCCTCAACGACGCAACTTCCTCCGCCCAACCAACAACTCATGTGTCATTATATGGGCAGTGGCGGCTCGACACAAATCGCAACGCAACACGCCTCCGCTCTCTCCTCAAGGCCGCAGAATGCCCCCACGTGGGCGGGCCGTTTGGCGCGGGGTCCGGATGCAAGCCATGAGAACGAGGGCGGCAACAAGAGGGGGGCGAGGAGAAACTATGTAACGGCCTGCTCTAACAACAGAGCGAGACGTGGGACCAGTCAGTGACTTGGCGGGCCGCATGCAATCTGCGACGAATGGCAGCCGAGGAAAACGACTCGGCAGGTCACTTTCAGGTATCGATGGGCGCCAAGACATTCCACCGTGTTCGGCGGCGGGGACGGAATCCAAATGCTTTGCTTGCGACAACCCGGCTCCATTCCGTCATATCTGCCCAGTACTTAAGAGCCCCATTCCCTTCTCGGTCCTCTAACTCGTAGACACAGGGAACGAACCTTGGAATAGTTCAAAGGTATATCTATAATCTCAGCCACCACCCAATGCTTAAACGCAACCATGGCCATTCTCGCCGCCCCAAGAACCTCTCCGAGTGTGACCCTCAGCCGACGGTCCGACGTGATATCCACTTCTTTCTATCCACTCGTGAACAGCGCGCTACAATTCCAGCAGCTAATAGGCTCGGCCGCCTTCCACTTGTTTATCCGCACCTACTTCGCCGCCACACTCATCGCAACAGCTTCCCTGTGGGCAAGCAAGAGCATCGCTTGGAGGGCATTCCTTGCCTCAAGAATCCTCGCTGCGAGAACCCTAGTCATGACGAGGCAGCTCGCCTGGGCTGCGTGGGACTCGAAGCAATCGAGGCGCTTCCGCAAGAGGCTCGAGTTTGAGCTATTCGTCCTGCTTCTTGGGCCCGGCGGAAATGCCTTGTTCTTGATGCTCTTCTGGCCGGGGTGGTTGATGCTGGCGTTTCTTGGCTGGGGACTTTTCCAGTTGACTGGATGAAGGTAAGCAAGAGTCCCCATCCACGGTTGTAAATGCACAGGCAATTCTCACACATGGGTAGTTCCGTATCGAGTCTTTTTGACAAAACCGCCAGCCTCCCTGCTTCTCTGCAGGGATTCCACCAAATAAAAGTGGTCAGTCGACATACCCGAAGCACAGCCTCATTTCGAAAAGAAAAAGGCATTGCCTCCGGTGTCCCGTCGGATCTCCTTTGAGAAATCCTTTTCGGGCTCGAACTCTTGCCACACGCTGGCGGGGTAGATGTGCTTGTTGCGCTGATACCACCGTCTGTCCACCACCTTGGTGAAGGTCGGGTCATCCAACGCTCCTTCGAGAACAGAAAGATCAGACGCGCCGCTGATACCGGCTTGACCAGGGCCAGCAGTCCCTGGATCTACCGGAGTGACTTCGGAACTGTAATCGAAGAGGAGCTTATTACCCGGGCCAACCGTCTTGTTGATTATAAAGAAGTAGAACTCATAATGCTAGACAACATGTTAGCCAACCATATGCCTATCGTTCTGTAGAGCGCGCAGCAGTAGTTTGAACCTACATGTGGTATGATCATGCTGCCCCGGACAAGCATCAGGTCATCGACGCTAACGCGGGCCCAATCCCGTCTCGCATTGGAGCTCTTGTCTGCGCCGACCCCGAGCTCCGCTCCCACCTTGCGGCTCTTGTCCAGGAACAGCCAGACATGGTCGCCCTTCTTGACCCTCACAGTGCCGCCCGGAATGTTGGTTCCGTCGTAGAAGACAAAAGGGATGGCAATCGGCGTCGCCTTGACGGCCGTCTGCAGCAGCAAAAACTCCTTGCGCAACGCCTCCCTCTCGGCTGCCTCCCGCCGTAGAGCCGCCTTCGTCAAGGCCCGCGGTACAATGCCGACTGATGTGTTGGCGGCGACCTTGGCCGATAGCTTTCCTTTGTCGTCGCCCGAGGCACTCTCCGCGCCCGTTGCAGCGTCACTAGCGTCGCCGCTCTCATTTGTCGCATCCTTCGGTTTGTCCTTCTTCTTCGCTGCTCCTCGGGCGCTGACAATCGCGGGTCCGGCCTCTTCGCCCTCCTCGTCGTCCCCAAACGACACTAGCGCCCTGGCGCGCTTCTTTTTCTTCTTCCTATTCTGGTCCGCCTCGCCGTTGTCGCTCGCGTTGTTCGGTGTCGCTGTTAGGGACCGGTCGGGCGTCGATGTGCTTGTGTGGGTCCCGAGTGCCGCGTCGCGCGCCTCGCGCTCTTGCTGTTCGAGGACCTCGGCTCGCCGCTTGCGAAAGTCGGAGAGGGCGACAAGCCCGACTGTGTTTGTCGAGAGACGCTCGTGCGTAGTTTGGTTCTGCGGCGTGAAGCGTGACGCCGGCTGCGTTGGGTCTGACATTCTGGCTAGGGGCCAGATGCGGGATAGTGATGGTGTGCTCGAGAGTTGTGCTTCGTTAATGGATGGATTGCACTGTAAATTTGTCCAGGCAGGTTGCTGTAATATACACGTGTAACAATACGCCACCCCACACACGCAGCAAACCTGAAAGTGGGGTAGGCTGGTCACTGTGCCAGTGAGCCTGCATTGTAAAGTACCAGGAGATATCTTGTACCTAATACAGAGCCACACTTATAAACTCTCAAAACTCTATCCGAGATCCTTGAGCTTGCCTTGTAGAAAACCCCCAAGACTCTCAAAAATGAGAGGGTCATGGCCCTCTCGCCAATGCAGCGTTACGCATGTTTCCGACTTTCCAGCCACGACTGTAATGCTAAAGCCGAGCTGGCATTCCTCCGATCCAGTTGCTATCGAAGTCTGTACTTCAGTCTGTCCTTCTCCTGCTTGTTCCCGAAGCCGCTTCCTTCTCCATGCCCGGCTCCAGACGTTTTCCTTCGTCCTGCCCAGACCTCTTGCTGCTTCTGGCTCCCATACCCATGACAGCAGCTCCAAACATCCGACAACTTCACATATTCGGGCCATCACCGGATCGACTGGCTTTTCGGCAGAGAGGACTAGCAACTCTGTCTTCAGGGGCGTCGGCATGATCTTTTTCCAGATGCTCGCCTTCAGGCCGCGCGCCACGTGGTCTGCTGGCCGCATGGGCCCAAAACTCCATCCCACCGCCCAACGCCGTGTCTTATTCCCCTGGATAAACTCGGTCACGGCGTAGTTGTCGATGTCATTGGCATGCAGCTGCTCAACGAGAGCATCGAGGCTGCTGAGCTTTCCGAGCATCGACGTGTACCACTGAATGCGATCCCGCAGGACCAATGACTCGCGCAACAGCCGGCCGACGTGAGCTACCTCGCCGCCATCGCAAACCATCTCGACCGGAGCGCCAGTGCAGGCTGAAAGAGGGGGCCGTGCCTTTTTCTTTGCCGATGACATCATCTCGTCTTCTGAATCATAAAAAGGCGGATTCATCATGACAAAGTCGATCGATTGGATACCGTCATCTTCAAGCGGCACCAGCCCGTCTTCTGCTTTCCGCCCAAGGAGCCGGATCCGATCTTGCAGCCCATTAAGTTCGATGTTTTTCTTGGCGTAGCTCAAGTTTCTAGCGTCGATATCTGTGACGAGTTAATCACACGTTCTTGGCTACTTGGGAGTGGCTGACCTGTCGCGATAAAGGACCAGGGACGCTGAGCGGTTCCCAGAAGAGGGTAAATGCAGCTTGCGCCAGTGCCAATGTCAAGTCCACACAGCTTACGGCCAGGCTGAGCATACGATGACGAGTCCATCAAGTCTTTCAACCACAGGATATAATTGTGACGATTTGGGACCTGGGCCAAAAGTCAGGAAACCATGATGTTTTAGGTGTAGCATACAGGACACGGACCGGAGGACACAGCCTGTCTTCAGGGAGCTCCAGCTTCAGGCCAAAATCAGCATTCAACAAAGTCTTCGTCAGCTGCATGGTCGCCGCCGGGTCACTAAAGTCCAGCTGTCCATTGTCATGGAGACTACATTGCGGTCAGCTTGTACCAACTAAAGCCAACGGGAAAGAGGTTTGGCAGGGAGGAAGAGGAGGTGGGGACGAAAACCCACAAGGCTGCAAAGTGCGCATCTTGTTGCGCTAGCTGCTTAAAGTCTGGTTCCGAGTCGTAAAGTCGCCGGAAGTAACCATCGGCCGATACTCCGGGACCGGGAGCGGAACGATGGGGCCGGAGCCGGCCAGGATTCGGCAAGTCGGACTTCGGTCCACTGAACGCGGCTGCTGGCCGAGGTTGGTGATGAGCTTTGAGAATGTCCTCCCGCTCGGCCGTATCATCCGGCAATTTCCTTTTGATTCCTGCCATTGAAAAGCCGGGTCCTCATATCCGTAAGCGGTGCAGTTTATGCGTGGCAGAAGATGATTGCATCAAGATTTTGAGACCAAGTCACAACGCGCGCCAGTGGGTTTCGGATTTGGATGAAATACGTACAGTGCGAGTTATGTCGGTAATACTTGATTACTCCAACCCTCCTTCCGTCACTCTCATCGGATCTCCGTTCTCTCCTTCCACACTTCACACCTCGTGCAAAATCGAAAATTAATCGCGCTCATTTTCTAAAGGTTGGTCTGAAACACACACTTTATTATGCCATCGTGTCAGTTACTGTGAGCCACAGCGTTCCTTCGGTAACTAGATCCAACCAGGCTTCGACCCCTCCAATGGTAGAAAATTGCTCTGCTCTGCGCTCCGCGGGAATGGAGCTTCTTTTCTCTCCTTTTATTTCAGCACACTGCTGGTTGCCGTGCCTTCCGGGCTAAGCTCGTCGCCACTTCTTGCTTCCAAACTTCACAAATTTCCAGCGCTCCGATTCGAGCTGTCAGATTCTGGGTTGATGCACCGTCCCTGAGAAACAGGCACTAGGACTGAGCATTCTGGACGCCAAGCTTACGACCATGTTCGGGCTCTGCTCCACCGACCCGAAGCACGCCAACGACCGACCGATCCACATGTAAGTGGCATCCACTCCCAGATCTGCCTAGTTACCAAGGTACCCTCTCCGTCGGGACCCTTCATGACGTGCACGCAGGTTCCATCCCCATTGGCTTTCTGGAATTGAGATGCTTGCCTTGACAAGGCTTCGTTGTAACCAGCTTGAGGCAACGAAACCCGTAAGTGGCAACCCAGAGAAGAGAGACTTCTTTCCTTCCCATGCCACTTCCCGTGCTGAAAACCCATAAGTTAATAAGAGCATGACCAAACCCAGCAAACCTGCAGCGCCCCGTGTTCCAGTGGTACCCTATCCGAGACTGCAGCACAGATTTGTCGCAAGCCTCACCTGGCCTAGGGTTGCATCGTGTCTCGGACCGCTGAGTCGGCGCAGGATTGAGGTTGAGGCACCCCCACCGCGCAATCACCACTGGCTGTAAGTCGACGCCTTGATATTGGAAATGCCAGCAGCCCTCCCCTCAGCCAAAGTCCTACATTGGCAGACCAGCCTCAACAAAATCCTTCCGCTCTGCAAGCCACAATTGGGATCTGCCCTTGGAGAGTCTACTCCGTGCCTATCCGGGCAGATGCTCTTTGAACGTGGCCCGTCACTGCCCCCACACCCAACCTTTTCTAGCCCTTTAGGCCTCCACGCGGATGGAAGTGTCAGGCGTTTTCTATGGAGAAGAAACGACTGTTCCAAGTAAAGGGTCATTTTCATTGGCTATCTATTCATGTTACCAGATGGCCGTTCTGCTGACGTTGATCCGGATGGTGGCCGCTGTTGAGTCACTTGTTGGACGACCAACCCAGGGTTGCATATATCAGCTCTCATCTGTCGTCCTAAGGAACGTATCACCGGAAACTATGACAAGGATCCACGGGTGAGAGAACCATTTGTCAAAGTCGATCCCTACCTCCGTCGATGAGGGGCATACTTGCCCACCAACATATCCGTACATCCATGGATCTGCTGGGTTCCGGCGCGATGATCCTTGGCACGAGATCACTGTGCTAGTTGAAACTGCACAACTGCCAGTGGGCGCA
Source organism: Trichocladium uniseriatum (assembly GCA_017139535.1). Lineage (NCBI taxonomy): Eukaryota > Fungi > Ascomycota > Sordariomycetes > Sordariales > Chaetomiaceae > Trichocladium > Trichocladium uniseriatum. The sequence continues at coordinate 52,656 of WOUO01000009.1, read as the reverse complement.
AACCCACAGCTCTCTGCGAAGCCCCGGTCCAAATCATGCCTCTGGTGGGTACTCATCTCACTCCTCTTCTTTGCAGTCCTTTGTCTGCCCCATCTCTCCAAACAAACAGGGTAGGCCAAACTGTGGGGTATCATAACCCCGGCTCCAACACGCGAACCACCCCCCCTGTCACGGCATCTGGATGCAACCCAGTGGAGTTGGAGGCAGCTGCAGGAGCCTGTCCTGCTGCAAGCTTTGGAACCAGTCAAACCAAGCAAGGCTGGCAGGAGGTCACTGTCACCTTTTTCCGTACATGTTCGTCCGCAGCTCATGCCTTGCAAAGAGGCCCACCGAGACCAGGCAGATGTCCAGCCTGGGGTGCGTGTGCCTTGCAGTCTAGATGCCTGGGACTTCGCACGAAGGACTAAAGCAACCAACGCCCCATACCATCTCCAAGCGAGGATTCTCCCTGTGGCTTCTTCCTTAGCCCAGTAAGAAACTCACACCTCCTCACCGTTCGAGACTCTCGTTTCTTATCAACAGACAAAACGCCAAAGATACCAGGAGCAGGTGTAATTTGTCTTCTGTGTTGGTGGTTCGATCCAACGAGACACCCCGGTCGACTTGGCACCAAACCCCCTGCTCCAAGCACGCTCCCGGCTTCTCGACCATCTCACCGACTCCTGCAGACGTCCTCGCGCCGGACACTTCACTCTGCATCATCCTCACCCTCCGCTGCCAGTTAGGTGACGCCGGCTAGCGAACACTGCAGCCTCAAGTTCCGCATATCGGACGCGCCACAGTTGAACCAGCAGGTATCGTATTTTTGAGTTCCACCCGAGTTCCGTCTGCTTGTCTGGGCGTTGCATGTTCCCGGTCCTGTTCAGCCAGTCGCATTCTGCGCGCACTATCTAGTCGTGCATCCAACTTCTCCAACTCCATTGGCTCTGTTCCGCTCTGGCTGTTCCCGTCCTCCATTATCGGGACGCTGGCTCTCACCCACCCGCCGCTTGCAAACCGTCCAACTGACCACAAACAAGCCGACAGCAGATCGCTGAGCATTCGCTGTTCCGTCCAGGACCCGGCCTTCCTGTTGCTGCACCTTTCCCTGGCCTCTCCCTCAACCATCCACGTCGTGTCTGCTAGTCGCACGGCACTCTTAAGCGTGCCCGATCTTGTAAAGCGACCTGGCTTGCCGCGGCACCTCTCCCCTTACGCTTCTTCCATCCCGCGTCCCCGCGGTTTCCTCTCCCACTTACACGCCAAATCTCTGTGAGCCGCTTACCCCGTTAAACCACCTTGGCGCATTCGATATCGCACCGGAAGCATGGAATCCGAAGACAAGTCTTCGGCCGAGGTGCGCGAAGGCAACCCGCCGGTCCCAACAAAGAGCGAGGAACCCAAGGCGCCTGCCGAGAGTACTGCCGTGGCAGTCGAGGGGGAAACGAAGGTGAACGATAGGGCCGACGGGAATAAGAAGCCAGTCAAGGAAAAGTGCCCCAAGACACACGGCAAGGGCAAGCAGAAGAAAAAGAAGAAGCCGGTGTCGCCTGCAGAGTCGGAATCGGACCAGGACAGTGATGACAGCGCCGACGCAACCTCTTCGTCTTCAGAGTCGGCTAGCAGCGCGTCGGAATCTGAGACTTCCAAAAATAGGCGGGTGGTTAAGAAGCGTCAAGACCCCCAAAAGTCCAGAAAGAAGACGCGCGTGAAGAAACCCAAGAGACCTACCAAGGCGCAGGATTCATCCGACTCAGAGTCGGATTCGGACTCCTCGCAGGGCGGGGATGACAGCTCGGATGAGGAGGGGAACCCGCCAAGCCGCGCGGAGCTGGCGAAACAAATCCAGCTTATTCTTTTGCAGCAGCAACAACAACAGGGCGGCAGTTCATATCAGTATCCCCCCGGCGGTCACCAGTACAGTTCCAGCCTCGGCGGCAATATCCCACCTCCCATATACGACAACGGCCTGCGCAGCAATCCGCCCCGACCTCGCCGCGGAGGGCACCCCTCGTCTGGGCGCGCAAATCTTAACCTCGGTGGCATTGACCCCAATCTCCTCCTGGACGGCAAGCAGCCGCCAAAGGACAAGAAGAGGCGGCAAAAGGCGACAAAACTCGATTACAAGCGTGTCGATCAGGTTTGGGACAACACGATCCACAACTACAAGCTCCAGGATACGGCCGAGGGGACTGTCGATGCTCAGTACGATGAGTTCATCTTCCACGTCCGGCGTACCTTTGACTGGGAGGGTAAATACAAAGCCACCATTGTCGACATCAAGAGCAAGCTGCTCCGCGAATGCCTGCAGGACGTCATGGGGAACATCAAGGGTGTCAGCTTGGTCGAAGACACTCCGAAGCTCGACCCCAACATGCTGTTCCTGTAAGTGATGACCCGGGAGTATGCCTGCATCATCACCGTCTCACTCACAATCATGACAGGTATCTCGAGGACCTCCGCAAGCATTTGAAGGAGCTGAAGAGGGCGAAACCCAAGGGCGATAAGCACGACCGGAAAAAGGAACAGAAGCGGATCGACACCAAGCGCCAACACCTCAAGGTGCTCATCAAATATGTCGACAAGGACTATGCTGAAACTAAGAACAGGTGCGCGCGATCCGCACTGGCACCCGTATTCTGTCTTGCAATACCCTGCTGACATGGCTTGCAGCCTCTACCCCATGTTGGAGAACGGCCTCATCACGTTTGATTTGCTCTGGGCCCTGTGGAAACCTAATACGCTAGCATTCACCACCACATACGGCTCACACGATGAACCCCGCGTGTTCAAGGTCGAGGTGGCAGAGAAGCATTACGGCCTCATGAAGGGCGAATACTACTACATCGAGGGCAAGTACTTTGAGTACGACGGAAAGCAGTTTGGCTGTGGGAGCATGTCTGAGGAGATTGGCGACTTCCGCGGAGCGCGCAAGATCACCAGCCTGGGGTGCTATCCGCTCAAGTACCACAAGAACGAGACGCAGCTGCGCAAGGATCTGATCGAGCGCGGCAAGAAGTTTGTGTCGCTCAGCGGGGTGCACTACAAGAGCCACCAGGGCATGGCCTACTACAAGAAGAAGAAGTCCGTCATCAAGGTCAACATCAACGGGCGCATCATGGTGGACCCGAGCATTCACCGCCGCATCAACCCGAACTACCCCATCTCGCTCGTCAAGCCAAAGGACCACGATCTCATCTCGGACGACGGGTATTCCGACGACGAATCCGGCTGCTGTGGGTGCGACTCGGACGACGGGGGTGGCGGTGACGGCGAGAAGCTCAGGTTTGTGACCAAGGTCGTTAAGGATCCGAAGGGCAACGTTCAGTTTATCCGCATGCCTAAGGATGAGGATGAAGACGATGGAAAGGAGAAGCTAGACCAAGTGCCGGCCAAGGACGACGAGGCGGGTGGCACGACCGAGGAGGAGGCCAAGGAGGCCAAGAAGATACCCGAGTTTAGCGATGAGGAGTACCTGATTGCGTCTCCGGTGGTGCTTGGGTTTGCCTTTGCCGAAAAGCTGTGGCTGGAATTCACCGTGTCTGGGGTCAAGGAGATCCAGTGGAACGAGACGGCTTATGAGTCCCTGGTCCTGGAGCCAAAGACCAAAGACATTGTCAAGGTACGATAGACGGTGCTGGCTTGTGCATTTTCTCGTGGAGCTATGCTGACCTAAACGCGTCAAACTAGGCACTCGTCGAATCCCACAAGTATCACGCCGCCGAAAGCATTGACGACGTGATCCAGGGCAAGGGCAAGGGCCTCGTTGGTATGCTGTCAAGACCCGTGCTTCCCTATTTTTGGGGTTGGCTAACTCTCTCTGCGACAGCTGTTCTCCACGGCCCTCCAGGCACCGGCAAAACTCTGACGGCCGAAGGCATCTCGGAGCTCCTCAAGTGCCCGTTATACATGGTGTCGGCCGGTGAACTGGGCACGGACTCGCGGTATCTCGAGAGCGAACTCCAGAAGATCCTGGATATATGCCACGCCTGGGGCGCAATCCTCCTCCTGGACGAGGCCGATGTCTTTTTGGAGAAGAGGAATATGCACGACATCCACCGAAACGCCCTCGTCAGCATCTTCCTCCGACAGCTCGAGTATTTCCAGGGCATCTTGTTCTTGACGACAAACAGGGTCGAGGTAAGCACAACACAACCAGGTTTTCTTCGACGTGTGGATAACTAACATGTGCGTTCTAGACCTTTGACGATGCCTTCCAGTCACGCATCCACATTGCGCTGCGGTACGACAGCCTCGATCACCGGGCCAAGAAGGCCATCTTCAAGATCTTCATCGAGCGCGTCCGGGTGCTCGAGAAGATTAACCTGATGCCCTTTAGCGAGGAGGACTACAACCTGCTGGCGCGACACGAGCTCAACGGGCGTCAGATCAAGAACACCGTCCGCACGGCGCAAGCTCTGGCGGTCAACAAAGGCGAGCCGCTGTCCATGAGCCACATCCGGCAGGTGTTGGAGGTGCAGATCAACTTTGAGCGCGACCTCAAGGGCGGCACAGGCTACCAGGATGCGATGAGGAGCTACTTTTGATTCGGCCTGAGCTCGTCCGGCAGCGTTTATTTGCCCCCTTCTTTTTCGTTGACGTTATATGACGCGATGCTTTCACGGTGATCTGTCATGGATATTCATACCCCGCTTAGCAGCCGATGGTCTGTTATACTTTTCTTGATTTTGATCGTGGATGTGTTTTGCATCAGCCAGCGTTCGTCAGCCTCGTTTGCTTTTTCATGTCCTTTCGTTCTCGACCACCCGCTCGCCTCCCCGTTTTTCAACCCCTTTCTCCTACTGCCTCTTAGCTCTTTTCACACACCTCAAACGATTTATCAGGGACATCTGAAAGCAGGATGGATCGAGGTAGACGGAAAAGATGGATGTCCCAGTAGTACGAAGTAGTGTAACTGTCTAGGTAGTTTCCTTCTACAATAAGAACTGGCTGGATGCAAGTTGTCAAATCCCAGGTCGACGTTCTGGACCCAGCTCTCCAGCTCCCCAGCTGTGCCTCGCAGGTGCGTCCCACCTAATTGCAGCGCGCTCCAGGATCCCTGTCGACCTGAAAACTTCCCCCGCATGACACTGAAAGTGACAGCTCCTGGATCCCTGCAGGACCCCACTCCAGCTTCAGCCGACGTCATCAATCCAATCCCAAGCTCCTTTGGACGGCACGCTTGATCCACCATTCCTTGTTGGCCGCCGTCGACCAACCTCCAGCCCACGCCGCCAGCGCCCTTTGAAGCGCCTTGACCGATTAGGAACAGCGCGAGAGAGGATTTCCCTCTTCCCTTCCGAGTTGATTTCTTCGTTTGATTCTTTCTTAAGAGCAACCCGTAATTCCTCGGGATCCCCGACAACCTCGCTCCGAATTGCCCTTGGCGCTGGACGGGATCTGCCCTTACCTTCCTCCAAGATCCACCTCCGCACTACCTCGCCCATCGGCCGGGTTCGCAAAAGAAACCAAACCAACCCCCGGGGTCAACTCCATCACATACTTCAAGGTTGAGATACCAGCTCCAATATGGCGAGACTCAGCTGGAGCCGTTTCCTAGGCTGGGACCGGCACCCGAGTGAAGGACATTCTAGCCGGCACAGTCATTGGTGGGACGACTCTCGGCAACGTCGTGAGTGCTCGCTCCTTGCTGATGGCAAACCTCGTGCTTGCAATCGGTGCCAGAACCTAATCCAATTGAACTACAGTTCTCCCGACCTACCGCGACCCATCGATCCACTCGGCCATCCCCGCCCCCGCCGTCACCGAGGTAGCCCTCCGCATCCGCCACCTGATCGAGCAGTGCGTGCCCGTCGAGCTCAACCCGGATCTAGTGACGCGCCCGCACAGCAAGGTCATCACTCCCAAGGTCATCAAGACAGCCAAGGAAGCCGGTGACCGCGAGCACGCAGCTTGCGTTGTATTCTGCCTCCTCATCAACAAGCAGTGGTGGCGCCACCAGGCCCTCGTGGAGCTGTGGGATGCCGACCTCCACCACCTCCGCGCCGTAGCATGCGAAGTTATTGCCAAGCAAATGCAAGTACAGTTGAGATGCCAAGTGCTGTTCTTGATGTTGTTGCGCTTGCCGCTAACACGCCAACAGTATCGAGTCTGAGGATGACGCCGAATACCTTTTGCACTCTGTCCTTCTCAAGCGTTACTCGATCATGATTGACGGCAAGCCCACCATTCCCGTCAATGTCGTCGAGAAAGCAGTCGACCTGCATTCCCTGCGCGTCATTGGATCATCAGGCTACCAAAAGTGTATCAACTACCTCTGGCGCGGATGGCTGATTCAGGACGAGAATGACCCGGCCACCTTTATCGACTACAAGGAGAAGGACGACACGACCTACTTTGCCCATCTCGACCCCGACCGCATGCGCGCTCCCATGTATCAGAATGCCACCCAGATGCTCATCTCCTTTATCTATCTAGGCCTGTACACGCTCGCCATGAACTCGGTGAACGAGAACGGTGTGATCGATTTGGTCGAAGGCTTGCTCTACGTCTTCACCTTTGGTTTCATTTGCGACGAGCTCGCCAAGTTTTGGAAGGCCGGCTACCATATCCTCGGCTTTTGGAGCGCCTTTAATGGGATTCTGTACGGCCTACTGAGCGCCAGTCTTATACTTCGCTTACTCGGCCTGAGCCACGGCGTGGACGATCCCGACGGCCTCCGGAAGCATTACAGCACGCTCAGCTACGCCTTCCTGGCCGTAAGCGCCCCCATGTTCTGGACTCGTCTGCTGTTGTACCTGGACAGCTTCCGCTTCTTTGGTGCCATGCTCGTGGTGCTCAAGGTCATGATGAAGGAGTCCATCATCTTCTTTGCTCTGCTCGGCGTCATTGTCATCGGCTTCCTCCAGGCCTTTGTTGGACTCGACTACGCCGACGATCGGGTCGCCGAGGATATTCTGTTTATCATCCAGTCCATGGCCAATGCCGTGATGCAGTCGCCCGACTTCAACGGCTTTGAGAGGTTCCAGCCGCCGTTTGGCTTGATTCTCTACTACTGCTTTACCTTTATCGTCATGGTTAGTTATCTCACCTTTACTTTCTGTTAATTCCATCAGTTGGCTGACGTTTACTCCCAGGTTGTTCTGCTCAACATCCTGATTGCCCTGTACAACTCGGCCTACGAGGACATCTACGAAAACGCCAACGATGAGTACCTCGCCATGTTTGCCCAAAAGACCATGATTTTTGTCCGTGCCCCCGACGAGAACGTTTTCATCCCACCCTTCAATCTCATCGAAATCTTCGTTCTCGCCCTGCCGCTCGAATGGTGGATGAACAAGAGGGCGTACGAACGCCTCAACGACATTGTCATGGGCACCATCTACTCACCCCTGCTGCTCGTCTCGGCATACTTTGAGATGCGCACGGCCAAGAATATCCGCGTGAACCGCGCCCGAGGCGACGCCGACGACGATACCATCGAGGAATGGGAGCAGATGTCGGGCCAGATGGACTTTGAGGCCGACGGCTGGAACAAGCGGGTTAATGCCGCCAAGAGCAACCTCGAGGAAGAGGCCGACGTTGCCGAGGTCAAGAAGCTGAAGGAGGAGGTGGAGAAGCTCAGGGATGTGGTCATGTCCTTGCACAAGGCCCTCGGCGTGAGCGGCGGCGAGAGCGGCGGCGAGAGCAGCGGGAGCTAGACATTGACTCCTAAATTGTTGACCAAGGATCGGTCATGTCGCCCACCGGCCACCTCCCATCTCCGTCGTATGGTTTAGTCTTCCGTTGAGCACTCTCATTTTGGTAGCGTTGGTAGCCTCAAGTTTGATCAGGGGAGGGCTAACGGGCGTCAGGTGTCTTCTATCTAGTTTTCTAGGACGTAATTTAGGCGACTGTTAACGCAAGATCCAGAGTTACATTTAGCCTTGGTTGGGGGTTGGACACGACGTTGTGCCCGGCTACCTCCGTCACCTGCCAATGCGAGCTCGGACCGCCGAAGCCGTGGGACCTCACGAAGGCCTGGACAAGAGTTCGTTATCGACGGGTAGCGAAGGCTCCAAACGCTTACTTTTATCCCGTGTTCAAAGTGTGAAGGACATGCCAACGAAGGCCTTTTTAGCTCGCTGACCTACAGAACGCAACTTGTTGGCCGCGGCAATCAACGAACCTCACCCAAAGCAAGAGAAATGCAGGACTGTACTAGCAGCTGTCCTGCCTTAACCTCGTACATTCCGGCGAAGCGGTATAGAGCTACAGCTACCTCACTCCTTGTTGTCCTTGAGCGCCAAACCAAACAAGTACCTCCCATAACCCCCATGACATATAAGAGAAGGCCCATATTTGAGTTCACCCCAAAAAAGGCCCGTAGTAACATGCCAAACACCCCATCCTGTCCAGCAAAGAGAAAGAGAGAAAAGTGACAACGGGTAGTGTTACATGCCCACAGTATCACGCCTTTCCGGGCCAGCCACACACCACCTTGCCTTCGTTTTACCGCCTGGCCCCCATGCATTACTTATAGTACAAAAGTTCAGAATTTCCGCGGGCACCCGAGGTCCGGATTGCTACAAAGCACCAAAACTAGCGAATTAATCGGGTGTGATCATAATAGGGAAGGAGACGCCGCCGTGGCCTAGCTGGGAGCACTTTTTTGAATACGTTCAGCCGAACCATCCATGGCGCGTCTGAGGACGGGAAAACGGAAGGTAAGCACTCACACTCCGCCTCCCATAAACGCAGCCAGGTCATCAAGCTCGAGCAGCTGCCGCTCAAACGCCGCGCAGAGTTCCATCGCCGTCATGTCGACGTCAGGGCCTGGTTGCGGCGCCTGAGGGATACCGCCAACTGATGCCGGGGACGCCGCGCTAGGCGAATCTGCCTTGGGCGGAGGTCCTGGGGGAGGTGGGCTAGCCGTGGCTGGCGTAGAAGCGCCAGCAGACCCACCATTGATGGTGGTGATGCCGGGCCGTCTTGGGACCGGAGGTTCGCTATCTCGGCCCTCAAGGCCCGATGGAAGCGGAGCCTGGGATCCGGGGCCCACCTGCTGGTCGTAATCCATCGCGTCGGGGTTCGTGTCGGCCTGGCTGAGGATATCATCCTTGATTGAAGGCGAGACATGATGAATCGGCTTGCTGTCTTCGCGCGAGTCACGAACGTCCCGCGGAGCGACGTTAACCTCGCGCAGAACCTTGGACATGACGGAGAGATGGCGTTGCCAAGGGAGCACCAGGGGCCACGACTCAGATCCATCCTGGCAAAGCCTCAGGCTGTCGCGGACGATACCCGAAGCGGATTCGGTGACGTCGGGCGGAGCCAGGCCCTTGAGGGCAAGGTAGGCAACCGTGGAGCCCGCGGTGAAGGCCGAGAAGAGCATGAAAATTGGGAAGCAGTGGATGCTATCTTTATCCGCCCCGTGCTCGAGAGACAGCAAAGAGTGAATGATGCTGTGCGAGGCGGCAAAGATGCGGTCGACAGCGTGGGCATGCGAAGACATGCGCCACGCCTCGAGGGTGAAGTTCTCGTCCGTGACGACTTGGAGGATCCGCCGCCGGTTCACGAAAATGGTGCCGCAGTTGAGCAGTGAGTGAATCATGGCGTAAATGTAGCCGCTACCCATGGTGATGTGGACCGTGATCTGCCCGGGCTTGTCGGCAAAGTGCAACGGCAGCGACTGTCGTATTGCGTCAATATCTTGCTCGAGCGCCAGGCATTGCTCTTCCGAAAAGGTGTCGAGCGTCGTCGTCGTCATCATCTCGACGACGTTGCGCCACGACTTGGTTGCCAAGACAATGTGGCCGAATTCGCCAACCTCGCCAAGCTGCCCAGCGAGCTCTGGCATGACTGATGGCGGGGTTCCATTCAGAGTGCGGACGTGGACCGGGCTGCCGAAATTATAGTTGGTGTCGAGGCACGGCAGCGAAACATCCTTGACATCGTGGGACGACAGGGCCGGATGGCGACCCGGGCTGCTGGTGAGGAAGCAGTCAAGGATGTAAATCAACCAGAGGGTGCGCCGGAACGATTCGTCTTGGAGGAATTGGTCCGGGTCGGGTTGGTGGTGGTGTGTGTGGACAACTCGGTACATCTGGGCCATGCGCGCAGCCTGGCCGAGGTAGATGTATGCACGCACAGCGTTGCGGCAGCCCCATTCGTGGATGACGAGAAGGCACAGCGCCTGAATATCGGCAAGACTGGGTTGGTCCAAGGCCTGCATGATGAGGCCAATGGTCTTGCCGGCGAAGTGCTCAGCAGCTGCCGAGCCGCCGCCGTGGCCCCCATACCGGCGGATCATGGCGGGCGAGTGGCTGTCATGGATGTTAGAAGCAACTCCACCAAACCCGGGCCGGGCCGGCCCGGCCCGGAAGGAATGGCACTCACCGGGCTGCAGTAGTAAGCAGGGCATTGACCATGGTAGGGTCCATCGACGCATTCTTGACCTGCTGGAGAAAAGACGGCTTGTGGAAGGCCACGCATGCCGGCAGCGTCTTGGTGATGACGCGCTCGCATTCTTGCATCAACTCCGGTGTAAGTCTGTCGTAGCGCGAAGCCATCGCTGGTTAGCCCGGGCCGACCCAATCGCCGCAAATCAACAAAATTGCATTCCCAGACAAAGAGGGTCGGAAAAAGTGTGATGTGCATCTCCAGCTTCTGATGCAACGGGTGTTGTGTTTGCATTTGCGTGGTGATTTGGGTGTGTCGTGCGCGCCTGCTTCCGTTCCGAGTGTGTCTTGGCAGATGTGGACGAGCAGGCAGGACCGGAGCTTCAGGGAGGGGCTCCGTTTGCTGAGGGTCCAAAAAGCCAAGAAATCGGAGGTGAGACGGGAAGGCGCGCACGGAGCAAGGGAAAAATTGCGTCGCCGGTTTGGGAAATGAAGGCCGGGCGGAGAAAAATGGGGCGCGAGTGGTGCCCCGAAAGGCAACGCGAGAAAATGCAAATCCCGGGCGGATCGAGGCAACCGGGCGCGGGGAGAAAAAAGGCGCTGGAAACGGAGCGCCCGGATGCAACAAAAGAAAAGGGCGCACAACACACAAAAATGCGCATCAAACATGCGGAATTGAGAGTAAACCGATGCTCCGCTTCAGGATGAGGAATCCCAAAAATCAAAAGAAATGAATAAACGGGGAAAACAAATGCAAACTTACTTCTCAGACGTGGCCGGGACATGACGCGCGAGAGCCGGGGTGGGAGCTGGGTGGCGGTCGCCCGATGTGCTCGAGACAGCCCGCTCGCTAGGCAGAGACTCGCGGGTTCGCTGTGGAATCCGGGCTGGCGACACTCCATGGCCGCCGTGGCTCATTGACTCGGAAGGCAGATAGCACTCGTGCATCCCCTTGGCGCAGTTCTTGCAAGGCGCTCTGCCGTTCTCGTAGACGCATTTGGTCTTACCCTTCCGGCAGCGCACACACGCGCCGCCGGCACGGAGGGCCGTCGACCTCACGACCGACGCCATTGCTGACCGGTGCCGATGCCGAGGCTGTTGCTGATGCTGATGCTGATGCTGATGACGTTTCCTGGGCCTCACAGGCGTGCCGGAAGCAGGGACTCCCAGAGACGCGCGTGTAGACGGACCGTTGATTGCGCGGGGCACCCGACCGAGCGATGCGGGACCGACAACGCCGGAGGGGGACAGGTTGTGAGGTCCGGAGCTGCGCCGAAGTGATTAATTAAGTCAAGGGGGCCGATGCAACACGGAAATGAAGAGTGCTTGGAAGAGGCTCGCGGGATTTCGGCGCAGGAGCCTTGGGGTGCGGTGATGACGGTGTCGGAGGCGGGAGGGAATAAAGAGGAAGGGAAGTTCGGGAGGGACGGGGGAGCGATGGGGTAAAAGGGCTCGGGCGGACTTGGGACCTCAGGAAGCGAGGGAAGGGAGGCGGCGGCAGCAGCTCATAAAAAAGAGAGGCCACAGTCGGGCGGATCGGCTGATGGTGCCGGGGTCCTCAGGAAGACGTGGACGAAAGTGGGGACGGTTCAGGAAGTCGCAGCCCGCAGCCAGCGACACAGTCAGTGCAAATGCCCCCAAGGCATCCGCCGTCAGGCCCGCCACTGCCAGCGCCGTGCCTGCCAGCAGCCCGGCGCCCCGGCAGACTGCACCGCCCGATGGGCGACCGGTCAAGCTCGCTCGTCTCCTTTCAGCGCCCAGCAGCGACAACAATACAAATCGCAAATGATGCAAATACAACCAAAAAAATTGGCGTTCTTTTTACTTATTTACATACTTTTTACCTCGGACTCGGCGTGTGCTCGAGTACCCTTCAATTCTCGCCTTCATTTCTTTTTTGGCACGCCGTCCAACCCCGAGACACATGGTTGCCTCAGTCCAGCGAATCCGGCTCAACACCAGCCGCTGATCGGTAACCGACCCGATGCAGGAGAAGATTCTGCCGGAAGTTTTGGTTTAATTACAGATCAGTCCGTACCTAACTTGCTGGGCCATTGTTTCAAGGGCCCAGCTTTGCATCAAAACTCTTTGCACGATCCAGTTGTCGCGACGGGAAGACCCGACCCCACAAAACGACGGCCGGACGATTACCCCATTCTGCTGCAGCCGGTCGCCGCATCGGCGTCAAGCAACCCTCTGAAGCCCCAACACCTGGCGTCGTCAGTGCAAGAACAATCCGCGGCACGAGCGATTCCGTGTCGTTCTGACGCTAATTATTAGAAGCGCCGTTTTGCGCTTTGTCTGGGATGTCCAGTCCATGTTGCTGGCGCCTTCCGCCCAAGAACCGCGGCGCTTTCCATTCGCCTTCCGGGCTGAATGCGGCCCGTCCTCGTCGAGACCCACACGTCCCAAGACTCATGACTCCGGCCGTATTCCGCACGTGTCCTGGCTTTTCAGTGTTCCGCGAGGCATTTCCTACCTTGCCTACATACTTTACGGTGACATAGTCTGGGTCGTAGATCGCCCGCCGTTAGGACGCGGCCGTCGCGCACACAGGAATGCCCAGGCTCTCACGGGGCTGAGATCCGGCTCGGGCCACCCACCCTCGAGGCAAAAGAAGGTTTTCAAGGGACTGGTCCGGCCGATGGACCGCGTTTTGAGGGGGCCCCAGAGGCGGCTGTGCCGCCCGACCAAACCCTTGTAGGTAATTTCTAGGCGGACACCAAGCAAATCGGCTCGTGCGTCTCCGGCCCCAAGTTCCACAGTTCCCGAGCCAACATTCCCCGCTCGGACGTTTCGGCCGCCACTCAATCCGACGCCGGCCAGGTGCGCGTTGTTTAGGGGTTTTTCGGCCCGCCGTCGCTCGAAGGGAAAGCGCGGCAAAAAGAGACGGTCTTCCTCAGAGATTGATCTACAAATGAAAGCCACCGGGTTACGAAGTATTGTTACGCCCTTTATGACCGGCGTTCTAGGCTTGACGACTGGAACGAACAATTTCCGGATGCGAAATCCCCGCCAGCTGCGTTTGGCTGGCAGGGCCTCGGAGGGATACGAAACTCGGGAGGGTGTGGGGCGCCGGATGCTGCATGAGGGCACCAGCATGTACCTAACCTTCAACTCGGTACTTCCGTAGGGTCCTTGAGAGAGTTTGTCTCGACACAGACACCACCCTCCCCGTTGACTTGGGGGCGGCCTGCACCCCGTCCTCACCCGGGTCCCAGTGCTGAGGCTAAAATTACCGCCGGTATGAAAGAAACATGGCGGCCGCGTTCATTCATCATAAGATCCAGCGTTGTATCGGCCCCGTGGAAGGCGTCTTGCACCCACAACGAGAGATCCCGGGCTAATTCGCGAGCTCCTGACCTCGCCGGGACCCCGCCTCGCAGCTAGGTTACGGTCCCCCTCCGTGCACGATACGTACTCACAATATCTATTCACGATTTCGGCCTGGGAGCTCAGCAATCAGCACGGCAATTGGCGCTATGGAGGCCCGGGTCTTTTTTCCTGGGTGCCGTGTTTGCAGGTTGTTCGGCGGCCTGTCCCATTGTCCGCGTTCTCCACCAATCCGGACCTCCCGAGTGTGCACTGCGGGAACGGCACACCGTTTGCCAATCCGGGAAGATCTCGAAGGCATGCCGGCGGCCGCTATCCTTACTTATGGAGCAGAAAAGCCGAGATAAAACAAGAAGCTCGCATCCAAGCCAATCTTTCCCCAGATAACTGTCCTGGACAATGTTTGTTTGCTCGCCGGCTGCCTTCGCGCACAGGCACATGGGACTCATTCTCGAACTCCGCTGCGACCTCCACGTCAAGCGCCGAATAAGCGGCGCAGCCTCTCAAGAAAGCAGCGAGTCGGAAGGCCGCCGAGGCTTGGGACATGCGCCGGGCAGTCCGAGAAGCCCGCCGACGAAATTGCGTATGACACCGCTAATGGAGTTTGCTCATGCTCGCCCAAAGCCACCATCAACCCCTCATGCCCCCTTCTTCTAGACGTACCGAAGGCCCGAACGGGAAGCCGAAGCTAAGGGCGACACAGGCCGAGAGAGACTCGGTGCTTGCATCCTCCGCCCCGGCCCAAACAACCGAACCACATTCTAGCCATCAGGAAACCCCGAGGCTTGGTTGTGGAAGGGGGCCCTCCACTGATAGGCGACAGTGCAGCACTCAATTATTACTTGCTTAAGGAAGCCCGTCAGGGTTAACCGTCAAGGCTGAGTATCTGAGACACCCGGCGCAACATCCGCAGATGCCGAATCGTCCTCCGCATTAAGAGGCTGCTGACGGAACCGGCAGCATCGGTCAAACTTCTCCGCATCTGCCCCGGCCTCTTACAGTGGTGACGTAACAACCATCGAACCCCGCGATTTCCGATGATCAGTCACGGCGAATGAGGATATAAAAGATAGAGGGTGCTTCGTTCCATGGATGCATGGTGCGAGACAATACGAGGCGCCAGCACGCTCGGAACGGGTTTGTGGGCAGAGCCGGAGCATGGCATTATCCGGGAGAGAACTTGGGCCGGCGGACGGGTGAAGCGAGGCATTCAACACGGCGCCGTGCCGTATCTTCTAGCTGATATCAAGATCTCCGGAGCATGCACGAAGTTGACGCAATCCCTTGCAGGCGAGGGCCCAAATCTAGTACTCGATTAACTCTTGCACTTTTCCCCCTTATTTGTCGGGGGTTCGTAACGCCGCGTCACCAGCAGGTAAGCGGCGAGGCGCATGTCTGTCCGGTACCTGTACCCCATACTCTCTATTATGCCCGACCGTCTCCATGCAATCAGACGGCAGGCGTCTTGACCTGAACCGTGCCATCGGCCATGCCAAAGTAAGCAGCCACGGGTTTCTGGGCACCGCTGGCAATCTCGAGCCCATTGTTGCCATAGAAGAGGCCGATCTCGGCCACGCCCGGGATCTTGATCAGCTTATCGGCCAGCGCATCCACGGTCCACACGCCACTGACCCCGCTACCGGCCTGGGCGCCGTCCTTAGGTAGCTGGAGCGGCGCGAAGGGCGCATCGATAATCCACAGTCCATTGTCTGTAACAATGGCGCCAGCCTTGCCGGGCAGGCCGGGGCGGATGCGGGGGTTGACCGAGCCCATCCGCCGGAGCTCGCCCAGAACCCTCGGAGCGGCCATCGGCAGGACCTCGATGGGGATCCCCTTCGTCCAGCTAGTTCCCAGGCGCGCAGAGAGCTTGCGGAAGTCGGCGACGCAGACGAACTGCTTAGCGCTAGCGGCCACGATCTTCTCCTGCCACAAGCAGGCGCCACCACCCTTGATCAGATTCAGGTCGTCGTCGACCTCGTCGGCGCCGTCGAAAGCAACATCGAGCTGCTGGCCCGCGGGCAGCTTGCTAATGTACTGAAGGTTGAGACCAGCTGCCTCGATCAGCTCCTCGGACTGGGAACCAGTCGGGTAGAAGGCCATGTTGGCGGTAGCGGCAGGTCCGAGGGCGGCAATCGCCTCGACGACATAAACAACGGTGCTTCCAGAGCCGATGCCTATCCTGGTGTACTCGGGGAGCAGGTAGTCCTTGACGGCCTGAAAAGCGGCGAGACGCTTCGACGTCTCGACCAGCTTGGCCTGTTCCTCTGCCGTCGACATGGTAATGGTGCGTAAGCCGGGCGGTCTGGCTATTCTCGGATGACTGAGGCGGGGTGGTAACGGGCTCTTTGGGCGATTGAACGTGCTGTGAAGCTGCCTGAGGTTGATCCAGGCGGAGTGGTGACACGGGCAAGGGACGACGACCTGAGGGAAAAAGCCGATAGCCGGTGCCAAAAGTGCAAGGTGGGGTCCGGGTCTGCGCCCAAGTCTGTTTAGCCCTGACAACGGCCCTCCCGCGTGCTTATTCATGTGATCCCAGGGGGCTGGAGACACTCTCAGAGAGAAATGAAACCTGGTACGGAGTAACCTTGTTGTCGTCTCATGAAACACACCTTTCTCACCACGCATCCTGATCCGGACACCAGCACCGGAACAGGCCCAGCGGCGTCAACGCTTGCTCCACAAGGCGGGGTCGAGCTTTAATCGAGATACAATCCACCAAGATCACGTGCGCCAAGCTTTTATCCCAAGAGAGAGGGAAACAACAAACAGAGGAGAAAATAGAAGGCAACCGCATGACGCAACTTCAATCACACAGGTGACAGGGCAAGAGCAATTGCGGAGCTGAATGTATGGATTTTCTCCGTTTAGTTACTTTTAACTTTCCAACTTGAACAACGATCTGGTCTCTCAGCATCATAATCTCCGAAAGCCAACCTCAATCATCGCCAAACCATCATTCGTCTCCCAGCACTCTTCCTTCTTTGCTCCCAAGTGTCCGCCTTCTGCCTTGCTACACTTAATTTCCAGGTCCCAACCCTCGAGAAACCGATGGCCAAGTTTTGGGGTGTCCCGTCCCCGTTCTTGGCACACATCCACTTGCCCCCCCGAGTGCGTCTGCTTAGTGCTGGAACCTGAAGTCGAGTCTCTTGTTGCCCTGGTCGGCGGTGGTTGCCAGGTAATGCAACCGCTCCTCGGGCGTCATGGCATTCCACTTCTTGTCTCTCTGCTTGTTTCGGAGGACATAGTATACCTTTACCAGACCGTACAAGACAATATTCATGCAGAGAATGGAAAGCAGTTGCCTATTTCCACGTCTGTACAGCGGAGCATCATCTGGGCGCGGTTAGGTGGCTGCCAGCATCCATTCGCTCCCCAAAGTTCGAGCACTTACCAGCTCGGTAGATGTTGGACGCGATCATGGCGCTCGCTTGAACAAACATGTTGTAACACGCAGCGGATACAGTACGAGATCGGACTGTGTTTGAGTTCCGAGAATTCCACCCGACTTGGATTGGATGCGCTGAATGTTCAAGTCAGCTTTGGCCGTTTCAGGTGTTCGTGACGTGGAATCGATGGGACCTCTTACCGTTCGGATAACCCAGCAGCAAAACTGTGACGGCGTATATCACCCATCTACTCACTTTGGACGTGTCGACGACGTTGAGGTATATCAAGAATGGGAGCACCCATATCTGCCCAGAGGCCGCCACAAACGTGAGCTCGCCAACGAATTCGGCGATGTAGGCGATACCAAGCATGGTTATTACTGTCAAATGTCAGAGATCGGCCCCTTTCAAGGAATAAGACGCTTGCTACTTGCTGTGTAAAACAGTGTACGGCATCGTTAACAAGTTCGTCTGGAACGTGTCGAATCCCAGTCCCCTGAGGGTAAGGGTGAGATACTGTGCCGGAGCTATCATGGGGATCTGGAACGTGAGTCCAAGAATGTAGAGCGGCCTGTTTGTCATTGGTTTAACACGGCTTCTCAATACCAGCACTCACTCATCCCACTTACCAGAGGTCAAAGTCTTTGAGACTCTGCCAAAGGAGCCTAGGAGTGATAGGCTCGCGATTGTGCATATCGCTCTTGCTCGGGTCCTCCCGCAGGACACGGTTGACAATAATCTTCTCCTCGCTAGACGGCACGCGATTTCTGTCAGTGCTATCCAATGTGGGGTGTGGTATTGAGACAGGCCCTACCGTTCAGTAAACCACCCATCCTTGCCACGGAACCAGCTTGCAGTTTGACAAGGTCCCGCAGGCATCAGCAGGAAGGCAAGGATACCAATAACGAGTGTCAAAAGGCCCTGTGAGCCTCGTTAGTGGACTCGGGATTTAGTCGAAGAACAGTTTCAGTTGGGCAGAGGCATGAGGAACTTCAAGGAAGCACACGTACCTCAAGCATAAACAGCCACCGCCAGCCAGAGTAGCCGTGGACACCGCGCATATGCAAAATCCCATACGCGAGGAGAGCCGACAAGATGTCCGCGATGCTCATCGCCGTCCAGAAGAATCCCAGGCGCACCGTCAATTCATGGTGTTTGTAAAAGTACGAGAGGTACAGAATTACCTGCCACCACCCAGGTAAGCATCCGTCCACATCCGACATCACAGCTCAGAGAGAACAAAACGAAACGAGGTGGCTCACATCGGGGATAAAGCCTCCCTGTAGGACCCCCAACAAGCAGCGACAGACAAGGAACGACGTGCGGCCCGACAACCAGAACTGGGAGCACGCAACAATGCTCCACAAGGTCATCTGCGTCGGTATCCAACGGTCGGGCCCCATCCATTTGGAGACCAGCTGGGACGGGAGCTCGGCACAGAAGAACGACAGCCTGAAGATGGTGTTTCCAAGGTTGTAGTCTGAAAATTGGTCAGACTCGCGGTTCCAGTCCCCTTATTGGGGGTGGGTGGAAGATCAACTCACCATTTGTGGTCAAGCCCAGATCCGGAAGGAAGTTATCGGTCAGAGCCTGGCCAATGTTTGCTCGGTCGAGTTCAAGAGCCATAAACATGATGCAGGTCCAGACCATGATCCGAAAGTCAACCTTGCGCACCAGCCGGTACTCCTCGCGCCAGGTCCATCGCGCAAGAGGGTCAAAGCGATGCGTGTTCTCCCTAGGCACAGAACAGCTGTCAGATACCCCAGCCCAGGCGACCCTGAAACAACAAGAGGTCTCACCAATCTGGCCGCGGTTTATATCGCTCTGCCGTGTCTGGGTCGTCGAATACGCTGGGCTAAGCAGGAGTTAGCTCTCCTGTTGATTACCTCGGACGCCATCAGGGTAGCGGGGGGCGGAAGTGGCTTGCCTGAGTGGCGATGGCATCGGGATCGTAGGCCCTAGTTCTCTGAAACCAAAATCGTTTTGTCTTGGTAGGTTCCCCGAGGGGCGGAATGGTGTTCACGGACGTTGTTGATGTGTCTGGACTCAGCTTGTCGTCCGGGTCTCGCTCGACCCGGGCCGCCTTGTGGTTGATAAGGACGGTAGACATGGTGGCCGCCGTCGCCTTGGGAGAACTTTCTAGGGCTCTGGCAATCAAACAACCGATCCCCTTCTCATAACAATGGGGTCGAGCACTGCTGCTACTCTAGAAATTGCCCTCTAACGGTCACCAACGGCAAGCCGGACGACAGCTCCTTGATATAGACGCGCGGCTTATCAACAGCATTACATCTGTGCCAAATACGGAACCCAATGGGGCGGTACTGGGAGTTGCGTACAGCGGCGGCATAATCACGTCTTGAATGTGCTCGTGTGCGTTGTGCCGGGTTAAGGCGACTCACTTGGCGTTCCTGCAATATTGAGGTGATATGCAACAACGGGCGGCCGGTATCGACCCCCGTCCTCGTCGATTTGCCGGGCCCCATTGCGACACTTGCAACATTAAACTCGGTACTACATGGGCCTGCCGGCCGGCTCTCATGCCTATTAACGGTTCTCGACAATCTATCTCAACGGCAGTAGCAGCAGAGACAGATGACAATGAGAGACCATATCTCACGGAACACAAGCTGCTCCATCGGGCATGGGAATCTTTGATTCTCGTTGTCTCAACGCTGGGGTGTCCGGAATCTGATAACGAACCAGGATCGGCATTGTTATCTCCTGGGACCTCTCTGCCCATTCCTGGAGCGCGCAGATCCCAAAACCACGGCACAATCTCTCCGAGTCAATCATCAATCAGAAAGGGGGGAAGGGACAGGGGTTGGCCATGTGGGCTGAGAGCGGCACCGCACTCGATGCCGGCGAGTTGCGGCTCGAGAGAGCCGGATTGGACTGGATCTAGACTTCCCGGACGGTGACCAAACGCCCAGACCCAACCACAAATCTGCGTGGCTTGGTGCCAGATGCCTGGGTGGGTGCAGTCTCGTGGTGTACTCGAACTGGATGACGTGATGAGGCGTGCTCGCCCCGGCGGCTGACGCGACTTGTCGCGGCTGCTACCAACCCTCAGCACACTGCAGAAATACAGAACCAACCATTGGCCAATTCCAAAATATTGTGAAATTCGTTCAACTACCATGTGGATGACGGCATGGCTAGTCCCCCAACACCATCGCTGTCCTACATTATCTCCGCTATCACCGCGGCTGGGACGGATTTTTGAAAGCGAAACCGAGAATGGGATATCTAAACCACCAATCAAACCATATCGGCTTCTTCCAGTAGTTCCTAGCGTTGGGGAGTTACGCTTGCGCAGTGATCAAAACACATCGGGATAGGCGTCGCTCAGTAACCCAGATACGCAAGCGTGATGCCGGATGTCGTCTTGTCCCCCGAGTCTCCCGACTGCTCGGATGAGGGCTTCCTCGACATGTTGCCGACACTCTAGAGCTTGTCAAGGCCGGTCTCGGCTTCGGATTCGGTTCCTGTCGAGTGCAAAGGGCTCAGACCATACCTTTCCTACCCCTGATTAGATGATCGCGGAATGCCGTTGGTGAGCTCGTCATCTACACCACAGTCACTCATTCGATAGCTAGCCGCTGGCCTCCCTTCACGGCTGAAAGATTGTGCGGGTTGTCAATGCAACATCGGAGAAAGAAACGCGGGGGCGAGCACATGGCATCGTGGTCCATTGGTGTGGAAGTTGATGCTGATGTGAATCCATCTCGTCAGCGCGGTTAGTTTCGTAACTCTCGGCCACGCCGACCTTTGTATAAATGGCCTCCGGACTTCCGACCGTGTAATTCCCAAGGCACCACGAGACTGTATCACCAGGCACTTTCCAGCACCTATCGAACCCGAGCGTTCTATCAACATCAATGCAATGGCTCCCTCAGCAGTCGAAGTCGACGTACCCGTGGCCGCCAAGGCGGCACCGATCCGCGAGCCTCTCAAGCTATCAGGGGCCCTCGATGCTTATGAGTCTTTCGACGTCACGCCCATCATTGGCCGCGAATTTCCCACGGCCAAAGTGGTAGAGTGGCTGGATGCGCCCAACTCGGACGAGCTACTCAGGGACTTGGCCATCACCAGTGAGTGGCATAGGTAGCGTGTATTTCTGGTCCCGCCCAGCTGAACAAAACCTAGTCTCGCAACGCGGCGTGGTATTCTTCCGTGCCCAGGACGATCTCACCAACGATCTGCAGAAGAAGCTGATTCTGCGGCTCGGGGAGCTCACCGGGCGGCCCGCCACCTCTGGTCTACATATCCACCCCATCCTCAACTCGGAGCGCGAGCTTGGGGGGAGTGACCCGGAGATCAGCACCATTAGCTCGGTCCAGAACAAGAAGTACTATTCCCAGTCTGAGAAGATCGAGACGCTCAGCGTCAAGCAGCAGAGCAGCGGCCAGTGGCACAGCGACATTGTCTTTGAGCCCGTACCGGCCGACTACACATCGCTCCGTCTGGTCCAGCTCCCCACCACGGGAGGAGGTGAGTGATGACGCAAAGACGGCCGGAAACAAGTCGATCGCTGACTGCCAACACAGACACGCTTTGGGCGTCTGGGTACGAAATCTACGACCGCATCAGCGAGCCGTATCAGAAGTTCCTCGAAACGCTCACGGCCACCTTTGAGCAACCCGGCTTCAACAAGGTTGCCGAGCTGTCCGGGTTCAAGGTGTACGACAAGCCCCGCGGCGCGCCCGAGAACGTCGGCACTGAGCTCAAGGCGGTCCACCCGGTCGTGCGCACCAACCCCGTCACAGGCTGGAAGAGCATCTTCCCCGTGGGCATCCACGTCAAGCACATCAACGGCTTGACCGAGGAGGAGAGCTCCAAGCTGCTCATCTGGTTCCTGGATCTCATCTACAAGAACCACGACCTGCAGGTCCGCTTCAAGTGGCAGAACAAGAATGATTTCGGTGGGTGCCCTTTTTTTTTGGCTGTCTTCAGTTCCACCCCTGAACACTGTCATCCCCTTCAACGTTCAGTAGCTAACAGGGCCCCAGCTATCTGGGACAACCGCTCCGTATTTCACACTGCGACGTATGACTACTCGGACGGCAGCTACGGCGAGCGCTTTGGGAACCGCGCGGTGGGCCTGGGCGAGAAGCCGTATCTGGACCCCAATAGCACTTCGCGCCGGGCCGCCCTGAGCAAGTCGTCCTGATTAGAAGCATGAGTGGGTGATAGCTTTGATGGAGATTTTTCTGTAGCTTAATTTGCGATTACATATGCCAGTAGTTTTTTAGGAGAAGCACCATGATGTCTGCTGCGCCAGTACCTGTGTACTTCTTCTCCTGGACAAAATTTGATACGCCTCGTTGGATTCATGCAAGGCAAACAAAACTGTCTCCATAGAACGTATCCCATCCGTCCTCTATTTTCATTGTCAATGTTGCCATCTTAACAGTCACGACCCATTACCTTAGGGTGGCCATATGCTATTATCAAACACCCAGGGCGATCTAGGACGATACTGAATCTTCGTTCGTGCAGCCGCCCTTCAGGCTGGTGTTAAATGGTCAAAATTTCGATCCCGAACAAATAAAATATTACAAATTCCAATATCTGATTGCATAGATACCCAGCATCACCCCTCGATAACCGTGATGCCAGTGTAAGCGCCATCGTCCGAGAGTAGCACCGTCTTCATACCACTGTCCACTTGGACACTGTACACGCTGCCGCCTAAATCACAGACAAATATTTGACGGCGTCCGAGATCGAGCTTCAGTCCGATGGGCTCGTGAAAGTGCCGCGCGATAATCTCGGGCTTCCCCTTTTCGGCCCCGACAGAGGCACGGTTTAACGAGCAACCGCGCGGGTGCTCGCCGCGGTCAGTCCAGTACAGCGTCTGCGTCTCGGCATCAATCTCGAGATCGATGGGCTCGGGCAGATTTTCAAACACCACCTCAATGTCGGACCGGTTGGATGCCGTTTCACCGGCAGGAATGTCAATGCCAGCCCGGAAGATGCGCCCCTGCGACGACTTGCTAGGCCCCTTCTGCGTCCAATAAATCTTGCCTGCCTTTGCATCAACGGTGATGCCGACACACCAGTTCGTAAGCGATGATAGTGCGCTCTCCTCGCCGGCCGGCACAGGCCTCTGAACGAGGACTTCGTGGTTCGTGCCATCGAGGCCAACCCGATGCACACCCATGCCCTCGCGGTCGCAAAAGTACAGGCGCTGCTGGGACTCGACGACCACAGCCTGCTTGGGGGTGTATACGACGCCCTTGGGGATGAGAGTCTGCACATCGCCGCCGTCCAGCCGAGCCGACATGAGGGATCCGTCACGGCTCGAGAGGCTGTCGCCCATGTTGGTCCAGAACATGCGGCCCACCGACGGTGAGATGTCGATGCCGTCGGGTAACGGCAGGCTGGACACGAGCGTTTCAACCTTACCTGTGACACCGTCGCGGCGGAGGATCTTGCCATTAGTTGCCAATGCCCCGAACTGCTTCAGGTTGCCTCCGAGACCGACGTCGAGGAAGTACACGTCAGGTTGCGCCTTGGTTGCTGACCTGGAGGTCTCCATAGCTGTTGGGGGGTAGAGGCCGCCCTTGTCGCTCTTCAGACCAAGGCGCCCCTGGCTGATGTAGTTGTCCCGTAGGAACCCGACCGTCTGCGTACCGTCGAGGCCGCGCTCCCGGATGTAGTTGTCCTCGATGAAAGCGACCGTGTCGAGGCCGACGCGGTCCATCAGATGGCACGGGAGTACCTGTGCCTTGAACATGTGCTCCCAGAGCTTGTCGATTTCTTCGGCATCGCTGACACCCTCGGCAAGGATAACCAGAATCTCGCGCTTGATAGCAGCCCAGAGGCGGTTGAATATGAAACTAGAATCAAGGTCACCACGTCAGCACAACCGCGGTCTTGTTGATGTTATATGGGAAAAGGCTTACCCCGTGGACTCCTTTCTCGCCGTCGCGGGCAACATGCCGCAGTTGGCCAGAATGTCGCTCAGAAAAGGAAAGACGGCGGGCTCCGTTTCACCGTCCGTCATAAGCTCAACGGTGCGAATGTCTGGTGGCATGGTGAAGTGAATGTTGCAAATCAGACGCCGGCGCTCCTTGCTGGAAACCTTGTCTAGCATCAGACTGGACTTGAAGGATGAACTGTTGGAGCCCAGGATACAGTCGGTAGGAGCCAGGCGGTCGAGCTCGGCAAATGTGTCGATCTTGAGCTCGATCTTCTCGGGCACCGCCTCAACAACGAGCCAGGCCTCGCTGACGGCCGTGGCAATGTCTTCAAAAGCGGCGTAGGTGCCGGGCCGCACAGCTCCGACACTGCTCGGGAGATTGCTGGAATATTGCTGCTTGTTTTCGTCGATGTACTGGATGGCAGCATGCCTTGCCTCGGCAGAGGGATCCCGGATGCAGACGTTGTAGCCACCGGCAACGAAGCTGCAAGCGATGCGACGCCCAAGGACGCCAGCGCCGAGCACGACGACGGGCCGGGAACCGATGAGGGGGGGTTGCCAGGCCATGGCCGAAACGGGCATTCCTGTGATGAGTGGTATTGAGAATGACTCGTGGCCGAGACAGTGATGCAGAAGTCTAAGATGAATTATAATACTTCCCTCTCACAATAGGATATGATCAAGATGCTGTAATATTATAAACCCAAACACATGAGACCTCGCCGGTATGGGCCACACCGATGGTCCCGGCAGTGCAGACGTCGGTGTCGGCATGATCGGGAACATCTCGCCCCTGGCGACGACTCGGCACCGACGACGAGTTGTAGGGGAGGGCGCTGCCCTGCATTCTCGGCCTCCGTTGTATGTCCCATGGCGGCATCCGAGCGTGTATTCATTCTACCAGCATCCCCCTGTGTTGCCTGAAACCAGTCGCGATTCCGAGACCCGGGGCTCCAATATTCGGCGCGGAGGTTCGTGCCTGTGAGCGCCGACTGTGGACCCCGTGTGAGCTTCTCGAACAAACTACAGATGGGTCCCGGCAACCGGGTTCGGATGATTGCCAAACTTCAGATGGACGCTGTGTAACTGGTGGAGGGCTCTGCTATTAGGGTCCCAGTATGATCATCGCAACATTATCTTCATCGTTGATCTGTAGCAGCGATATACTGTACAAGAGAGTCCGATGAGAGGGGATGCCTCAAGACTGTCCACTAATGCCGAGCAAGGCATGCATGCGCCCACAATCTTCAACGATTCCGAGCCAAGAAATAATCCATACAGTGTCCTTGAATGTGGATGGTGGTCATTGTGGAACCACTCTCGGTATGACATCACTCAAGCCATTCTTCTACCCGTTCGATATTGGATGAGGTCCCGGAGGGAAGGGGACACACAAGAATATCATCTCATCAAGACGAAGAAAAACTGCAGCTGTATGTGCTAAAATACACCAATTACTTTGAGTTATAGGTACTACTAAGGTATCCGACAAAATAAACCAAGATAGACCGACCAACCTGTAGCTCTGGTCGGGGGTCGGCACCGAAAGTAGAAACCCATGCAGGCTCCCCTTTATTCCCTACTCAGAACAAAAAGACTTGATCGGTAGCTTTGGATATGGCCCCGGGGGCTTTGAAGCCGAGCTCGGCCAGAGTTTTGCTTACCGCCTGGACCATGGGAGGGGGCCCGCAGACCAGCATTCTCGTGTCCTCGGCTGCGGCTGGGAGATACTCCTTGATCAGCTCCTCGTTGACGAACCCCTCGCTGCCAGTCCATCCCTCGGACGGCCTTGACAGGACATAGTGGACGCGTAGCTTGCCAGGGCACTGCTCCACGTAGTTGTCGAGCTCGTCACGGAGGAGAATGTCGTCTTCGGTATTGTTGGCGTATAGCAGGCTCATGGTGGTGGTGTCCATCTCGTCCTCGCAGATGGCGCGGATCATTTGGAACATGGGCGTGATGCCGGTGCCGCCGGCAATCATGCCAATGTGCTTGGCATACTCGAGCGGCTTGTACTGCATGGCGCCCTTAGGCCCACGGATGTCGATGGTCTCGCCAACATTCATGCCCGCAAGGTACTGGGTTAGGAGGCCATTGTCGTATACCTTGATCAGCAGCTCCATGCGGCCGAGGTCGCTGTTGTTGGAGACGGGTGTGTAGGACCGTGCGACCGTCTTCCCGCCAATGGTGGCACGCAGGGCAACGTGCTGCCCGGTGGGTAGGCCCAGGACGTGATCGGGGCGTGGCAGCGCAAAGACAAAGCGGTATACATTGGGCGACACGAGCGTCTTGCGGACGAACTTGAACGGCCGCCATATCTGGGGGTCAACCGCCCGTGCCGTCACCGCCGCCACCAGGCCGTCCGACTTGGTTGATCCCGACGAGGTAAGCACCCTCAGCACTGGTAGCCGCTGGTCCGGTTTGGAGACGCGGCGCGAAGGGTAGCGTGTGAACTCTTCCTGAACGTCCAACTTGGACCAGGCCCAAAGCCCCACTGTCAGGGACAGCGATACCTGGGCAACAGTGGCAATGCCAGCACCCCACCAAAACAGTCCCGATCTGTCACCCGACACTAGGGATGAGGGCAAGGACTTCCTGATGGCCGAGAGAGACTGCTGGAGCAGCCTAAGAAGCTGCTCCCCTCGGCCACCACTGAGGCCCCTTCCGCGGCCTGCCAATACTGCGACGCCGCCACCAATGGCGAGAAAGGCAGCAAGAGCTGGGATTCCTCGGCGGCGTAAATTGCTACCCTTGCTGTTTTTCTTCGTGTGAACGATGACGGCCGCCGTTTGGCCTACATCGTGGAAGGTCGGACGGAAGACCTCGACCGTTTCTGCGTGGTCTTCTTCGGCCAGATTGCCCAGATAGAGGGCACGAAGCTCGTCGTTGGCCTCAATAGAATGGCCAACCTCCTCGAATTCCTCTGTGGCGTCGGTGCCGGCAACCTCATGCAGTACTGCAGCGCCGCCGGGATGGTCCTCGAGATATTTGGTCACATCGTACACTATGATGTCTGCGGTGAGCCCAACACGGCCGAGATTTCCCTGCCAAAAAGATCCCTCTCACCTTTGTTGTGAATAACCAGCCAGATGTCGTCAGGCTTGTTGTGCTGTAACACGTCGGCCAGGGAAAAGGTCCGCGTTTCCATCAGTGTTGCCATCTTCAGGGGCTACTGCGTTGCTAGGACCCTTCTTGCAGTCTCGGCCTATACCTCTCCGAGGGAGTTATACAAAATGTGAACGGATATGGCGTGGCATAGGGGTGGATCAGGAGGCGGAAAGCGGCGCCCTCTCAGCTGGGAGTGCTAGATTGTTGATATATGACCTAGGATTCATTGTGAGGTCTCGCAAAGGACGGGCCCTCGTTCATCTCGTTCTTTTCGCAACCCCCTCTCAGTTAGATTTGTTGTTTTGCGGTGCTCGGGTTTCCGTCGCAAGTTAAGCTCCGGTTGCACGAACTGACTTGTGGATCCAGGGGCGGTCTCCCGAGTAAGGTACCCGTCAAGCCGCAGGGTCCATCCCTGTGCCGTAACAACAGGAAACGAACTCTGCAATCGCGAAAGCATCGCAGAACCACGAGGCTCTGTTCCACCTGGTGGACCAGCCACTTGTCACAAGGAGCTTATGTTTGTATGCCGCAGTGTGCTCACATCATCGGTGTGGGCCGACCGGTCTCGACCATGCGCGAGTTTCTCCCGTGACTCGCGACCGCCTGAGGCTCAACCTCCGACTCCGTCCGCGAGCACACATGAGATATGATCATCGGCGGCCGACCCGATGGGGCATCGGACCTCGCACCCACTCAGGGTCCGATCCGCCGCCTCACCGCAGTTCGGCCCTCCCTCCCTTTCCCGGCACCCAGGCAGGGGGGGGGGGGTATCTCGCCATTATGTTTCGCGACGCTCTGTGCCGACAAGGCTGATCAGTCAACGAAACCCTACATCAGAAGGATATTGCAAAGGACCTATTAATTATACATATGCGTGCGACCAGTTTGCGGACACCTCTCTCGCCTTCGCTGCAGAATCTATCGCTCTGTTGTCAACGGCGTCTACCCCCTGAATAGAGAACATGGCGTCACAACAGTTTTATTATGTCGGAGACGGCCCCGGCACGGCCAAGTCAGTGCCCGTTAACGCCAGCGGCAAGTTTGATGACCTTAGGCGCGCAGTCGCTCTAACATTACATGCCGCTGTTCCCCAAGGTATGTATGTTATATTGTACACACCCAGCGAAATCGGGATGTGTGAGATGATCTAACCGCGAGGCCCCTATCCCGTCTCTAGGCCTCAGCTTCCACAGTTCCGAGGATGCCACAGACTCGATCGCGACGGTGGAGGACGTCCTGTCCGCAACCGGCCCCCTGGCCGTTCGTGTAGATGGGCAACCGGTGCAGGACCCGCAGGGCCCAGCCGGGCTGCCGCTGGTCGGCAGCTTCTACGAGATCTTCCCGGACCACCTAGGCAACCACTACAGGCTGTTCCGGAAGTACGGCTATGTCATCAAGACGACCAACATGGGCAAGACGACGTATCTGACCGACAGCCCCGATGTGGCCCTCGTTGCACTCACCGAGTCGGCCTACTTCACCAAGAAGATCAACGAGAACCACCCCCTATGGGGCATCAAGGACAACACGGCCATCTTCATCGGCGACACCGAGAATGAGAACTGGCGGCTGGCGCACAAGTTCCTCCCGCCGGCCATGGGCCCCAAGGCCGTGAAGCACTATGCGCCCCTCATGCAGCAGTGCGTGAGAACGTCGTTTAGGATATTTGACGAGCTCGACGAGCGCGGTGAGGCCTGGAATGCGTACCAGTTCATGGTCAAGCTGGCATCGCAAACGGTCGGCAAGTTTTCGTTTGGCGCCGACCTGGGCCAATTTGACAGCATCGACAGCCCGGCCCACAGCCTCGTCAAGAACATTGTCAACTTGCTGTCGCTTAATAAGAAGGTCACCGCCCGCGGCGAGTGGTATCGCAGCCTGCCCTTTGGAGACTCGGCGAGGCTCAAGCAGGTGCAAAAGACGACTTACGAGCAGCTGGCCGCCATGGTCGAAAAGGCGCCCAAGTCGGGCATCGAAAACATGCCGCTCAACGAAGCCGCCACGCGGGCTTCGTGTGTTGCCGACTATCTCGTCAACGCCGTCGACGAGAAGGGCGAGCACTTCCCCATGCCCCTGATTCTGTCCAACATGCTCGTCGTCACGGGTGCCGGCTACACCACCACCTCGTCCCTGCTCTCGTGGCTGTTGTACTGCATCGTCACGTACCCGGGAACCCAGGACCGGCTCCTTCAGGAACTTGTTGACTACGGCGTTGGCCCAGACACGGAATGGACGCCCGGGCTGGCGCACGGGTTGCCCTACCTCGACAAGTTCGTCAAGGAGACGCAGCGGCTTCACAACGCCTCGTTCCAGCCCGGTCGCACGACCAAGACCGACGTCGTCGTCCCCGGCGGGTACCGTCTCCCTGCCGACGCCGTCATGATCCCAGCGCTATACGCCGTCCACACCAACCCGGAGCACTGGCACGACCCCTTCCGTTTTGACACGGAGCGTTGGGATTCAGACGAGGTCAAGAAGGACCGCCACCGCGGCGCTTACCTCCCCTTTGCCACTGGCGCCCGCGGCTGCATCGGTTTTAACTTTGCTCTGCTCGAGGTCAAGATCTTGTTGTCGGAACTGGTGTACAGGTACCAGTTTGCCCGCGAGGGGCTCGACGCCATCGAGTACGATCCGGAGTTCCAACTGATCCGGCCCAAGAATCTCTACCTGAGAGCAAAGCGGAGGAGAGAATGGCCCATCAAATCGCCGGGAGCGCCAGCAAACAAGGTGTAGGTATATATCTGGGCGGTCGGTAGACGAATGTTATGTTGCCGGGGAAACCTGGGAAACCCCTTTCAAGCCGCCCGATGGCACTTTCGCAGGGAGAATTAGCGTCCATTGCATCCAATGATATCATGCTTGTTTGTTGCCGTACAACGCCTCACTCGAGTCCTCGCCTGTCTGTTCTCATGTAATTTTATTATGATATCATATCTTAAACCAAAACTAATCGGATTCCACATCTCTGCCATAGTGGTTGTTACTCCTGCTGCTACTATATTGCCCCAACTCTCGAGACTTTGGTAATGAATGCAACTCGGCCGTAACTCCGCGGGCCGAGGTTGGCGAGCTGATGCGGACGGCATTCGAACCCTTCTTGACGTTGACGACGAGGACGCGAAACATGGGAATCGCCTGGGCAATGATGGTGACACCAGGCTCCAAAAAGTTGAAGATGGACATGAAAACCATAAAGTCTGCCTGGCTGGTTAGTCTGCTGCCCCGCCGCGGCTGGCGCACTGGGTAGGACGTGGGAGACACATACGATAATCGTTGTCAGTCTTCTTGAGCTGGAAAAAGGCCCGAAAGATGACAATGGTGCCTGTTATGGCGCCGAGGCTCATAGCGACGGTG
This sequence comes from Trichocladium uniseriatum, assembly GCA_017139535.1. Classification (NCBI taxonomy): domain Eukaryota; kingdom Fungi; phylum Ascomycota; class Sordariomycetes; order Sordariales; family Chaetomiaceae; genus Trichocladium; species Trichocladium uniseriatum. Next base: position 22,231 of record WOUO01000009.1, on the reverse strand, counting down.
AGGCCGAGCTTTTCCCGCGTTTCCAACAACAGCTTGCGGATGATGAACCAGGGAAACAGAGCCAACAAGACATCGATAACGCCGCCATACACTGTGCAGACATGAAGAGTCAGCCTCGCTGCTCGTCACGGGAGACGGATGACCTGGGAGAGACGGTACCAATCGCTGTACCGCCGAGGTACTGAAGATAAATATGCTCAAAACACACGGCATGCTGGGGCCGGTAAAACCTCCTCGGGTCGTTGCAGGCCGGGACCCAGATGGATATCATGGCCGGGATGAGGATCAGGTTTGCCGTCACGATCACGAAATAGAGAAAGTAGCGTAGGACACGGTCTCGTACGATTCGGGATAGGGTGATGGCGAAGGCGAGCTTGGTCCAGGATGTCGCGAGCGTCGTCATCGAAGTCCCCGTGTTCTGGAAAAGGAAAAAGGTGCGCTTGTCATCGTCTGTCGCATAGCCGGCCGAGATGGTGCGGCTCATGAGCGCGGCCGCAACCAACAATATCACCTGATTTTCGAGCAGGTTTGTTAGAGTGTGCTGGGCAAGCTATGAATGGTCGTGGGCGTGGGGACATGGGACGTGGGACATACCCACGAGGCCGAGAGCACAAAATCGTCCCACCATAGTCGCGAAAAGGTGTGCCGACACCACAGGCGGACGAAGAGAAAGGCGGCCGACGAGCTGGTCAGAACCCAGATGGCGATGTTGGTTTGCGAAAAGATTTGCTCGTCTCCGGTGTGACTGTTCATGGTCGATGTTGGGTCATGATCATGTTCGCGTCTGGGCCAACTTGAACGGTCTGGTCCCGACGGCAGGGGAACAGGGAACGGGGAACTGGGAATTGGGAAGCGGGAGCGGGAGGGTAAGTAGTAATTTACGGAATTGAAGCCCACCAAGCTGACGAATGCAACCACATGGCAAACCGGGGTTGTACAAAGGTTCTCTCCAGGTTGGGAAAATCCGGGGAATCGAGGCCGGGGAAGGTGAGGGGAGTGATGGAAGTGATGGAACGAAAGACCCTCCGGAGGGGCCAGGAGGGAAGAGGCCTGAGCGTCGCACCTAACCAGGCCTGGTAGGCAGCTCGCGGGGGGCTAGTGGGCTGCACTAGGGAGGGATCGTTGAGGATCGTTCAGGATCGTTCAAGCCCGCTCTCAAGCGCTGCCAGACACAATTGGGTCGTAGCCACTGGGAAGCGCAACGGGTGAATTGCCAAATGGGGACGCCACAGTGAACGAGGTTAGACTCGCGAGACTCGGTTGCGCGTCTGTTGATGCACGGCCAGCATCTTCCTCCCCTTACCCCACACTGCTCATCAAACCCCAAGTCTAGATCCAAACTTGTCACAACGGTCTGTGCTCCCCCCAGTGCCGTATCCATGGATCGTGTTCTCTTGGGTAACGGGAACTGCCTGTGGGGAGGCCAAGGGCCGAAGAACAGCGTTCGAGCACGAGGACGTCTCGGCTTCATCCACATTCTGGGCTGAACGAGACACCTTCCGTCGATCAGTCGTGTTCTAGCCCGAGACCGGCGACGTTGAGCGAAGACGCCCCACAATTAATCTCCAGCTTTGACGGTGATGTGGCGACATCTGCTGACCGACGAGACATCGAGAGTCTCGGTTCCCAGCCAGCGGGCTGGCTGCATGCATGAGAGGGGAGCTCGACGAGGGGGCATGACACAGGCTCTGGACGGAGCACGGGCCGGGAAGCTGCCTGTCACAACCGGAAACTGTCAGGATCCCGAATGCGACCCAACCTTCTCGACGGAAGCCTCCGTGCGGGATGGAGTCGTTACGTACCTTGGACACACTCGGTATGAGCTTGCGAGAATGCTTTCGCACCAGGTATTCATCAAGTTGAAAGCGTCCTCCTTTACCGCCATTTGTGAGCACTGTCTCTCGCCATGCCAAGAGCAGCGCTCTGGCCCCTGGAATACTAAGCATTCGCGGTCCCACTGTCGGAGCGCCCTGAGAGTGCGCGAAAGCTCAGCAACGCTCGGTCCGGTCAGCGATGGCTGAATGCTGGATGGTCTGTTGGCGGGGCCCGAATCCAGCGAAACATCGGCTGTCGTGCCGTGGAGATCGAAAATTTGGTACGAACCCTTGTCTCGCTTACGAACTTTTGGGGCCAGGCGCGTTTTTATTGGCACATCAGCCGGAGGACCTGCATGACGAAGTAACTAACATGGGTTAGTGTCCGGGCCCACACATCCTTGGTCGGTCGAGAAACCGAGATCCCCGACGGAAACTGCATCCGAATGGCCGGGGTATCACCATCATTGACCTCGTCGCCGTGCAAAGTCTAGAGAAACCCATCCGCCGCGTGTTTCCTCCAACCTCCGGCTTAAATGCCGTTTCGGTATTTACCTTCCTCGGACTCCCCTATGTCCTCTACAACCCATTTCTATTCATCATCTCATCCGCCTTTACCGATCATCAGGACGAGAGTGATCGCGGGTAACTATTGCCAGCTCCTAATCGGTCTCGACGTTCTCTCGCCCAACGCTCCAATCCAAGCGGAAGCGATCACCTACGACCAACCCGACGGACCATTCGCTCGGGCTCAAGGGGGAATGGGTCGGGTCAGCATCTCGGATGGCGGTGGATAGCGGAGCGGCGGTCTGTCCGAATATTGCTCCCTTTGTCGTCGGCTAGTTGTGGTTGCGCTTTGGCCCGTATGATTCCCGTCGCACCACTCCCTAGGATAGCGGCTGGAGGGTTGGGGAGGGGGCGGGGGGCGGGGCCGAGGTGGTTGAGAAGGACAGGGCGAGATCATGAGAGGTGGTTGGTCTGGGATTCCCGGAGGTCAGAGCCATGGACGGTGTCGTGCCGTGCGCCGAGCTTGGTGAGTTTTGAATGATGAGACGATTGGGGGAAGCAGTGGCAGAGGGTCGACGGGGTCGACTCGTGGCCCGCGAAGAGGAGGCCAACTTCGCGGCTGATAACCGTGGGGAGCGCCATCAAGCGGTCATTCCGACCGTGCCCACGCAGCAGCACCTCGATGTCGGCCTCAGCCTCGTCGACAATGCAAGCTGTCTCCCGCAGGATGTATACAGGTAGGCGGGGGCTTTGCGCTGAGCTCCAAGTTGGACGTCACGCGGCCCCTTACGCTGGCGGCGCTCATGGTAAAATGCTTATCACCGCCTACTCGCGGGGTGGAAAAAGCCGGGTAGGATGGTATCGCCAGCTTCGACGCCAGGATGTACGCTGTGTACGACTGCATGGCGAGTAAACGTAGAGTACGACGGTGAGCATCATAGTCACGTGAGGATAAATTATTATATATGTAAGTGTCAGGGAACAGGTAGTCGTCGAAGAAGATGCTAGCCCGTAAGTTGCAAGGAGTAGGAATCACTGGCGATACTGCTAGGGAACACTGTCGATTGTCTCCTGGGCTAAAAATGAAGAACTAATCCTTAGGGATTAGAGCCCCCCCCTTGTAGCGCAGGTCTCTAATCCTACATATGTACAAAGGATTTCGGGGCAACTATCGTACGTTACCCCTTCGTTATTGAATTACTATATTCCTAGAACGTGCTATAACAAATTATCCCCTCCCCTAAGTAGCCTATTCTCAGGTCGTATATTGATTTTCTATAGTTATACTAGTGTTTTGTATATATGTTGCTAAGTCTTATAGGTTACTAGGGGGATATATATCTATATACTATTCGGGAGCCTTCGATACCGTCAACTATACCCAGCTCCTAGCTACCCTATAGGAATAGGGGTTTCCAAGGTGGCTAGTAGTATGGGTTTAAGCCTAGCTAATGAACTAGGGTGAAAGTCACCCGTTTAGAGGGACCCCTGACCAGAGGGAGGGGCCATTTCATTTCATTTTTCGATGCGTTTTTTACGGAGCTTTTTCGGGAGCATATATTTAATCTCAGCAAGACCCCAATTCCCAGAGGAGGGGGGGGCAAGCGGCGTGTAGGCGTCTTCTTCTCTACTCAATCGATTCGTTCTTCTTTTATAGAAGCCCTAGGCGGAGGTCTAGCCTTATTAATCACTGACTAGAGAGGGCCAGTGACATTCGTTGTATATAAGACTATAAGATACTCCCTCGAAGTTAACGTTGAGCTATAGCTTGTTGAAGCCGCCTTCTCCTACTTTCCTAAACACTTCCTCCCTTTAGTTAGAGACATCTGAGTAGTATAGTATAGTGTTTAGGTATACTTTTACACTTGTTTAAATAGGGGCTTAATGTCAGGACTTTACGAGGGTCTAAGAAGGTGGTATACTAGAGTGAAGGAGGATAAGCAACGACTACGATAAGAGGGTGTACGATAGGAGTAAGTATATAGCCCTAAAGGATATTATTGAACTCTACCCTCCTAAGAGTAAGGGCTACTCCCCCCCCTCCTTTTATTCCCAACTTCCTTCTATAGTTGCTAGCACCTTGTAATATACTCCCTCTTTGCTTACTTGCTACTCTCCCTCTACGCTTACTTAGCGAGTAGGGTAAAGGCGGGGCTTACTAAGGATATAGGCTAAGAGCTAAGAACAGGGAGCCCCTAACGGGCCGTTACTCCCGAGAACGCTAGGGCCTAACAGAGCTGTCCTTCCTAAAGGTTCCTACCTATAGGAACTACGATCCTAGCGACCTAGAATAGGGGTTATAGCACCTACGTAGTATAGTGGTAGTAACCGAAGTTAGCGGCTACGAAGGGGCGGATAATCCTTAGGACTAGGGTAAGATCCCTTAACAAAGGAAAGGGCGTTCTAATAAGCTAGCTAGGTTCGTTCGTATAAAGGAAGGTAGGATCTAGGAGTACCTATAAGCGCTAGAATATACTTACTAGCTCCTTAGTAGCAAGGTTGTAGCGTAGTAAAGTAGAAGAAAGGCGTAAAAGATTCTTTCTTCGGTAGCGAGGTTTACAATAGTTTCCTTCCTAGCTATTAAGGTATGTAGCCTCGACTATATCTTCTAGCGAGCCTCCCTAATTCGAACTTTTCTCTCTTTTCTTCCTATAACCTATTAACCTAGTACATTCGTCTAGTTGCCTTATACTTCTTCTCCCTTCTAACTGAACTTCTATCGCTAACAATGCTCTTTAGTCTCTATCTAGCGTTATTCCCCTTATTTATAAGTACTAGTTACTAGCTACTTTCTTATCGCTTAGTTGCTAATACTACACTAGGAACTAGAAGATAGGGAAAAGGTCGAGGAGAAATGTAGCCACTATAGTAGCGACTCTAGCTACGCCCCCTATACCCAAGGTCCCTACTCCTACAAGCAAAGAAGCTACTCCTAAGAAAGCTACACCTAAGGAAGCTACGCCTAAGAAAGCTATACCTAAGCCCAAGAACCCTAAGACTCCTATAGGTTCTAGCAATAAGTGTCTAGTACTAGTTGCTCCTCCTTAGCTTAATTACTACGTAGTACTAACTACCTCTAGGCCCTAGATAGCAAGAGTACTAGGTCCGTAACTAAGAAGAATAAGGGTACAAAGCGATAGTATACTCGCTTCCTCTATAATAAGTTAAACGACTCTAACCTTATCATTCTATATATTTTCCCTCCCTAGTACGTAGTTAGAGTATACTCTAATCGCTCTTATAGCTACTATAGTTATATTTTAACGTCGATCGATTTAGGCACTAACTATCGTTATCCTCTATATAGCAAAGGCGTACACTATACAAAGTACAAAGGCAATAACTATACTTATTACCCTATAGGTCGCTATCCTCCTCACCTTACACTATCCTAGTATAGGGGTATTATAGTCGTTGCTAACGTAGTATCTAGATCTCTCCTAGCGTATTAAACAAGGTTGTTACCTAGGTAGAGGCAAGTAATAAGGCTAACTATCCTTAGCCTAATGAAGATATAAGACGCTATTACTACGTTGTTACTACTTATATAGTTTAGTAGTTGACTTTTAACTCTAGGTTACTACTTTAAACAAGGCTACAGTAAGCACTAGTATACTAGTATCGCAAGCACTTCGTAGGCGTAGGAAGGCTCCTTCGTCTAAGTTGCCCCTCTTTGCTAAGTACTAGAGTAGCTATTATAGTACCTATACTATACTAAAATAGCACCTTCGTTACTTCGGCGCTATAGAGCTACCTACTCCTAAGCCTATTAGTAACGTTACTAAGCTTACTAATCGCCTAGGAGCTATAAAGAGTTAGTTTAGCATCGTTAAGGATCTTGTTTACAAGGTAATAACGTCTTTAGTAAGTTGCTCTATAGGTATAGGGTTATATCGTAGTTAGCCTAGGAGGCCCGGTGGAAGCAAGGCTAGGAGGGCTAGTCAACTAGCCGGCTAGCTAGCCGGCTAGCTGACCAGGACCCCCTAGCCCTCCTTTTTACTAGCAGGGCCCTCAAACGTCACGATGGGCTTACCAAGGCCCAGAGCTCCCTACTAACCCAAGCCTGTACAGGGGTTATAGGCCTTAAGGACTTCCTTTTTAGGGCTAAGGTCCCAGGGGTCTATACCCCTAGTTGCGTGTGCGGGGAAGGAAGGGAAACAGTTGAGCACTTAGTGGTTTGGTGCCCTACAGTGGGCCTAAGACCCTGGAGGTCCAGTGAGATTAGGTCACAACGGGACCTACAACTCGTTTTACAGGGGGCAGGTGCCCGGAGCGTACGCACTGCAAGGAAGGTTCTAGGCTGGCTGATGGACTCTGGCCGGCTACTGGAGTATAGGCTAGCTAGGAAGCTAGAACTAGAAACAGGGGACGGCTAGAGGCCCTCGAATGCTATAGGCCTTCTTTTCCTTTGTAACAGGTTGGAATCAGTCAGGGAGGTCTAAGGGTAGATGGGGGTTTTTATCTAGCCTATAAGGTACGGTTTCCTTTGTATTTAGCAGTAGAAGGACCGGCGTGCCCTCGGGCATATCGGCGTAGGAACAATAATAATAATAATAATATATCGTAGTTATTACTAACTATTATAGGGCTCTCTTTACTAAAAGGTAGACGATCTAGTTAATACTAAGGAGGCTAATTCGGAGGTAGAGGGCGAGTTTGATATAAAGGAGTACTAGGAGTTCACTAAGGGAGAGGAGTAGCTTAGTAGAGCTCCCTTTCTATACAGTCGTTGCAAGGTCTCCATAGGGGGTTTAGCTAGTTGCACTAAGTTTTCTAGTTCTTAGGTTTACCGACTTATAATACATTATCTTCGCCCTTACTACTTAGGTATATCTCCTTAAGTACGCTCGCCGTTACTATACCTCGTAGGCACGAAAGATTAGGCTATCGTCGATATATTACTTAGGCTTCTAAGTGTTATCTTTAGGTCCGAAACTAGCCTACTTAATAAGGTATTAGTAGTTATTTGGGGGGCTATAGTAGGCAAGGATTTCTTCGACCTTGAACGTTTACTCTTCTAGCTTAATGTTAACGCTTTTACGCTACTTCTATACTTCCTAAAGGGTTCTATTGAAGGGCTTAAAGAGGGAAATAGGGAAGACGTTATAAATATAGTAACAGTAAGGTAGGTTAAGCTTATAAGCTATCCTTTTATCCCTAACAATAGCGATTACTTAGAAGGGACCTAGATACTTATTAGCGAGTTTATAGCTTAGGCACTTCTACCTTAAATATTTAGTAGATAGCTAGACCTATTAGCTAACCTCGAAATTTATAGTAGTACGTTTCCTATTATACTACTTTATATACGCCTTGTTTACTACTTAGAGTAGTTAGTAGATCTATCCCTAGTAGTAGACTATATCTCTAGCTCTCTTATCTATAGTAAGGACGCTACTCCTATCCTACACTAATAGATCTACAGAGCTCCAAGGTTAGTATCTATAGAGGAGGAAGGCTAGGGTTATATAGGTTGTAGAATAATAGGAGGTATTGTAAGTATACTACTTAGTAAGGATAAGTCGGTATACCTAATCCGCTTAGTTATAGCTATAGAAGGTATATAGGTAATGTTCGAGGATCTAGTTCTAGCGTTCGGTCTAGCTATTAGTTTACAAGTAGTAGGCTATACTAAGCTATTGTTCTATACCTAGGAGTTTATACTAAGCTTTCTAAAAGTAACTAGTAAAAAGGGATCCTTAGTCCAAAATAATACTATATAGTAAGCTAAAAGGCTAGTAGACGTAGTCGAGGAGGATCTTAGTAAGAACGCCTATAGTAAGTATAGTCCTTATAGTAATATAGAGGGAGTACTTAGTAAACTTATCTACTATAACGAGAATTACGTTATAGGCTTTGTTAGTTTAGGGGTTAATTAAGGAGAGTAAGCCTATAATAAAGTTAACTATAATGTTCTACTAGAGCTTACTAGGAATTAGGAGTAGTATAAGTTCGCTATATAGGCAATAGTTTCGTAGCTTCGTCCTTATATAAACGGCGTATCTAAGGACCTTCTCTTCAACGTCCTTTTATAGAGTATTCTAGTAATAATAGTAGCTAATACAGTTCTCTATCTTGCAGATTCCCCTATAACCTATAGTAGGGGCATTGTAGTAGCGCTTAAGCAGCTTCTAACATAGGCTTAGAAGGGCGTAGGTCTTCCCTTTATATATTAGTAGCCCTATCTCTACAATCTTCTAGTATAATCCTAGCGTCCTCTATACACCCAAGTATACCTATTTATCCCCCTATTGTTATCCTTTAACTTACTATAGCTAAGGTACACCCTTATCCTACCTTAGTTCTTCTATATACCCTACTATAACTAGGAGCAGTAAGTAGTAATTAGTCGCTCCCTCTTTATCACTAAGTACTAGTTTAGGCTACTATAGCTAAGCGTCCTTACTCTATAGTCTTAACATATTTATAGCACCTATCTATAGACTATCCTTAGGATCTCTATTACTAGGTACTTAGCTCCCATAGGCCCTCTATACTACTATCCCTCCTTCTTTGTTACCTTCTATACTACATTTTATATAGCTAGACCCTAACTATAGCCCTATCTTACCTACTAACCTTAATAGCGTATTACACTAAACGCCTTATTTATCCTCTTTCTCGACTATATTATCTAAGCTACAATAGTATACTATTCCTATACACCTATTTAGGTAACTCTACTAGGTAAATCCTATAGCTATAGTACCTATAGTTATTTTGCTTATTAGGGTTACCCTAGGTATACCTTATATAACTACCTCTTCTATAAATAAGAGTAATCGGTAGACTAGGGGGTCCTTAGGGTTATCCTCTTCTATATAGTTAAGCCTATATAAAAGTCCGTTAGTAGGGTTTTAGTTCCTAAAGTAATATTTAATTACGAAATTAAAAGTAGCGAGCTTATTACTCTATTATAGCTAGTATACTAAAGGGCGTTTCTTCGTTTTTAGGGACTTGAGATTAAGGTAGTTAGTTAGCGCTATCACTAGCTCCTTCGAATAAAGGAGGTAGTAGCGCTAGGCGTAGAAGGTATTTACAAGTCCTAGTAGCTCTCTATTGCTAGTATCGTAGTACGTTTCCTTAGAGGTAAGCTTATAGGAGTAGAAGGCAATTAGGTACTAGCAACTATTAACTAGCTATAAAAGTACTACCCTTATAGCCCTCTTAGATACGTTAGATTCAACTTAGATAGGTAGACTAGGATCGAAATAGCAGAGTATAGGAGCCTCTTAGAAGCGTTGTTAGAGTAGCTAGAACACTTTCTTGCCCTTTTCTAGCAAGGCGAAAGGGTAGCCTTAGTCTCCTTAGAGGAGGTTAGTTAGAGGCGTATAGATCTTTAAGTAGTTACGAATAAAACGGTAGTAGAAGCCTATAAACCTAAGGAAGACTTGAATATTATATACGCTATAAGGGAGTGGCTACTATACGATGGCCTTAATGTGGCTTAGCTCTATAGAGATTCCTTTAGGGGTAACGATATATCCTAGGAAGGAGACCTTAGAGGTATAGAATTAGTATTTCTTTTCGTTAAGGTAGAGGTCAGCCTTCTTTAATCGCTCGAGGAAGTTACGTATATACTACTTATACTTTTCCTTGTTATTACTAAAGATAAGTATATTGTTAAGATAGATAATGCAAGTAATATCTATAAGACTAGATAAGGCTTAGTTAATATAAGTCTAGAAGGTTACTAGTATATTAGTAAGGCCTATAGGTATAACTAGGAATTTATAGTAGCTATAGTAGGTACAAAAAGTAGTCTTCTACTTATCGCCTTTGTAGAGTTAGATACAATAGTAGGTATCCTTAAGGTCTAGTTTAGTATAGACCTTAGTAGTAGATAAGTAGTTAAAGATCTTACTAATAAAAGGTAGAGGGGTATAGTTCTTAATAGTAAACGCGTTTAGTATACAATAGTTAACAATAAAGCGAAGTCCTAATCCTTTCTTTAGGACGAAGAGAATAGGGGTACCTATAGGGCTAGTAGAGAGTTAGATCTATCCTTTATATAGGGCTTCTATAAGCTACTTACATAGTGTTTCTAACTTAGTAGCTCCTAGAGAGTAGATAGGTCCCTAGAGGGGCTACACGTTAGTAGCAAGGTTAATACGATATTTAAGTATATAATGTTTTAGCAAGGGTAACTGATTATCTTTAACAAAGAGGTCTTAGTAAGCCTTATAAGTAGTAAGGATAGTATTAGTATTATATACTAGGGTAACGAGGATATCTTCGATATAAGGGAGGGTAGTAGTAACTATAAACCTAAATACTCTTTAAAGCGTTTTTAGCTCGACTTATAAGCTAAGATAGTACTACAAAGGTAGATAGGTCTAAGTCTTATACTAAAAGTCGAAAAGGGGCGAGGCTAGTTTAAGCTATAGTTAGCCTAAGATTATAGTAAAGGGCTCGATATTAGCAACAACGAGCCGAAGAAAGTAGGTATACTTATAGCCAAGGACGTTATAAGTCTTTATATAGAGTAGATATATACTATAGATGTAGATTAGAACGTTGCTTACAGTAGCGAGGCTAGGGTACTTAGTAAATTCTTCTAGCTAAGTATATATATCGAGGAAGCTACGATAGATTATATTATAATCGGCGCCTATATCTAATAGGGCTAGGGTAGACTTCCAAACTCCGTTAAGGCGAATGTATATAACTGTCTTAATCTTCTGGGGTAAGTGTCCTTCGAATTCCTAGCTAGTAGCGCCTACACCTTATTCGCGACTTAAGGGCTTAGTGTTAGCGTTGTTCTAAGGGTTTAGGCACTTGACTATAGTATACCCTAAGCGACTATAGAGGTAGTAGATACTCTTTAGGTAGTTAGGTAAGAAATAGCTAACCTTATTATAGGTATAGTAACGAGGGCGATTCTTCAACGTATTAGCGGGAGTAGGTAGAGCGACTAGGGTAGAAGGGGGAGTAGGTACACTAACGTAGGTAGGGCAATTACGTTAGAGGTAGCCTTCTTAGTTATACTTGTAATAATAGTAAGGGCTATTCTACGGAGTAGTAAGGACGATAGGTTAGCGCTAGCACTAGCTACAATAGGTAAAGGTCCTAGTAATACACTAACTATCCTCGATACATTATATAGCACCTATAAGCTATATATACGTTATAGGTAGTAGCGTCTAGTACAATATAGCAAGGCTAATCTTAGGGTAAAGTTTAGAGATAAGGCTAATAATCCGCTAGTGATTATCTAGCTTATAACGAAGGCTTACAATAATAATAGTATAGTAGTTAAAAAACTTAGTAGTAGTCTTGTCCTTTCGCTATTTAAGCTACTTAAGCTATAAGGCTATAGCGAGGGTATAAGTCTTAGGGTTGGAGAGTTGATTCTTAAGGAAGTTAACAAGTTCCTACTATATAATAGAGGTAGGATCGAAGTATAGATCTATCTCTAGCTCGTTTATATAGTTTACCAATATATTCTTCAAGGCTCTAGTAAGATAACTAACTATATATATAATATAGTTACTACTTATATAAGAGTCCCCTAGAAGTCTAAAATTCGCCTTATAGTCGAAGAGGAAGTTATAGAGGGTAGTAGCATTGTACCTACTATATATAGGATACTATAGCAAGGGTATACGCTAGAGCGAAGTAAGCGTATCCTCTATATATAAGGGGGCTAAGTACTAGGAAGGGCTTATTATAGGTATAGGAGAAGCAATAGCATTGCTCTAAAGTAGCGTAAGCTTAGTACATTTAAGGCGTAACGTCTCCTCGTAGTAGGTAATAGCAATTTGTTCGTCGATACGCCGTTCCTCCTTAATAAGCTTACGTTTATAGTTAGAGAGTAAGGGATCTACATCTATAGTATAGTCGCTACTCTAGCTTGTAGCTTACTAATAGTGTATTATAGAGAGTAGGGGTAGAGATTAGGTCCTAAGGGTAGTAGTAACTTAAGAATTGTAAATAAGTTACTTAGATATAGTATACAAGTATAGAACTAGGGCTATTACCTATCTCCGACGGTCTAGTTCCCTTTAGAGTAGAGAGTTTAACGTATTAGGACCTTACAAGGGTCTAGGGAGGTATACTAGAGTGAAGGAGGATAAGTAACGACTACGATAAGAGGGTATATAATAGGAGCAAGTATATAGCCCTAAAGGATATTATTAAACTCTACCCTCCTAAGAGTAAGGGCTACTCCCCCCCCTCCTTTTATTCCCAACTTCCTTCTATAGTTACTAGCACCTTGTAATATACTCCCTCTTTGTTTACTTACTACTCTCCCTCTACGCTTGCTTAGCGAGCGGGGTAAAGGCGGGGCCTACCGAGGATATAGGCCAAGAGCTAAGAACGGGGAGCCCCTAACAGGCCGTTGCTCCTAAGGACGCTAGGGCCTAACACTTAATTAGGAAGGAGCTTTACTCTAGGTCCAAACTAGATAACTAGACTCGAGCTTCATAGGGGCTTACGATCTTCCTACTCGACAAAACTACTATTTCACTACTTAGAAGCGTAGAAGCGCCTAAACTAATTATTACGAAAGTAACTAGGAATTCCAGAAGGACCTTAGTACTTATTATCTCCAATAAGGCTAAATTAGGCGCGAAGGTATATACTGATCTATATCCGGAGATTACTAAATAACATATTCAATAATCTTTCGCCTTCTAGCTAGAACTCGACTATTCAGAGGGACTAGGTTAAAATAGGTTAGGAGAATAATAAAACCTTTTTAGCTCTAGACAACTTAAGGGAGGAGGCCCCTTAGTCCCTAGAGATTTATTTCTTTAACTAAGTTAGCAAGGGTTTAGTAGCAATTATTAGTAATACCTTGGCTATTTTGGGGTTTACTACTATCCTAGTTCTAGGCCTTACAACAAGAATAGTGGATTTTAGCGTTAGAAGAGAGATTTGGTAGACAGTAAAGCGCTAGATCGACGATATATATACTTAAGGACTTCTTACTTTATAGAGCTCGATTGTTTCTTCTAAGTACTATTCCTAACTCTATAGTCAAGAGGCCTAGTAGGCCTCTTCAAGGGGGATAGTACAACTAAGTACCTCGAAAGATTCAACAAAGCATTCTAGACCTATAGAAGTAGTAGTAACAATAGGGAGAAGATTACTTTCTTCGAACAATAGTATAAGGATACTATTCTAAGTATTATTAAGGACTAGGATAACTAGAAGAAGGATACGTAGGTTAACTTCGAAGCTACTATTAAAGCTCGATAGTAGTAGAATAATCTATAGTATATTAGTAGTATTCGCAAGCTTAACTAAGCTTTAGAGGAACGCTATAAGACCTTAGTAGAGAGTATCTTTTAATACCTAGAGTATATCGACTACCTATTTACTAAGGTTAGCGACAAGGCGAAGAAGAAAAGCTATAAGACTACTAGCGCCTCTAAAGTCTAGTACTACTTCTTGAACGAGTTCTACATAGGCTACTACCCTCTATATAGGGAACAATATAGGGAAATCGAGGACTTAGAGTAGGATAACTTTCGGGAATTTATCTAAAAGTATCATCGGCAAGGCGTTAATACTAGAGTATACTATATTAAACTAAAGGCAAAGGGCAAGATAGTTACTATAGCTACCTAACCCCTAATACCTCCTTTACCTTATAACTATACGTTATTGCTATTACCTGCCCCTAACTAGAAGGGGAATGTAGAGAGTATGGATATTAACGAACTTATTAAGTCCTTTAATAAGATAAAGATCTAGTAGTAGTAGGCTAAATAAGTCTTCGTTAACAAGGTCTAAGCCCTATATATAACTAGTATAGCTATCTTAGAAACCGATATAGAGGAGTTCTAGACATTTTTTATATAAAGAGGAGATTAGTCTAGAAAGTAGGTTACACTCTATTTAGTAACTATAGGGATATTACTCTCTTGTTGTTACTACTATAGAAGTAAGGACTACTTTATAATAGGATACTACAAATATATATAGGATTATAGTAATAGGCTTTTTAACTAGTCTAGACTCGCTTAGATTCTAGGTAATATAAGTAAGCTTGAAGATACAAATAACATTGTTTAGATTCCCTAGCTAGAAGTTAACGATATATATAATAGAGGTAAGGTTAAGCACTTGATTAGGGCTTACACTTCCTATTTTCCTCGACTACTATACTTCAAGGTCTATAAAGATTAGTGTACTTAGTTCCTTAAGGCTAACGGTAGGGAATACTAGCTAGACTTGTCCCTTATCTACGATAAGAAGTATACCTAGTATCTATAGCTACTGCTCCTAACTAACAATGTATAAACAATACTCAACTAACTTTCTAACATTAGGAACGATAGCTAGAAGAAGTCGCTATTCGACTATATATAATAGAAAGACCTAAATTTCTTTATAGATATACAAAGAGGGAGTATAACTCTAGTCTAGAAGGTCTCCCCCAAGACCTATTGTTAATTCTAAACTTAGTATATAGAGATAGCTTCTAATAATAGCGCTAGTATTACGTTGGACACTAACTAGGAGGAAACTACTAAGAGTTTTATATAGTAAGTACCCTCTATAAAGAGGGTTTGTATAGAGGAAGAACCTAACTTAACCTCTAAAACTAAGATAACTAGTATAGTAGTAGGTATTACTAAGGTTGATTAGAACTACTACGTTATTTAGATATACTATCTTTCCTCTAGTTAGAAGGAGAGTATTTTAAAGAAGGAAGATTAGAAGAAGGCTAGCTATAGTATAGTAACTTACCTCTAAGACCTAGTTAACAAGTTATTATAGGCTAAGTCCTAGCTTACCCTTAATAAACTTGTCTAAGTTATATCTAAGTATAGAGAAGCTCTTATTACTTACCTTAATGTAGCTAGTTCTATATATAAGGTCATCGACTATAAGGGCTCTAGTACTCTAGGTATAGATATAGCGAGGACTATACCTAAGCGAGATAACAGATTACCTAGGGTAGTTAGGACGAACATCAACTTGGTAATAGATAGGCCTACCCCTAACTAGAAGACTACAAGGGTCCCTACGATGTTTAGAATTACTAGTAATAGTCTATATACGGTGGTATAGCACGGATTCTAGGAGGATATTCTTCTAGACTAGCAGACTACAGTGCCTATAGAAGAAGTGGAATATCTCTTAAAAACGCTAGTAACTTAGTTGACCTTTAGTCAAAGGGTCTAGCTAGGCCTGCTTACCTATATATATATACTCCCTAGTCTATACTATTAACTTAAGTCGATCTATAGTAAAAAGGAGCTAGCTCTTATCGACTTAGGATCTGAATATAACTGTCTATTGGTCTTTGTAACCTAGAAGTATAGTCTAGCTATTTAGAAGACCTAGACTATATCGAAAGGCTTATACTAATTGTAAGCGTTTTTAGGTAAGACGTAAGTAAAGGTGATTCTAGTAGAGTAAGCGATTACCTACTATTTTTTTATACTAGATAATATAGTAGGAGGATATAACTTACTACTAGGGATACTATTTCTAAAGAAGATAAGCTTAACGTTTGATTATAGCAATAGCTATCTAGTTACTACTAATATCGTTATTAGTAATAAGCTTATTAAAGCTTACGTTATTTCTAAGAGAATAGTAAAAGTCTCCTAGGGTAGCTAACTCTAATAAGATACTTTTTAGAGGTTAGTCTAAACTACTAAAAGGACCTTTAACTAAGTTAAGCTTCAAGATAGTAAAGCTCCCCTTAGCTTTCTTCGTACTAGTAATAGCAAAGAAGTTTTCAATTTTGTTTTATAGAATACTTATCTTCCTCTGCTTTATATACTCGCTCAAATAGCATTATTAGTAGCTTTTTCTTTATAGTCCTCTACTAGTTAGAGGGACATAGATCTATCGGATTGGCCTATAGTTATATTCGAGAGTAGGATTCAAGATACTCTCCTATAAAAGTTAAGACGCTAGTTTATATATAACCTCCGAAAGTATACTTACTAGATCTAGACCTATATACTCTACAAGATAGTTGCCAACAAAGTATAGCTAGTGGATTTAGTAGTGTTAGATGGTTCAACACTAGAAGGAGACCCTCTATAGAGAAATAAGCGATTAGTAGAGGTAGAAAAGAAGAAGTTTAGGTTAGCCTAGGATTATATTATTACCCTACGATTCTCCGATAAGCCTAAAGGCTCGAGGCTAACCCCTAAACGCTAAGCTACTATCCTTCTATAGTTAATAGAGTACTTTCTAACTAGAAGAAGGAGCTCTTTTCCTAGATCCTTTAGAACTAGGAGGTAGCGTTAGTATAGGATTTTACGGAATATAGTTGAATTGATCCTGAAATTATTCTACTATAGGTTATCTGTATAATCCCCTACTATACCTAGCAAAGTAAAAGCATCCTAATTCCAAAGTCCCTAGTCTCGAAAGTGATTAACCTCCTTCGCTAGCGAATTTAACGAGGTATTATCGAAGAGGTATATATATAGTAGTTACTATAACAATTAGTTCCTAGTACTTAAGAACGATAGTAGTCTATGTCTTATCAACGATGCCTAGAAGGCTAACGTAGTTACTATCTAAGATATATTTATGTTACTAGCTATAGAAGAGTTTAGCGAAGATTTTAGGGGTTACTATCTAATCTTACTCCTTGACTAGTTCTCTAGATACAACTAAGTTAACCTAGATAGTATAAGCTATAACCTAACGATGTTCTTAATACCTATTAGGCTTTTCTAGATATATATATTACCTATAGGCAGTACGAACTTGGTTGTATAGTTCTAGAGAGCTATAACGAGGATCTTCTAGAATCTTATCCTAGATATTTACCAAGTCTATTTAGACGATATTAGTATTAAGGGCCTATATACTATATACAATAGAGCTCTAGTTAAAGAAGGAATATACTAATTTGTAGTTAAGTACCTTAGAAATATCAACTAGGTCCTTCTTAACGTAGAACTAGCTAGCGCTATTATTGTAGTAGTTAAGTTATAGTAGTGCTAGCTATAAGCAGTACTGCTAGGTTACCTCTATACCTTTAATAGCTATTTCCTAGATAATACAAAGGTTATAAAGGTCTAGGAGTAGATTACGTATTCTAACCTAAAAGATATTAGAGTATTCATTAGCCTTGTTAGATACTATTATATTTGGATTAAGCTCTTCGCTATTATCGCCTAGCTACTCTACCTCCTAATGAAGAAGGATATATATACCTTAGCTCTGGTTAGAAGAATAGTAAACGGCTATAGATATTCTTAAGGAGAAGGTTATTATAGCTCCTATTCTAGTAGTAATGGTCTTTAACAATTCCTACTATAGGACTATGTTCTTGATAACCGATACTAGCCTCCTAGGATAGGGTAGTATATTGGAGCAAATTAGCCCTAATAGAAAAAGGCACCTGTGCCGATTTGAGAGTAGGATATAGTTAGAGGCTAAGAAGAGATACGATGCTACTAAGCGAGAGCTTAGAGGCCTACTCTATCTACTTTAAGTACTTCTACTACTACCTCTTTAGTATCTATTTCGTAGTTAAGACTAATATACTAGTACTTATATATCAACTCAACAGGGTAGCTAGTAATATCCTAGGTACCTTTATTATAAGATAGATTACTTAGATTAGGTTATTCAACTTCGAAGTTAAGTATATTCTAGGTATAAAAAACGTAGTTGCTAATACATTATTATATAAACTTCTAGAGCCCTCTAACTAGAAGAAGAAGGAGTAGAAGGAAGATATTAACAACTAGTACTTATATATCAACTTAACGGGGTAACTAGTAATATCCTAGGAGCCCTTATTATAAGATAGATTACTTAGATTAGGTTATTTAACTTCGAGGTTAAGTATATTCTAGGTATAAGAAACATAGTTACTAATATATTGTTATATAAGCCTCTAGAGCCTTCTAACTAAAAGGAGAAAGAGTAGGAGGAAGATATTAACAACTAGGTAGACGCTTAAATTTTTATTAATAAATCCTCTTAGCTAGATAGAACGCTAGACCTTAAACTAGTAGAACTTAACCCTAGCTACTTAGACTACTTATATACCATTGCTAAGTACCTAATAACGTTTAAAGAACTAACTTACCTTAAATAACACTAGTATTACTACCTATTCAAGAGGAAGGTACTTAAATACTTCGTCTATAATAGCTATCTATTCCTATACTCTAAGACGGAAAGCTATACTCTACAACACCTAGTAGATAAGTAAGTAGACCGTTAGAAGGTCTTCAACGTATACTATAGAGAAATAGGATATAAAGGACACGAGGTAACCTACCGCTAAGTAACTAACTACTACTACTAGAAAGGTATATACAAAGAAGTCTCCAATTAGATTCGAGCCTATCTAGAGTGCTAGAGGTAGGCACCTATACGTTATAAGGATACCTACCTATATACTAAACTACTAGCTAAACCCTTCGCTAAATGGTATCTTAATATCTAGTTTATACTAGTAGAGTAACTAGAAAAAAAGAGCTACCTCCTAGAGGCCTATAACGATCTAACTAGGTTCATCGAAGCTAAAGTTCTTAACTATAAGACTATAGCTATAGTAGAAGCCTTTATTAAAAAGAACATCCTCTTGCATTAGGGCTATCCCTATATTATTATTGTTGATAGAGGATCCGAGTTTAAGAAGGAGGCGGCCTAGGTTTTAAGAGACCTCTAGATCCCCTATATAGTTATCTTACCCTTTAACTCCTACATAAACGGAGTTAATAAGGTCGGCTATATCTTAATTGTAGTAGCTTTAGTAAAGACGATAGATAGTACTAGAAAAGGATAGTAAACTTTACTACCTTATATAGTTTTTACTAACTAGACGACGGTTTATACTATCTATAGGACCTTGCTCTTTGCTCTTATATATAACTATAAGCCTATAAGCCCTATTAAGAATAATGTCCCTATATAGAGAATAGTTAACTAGGACTCTATTGAGCCCTATCTAGAAGGGGCTAACTAAGATAAGATACGAAAATAGCTTGTTATAGTGCGAGCAAAGCTATTGTAGGATTCGGAATACAACTTTGCTATTATAGTAGAGAAAGTTATAGAGGCTAAGTGTAAGATAGCTAATAGAAGGAACGAAGCTTATAGTAGGAAATTCCACCTAAAGAATGTAGAGATTAGTAAAGGCAACTTAGTACTTATATATAATAACGTCTCCCCGAAGTTCGACCTCCAACAAGCTATAACCCTAGGGGATATCCAGGAGGCCCTCGCTAAGGCAGGGCCCTGGAAGGCCCTAGGGGAGGACCTGATCCCAACAGGCCAACTAAAGGCCTATAGCGCTCCCCTATATAGGGTACTAGCTATACTAACGGCTAGGTACTTAGAACTAGGCTAGTTCCTAACCTAGTTTAAGCGGGCTAAAACAGTGGTCCTCTAGAAGCCTAGGAAAGCCCCGGCAGTCTACCGGACCCCTAGTAGCTACTGGCCTATAGCCCTCTTACCTACCCTAGGGAAGGTAATAGAGGCTGTAGTAGCAAGGAGGATCACTAGGGCTATAGAGGCCTACAGGCTACTCCTAACGGAGCAGATAGGCAATAGGGAGTATAGGTCTACTAAACTAGCTATTCAGCTAGTAGTAGCGTAGATTCAGGAGGCCTACAGGTAGATAGCAACGGCCTCCCTCCCCCAACTAGATATTTCAGGGGCCTTCGACACTATCAACCATACCTAGCTCCTAGCTACCCTACAGGAACAGGGGTTTCCAAGGTAGCTAGTAGTATAGGTTCAAGCCTGGCTAACTAGCCGGGTTGCTATCCTCCACTTCGACGGCAAGCCTACCAAAGCTATCCCAGTTA
This sequence comes from Trichocladium uniseriatum, assembly GCA_017139535.1. Taxonomy (NCBI): domain Eukaryota; kingdom Fungi; phylum Ascomycota; class Sordariomycetes; order Sordariales; family Chaetomiaceae; genus Trichocladium; species Trichocladium uniseriatum. The sequence continues at coordinate 2,154 of WOUO01000009.1, read as the reverse complement.
CTACAGGGGTACCCTAGGGCTCCCCCTTCTCCCTAATCCTTTTTATCCTCTATATTGCCTCCCTTTACCAACTACTGAAGGTCTAGTACCCCTATATTAGTATAGTAGGCTTCGTAGACGATACTAACCTTCTAGCCTTTAGCAAGACCTCTGAAACGAACGCGAGGCAACTAGAGAGGGCCTAGGAGACTTACCTACAGTGGGCAAGCACCCGGGGGATAGCCTTTATAGCCGAAAAGTACGAATTAATCTACTTCAATAAAGGGAGGTCCTAATAGAAGGAACTAGTTCAACTAGCCCTACCTATAGGGGGGGGTTTTAGTTCGATCAAGCTTACAGCCTTAGGGAGGTTCCTAGGGGTGTAGCTAGACTAGAAGCTATCTTAGGGGGCCTACCGAAACGGAGTTGAAAGGAAGCTAAAAACCTAGGAATTCGCTCTATCTAGGATAGTAGCTAAGACGTAGGGACCGAGCCTTTCTAAGGCCTAGGAGGTCTATACCAAATATATCTATAGCACTATAGCCTACAGGGTATCTAGCTACTATACCCCTACCCCTACAGGGGCCTCAGGGCCCTAGGGGATAGCAAAAGGGCTCTATAAGGCCTAGAACAGGAGCCTACGGATAGTAGTAGGGGCCTACAAGACTACCCCTATCCGCTACCTAGAAACAGAGATATAGGTACTACTACTAGACCTATATCTCAACAAGAGGCTAGCTAACTTCGAGGCAAGGATATAGTCCCCTATACTATAGCCTAGGGATAGCCCGGAGGCCCCAAAGATACCCCCAGAACAGCTTATCTTAGAGGCTTGTAACAAGATCTATAGAAGGTTCGGAAGAGGGCCTAGAGCTAGGGGTAGGAAGAGGCTAGCGGGGCTATAGGAACTAACGGCTACTAAGAAGACTACTATTGTAGTAGGCTAGTAGGCGCTATAAGGGAGGGGTAGGAAGAGGCTAGCTACTAAGGAAGTAGTAGAGCTAGCCTAGGAGACCTAGTAGAAGCAAGGCTAGAAGGGCTAGTCAACTAGCTAGCTAGCTAGCTAGCTCGCCAACTAGGACCCCCTAGCTCTCCTTTTTACTAATAGGGCCTTTAAGTAGTATAAGGGGCTTACAAAGGCCCAGAGCTCCCTACTAACCTAGGCTTGTATAGGGGTTATAGGCCTTAAGGACTTCCTTTTTAGGGCTAAGGTCCAGGGGGTCTATACCCCTAGTTGCAAATACAGGGAAGGAAGGGAAACAGTTAAGCACTTAGTAGTTTAGTACCCTATAGTAGGCCCAAGACCCTAGAGGTCTAGTGAGATTAGGTTACAACAGGACCTACAACTCGTTTTACAAGGGGTAAGCGCTCGGAGTGTACGCACTGCAAGGAAGGTTCTAGGCTGGCTGATAGACTCTAGCCGGCTACTGGAGTATAGGCTAGCTAGATGGCTAGAGCTAGAAACAGGGGACGGCTAGTAGGCCCTCGAAGGCTATAGGCCTTCTTTTCCTTTGTAATAGGTTGGAATCAGTCAGGAAGGTCTAAGGGTAGACAAGGGTTTTAATCCAGCCTACAGGGTACAGTTTCCTTTGTATATAGCAGTAGAAGGACCGGCGTACCCTTAGACATATTAGTATAGGAACAATAATAATAATAATAATAATAATAATATAATAACGTCTAGTAAATCGATATAAGCTCTAGCTAAAAGCTTTAGTACTACTAGGATAGACCTTTTTATATTAAGGAGATTAAGGAACGAAATGTTTACTAGCTTTAAATACTAGATAGAGTACTCCTCTAGTTACTATTCTCTATATCTAGGATTAAGAAGTTCATTAAGGTTAATAAGGTCTAGCTCGAAGTAGATAGATCTAAGGGATTAACCCTGCTAATAGATAGACTAACAATGGAGGCTTGTAGCCTATATAAGTAGGAAGAAGTAATTAAGGAGGAGATAATAGGGAAAGCTAGTTAGCTTACCCCTCTAGATAGATAGAAGACAAGAAGTATAGCTAAGAGTAGAATAAAATAAGCATAGTAGAAGCTTATAGTTAAGATCCCTAGGGGAAAGCTAGTAGGATTCTAGTATTTCTTACTTATTCTTTACCCCTTTTTATCCTTTACTCTTTCTATTCCTCTTACTTCTACCCCCCCCCCCCCCCCCCCCCCCCC